>LR738712.1:840756717-840773683 GCA_902687465.1 Secale cereale | reverse complement strand
TATGTGTCCTTTCCCCTCTCGGTTGTTGCATCAAAGCGGACACCGCTGTTTTGGTTGGTGCTCTTTTGATCTTGGACAATCGTGTAAAATGTATTCCCATTTATCTCGCATCCTTTGTAAATCAATACAGTCGAAGATGGTCCCCTGGACAACAAGTACAACTCATCACAAACAGTGTTGTCACCTCTGAGACGTGTTTCCAACCAACTGCTGAAAGTCCTGATGTGTTCACGTGTAATCCAGTCGTCGCACTGCTCCGGGTGTTTGGAGCGCAGACTGTTCTTGTGTTCATCGACATACGGGGTCACCAATGTAGAGTTCTGTAGAACTGTGTAGTGTGCTTGAGACCAAGAATATCCGTCCCTGCATATTATTGAGTCCCTTCCAAGCGTGCCTTTTCCAGTCAGTCTCCCCTCGTACCGCGATTTAGGGAGACCTATCTTATTAAGGCCAGGAATGAAGTCAACACAAAACCCGATGACATCCTCTGTTTGATGGCCCATGGAGATGCTTCCTTCTGGCCTTGCATGGTTACGGACATATTTCTTTAGGACTCCCATGAACCTCTCAAAGGGGAACATATTGTGTAGAAATACGGGTCCCAGAATGACAATCTCGTCGACTAGATGAACTAGGACGTGTGTCATGATATTGAAGAAGGATGGTGGGAACACAAGCTCGAAACTGACAAGACATTGCGCCACATCACTCCTTAGCCTTGGTACGATTTCTGGATCGATCACCTTCTGAGAGATTGCATTGAGGAATGCACATAGCTTCACAATGGCTAATCGGACGTTTTCCGGTAGAAGCCCCCTCAATGCAACCGGAAGCAGTTGCGTCATAATCACATGGCAGTCATGAGACTTTAGGTTCTGGAACTTTTTCTCTGCCATATTTATTATTCCCTTTATATTCGACGAGAAGCCAGTCGGGACCTTCATACTGAGAAGGCATTCAAAGAAGATTTCTTTCTCTTCTTTCGTAAGAGCATAGCTGGCAGGACCTTCATACTGCTTCGGAGGGATGCCGTCTTTTTCGTGCAAACGTTGCAGGTCCTCCCGTGCCTCAGCTGTATCTTTTGTCTTTCCATACACGCCCAAGAAGCCTAGCAGGTTCACGCAAAGGTTCTTCGTCACGTGCATCACGTCGATTGAAGAGCGGACCTCTAGGTCTTTCCAGTAGGGTAGGTCCCAAAATATAGATTTCTTCTTCCACATGGGTGCGTGTCCCTCATCGTCATTCGGAACAGCTAGTGCGCCGGGGCCCTTTCCAAAGATTACGTGTAAATCATTGACCATTGCAAGTACGTGATCACCGGTACGCATGGCGGGCTTCTTCCGGTGATCTGCCTCGCCTTTGAAATGCTTGCCTTTCTTTCGACATTGATGGTTGGTCGGAAGAAATCGACGATGGCCCAGGTACACATTCTTCCTGCACTTGTCCAGGTATATACTTTCAGTGTCATCTAAACAGTGCGTGCATGCGTGGTATCCTTTGGTTGTCTGTCCTGAAAGGTTACTAAGAGCGGGCCAATCGTTGATGGTCACGAACAGCAACGCCTTTAGGTCAAATTCCTCCTGTTTGTGCTCATCCCACGCACGTACACCGTTTCCATTCCACAGCTGTAAAAGTTCTTCAACTAATGGCCTTAGGTACACATCAATGTCGTTGCCGGGTTGCTTAGGGCCTTGGATGAGAACTGGCATCATAATGAACTTCCGCTTCATGCACATCCAAGGAGGAAGGTTATACATACATAGAGTCACGGGCCAGGTGCTGTGATTCCTGCTCTGCTCCCCGAAAGGATTAATGCCATCCGCGCTTAAAGCAAACCATACGTTCCTTGCGTCCTTTGCAAACTCCTCCCAGTACTTTCTCTCGATTTTTCTCCATTGCGACCCGTCAGCGGGTGCTCTCAACTTCCCGTCTTTCTTACGGTCCTCACTGTGCCATCGCATCAACTTGGCATGCTCTCTGTTTCTAAACAAACGTTTCAACCGTGGTATTATAGGAGCATACCACATCACCTTCGCAGGAACCCTCTTCCTGGCGGGCTCGCCATCAACATCACCAGGGTCATCTCGTCTGATCTTATACCGCAATGCACCGCATACCGGGCATGCGTTCAGATCGTTGTATGCACCGCGGTAGAGGATGCAGTCATTAGGGCATGCATGTATCTTCTGCACCTCCAATCCTAGAGGGCATACGACCTTCTTTGCTGCGTATGCACTGTCGGGCAATTCGTTATCCTTCGGAAGCTTCTTCTTCAATATTTTCAGTAGCTTCTCAAATCCTTTGTCAGCCACAGCATTCTCTGCCTTCAACTGCAGCAATTCCAGTATGGTACCGAGCTTTGTGTTGCCATCTTCGCAATTGGGGTACAACCCTTTTTTGTGATCCTCTAACATGCGATCGAACTTCAGCTTCTCCTTTTGACTTTCGCATTGTGTCCTTGCATCGACAATGACCCGGCGAAGATCATCATTTGGTTCCTCTTGATCTTCAGCAGCTTCACCCGTTGCAGCATCATTGGGCACATCGTCTGGTTCCTCTTGATCTTCACCAGCTCCCCCCATTGCAGCATCACCGTATTCAGGGGGCACATAGTTGTCATCGTACTCTTCTTCTTCGCCGTCTTCCATCATAACCCCTATTTCTCCGTGCCTCGTCCAAACATTATAGTGTGGCATGAAACCCTTGTAAAGCAGGTGGGAGTGAAGGATTTTCCGGTTAGAGTAAGACATCGTATTCACACATTTAGTGCATGGACAACACATAAAACCATTCTGCTTGTTTGCCTCTGCCGCATTTAGAAACTCACGCACGCCCTTAATGTACTCGGAGGTGTGTCTGTCACCGTACATCCATTGGCAGTTCATCTGCGTGCATTTATATATAATTAAGTGTGTCAAAAACCATTACAGAACATCATAAATAGATAATTAAGTGACCAAATGGATAAAAGTTCATCATCACATTAAAACCAAAGTACATACATATATAGTTCTCATCTAACAACATATAGCTCTCCATACACATCGAAACTATGTAAAACATTTCAACGCGAAAACAAATGCTATCATAATCGCAACCAAGGTAACAATTGATCCAACGGCATAATGATACCAAGCCTCAGTATTAATGGCATATTTTCTAATCTTTTTAATCTTCAACCGCATTGCATCCATCTTGATCTTGTGATCATCGACGACATCCGCAACATGCAACTCTAATATCATCTTCTCGTCCACAATTTTTTTTATTTTTTCCTTCAAGAATTTGTTTTCTTCTTCAACTAAATTTAACCTCTCGACAATAGGGTCCATCTTGATCTTGTGATCATCGATAACTTCCGCAACATGCAACTCCAATTCCATCTTCTCCTCCTCCATTTTTTCCAATTTTTTCTTTAACGAAATGTTTTCCTCTTCAACTAAATTTAACCTCTCCACAAGAGGGTCGGTTGGAATTTCCGGTTCAACTACCTCCTAGACATAATAAAACATCTATGCATGTCAGGTTGGTCGGCATAACTATCATAAGCACTAAAACAAATAGTTATAAATTAAAGATAATATACCACATCCGAATCGTAGACCGGACGAGGGCCCACGTGGGCGGATATCAAAACCATCGCACTATATAATAACAAGCAATAATAAACGTAAGAAAATTAGACAAATATCTATCTAAAGCAATAATAAAAGTAAGAAAAGCATGGAAAGAGGCTCACCACGGTGGTGCGGGTGACGAGATCGGCGGGGGCGATCGACGGCGGCGAAGACGGGGACGGGACGTGACGGACCGCTAAACCTAGACAAATCTCGGAGAAAATAGAGCTTCGAGAGGAGAAAAGCTTAACTAGTGTGGCTCGGGCATTCCACCGAACACGTTGTGTGCATAGGAGGTGAGCTAGATCACCACTAACCCCTCTCCCCCTCGGCCAGAAAAAAAACAGAGCAGTGAGCTCTGCTCTTGAGTGAGGGGGTTTATATAGGCAACTCACTGGTCCCGGTTGGTGCTACAAACCGGGACTAAAGGGGTGCCTTTGGTCCCGGTTCATAACACCAACCGGGACCAATAGTGGTGGGCCAGGAGCAAGAGCCATTGGTCCCGGTTTTTAGCTCCAACCGGGACCAATAGGTCCAGACGAACCGGGACCAATGGCCCACGTGGCCCGGCCGGCCCCCTGGGCTAACGAACCGGGTCCAGTACCCCCATTGGTCCCGGTTCTAGATTGAACCGGGGCTAATGGGATGGACCAATGCCCTGTTTTCTACTAGTGCTTGACACGCAATTGGGCCCTATATTTTCTGTTCCAGTTGCAAATGCACCATCGACACACAACTGGTCTCCACTTCTTTTTAAGTACAAGTGCACCGTCGACACACAACTGGACATGACTTTTTGTTGTTGTTTTGATTGCAAGTCTCCCCTCGACATGCCACTAATCCTGCCCTCTTTTTTGTTCCCGTTACAACTCCAACCTCGACATTTATCCGACCTCCGGCCCTTTTTTGGTCTAGTTGCAATTGCATCTTTTTTTGTTCGAGTTGTAACTTTGGGGTTAACCCTTTGGGTTCTGTGAGTTGCATGTCCACTATCAATATGCAACTGGGCCTGGCCCATTTGTTTGTCCCAAATTGCGACTCCACCCTCGACACGCAATTGGGAGTGGAACCATCTCGAATTTCAAGTCCACCCTTGAACTGCCTCCTTTTTTGACCTAGTTGCAATTCCAACCTTGATACGCAACTGTTTTGCCGCCAATTGCAAGTTCACCTTCAACATGCAACTGGGGAGGGGGCAACCCATTTTTCCTGGTTGCAAGTCCACCCCTAATATGAAACTGGGCTCGTCTATTTTCTTGACCTAGTTGCGAGTTCATCCTTCATACGCAACATCGCCTACTTCATTTATTTGTCCCAGTTGTATACATCCTTGACTCATAACTAGGCCTATAGTTTGTTTCATCCTAGTTGCAAGCCCACCCTTGACTCGCAACTGGGTCGATGTCTTGTTTTTCATCTCAGTTGCAATTTCACCCTTGACTCGCAACTGGGCCCGTAGTTGTTTCATCCTAATTGCAAGTTGACCCTTGACTTGTAACTTGGCTCAAAGTTTTGTAGTTGTCCTAGCTACAAGTCCATACTCGACTTGCAACCGGGCTCTTACTTGGCGGACTTGCAAGCCAACCCTCGTCATGCAACTAGAGCATGTGTTTTGTTTTTCATCTCAGCTGCAAGTCCACTCTTGACTCACAATTGGGCCCATAACTTGTTTCATCACAGTTGCAATTCGACCCTTGAATTGCATCTTGGCTCATAGTTTCATAGTTGTCCCAGTTGCAGGTCTACCATCTACTTGAAACTGGGCTTGTAGTTGTAAGAGTTTCAAGCCCACCATGGAATCGCAATTGGAGCATGTGTTTTGTTCTTTATCTTAGTTGCAAGTCCATCCTTGACTCGCAATTGGGACAATATCTTGTTTCATCCTAGTTGCAAATCGACACTTGACTCGGAACTGAGCTCGTAGTTTCATAGTTGTCCTAGTTGTAAGCCCACCTTTGACTCACAATGGGGCACGTAGTTTCGTAGTTGTCCTAGTTGCAAGTCCACTCTCGACTCGCAACCGGGCTCCTAGTTGTCCTAGTTGCAAGACTACCGTCGACCCGCAATTGGAGCCTATGTTTTTTTCATCCCAATTGCAATTCCACCCTTCACTCGCAATTGTGCCCATAGTTTATTTCATCCCAGGTGTTGTCCCAGCTTGCAAGTCCATCCTAGGCTCGCAACTAGGCTTGTAGTTGTTCGAGTTACAAGCCCACCCTCGAATCACAATGGGAGCATGTGTTATTTTCATCCCAGTTGCAAGTCCACGCTTGACTCACAACTAGGCCCATAGTTTATTTCATGCCAGTACAAGTCGGCCTTTGACTCGCAACTGGTCCCGTAGTTTCGTAGTTGTCCCAGTTGCAAGTCCGCCCTCGACTCGCAAATGAGATCGTATTTTGTCTCAATTGCAAGTCCATTCTTGACCTACAAGTGGACATATTTTTTTTTCCTAGTTGCAAGCCCACGCTCGCCTCGAAACTAGGTTTTGTGTTTGTTGTTGTCCCAATTGCAAGTCCACCGTCGACTCGTAAATGGTATCGTAGTTTCGTGTAGTTGTCTCACATAAAAGTCCACCCTTCACTCGCAATTAGGCCTGTAGTTTGGTTCATCCCAGTTATAATTCCATCCTTGACTACCAATGGGGCTCGTAGTTTCGTAGTTGTCCCAGTTGCAAGTTCACACTCGGCTCGCAACTGGGCTCATAGTTTCGTTGTTGTCCGAGTTGCAAGTCCACCCTAGACTGGCAACTGCTTTCGTAGATTCTTTTCATCATAATTGTAAGTGCACCATTGACTGGCAATTGGTTTCATATTAGTAAATACTTACTTGTCTGACAAAAAATAACTTAATTGCCATATATTCGTTAATTGCGTGTAAATATGACAATTCGACATAACCTGGCAAACACAAACAAATCATTTTTGCGATTTTGTGTAAAAATGAACTCTTGACATATTTAAAACTAGCAAGCACAACAAATTATTTTTGGCAATCGCGTGTAAGAATATGAAAACCCGGAATAGTTAAAATAGTAAATCAGAACAAATCATTTTTGACAATCACATGTAAAAAGGACAATTCGACACAGTTAAACAACTGGCAACCACAACCTAAGCCATCATTTTGTAGTATCTTATACAAAGTTAGTACAAAGTTAAGTCACTTATTTTGGGACAAAGAGATTATGATAGGAAGCCAGCTTTGAGATGTGTGCAGATTGAGAGGTGGTAGTGTAATGCCCAACAAGTCAGCAGAAAAAAATAAAACTGATGAGCTACCGTAGCAAAAGCTAAATTGGACAAACAAGTCATTGTTAAATAATGCAGCTACTTTAGCTCCTCGCGAAGGGATTGCAGCGCACTGTAACTGAGCCTTGTAGCACACTGCTCACTGTAGCTCGATAATAACACATGCATGCAGCAGTACAAGGCACACAAAAAATGCGAAAATGGGCACAGACAAATCACAGCAAGTTGCGCAGTTTAGATTTTTCTAACAAACAAATAATACAACAGAAACAGATCGTTTATTTAGATGTCAACAGAAGGGGCCACATATAGGGTGGTGTCATCTTAGATTGAGGTAATGAATATCATTATCTCACATCTAGATGAGATATAGCAGACCCTTCTTTTATTGTTCGGCGGCAATGGCAACACATAGTAAGCTGCTAGTGCTAGTAAGGTTGGACAAGGCGGTATTGGAGAGAGATTGTATGTTCGTAGGAGAATTCACAGCCGAGGTCTGGCCTCACCCTCACATGGCTCATGATTGCCACCGGTGAGAGTGAGACCAAGGTACTCCGCCGTGATGGGCTTGAACACACGCTGCTCGTTGGACTCGAGCGCCGCCGCGAGGCTCGGCCATATGTACGCATTGACCCTTTTATTTTTCCTCGTGAGTTGCAACGCCGTCAGCTGTTTTTCACTTTCTTTATTAAAGAAAAGAAGAGTGCATGTAACATGACTCAAACTCAAGGCCTCTTGGTCTAAGGATAACCACACTAACCAACTAGGACATCCTAATGCCTGTGTATATTTATTTATTTTTGTCTTTTCTTCTACTTCAGTTCATTGCTGGGCCGGCCCACTGTCGAATATATCCTTTCATCACTATTTCTTTTTTTTATTTTTCTTTTTAGAAAAAGCCCAAACTTATAAAATTTTGTTCATAAAGTACAAATGTTTGCATTTTAAAAGTAATGTGTAGATATGTCAAAAATTCTTCGTTTAAACAGAAAAATGCTGACATCAATATAATTAAATTTCTGAACATCTATTAAATAGGAAAATTGTTCGACTCAACAAAATGTTTATATATTATTCATTTTAAAACCAGTTTTAAAATTTTAAAATTTTTGGAAAACAAAAAATTTTATGTTTTTCTAATATTTTGTACAAATATAAAAAATTTCTGGAATTTTCAAACAAATCCCATTATATATATTTTTCATAAATTTAATATTTTTTTGTGTTTAAATATTTTTTATAAATTCTAAAAATGTATGTGGTTAGCAATTGGTGTACAACATCAATATTTTGGAATTTATTAACAATTTTGAAATAAGTTTCATGTTTATAAAATTTTCATACACAATTTGAAATTACAAAATTGTTGACAAATTTCGAGAAATAATTCACATATAAAAAAATGGTCATGTTGGTTGATATTGACAAAATTTCAAATAAGAAAAGCTTTGCCCTACAGGCATACCCAAACCCCCACCTTTGAAATTGATGTGCTTCTTGACATACAGGAAATGACACCAAATTTTGTCAGCATGTGGGCATGCTCATGACAGGCCTTAATTAATGCAAAATTTGAAGGAATTCGGACACGAAACACACTTTGCGTCACGTCCGGCTAGTGTTTTTGGGTTTTCCCAGCGGGAAAATCCTAGAAAATGCATAAAATGTCATAACTCAATGAAATTTATCATGGATGCTTTCCATGGTCATGCTAGTGTGTTGAAAAAATTGGGTCCATTTTATTGATGTGAAAAACGCATCTAAACTTGCCCTACCGGATTTTTCACATCAATAAAATGGACCCAATTTTTTCAACACACCATGTTCAGAGGTGGTGGTTCAGGTGCATGAAATATACCAAATTTTCCCAGCATGTGGGCATGCTCATGATAGGCCTCCATGCAAAATTTGAAGGAATTCGGACATCGAACGCACGTTGCGTCATGTTAGACTACTATTTTAGGGTTTTCACCGGGAAAAGCCTAGGAAATGCATAAAATGTCATAAGTCAACGAAACTTATCATTGATGCTTGGCATGTTGATGCTAGTGTGCGGAAAAAATTTGGGTCCATTTTATTGTCGTGGTAAAAAGTGCATCTAGGCTTACCCACCGGCCTACCCAAACCACCACCTTTGAACATGGTGTCCTTTTTGCCATGCATGAAATGACACCAAATTTTACCAGCATGTGGCCATAATCATGGCAGGCCTCCATGCAAAATTTGGAGTAATTCGGACACCGAACGCACGTTGCGTAACATTCGGCTAGTGTTTTGGCGTTTTTCACCGGGAAAACCCTAGAAAATGTATAAAATGTCATAACTGAAGGAAAATTTTATCATGGATGCTTGTCTTGTTGATATTAGTGTGTGGAAAAATTTGGATCAATTATATCGATGTGACTATTTTTTAAAGAACAAAAACGAAAATTGAAAAACAGATAAAATGAAAAAGTAACAAAAATCTAACAATAAACCAGTCGCTGATTGATATATTTTCAGGAAACTAATTATAGGCTGCATAAGCTACCAGATACATAGAACTATGATGCACTTGTTGTTGGAGTAACCAGCAAGCAAAGCAATCATGCATGCCCATCTTCTCAGAAGTTTTGAGGTAGCGGTTGCTCTAGTGTAGGCACTGCAACAGTAGAACGAGTGAGATTCTCTATTATTCTTTTCTAAAACCAAAAAGGAATAAGAAAAATAATGTTTTATAAAGATATTGCAATTCCTCTAACAAATTTCTATGAAGTCTTGCTAGCTGGTATAAAATGCGAACTAATTATATTATCACTTGCAAGCACTAATGCCAATTCTTGACCTTGTTTCCCTCGAAAAGAATACTTTTCCATATGAAGTTATTTATAAAAGAGGGACAACTTCTATGGTTCTAAAGTAAAAGCTACACAATAATTAATAGCTAAAACTCATGTACACCTTCAGCCAAATTACTACAGAAACTCCGAGTGGAACCATGTAGCACTGGTCTTACAAACAGCTCATTATAAACACATCTGGATTTGGTATTCTTGCTCAATAGATCTACGTACCTGTAATGCCCAGGATGGAGTTATACCTCCTACGTGTCGAGGCACGACTTAAAGGCATAAGTCCATCCTAGAATGATCTCAAGTCTGGTAATCTTTGCACATCTCATGTAAAAGAGGGGATTGTAAACAAAAATAGTTGGCTTACACTCGCCACGTCACACAAGTACAATACATGTCTCAAACATCATACATTAAGAATATCACAACCCTCTAAGGGCAAAATCCAAATGTCAAGATACCAAACTTAAGATAAATAAACCACAGGCGGATCGAATCCTAGTAGAAGTCTCCACTACTGATCATCCGGATATCGAACATAGTACCGACTACGCTCCTCGTCGTACTCCCAATCCAGCTCGGTGCCATCACCTGGATAGCTCACAGCTGGACCTGCATCTGGTGTGGTGAAGTAACTGTGAGCCACAGAGGACTCAGCAATCCCGTTCCCGGGTAACAAGAACTATTCAAGCCTTGGGAAAGGATAAGGCTGAAGAAAAAGTTTCCTCGAGGTGGCCCCGCAGGTTGCCCGTTTCGGACCAACACTCATGTGGAGCACTGGCCCGGGGTTGTTGATTAAGAAAAAGGGTTTATAACTCCCTATGCAAGTTTAGTTTGTTATTAGGCAAATAGTACCAATGTTGGGACTTGCTGGAAAAGACTTAGCACTTAGCTGTTTATCGAGGGGGTCCCATACACCCCAACCGTGTTAGGAACGCATAATCAAGGAACATAACACCGGTCAGGGCCGTCTCCAGAAATTCGGGGCCCCGGTGCGAAGTCCGAGTGGGGCACTAAAATCTCAAAGATTTCTATATCTAAGCACATTCGCACTTCTTCAGACAAAAAAAAAACATACTACTACTATTTAAATTGTATAAGTTTATATATATGTGTTATTTCATATAATAACTTGTACTAATATGTCGTACTAACTATTCCCCCAAACAGTCCGATCACTGAGCAACGAACATATAGCAATTTGTTAATTAACTGGAGAACTGATGCACATGTTCAGTATACACATTAGATAGTAAGTTCTTGGATAGAAAAAATTGCCACATAAATCAGCTTTGGAGCACCTGATGGCCATGGATAGTTGGTCAGTGATGGTAAATTTAATCTCCCGATCGATCTGGCCAGCGTTGGTGCTCAACTAGCGGCTGCTTTCTGCTTTGCTTGGAGGCGTTTGACCCCAGCTAGCCCGGCACTGATTTCTGATCAAATTCATGGGGCAAGTTCTGCCGCCTGGCCCTGCCCTCTTGTCCTTGCGATCGCGCCGGCGGCAAGCATGTACGATCAGGTTGGGGAATTCGGGAAGACCGGAAAAGAAGCGACGACCAAATTTATCGGGGGTAGGCCCTGATCGGAAGGGATCAACGGAGTTCGTTCGGAAGAGAATTGGGCTATCGGACCATGTTGGCAGGCCCAAAACTTGGAAACAAAGAAAATAGTCTACTGGAAAGCAGAACTAGGCCCAAAACGGGGCCCCTGAAATTTCGGGGCCCTGTGCGAGCGCACAGCTCGCACAGGCCCTTGGACGGCCCTGACACCGGTTTATACGGTTCCTAACGGCATGAGTGGAACAAATCACCAAGCAAAAGGCTTAGCCTTCCACCCTTGCCAATATATAGATGATTTCATTTAGCAATTATATAGTGTGATATAACCCAACCAATCTTCAACATGAAGCAAGCATCTTCAACTTCACCTGCAACTAGCAACGCTATAAGAAGGGCTGAGCGAAGCGTACTTAGCCAAGCAACGGTTTGCGTAGGTAGGGTGGTTAAACATGGCAATGGTTACAAGTAGGAGGCTGACAGGAAGAACATGGGCATCGAGGCAAAACTATTGAGCGGAACTACTAGCAATAGGCAAAGATAGTAATGTTATCGGGGTTCGGTCATCTTGCCTGAAGTGAAGTCATTCGGATCGTAAGAAGGGTCCTCGTGCTCAACCTCGTTGGTAACCTCGTGCTCGACCTCGTACTCGGTCTCAGCTTCCGGCTCTAAACAAAACAATCACACCAAGCACAAATCAACAAGATGCAATGCGCACTCGAAAATGATGGATGCATGATGGATGCACTAAGAATGCACACGAAGCACGGAAAATAGCACTCAAGCAAAACACCTCAAAACATGATAACAATATCTTATTATGAATCTACACAGAAAATCAATCAAGTTTCATATAAGACTCGCTGAAAACGGAGTTATGGGCTAAAAGTTATGCCCGAAACAAGAAATGAGCGAAAGCTGAAAATTACAGCAACATAGCAACTTCGGAGCACAAAATAATTAAGCTACAACACTCAAATATCATGGCAAAGGACATGAACACAAACTAGACATATACTAGAGCAACTAAGTCCAAAGGTGCACCCCCAACGGAGCCACGGTTCAATAGCAATGAACTTGGACATATTGAACTTGACAATAAAATTCTGGCAGCAGAATTTTATTGAAACTTTGGAGCAAAAGATAAACATGCTACAGCCATTTAAATAGGCATGTGAGAACATGGATGGAAAGACAACAATATATACTACAAGGAACAATCAAGATCCACTCCAAAACTAACATGGTTTGTCCTAGAACATCACACGAACATGGCATCGGAACGTTACAGATTTCAGACTTTGTGAAAATCCACTAAGTCCTAAAACAGCAATTTCATCATGTCATCTAAAAGAGCATGTTTAAGTCACCTCGAAACTAAACATGGTAAGTGGTAAGCACCTCATCAAAGAACACATGAAGGTGATTCCGAAACACACAAGCATGCTTCATGGAGATAAACACAACGATTGCAACGAGCTCAACAAGATGGCATTTCATAACAAGTGAAACAACATCACAGCCACATGGCACTTTGCAACGATGATAAACATGGCAAGAATAAATCTATCATGCAACCTATCACATACAACATGTAGATCAAGGCAAGACGAACACGTGGACATGTCATTTGCATCATTCGGACAAACGAGCTAAAATATATCACATGGCAAAGATGGCATAAAAACATCACATAACAGCAGTTTATATCACGATGCACTCTTGGAACAGTAAAACAAGCACCTAGATGATCTCTAACATGCATGACACCAAAAGATAAAACGTAGTGCTATTCACCACGAACGTCTGGACATGCTATATGCGCGAAACGGACAATCACACAAGAAGTTAGAGCAGTTTGAATATTGCATCACAGAACAAACTATCACAAAGACTTAGAGATTGAGGCAACTTGCAGATCTGGAAAACAAAAGTCAACGGGCCGGATTGGACCCGCAGCGGCGGATCGGGCTCGGGGCGGCGCGGATTCGGCCCGCGCGGCGGCTGCGGTGCAGATCGGGCCCGCAGGAGGCGAGGCTCGCGCTGGCGGCTGGGATGGGCCTCGGCCCGAGCGGCGTCGGTCGGCCCGGCTCGCGGGGCGGAGAGGCGAGGCCGGCCTGGTGGGGCACCGGCGCGCTGGCCCGCGCGGAGGCGAGGGAGGCGATGCGGGGTGGAGGCCCGCGGCGCTGGAGCGGTGGCGTGGCGGTCCTGGGCCCGGAGCGGAGGAAGTGGCCCAGCGCGGCGCGCGGGATCGGCGGAGTCCTCGGCCGCCTGGCGTCGGCAGCCCGCGCCCAGGAGAGGCGAACTGGCGGGGCGAGGCCCGAGTGGCGCGGCCCAGCGGGAGCGTACGGCCTGGCGGGGAAGTGGTCCTCGCGATGCCTGGGAGGGAGCCCAGTGGTGCGATGAAGTGGTCCTGCGGAGGCCTGGTGGAGCGATCGATCGGGACGGAGCGACGAGGCCTGGAGCGTTGACTCTGCGAGGGGAGGCGGCTGGCTCGAACGAAGGAACCGGCTGGATCGGCTGGTTCAGTGGGGAGCTCGAGGGAAGAGCCAAGTGGCTGGTGGATCTGAGAAAAATGAGGGGGAGAGAGGAGCTAGAGGTTAGGGATGCCAAAAATAGACTAGGGTCTATTATATAGCAGAATTTACGGTTTGGGGGGAATTTAGGTGTGCTAGGAGCCCTCCGATCGCGATCCGACGGATCCGATTGCGGGGGTAGTTTAGAAGGGCCTAGGAGAAGGTAGTGGACTGCTGTAGGGGTGTTTCTGGGACACAAAGTGAAGGCACTTTGGATCCACACGAATAACTGTTGGGATAGCAAACGGAGTCCAAACGCGACGAGATTTGAGAGGCGGGTTGCACACAACCAACAACAACACACACAACAACCTCGCGGCACACCGGTAACGTTACACGCCCAAACAACAAAGTAGGCCTACGGGACGTCACGGACACGTGAGTGAGCTCCGGAACGCGAAACGGACAACGGGAAGGAACGCCTGGAAACGGATGCAACCGACAAACACAAATGCAATGCGATGCACATGTCTACATGATATGAATGAATGCCACACACGCACACAACAAAACGACGAAAACCCGAAAGACAAAGAACCCGGAATGGAAATAGATGAAGCCGGAGATATATTATATACCCAAAAGGGAAAGTATTACATCCGGGGCATTACAGTACCAGCTTCAGCGTCCTCCTCTGCTGCTCTCTTACGTCCAGTATCAGACCCTCAACCTGAAGAATGTATCAAACACAATTATGTGATGCCTCGTTGACTCCAACCTTTTAAAGAGTAGTATACTTGAGAGTTGAAACATCATAATACACATGAAAACATTACACTTCCGTACATTATAGACAACTAATCAAGCACAAAGAGTAAGAAATTAACACCGCTACATTTGGTGTTTTGACAGCAAGCCATACACAAAGAGTAAGAAAACATTACACTTTCGTACATTATAGACAACTAATCAAGCACAAACATTACACTTTTTTAATATTAGTATACATATGAATTAATCAAGACATGTTATGTTTGGTGTTTTGACAGCAAGCCATACACAAAGAGTAAGAAATACATGTTATGTTTGCTACTCTTCCAACTCAGTAGCATCCCTGCCAGTATGCAGGGGCGGGCCCACTTCAAGTCATGGGTATTCAGTTGAATACCCATTATTTTTGCCAAAAATCTAGGTATATATAGTGTACAATACATGCATGTGTGAGAAGAACGAAAAAACTAACAGAAAGGCTGATGGGTGCACGCATTCAGCGCAAAAAGCCCAAACACTAGTCTGTTTTCTCCCTCCCCATCGATGGCCCATTATTTTGCTTCCTCCCAGCCCATACGAGAATTGTTAGTTGGCCTGATCGCTCGTACGAAAATACAAAGCGATCCATCAGGACCGTCCCACGCACGCAAAGAACTGCCGCATCGCCTCCCAAAATTCCGATCTCGCAAGCAGGGGCGCACGGCGGCCGCGGCACGCAGAGGTGGACAACGGACGGCGGGCGGTGGCTGCGATAGGCAGGGGCAGACGACTGGCGGCGGCGCGGCCGCACAGTTCAGGCACCCGGCGTGCTGCGTTAGATTGTCTGATTGAACATCCTGCGTCGACATCGTCGTTTTCTTCTGTCGTTCTTCATACATTCAGACTTCGGTATTTTTTTTGCAGTTCCACTGTCTAGCAACAGAAATCTTTACTTTTTCCTTCTAAGCAGTACAGATGTGCAAGGGTTTTAATCTAGCTAATTGGCTTCTTATTTCGGTATAGTATTCTCACACTGAATTCATAATCAAGGACTGAATTCTTGGACTTGTTTGAGAGTTGAGACCTCCTATTTCAGCACAATATAAGGTATTGTAATTTGAGACTTGTTTGTCATGATTCATAAGGATGAACTGTTACTGTAAAGATGAGAATCGTTTAGGGTTGTTCAGTACAATACATTCATATTATTTGCAAACTGTGACGTGATGTTGCAATTGATAATGAGTACTACTTGTAAAATAAGTACTCTGAAACTTGACTGATTTTATGAAATATATAATATATACTCCCTCCGTCCGGAAATATTTGTCATCAAAATGAATAAAAGGGGATGTATCTAGATGTATTTTAGTTTTAGATACACCTTCTTTTATCCATTTTGATGACAAGTATTTTGGGACGGAGGGAGTAGTATAGAAGACATGCCACGTCGATGCGGCAATATCTCTATATAGTTTAGAACATTCTTTATGAACAAATTTTAGTTCTATATGTTGATCAAACTTTACTTTATATAGTCTAGAACTAGTACAATATGTTTCTATAATCAGTTATACGCGCTAAAAGGAAGAATATACGATTCGAAAAAAAGCTTCAAAATTTGAATACACAGACTTCAATTCCTGGGCCGGCCCCTGCCAGTATGGATCACCTAATTTTCTTCATAAGTGTCACTACCAGAAAAAAATCTGCACACAAAAATTAACACCGCTACCGAGTCATGGCTGCCGCCATGTCCACACAGTCATGCATGCTACGAATCTCAGGCTCGACCTCACATATCTCCTCCTCAACCGTGTTGTTGCAGCGCCGGCCAGGCAGGATGCCACTGCCAACGCCGCGCTGGTGATGAGCATGAGGACGAGACCTCGGCGTCCATGAAACGATCTTTCCCCTATTCTTTTAGCGGGCGGTATACTTTCCCAAAACTGAACATCATCTAGACTTCTCATGACAAAATATTTCAATCCACCTGCGGATTGGAACTTAATTCGCGCATGTATACATTTTATTTTTTGGCAAGTAACTCGGGGAATGATTGGTCTTAATCTGAATAAGAAAAATACAAAAAACATTTATCACTCTATTCAAATTTTGACCCCTGCTATATTATTCCTATAGTCTCCGATTTCTTCTGAAAATTTGTAGCATCATTATTAGCAATGTTCAGTAGATCATTGGAGTGGAGCGTTTTGGAGGCCGAGCTGCCTGGTGGCCGTAATCTGGTCCAGCCATTTTGTCGATGTGATCTGCGCACCTAGCTTTTTCATTAGTATACGGCGGCTGTTGCAGTGCAAATACACCGGTGCCATCTTTTAGTGTTCTCAGTTTATACGTGGGCCTTCATGTGCCGGTTGGGCATTTAATTAGTTATGTGGGCTACCCCTAAAAAAAGTTATGTGTGGGGGGGGGGGGGGGGGG
>LR738712.1:840718422-840739644 GCA_902687465.1 Secale cereale | reverse complement strand
TCCTGGATCTTTTTATCATCTTCCCTCGCACACTTGAAAACTCCCTTCATACATAACTCATCATAATCTGATTAGCGAGGTTAGTACCCATAATAAAATAATTGTAACTTGCTGGAAATAAGGATATTCTTGAAGGTCTACTGTTTCTCAAGATTGCCAAAAGGTTTTTGCAAAGAAAAAGCAAGCTCTAGGTTTGCAAAATGAAGGAAAGGCAAAACAGGACAGAATCTGTGAAAAACAGAACAGCAGGTAGTAAATGATTTGTTCGGGGCACTTCTGCAACTCTAATAAAAAAACTCAGAACAGACGCACGAAAGACAATTATCTAGAGCACGCTGTCGAAAAAATTCAGACCAAAAAGATGATCTGGTGATTTTATACGAATTTTTCTATCCAAGGACAGAATCTGTTTCCTGGACAGCACCTCACAACTTTTGAACTTTCTTGCGATCAGAGGCTACACTTGGCACAAATATTGAAAAGTAAAGATACAATGATGATGCTACTGTAGTAACAAACATCAAGACCACTAAAACTGAAAGAACAAACTGAAAGCAAAGATAACAAGGGTTGTCTCCCTACAGCTCTTTCTTTATAGGCATAAAGATATGCTTAAGACTTTAATGATGCTCTCGTAGGAATAAGAGTTGAAGAACAAAAGAGAGCATCAAGAAGCAAATACCAAACACATTTAAGCCTAACATGCTTCCTATGCATAGGAATATTGCAAGAAAATAAATTATTGAAGCATAAAGCAACTAGCATAGGAAGGCAAAACAAGCATAACTTCAAAACCTTCAACATAAAGAGAGGGAACTTAATATTATTGAAATATCTATAAGCATATGTTCCCTTCTCATAATAATTTTCAGTGGGATCACGAATAAACTCAACAATATAAGCATCACACAAAGCATTGTTACCATGATCCACATGCAAAAAGGTACTCTTACTCTCCACATAAGCATCATGAAGAGGATAAAACTTAGTATAAAAGAGAGACATAAGCTCTTGCCAATCAAGCAAGTGCGAGTTATCGAGAAGCTTATACCAATCTGAAGCTTTATCTATGAGTGATACGGCGAACAATGTCCTCACGACAAACTCCCTTGATACACCTGCAAGCTTAAATAATGAACATAATTGTGACAGATATAGCAAGTGTTCACCGGGATGTCTGTCTCCTACATAACGATTAGCCAAAACATAATCGATAATACCAGCTGGTATTTTATAAGGCACAATTTCAGTAGGGGAAGGAGCAACCACCACAGGTGTGGGGCGTCTTCCCACAAGCAACGATCCAATAGCAAGGTTGTTCATAAGCATAACTAGTGAAAAGACATAAAGAAAACTGAAAGGTAAACTAACAAGACTAAAAAGCAAAGGTAAAAGATAGCATGCAACTCCCCTATCCTGAAGAGTGGAGTCCCCGGCAACGGCGCCAGAAATTGCTTTGCTAGGTGGCTTCTCACCCCTCGTTGGTTACCCCAAGTCAAAGGTTTGAGATGCAGTGTAGCAGAAGTTTTCCCTTGGCAATACCAAGGATCGTTTTCCCTGAGAATCTCAGTTTCAACAAGAAGGTGTCAACTGCTAACGGCGCCAGATATTAGCAATCAACGTGGACCTGCACACAGATACAAATAACTTTCCTCCCAACGAGTACAGAGAGGTTGTCAATCCCTCCGGCCTTGTAGTTTACAAAGGATCAAACACAAGTGATAATAGTGATAGGTATAATTGCAATAGTAAGTAAAAAGCGGAAAAGTAAATAGCGGATGTGATCAATGATGGTAATATGGACCGGAGTCTCATGATGTTCACTAGTGATGTCTCTCTCCCAAAAGACGATAAAACAGCTATGTGAGGTAAACGAATTACAGCTGGGCAATTGACAAAACCATGAACGCAAACCAATGCTAACTACATTGCAAGAAAGGTTGAGGCTCAAAGCATGGGCGGTACGCCGAGGTAAGTAGACCGAAATCCATCTGCATCTACTACTAATCATCCACCTTGAGATATCTATCCAGAACATCTCGCTGGTATTAAGTTGCGAGTCCCACCCATAGTGTAAACTCAAAGCAACAGACAACTGCATTAAAAGAACTTTGCGTAAAGTAAACAATCCTTGCACCCGCGGGCACAAGCACCGTTGTTTTCCCCCTTGTGGCAACAGCACATCCCCTAGACTCATGTTTCTGTCACTCAAACTAGTCATCGAGGGGCATGAACCCACAATCAAGCATAACGTTCCCTCTTGGAGTCACTACCTACTACTTGGCCAAAGCAATAAATAACAACGAAGAACATGCAAGAATTACTTACGAACATAAATATAAAAGAGGTGAATCAAATATATTACTCAAACACAATCTGAACATAATCTCATAATCCATCGGATCCCAGCAAACTCATCATAGCAACAGCATAAGGATTACATATGTGCCTCGATCATGTAGGGCAGCTCACGAGGACTAATTAGTGAAGCAAAGAATGGGAGGAGAACATCACATAGCTACTGGTCATGGACCCATGGTCCAAGGGAGACTACTCACAACTCATCCGGGAGGCGTCCATGGTGGTGGAGAAGCTCCCGGTGGTGATCCTCCCCTCCGGCAGGGTGCCGGGAAGAGTTCTCCTGGTGCTCCCGATCTTGGAAGCGGCGGCGGCGGCGGAACAGAGATGAGATCGCGAAAAAGAGTTCCCGTCTCGAGGGTTTCGGGAGACGCTTTAAATATATGCCAAAGGGGGGCATCAGCGGAGCCTCGGGGGGCCCAGGCGCCCCCCCGGCGCGGCCTAGGGGGGCGCGCCGCCAGGGCGCCTGGAGCCCTGGTGCCCCCCCCCCGGCTGTACTTCGGGCGCACGGTAGCTTCTGGAACGCTGATTTTTTATATAATTTTTCTGGATTTTTCCTGGCAGTTCTCGTAATGTGAAAACCTGAAATACAAAAACAGCCAAAAATAGAAACTGGCACTGGGGTGCACTGAGTTAATAGGTTAGTCCAAATATGATCAAAAGTGTATGGAAGTGTATAAATAACATAGCAATATCACCCAAAAGAGGCATGGAGCAAGCAGAAATTATAGATACGTTTTGGACGTATCAACATCCACAAGCTTAATTCCTGCTCATCCTCGAGTAGGTAAATGATAACAAGAATAATTTCTGTGGTGACATGCTATTAACTATATAGGACTTTTTCATAGTCATATGACAAAAGCTTACTGAGACAATGAATCTATAGTAATTAAGTTGCCTCATGAGAGAATCACAAAGGACTGAAAGTTTTACAATATGATACTGAAACATCAAATAGATTTGTAATGAACATGATGTGCAAATATGATAAAGTGATATCTAGCTTTCCCCCTTTAGTGAAGCAAAACATAAATGCAGGGGCACCTCCAAGGTTTAAGTGATGACTAGATACAATGATTTCAGAATAAACGATATCACAATCATGCAAAAGACAATGCTACTATGGGACAATGCACATTACACTCAGAATGACAATCATGCTCTCAGTAGTTGGTGCTTTAAAAGAAGGTGGAGACTCTCGAACCGTGGCTTTTGTTGGCAAGGTTGAAAACCCGTAATCGGAAACAAAGACAAAACATGTACCAGAGCTCTTGGTTTTAAAACAGAGGTAATAATAAATTTTTTTTAGATCATGCATGTTTTGTCAACGAATGCTAGCAGACAACTCAATCACTTCTTGAGATGGACAAGTTTCGAGGAACGGCTCCCGAATGAGGACGATCACATCCTCTCAACCTCCTTTGTTTATCACAGCCAAAGTTTTCTGATTTCTCATGAACAAAGCGTGAAGGAGGGTTTATTTGTTATATTATCTTTTTGAGCCGGGCACACTCAATGCCAGTTCCTTCTCGTATTATGGGTTTGCACATTATACATGCAATCCCGGGGTGAAGCTTGTCCAACTTAAAAAGATCATGAATTAACTACTACTTCCTCATGAACTTACAACAGAGGCACAAAATAGGAATGCTTTTCTTTGAATAATTTCGAGATGGCACATGCAAGTCTCCATTAGGAATGGCAGGTAAATACCATGTAGGAAGGTATGGTGGACTCATATGGCATAACTGGTTTAAAGGAATGTGGATGCACAAGCAGTCAGTCCGCTTAGTACAGGCGAAGGTTAGCAAATGACTGGGAGCGACCAACTAAGAGAGCAATGACGGTCATAATCATGCAGAGCGACAAAGCAACATTGAATCAGGCATGGAAGTTATATCGCTACTCAGAAACAAAAGATCATCAAGGCTTGACAGACTTTCTTTACAGTCTTAAATATGCGTGAGCATACGCCAAGTCAATCAAAATAAATTCTTTGAAGGAAGATATTACTGAACCATACCACATCATAGCCAAACAAATCATGTTGGTACTCCAATAACACATTGGGAATCCCCCAGCTATTTGAGACTAACCATAAGAAAACATGAACTACTTAGCGCCATCGTGCACATAGCATCTTTATCATAGACATATCAACCAATGCAACGGAAGCAAACTCTCTTAATAAGATAAGCATGATAACTAAAGAGAGTTCAAGCAACCAACTAAACGAAAGCTCTTTAAAAAGATAAGCATGAAAACTGAGAGCTGAACATGATAGTAGCTATTAAAAGACAAAGAACACACACAGCAAAGATAGACATGAAAATTCTATGTTATGTTCTAGGTAGAAGTGGAGCGTGTTTCTCTCCCACATAAAGAAAGCTGAGTTCCGACTCATTATGAAAAGCTAAAAGAAAACTAAAAACAAGACGCTCCAAGCATAGCACATAATACATGAAGTGATAAAAATATAGTGGAACGAAAGACGAACTGATAATGTTGATGGAGAAGGGGATGCACGGGGGCATCCCCAAGCTTAGATGCTTGAGTCTCCTTGAATATTTCTTGGGGGGTGCATGGGGGCATCCCCAAGCTTGAGCGTTTGACACTCCTGGATCTTTTTATCATCTTCCCTCGCACACTTGAAAACTCCCTTCATACATAACTCATCATAATCTGATTAGCGAGGTTAGTACCCATAATAAAATAATTGTAACTTGCTGGAAATAAGGATATTCTTGAAGGTCTACTGTTTCTCAAGATTGCCAAAAGGTTTTTGCAAAGAAAAAGCAAGCTCTAGGTTTGCAAAATGAAGGAAAGGCAAAACAGGACAGAATCTGTGACAAACATAACAGCAGGTAGTAAATGATTTGTTCGGGGCACTTCTGCAACTCTAATAAAAAAACTCAGAACAGACGCACGAAAGACAATTATATAGAGCACGCTGTCGAAAAAATTCAGACCAAAAAGAAGATCTGGTGATTTTATACGAATTTTTCTATCCAAGGACAGAATCTGTTTCCTGGACAGCACCTCACAACTTTTGAACTTTCTTGTGATCAGAGGCTACACTTGGCACAAATATTGAAAGGTAAAGATACAATGATGATGCTACTGTAGTAACAAACATCAAGACCACTAAAACTGAAAGAACAAACTGAAAGCAAAGATAACAAGGGTTGTCTCCCTAGAGCTCTTTCTTTATAGACATAAAGATAGGCTTAAGACCTTAATGATGCTCTCGTAGGAATAAGAGTTGAAGAACAAAAGAGAGCATCAAGAAGCAAATAGCAAACACATTTAAGCCTAACATGCTTCCTATGCATAGGAATATTGCAAGAAAATAAATTATTGAAGCATAAAGCAACTAGCATAGGAAGGCAAAACAAGCATAACTTCAAAACCTTCAACATAAAGAGAGGGAACTTAATATTATTGAAATATCTATAAGTATATGTTCCCTTCTCATAATAATTTTCAGTGGGATCACGAATAAACTCAACAATATAAGCATCACATAAAGCATTGTTACCATGATCCACATGCAAAAAGGTACTCTTACTCTCCACATAAGCATCATGAAGAGGATAAAACTTTGTATAAAAGAGAGACATAAGCTCTTGCCAATCAAGCAAGTGCGAGTTATCGAGAAGCTTATACCAATCTGAAGCTTTATCTATAAGTGATACGGCGAACAATGTCCTCATGACAAACTCCCTTGATACACCTGCAAGCTTAAATAATGAACATAATTGTGACAGATATAGCAAGTGTTCACCGGGATGTCTGTCTCCTGCATAACGATTAGCCAAAACATAATCGATAATACCAGCTGGTATTTTATAGGGCACAATTTCAGTAGGGGGAGGAGCAACTGAAGGAAATATGCCCTACAGGCAATAATAAAGTTGTTATTTATATTTCTTTATATCATGATAAATGTTTATTATTCATGCTAGAATTGTATTAACCGGAAACTTAGTACATGTGTGAATACATAGACAAAACAGTATGTCCCTAGTATGCCTCTACTAGACTAGCTCATTGATCAAAGATGGTTATGTTTCCTAGCCATAGACATGAGTTGTCATTTGATCAACGGGATCACATCATTAGGAGAATGATGTGATGGACAAGACCCATCCGTTAGCATAGCACTATGATCGTTTAGTTTTACTGCTATTGCTTTCTTCATGACTTATACATGTTCCTATGACTATGAGATTATGCAACTCCCGAATACCGTAGGAACACCTTGTGTGCTATCAAATGTCACAACATAACTGGGTGATCATAAAGATGCTCTACAGGTGTCTCCAAAAGTATTCGTGGTGTTGGCATAGATCAAGATTAGGATTTGTCACTCCGAGTGTCGGAGAGGTATCTCTGGGCCCTCTCGGTAACACACATCATAATAAGCCTTGCAAGCAAAAGACTAATGAGTTAGTCACGAGATGATGTGTTACGGAACGAGTAAAGAGACTTGCCTGTAACGAGATTGAACTAGGTATAGAGATACCGACGATCGAATCTCGGGCAAGTAACATACCGATGTCAAAAGGAACAACGTATGTTGTTATGCGGTTTGACCGATAAAGATCTTCGTAGAATATGTAGGAGCCAATATGAACATCCAGGTTCCGCTATTGGTTATTGACCGGAGATGAGTCTCGGTCATGTCTAAATAGTTCTCGAACCCGTAGGGTCCGCACGCTTAACGTTTGATGACGATCAGTATTATGAGTTTATGAGTTTTGATGTACCGAAGGTAGTTCGGAGTCCCGGATGAGATCACGGACATGACGAGGAGTCTCGGAATGTCCGAGAAATAAAGATTGATATATTGGACGACTATATTAGGACACGGGAAGTGTTCCGGAAAAGTTTCGGATTTAACTGGATTGCCGGAGGGGGTTACCGGAACCCCCTACGAGGGGGGATGGTCCATAGTGGGCCTTGAGGAAAGGAGAGAGGCAGCCTATAGAGGCTGGCCGGCGCCCCACCAGGGGATCCTAGTTGGACTAGGATTGGGGGGCGCCACCTCTCCCTCTCTTTCTTTTTCCCTCTCTTCCTTCTTGGTGGACTCCTACTAGGAATAGGATTGCAATCCTATTCCTAGTAGGATTGCCCTAGCCGCACCATAGGAGGCCGGCCGGCCCTTCCCTCTTGCTCCTTTATATACGGGGGCAGGGGGGCACCCAAAGACACACAAGTTGAATTGTTCCAGCCGTGTGCGGTGCCCCCCTCCATAGAAACACACCTCGGTCATACCATCGCAGTACTTAGGAGAAGCCCTGCGCCGGTAGATACATCATATCCGTCACCACGCCGTCGTGCTGACGAAACTCTCCCGTGAAGCTCCACTAGATCAAGAGCTCGTGGGACGTCATCAAGCTGAACGTGTGCTGAACACGGAGGTGCCGTACGTTCGGTGCTTGATCGGTTGAATCGCGAAGAAGTTCGACTACATCAACCGCGTCACTTGACGCTTCCGCTTCCGGTCTACGAGGGTACGTAGACACACTCTTCCCTCTCGTTGCTATGCATCTGGGAGATAGATCTTGCGTGATCGTAGGAAAATTTTAAAATACTACGTTCCCCAAACAGTGGTATCAGAGCCAGGTCTACGCGTAGATGATATGCACGAGTAGAACACAATGAGTTGTGGGCGATACTAGTCATACTGCTTACCAGCATGTCATACTTTGCTTCGGCGGTATTGTGAGATGAAGCGGCCCGGACCGACATTACGCGTACGCTTACGCGAGACTGGTTTCACCGTTACGAGCACTCGTTGCTTAAAGGTGACTGGCGGGTGTCTGTCTCTCTCACTTTAGCTGAATCAAGTGTGGCTACGCCCGGTCCTTGTGAAGGTTAAAACAACACATACTTGACGAAACATCGTTGTGGTTTTTGTATGCGTAGGTAAGAACGGTTCTTGCTAAGCCCGTAGCAGCCACGTAAAACTTGCAACAACAAAGTAGAGGACGTCTAACTTGTTTTTGCAGGGCATGTTGTGATGTGATATGGTCAAGACATGATGAGTTATACGGTTTTGTATGAGATGATCATGTTTTGTAATGTTATCGGCAACTGGAAGGAGCCATATGGTTGTCGCTTTATTGTATGAAATGCAATCGCCATGTAATTGCTTTACTTTATCACTAAGCGGTAGCGATAGTCGTAGAAGCAATAGTTGGCGAGACGACAACGATGCTACGATGGAGATCAAGGTGTCGCGCCGGTGACGGAGGTGATCATGACGGTGCTTTGGAGATGGAGATCAAAAGCACAAGATGATGATGGCCATATCATGTCACATATTTTGATTGCATGTGATGTTTATCTTATTATGCTTCTTATTTTGCTTAGAACGACGGTAGCATTATAAGATGATCCCTTACTAAATTTCAAGGTATAAGTGTTCTCCCTGAGTATGCACCGTTGCGAAAGTTCGTCGTGCCGAGACACCACGTGATGATCGGGTGTGATAAGCTCTATGTTCAAATACAACGGGTGTAAGCCAGTTTTGCACACGCAGAATACTCAGGTTAAACTTGATGAGCCTAGCATATGCAGATATGTCCTCGGAACACTGGAGACCGAAAGGTCGAGCATGAATCATATAGTAGATATGATCAACATAAGATG
The DNA here is from genome assembly GCA_902687465.1 of Secale cereale. Classification (NCBI taxonomy): domain Eukaryota; kingdom Viridiplantae; phylum Streptophyta; class Magnoliopsida; order Poales; family Poaceae; genus Secale; species Secale cereale. Next base: position 840,730,626 of record LR738712.1, on the reverse strand, counting down.
TTCACCATTGAAACTAATCCATCTCACGTGATGATCGGACATGGTTTAGTTGATTTGGATCACGTGATCATTTAGATGACTAGAGGGATGTCTATCTAAGTGGGAGTTCTTAAGTAATATGATTAAATTGAACTTTAATTTATCATGAACTTAGTCCTGGTAGTATTAGCATATCTATGTTGTAGATCAATAGCTCGCGATGTTGCTCCCTGTTTATTTTTTTATATGTTCCTAGAGAAAACTAAGTTGAAAGATGTTAGTAGCAATGATGCGGAATTGTTCCGTGATCTGAGGATTATCCTCATTGCTGCACAGAGAATTATGTCCTTGATGCACCGCTAGGTGACAGACCTATTGCAGGAGCAGATGTAGACGTTATGAACATTTTGACAAAAGCTCGGTATGATGACTACTTGATAGTTTAAGTGCACCATGCTTTACGGCTTAGAACCGGGACTTCAAAAACGTTTTGAACGCCACGGAGCATATAAGATGTTCCAAGAGTTGAAATTAGTATTTCATACTCATGCCCGTGTCGAGAGGTATAAGACTTCTGACAGTACTTTGCCTACAATATGGAGGAGAATAGCTCAACTAGTGAGCATGTACTCAGATTGTTGGGTACTACAATTACTTGAATCAAGTGGGAGTTAATCTTCCAGATAAGATAGTAATTGACAAAGTTCTCTAGTCACTATCACCAAGTTAGTAGAACTTCGTGATGAACTATAATATGCAAGGGATGACGAAAGGAATTCCCGAGCTCTTCGCGATGCTGAAGTCGGCGAAGGTAGAAATCATGAAAAAGCATCAAGTGTGGATGGTTAACAACACCACTTGTTTCAAGTAAAGGGCAAAGGGATAGAAGGGGAACTTCAAGAAGAATGACAAGCAAGTTGTCACTCCCGTGAAGAAACCCAAAGCTAAAACTCAAGCCTGAAACTAAGTGCTTCTACTGCAAAGGAAATGGTCACTGGAAGTGGAACTGCCCTAGATACTTGGCGGATAAGAAGGATGGCAAAGTGAACAAAGGTATATTTGATATACAAATTATTGATGTGTATTTTACTAGTGTTCATAGCAACCCCTCGGTATTTGATACTGGTTCAGTTGCTAAAGAGTAGTAACTCGAAATGGGAGTTGCATAATGAACAGAAACTAGTTAAATGATGAAGTGACGATGTCTATTGGAAGTAGTTCCAAGATTGATATGATCATCATCGCACACTCCCTATACTTTCGGGATTAGTGTTGAACCTAAATAAGTGTTATTTGGTGTTTGTGTTGAGCATGAATATGATTTGATCATGTTTATTGCAATACGGTTATTCATGTATGTTAGAGAATAATTGTTGTTCTGTTTACATGAATAAGACCTTCTATGGTCATACACCCAATCAAAATGGTTTGTTGGATCTCGATCGTGTGATACACATATTCATAATATTGAAGCCAAAAGATGCAAGGTTAATAATGATAGTGCAACTTATTTGTGGCACTGCCGTTTAGGTCATAATGGTGTAAAGCGCATGAAGAAACTCCATAGTGATGGACTTTTGGAATCACTTGATTATGAATCACTTGGTGCTTGCGAACCATGCCTCATGGGCAAGATGACTAAAACTCCGTTCTCCGAAACAATGGAGCGAGCAACAGATTTGTTGGAGATCATACATACAGATGTATGTGGACCAATGAGTGTTGAAGCTCGCGGCGGGTATCGTTATTTTCTGACCTTCACTGATGATTTGAGCAGATATGGGTATATCTACTTAATGAAGCACAAGTTTGAAACATTTGAAAAGTTCAAAGAATTTCAGAGTGAAGTGGAGAATCATCGTAACAAGAAAATAAGAGTTTCTACGATATGATCGTAGAGGTAAAATATTTGAGTTAGCGAGTTTGGCCTTCAGTAAAAACAATGTGAAATAGTTTCACAACTCACGCCACCCGGAACACCACAGCGTAATGGTGTGTCCGAACGTCATAACTGTACTTTATTAGATATGGTGCGATCGATGATGTCTCTTACCGATCTACCACTATCGCTTTTGGGGTTATGCATTAGAGACAGCTACATTCACGTTAAATAGGGCACCATCTAAATCCGTGGAGATGACACCGTATGAACTGTGGTTTGACGAGAAACCTAAGCTGTCATTTCTTTAAGTTTGGGACTGCGATGCTTATGTGAAAAAGTTTCAACATGATAAGCTCGAACCCAAATCGGAGAAGTAAATCTTCATAGGATACCCAAAAGAAACTGTTGGGTACACCTTCTATCACAGATCCGAAGGCAAGGTCTTTGTTGCTAAGAGTGGATCCTTTCTAGAGAAGGAGTTTCTCTCGAAAGAAGTGAGTGGGAGGAAAGTAGAACTTGATGAGGTAATTGTACCTTCTCCCGAACTGGAAAGTGGAACATCACAGAAACTAGTTCCAGTGATTCCTACACCAATTAGTGAGGAAGCTAATGATGATGATCATGAAACTTCAGATCAAGTTTCTGCTGAACTTCGTAGATCAACCAGAGTTCGTTCCGCATCAGAGTGGTACGGCAACCCGGTTTTGGAAGTCATGTTACTGGACCATGATGAACCTATGAACTATGAGGAAGCAATGATGAGCCCAGATTCCGCAAAATGGCCTGAGGCCATGAAATCTGAGATGGGATCCATGTATGAGAACAAAGTGTGGACTTTGGTTGACTTGCCCGATGATCGGCAAGCCATCGAAAATAAATGGATCTTCAAGAGGAAGACTGACGTTGACAGTAATGTTACTGTTTACAAAGCTCGACTTGTTGCGAAAGGTTTTCGACAAGTTCAAGGAGTTGACTACGATGAGACCTTCTCACCCGTAGCGATGCTTAAGTCTGTCCGAATCATGTTAGCAATTGCCACATTTTATGAAATCTGGCAAATGGATAACAAAACTGCATTCTTTAATGGATTTATTAAAGAAGACTTGTATATGATGCAACCAGAAGGTTTTGTCAATCCTAAAGGTGCTAACAAAATGTGCAAGCTCCAGCGATCCATCTATGGACTCGTGCAAGCATCTCGGAGTTGGAATATACGCTTTGATAAGTTGATCAAAGCATATAGATTTATACAGACTTGCGGTGAAGCCTGTATTTACAAGAAGTGAGTGGGAGCACTACAACCTTCTGATAAGTATATGTGAATGACATATTGTCGATCGGAAATGATGTAGAATTTTCTGGAAAGCATAAAGGAGTGTTTGAAAGGAGTTTTTTCAAAGAAAGACCTTGGGGAAGCTGCTTACATATTGGGCATCAAGATCTATAGAGATAGATCAAGACGCTTGATAAGACTTTCGATGACTACATACCTTGATAAGATTTTGAAGTAGTTCAAAATGGATCAGTCAAAGAAGGAGTTCTTGCCTGACTTGTAAGGTGTGAAGTTGAGTAAGACTCAAAGCCAGACCACGGCAGAAAAATATAGAGAGAATGAAAGTCATTCCCTATGCCTCAGCCATAGGTTCTATAAAGTATGCCATGCTGTGTACCAAACATGTTGTGTACCTTGCCATGAGTTTGTCAAGGGGGTACAATAGTGATCCAGGAGTAGATCACTTTACAGCGGTCAAAATTATCCTTAGTAACTGGATGACTAAGGAAATGTTTCTCGATTATGGAGGTGATAAAGAGTTCGTCGTAAAGGGTTACGCCGATGCAAGCTTTGACACTAAATCCAGATGACTCTAAGTATCAATCTGGATGCGTATTGAAAGAGGGAGCAATTAGCTAGAGTAGCTCTATGCAGAGCATTGTAGACATAGAAATTTGCGAAATACATACGGATCTGAATGTGACAGACCCGTTGACTAAACTTCTCTCACAAGAATAAACATGATCACACCTATTTGCTCTTGGGTATTAATCACATAGCGATGTGAACTAGATTATTGACTCTAGTAAACCCTTTGGGTGTTGGTCACATGGCGATGTGAACTATGGGTGTTATTCACATAACGATGTGAACTATCGGTATTAAATCACATGGCGATGTGAGCTAGATTATTGACTCTAGTTCAAGTGGGAGACTGAAGGAAATATGCCCTAGAGGCAATAATAAAGTTGTTATTTATATTTCCTTATATCATGATAAATGTTTATTATTCATGCTAGAATTGTATTAACCGGAAACTTAGTACATGTGTGAATACATAGACAAAACAGTATGTCCCTAGTATGCCTCTACTAGACTAGCTCATTGATCAAAGATGGTTATGTTTCCTAGCCATAGACATGAGTTGTCATTTGATCAACGGGATCACATCATTAGGACAATGATGTGATGGACAAGACCCATCCGTTAGCATAGCACTATGATCGTTTAGTTTTACTGATATTGCTTTCTTCATGACTTATACATGTTCCTATGACTATGAGATTATGCAACTCCCGAATACTGTAGGAACACCTTGTGTGCTATCAAACGTCACAACGTAACTGGGTGATCATAAAGATGCTCTACAGGTGTCTCCAAAAGTAATCGTGGTGTTGGCATAGATCAAGATTAGGATTTGTCACTCCGAGTGTCGGAGAGGTATCTCTGGGCCCTCTCGGTAACACACATCATAATAAGCCTTGCAAGCAAAAGACTAATGAGTTAGTCATGAGATGATGTGTTACGGAACGAGTAAAGAGACTTGCCTGTAACGAGATTGAACTAGGTATAGAGATACCGACGATCGAATCTCGGGCAAGTAACATACCGATGTCAAAAGGAACAACGTATGTTGTTATGCGGTTTGACCGATAAAGATCTTCGTAGAATATGTAGGAGCCAATATGAACATCCAGGTTCCGCTATTGGTTATTGACCGGAGATGAGTCTCGGTCATGTCTACATAGTTCTCGAACCCGTAGGGTCCGCACGCTTAATGTTTGATGACGATCAGTATTATGAGTTTATGAGTTTTGATGTACCGAAGGTAGTTCGGAGTCCCGGATGAGATCACGGACATGACGAGGAGTCTCGGAATGTCCGAGACATAATGATTGATATATTGGACGACTATATTCGGACACCGGAAGTGTTCCGGAAAAGTTTCGGATTTAACTGGATTGCCGGAGGGGGTTACCGGAACCCCCTACGTGGGGGGATAGTCCATAGTGGGCCTTGAGGAAAGGAGAGAGGCAGCCCATAGAGGCTGGCCGGCGCCCCACCAGGGGATCCTAGTTGGACTAGGATTGGGGGGCGCCACCTCTCCCTCTCTTTCTTTTTCCCTCTCTTCCTTCTTGGTGGACTCCTACTAGGAATAGGATTGCAATCCTATTCCTAGTAGGATTGCCCTAGCCACACCATAGGAGGCCGGCCGGCCCTCCCCTCTTGCTCCTTTATATACGGGGGCAGGGGGGCACCCAAAGACACACAAGTTGAATTGTTCCAGCCGTGTGTGGTGCCCCCCTCCATAGAAACACACCTCGGTCATACCATCGCAGTACTTAGGAGAAGCCCTGCGCCGGTAGATACATCATATCCGTCACCACGCCGTCGTGCTGACGAAACTCTCCCATGAATCTCAACTGGATCAAGAGCTCGTGGGACGTCATCAAGCTGAACGTGTGCTGAACACGGAGGTGCCGTACGTTCGGTGCTTGATCGGTTGAATCGCGAAGAAGTTCGACTACATCAACCGCGTCACTTGACGCTTCCGCTTCCGGTCTACGAGGGTATGTAGACACACTCTTCCCTCTCGTTGCTATGCATCTGGTAGATAGATCTTGCGTGATCGTAGGAAAATTTTAAAATACTACGTTCCCCAACAGTAACCACCACAGTTGTGGGGCGTCTTCCCACAAGCAACGATCCAATAGCAAGGTTGTTCATAAGCATAACTAGTGAAAAGACATAAAGAAAACTGAAAGGTAAACTAACAAGACTAAAAAGCAAAGGTAAAACCTAGCATGCAACTCCCCATTCCCGAAGAGTGGAGTCCCCGGCAACGGCGCCAGAAATTGCTTTGCTAGGTGGCTTCTCACCCCTCGTTGGTTACCCCAAGTCGAAGGTTTGAGATGCAGTGTAGCAGAAGTTTTCCCTTGGCAATACCAAGGATCGTTTTCCCTGAGACTCCCAGTTTCAACAAGAAGGTGCCAACTGCTAACGGCGCCAGATATTAGCAATCAACGTGGACCTGCACACAGATACAAATAACTTTCCTCCCAACGAGTACAGAGAGGTTGTCAATCCCTTCGGCCTTATAGTTTACAAAGGATCAAACACAAGTGATAATAGTGATAGGTATAATTGCAATAGTAAGTAAAAAGTGGAAAAGTAAATAGCGGATGTGATCAATGATGGTAATATGGACCGGAGTCTCATGATGTTCACTAGTGATGTCTCTCTCCCAAAAGACGATAAAACAGCTATGTGAGGTAAACAAATTACAGCTGGGCAATTGACAGAACCATGAACGCAAACCAATGCTAACTACATTGCAAGAAAGGTTGAGGCTCAAAGCATGGGCGGTACGCCGAGGTAAGTAGACCGAAATCCATCTGCATCTACTACTAATCATCCACCTTGAGATATCTATCCAGAACATCTCGCTGGTATTAAGTTGCGAGTCCCACCCATAGTGTAAACTCAAAGCAACAGACAACTGCATTAAAAGAACTTTGGGTAAAGTAAATAATCCTTGCACCCGCGGGCACAAGCACCATTGTTTTCCCCCTTGTGGCAACAGCACATCCCCTAGACTCATGTTTCTGTCACTCAAACTAGTCATCGAGGGGCATGAACCCACAATCAAGCATAATGTTCCCTCTTGGAGTCACTACCTACTACTTGGCCAAAGCAATAAATAACAACGGAGAACATGCAAGAATTACTTACGAACATAAATATAAAAGACGTGAATCAAATATATTACTCAAACACAATCTGAACATAATCTCATAATCCATCGGATCCCAGCAAACTCATCATAGCAACAGCATAAGGATTACATACGTGCCTCGATCATGTAGGGCAGCTCACGAGGACTAATTAGTGAAGCACAAGAACGGGAGGAGAACATCACATAGCTACTGGTCATGGACCCATGGTCCAAGGGAGACTACTCACAACTCATCCGGGAGGCGTCCATGGTGGTGGAGAAGCTCCCGATGGTGATCCTCCCCTCCGGCAGGGTGCCGGGAAGAGTTCTCCTGGTGCTCCCGATCTTGGAAGCGGCGGCGGCAGCGGAACAGAGATGAGATCGCGAAAAAGTGTTCCCGTCTCGAGGGTTTCGGGAGACGCTTTAAATATATGCCAAAGGGGGGCATCAGCGGAGCCTCGGGGGGCCCAGGCGCCCCCTCGGTGCGGCCCAGGGGGGGGGGGCGCCGCCAGGGCGCCTGGAGCCCTGGTGCCCCCCCCGGCTGTACTTCGGGCGCACGGTAGCTTCTGGAACGCTGATTTTTTATATATTTTTTCTGGATTTTTCCTGTCAGTTCTCGTAATGTGAAAACCTGAAATACAAAAACAGCCGAAAACAGAAACTGGCACTGGGGTGCACTGAGTTAATAGGTTAGTCCAAATATGATCAAAAGTGTATGGAAGTGTATAAATAACATAGCAATATCACCCAAAAGAGGCATGGAGCAAGCAGAAATTATAGATACGTTTTGGACGTATCATTGGTCTCTAAATACTCCTACAGCTCAGGATTCAAACTAGAGCGCAAATAGATAAGATTGTTGTAAAATATTTAGCTTGCCTTGCCTGATTGTGCAAGGGATTTATTTGATTTGACGGTGTGCATTTTCAGGGGCAGATGGGTATGTACAGCTTACTACAATGTCGGAGAAAGTGAGGAAACCCACTCATTTCATGATACACCCTCCCCTAGTTCAGAAGACCACTAAGGTTTCAGCTTCAGTTTCTTCTCCTCGTGACGTCGCATTCTTATTTGTTCCATAACCTTGATTTTCGCACTAACTGCCCAGCGAGCCTTTGCTAGTTAAGTGTGCCAATATATCTATTTATACAGTCTTAAATTTTGTCCAGTCCCGTATTTTGTACATTCATATTGGTATTGATGATCAGTTATTCAATGACAGGACAAGTGATACATGATTAGAGGGCTATGTGGTGACAAAGATCAAATTTCTTGATTATATGATATGCCATATTGGCAGGAAAGCTGCACGGGTAGCATTTCTTAAAACTGGGTACGCATTGACAAAAATTTGTTTAGCCATTACTTAGTTCTTCTTTTATATAGATTGTTCAGCCATTATGTTGTTCACATCTGATGCATTTCCTAAATATGTTTTCAACTTTTGTAGTAGGTTTGTTTTGAAGAATAAAATAGTGGCATATTTTTTTTGTAAACATCTATGATCCCACCTTCTCTAGCATATAACTTTCTTACTTTTTCCTAGAGAAGCCCGAATCTGATGATGCGTTTCTTTGTCATGTTGGCATTTCTACAGGTTCTAAGAATCTTAATTCATGGATTGGGAAATTCTAAGGTGTAACATTGTAGTTCTCTGGTAAGTACGAAGTTCTGCATGAGGTAGATTATTTAATGATTTTTGAGCTATTGGCATTGAGTTTGTTTCTCGTAATATACCATACCATAGCATGTTACTATGCGAGCGCAAAACTAACTAGTGCAGAGACCTTTCAAAAATAGAATTATTCAACTATGTGCAGTTGATATTTTTATCTAATAGTTTGTTGCTGAATTCATCTCACTGTTAATATAATATAATCTTTGGATAATTGTTAGTAGTACATGCATGTTGATGGTTGTTCACAGTGAACATACAAACCAGAATTGTCAGCGATGCTTTGTTTTTTAATATTATCTCCGTACCAAATTACTTGTCTTAAATTTGTCTAGATACATATGGGTCTAACAATAAAACGTATCTAGATAGATTTGTATCTAGAAAAATCTAAGACATGTAATTTGGGACGGAGTAACTATGTTATTTGTCACACATACATAAGCTTGTATTTTTCTCCCAACGATCTTTTCATGCACACCAGTAATTTTCATATGGATCATTTAGATTCAACACATAGCACGTATATTTTTAAACTTGAAATTTCAAATATATGCCTGAATAGTTTTTTCTTTCATTGTAGGTTGAGAAGTTCAATAATATTGTACATGGTTACTTGGATCCTTGGAGAATATGGGTAGTGCGTTGAAGAACATTTGTATGGACGACAACATTTTGGTCCCGTGTTGAGTTATCTGCTCCAACTCTTGGCGAGACGGCGACGACGACGGTGAATTTGTCTGCCAAATATTTGGCGACCCTAGCTTTGGTAGGGTTGGCATGGGCGCGCAAGACAAACAACCCATATATGAATGCGAGACACCAGCGGCAAATTTGTTTGGCAAATATTTGGCGAGCCTAGCTTTGGTTGGGCTAGCATGGCCGCACGAAGACAACCCCTATATGTTTATGCTTGGTACTTGGAGCAGAGTCCAAGTCAATCTTATGAATGCTTAGAAAATTTATATTATATAAATTGTATTTTCTAAGAAAGTGATGTACTCCTAACTGCTGAAACTTGCATTGCAATGTAACAGATTGTGCAATTGAATCAATATATTAGTTTCATTTCTACTCTCTCAAATTTTACTGAAGTTGTGTCTTGTACTGCTATTCAAACTACCTGCTGTTATAAATAATAGTAAATGATTATCTATGAAGGTTACTCTATTATGCAAACAACAACACATATAAGCGTTGCATGAATTTGTTGCTGCTTTGCAACACATTATTCTTTAGATTACCAACGGACCTATATGTGTTGCTGTAGATCCTTCCAACGCCACCTACGACAACACATATTAATCTGTTGGTGTAGACCTTAGCAACGCTTATATGGACAAATGGCAACGCATCGTTGGGTTGCTAAAGGGGGTTCCTGTTGTAGTGTTTTATGTTTGTAATTGAGTGGTTCTTTGGGTCAGTCTAATAATTATAGTTCTCAATCAAGAAAAAATATTTTTATTTTGTACAATCGTTGCTGTTTTAGTACTCCCTCCATTTTTATTATCTCTGCATATTAGGTTTGACTGAAGTCAAACTTTGTAAAGTTTGACCAAGTTTATAGAAAAATATATAAACATTTACCATAGCAAATCTATATGATGTGAAAGTACATTTAATAATGAATCTAATGGTATTGATTGATTATTGTATATGTTAATATCTTTGTTTATAAACTTTGTCAAAGTTTACAAAGCTTGACTTTGACCAAAGCTAATACGCGAACTGAACAAAAACGGAGGGAGAATGTTTTTGGACGATTGTGTACTATTTTGGCCAAATATACTTAGTGGCCTAATTATGAAAAAGCAATGTAATATAAGACGAAATTACAGTTAATTTATTATTCTCAATCATGGGTAATCTGAGGTGTCCGGGGCGAAAACTTTCCCTTAAGAATTACTCCACCGCATCTGGCCCAGTATGAGTAATACTGGTAATCCCAGAACTAAGGTGATTAGATCATGGAGGATAAGCATTTTCTCAGAACGTGCATATTCTTGTGGCACGGAAGTATACATGACGCACTGCCTGGACATGATGGGTGAGACGGTGGAACCTGTGAACAGCCTGACAGGGCAGCCTCGTTAACATGTGACGGCACTATGCGTAAAATAGAGAATACGGTGTGATGGAAAAAGGTGTCAGGTGAAATACAGAGGAGTAACGAAGGACTGCGGCTGATGTCTACCAAAACTGACGAGCCAGATTACAGCCTGCATGGTGCTCGGCCTCCAAATGGCATTTTCGAGCTCATTGCCTCTATATAAATTTGCCTTTCAGATCTGTGATTCCACTCTTCTAAAATTATTCACTATAGTGCTCATACAATGTGTGAGAAATCTGGCAAAATATAGTTTAGACCTTGAGAACAGTAGTAGAAAAAGGGTCAAAGATAGAGCTCATTAGTCCCGGTTTGCGACTGAACTGACACTAATGGGACCATTAGTGCCGGTTCCAGAGACTAGGCCGGTGGCGATCATTAGTACCGGTTCATGGTGAACCTTTTGTACCGGTTCGTGCCAAGAACCGGTACTAAAGAGGCTGGGGCCAACCAGAACATTTAGTACCGGTTCGTGCCACGAACCGGTACAAAAGGGTTCTACTCACTTCATTCAACAGCGCTTTTTTAGTCCCACCTCGCTCGTCTAACAAATATTTTACAACCTTAAATATGTTATTTCTCAAACTATCACAACCACTTGGTCTTCATTGAACTCTATGTGTAGGATTTGTGGCTGCAATATGAGTCCTCGCCAGTTCCTAAACCGGTGAGGACTCCTATTGACAATTTAAATTGTACACAAAAAGATTAATGATGATCAATGCATTTTTAACATCATTTGAAAAGTACTACAAAATGAACTCTGAAAAGGTTAAAAGTTGGCATGGTATCATCATTTCACCCACGTAGCATGTTTAAAAAAATAGAGACGATTAAGGCAAAAACTGGATGCACTTTGTGTACAAAATATACAATCTCTTTCGAGGTATCAGCGTTTAGGATGAAAACTCATATGTTACGACAAGGCATTGCATTTTTTTGAAATTATTTGAACTCCAGACTTTTTGTGTGTTCAAAATGCACCATTCAAATCCACATCATCAATTATTAACCTTTCTGAATTCATTTGGTATTTTTCATTCATTTACTGATTTGTTTTGAGAGCTAAATGACCGCGAAATTGAAAAGCACTACAAAATAACTCTGAAAAGGTTGAAAGTTGGCATGTTATCATCATTTCACCCACATGGCATGTGCAAAAAAGTAGATAGGGTCACGGCAAAAACTGGATGCACTTCATGTACAAAATGGACAATCTCTTTCGAGGTATGAGGGTTTCGAACGAAAACTCATATGTTACAACAAGGCATTGCATTTTTTTAACTTATTTGAACTCCAGACTTTTTGTGTGTTCAAAATGCACCATTCAAATCCACATCATCAATTATCAACCTTTCTGAATTCATTTATTTACTGATTTGTTTTGAGAGCTAAATGACCGTGAAATTGAAAAGCACTACAAAATGAACTCTGAAAAGGTTGAAAGTTGACATGGTATCATCATTTCACCCACATGACATGTGCAAAAAAGTAGAGACGGTTACGTCAAAAACTGGATGCACTTTGTGTACAAAATGGACAATCTCTTTCGAGGTATCAGGGTTTCGAACGA
>LR738712.1:840702961-840718063 GCA_902687465.1 Secale cereale | reverse complement strand
AAACTCATATGTTACAACAAGGCATTGCATTTTTTTGAACTTATTTGAACTCCAGAATTTTTGTGTGTTCAAAATGCACCATTCAAATCCACCTCATCAATTATCAACCCTTTCTAAATTCATTTGGTATTTCTCATTCATTTACTGATTTGTTTTGAGAGCTAAATGACCGTGAAATTGAAAAGCACTACAAAATGAACTCTGAAAAGGTTGAAAGTTGGGATGGTATCATCATTTCACCCACGTAGCATGTTTAAAAAAGTAGAGACGGTTACGGCAAAAACTGGATGCACTTCGTGTACAAAATGGACAATCTCTTTCGAGATATTAGGGTTTTGAACGAAAACTCATATGTTACAACAAGGCATTGCATTTTTTTGATGTTATTTGTACTCCAGACTTTTTGTGTGTTCAAAGTGCACCATTAAAATCCACATCATCAATTATCAACCCTTTCTGAATTCATTTGGTATTTTTCATTCATTTACTGATTTGTTTTGAGAGATAAATGACCGTGAAATTGAAAAGCACTACAAAATGAACTCTGAAAAGGTTGAAAGTTGGCATGGTATCACCCACATGGCATCTGAAAAGGTTCAAAATGCACCATTCAAATCCACATCATCAATGTTAGATAGATAAATTTTAAATATAGAAATGGTAGTTAGATATAAAATGAAATATCATATAAAAAATTATTTGCGCGCTACCCAGTGAGCCTACAAGTTAGGCCCAGAAGCGTGCATTAGAAGTTAGGCCCAGAAGCCTGCATTAGAGAGGAGCTCGAAGGAGCAGCCGCGGCTTGGTTTATAAACCAGCGCGGCTGCCCTTCGCTCGGCGAGGTCGGCCTAAACTTGCAACACCGCATCTCTGCCAGTGCAACCCTTTAGTACCGGGTCGTGGCTCAAACCGGTACTAAAGGGGTGGCCTTTAGTACCGGTTGGAGCCACCAACAGGGACTAAATCCTAAAGTTCCCGCCGCTTCGCCTGACCAAAATTGGTCTTTAGTACCGGTTGGTGGCTCCAACCGGTACTAAAGGCCTCTCCTATATAAACATCACTGTCTAGAAATTCAGTTTTTTCTCCCAATCGCTCGCTCCTCACGAGTCGCCGCCGCCCCGCACGCGCGCTGTCCACCGCGCCCGTCGCCGCCCCCTGCTCGTCCCGCGCCATCGTCGTCGCCGTCCACGTCGCCGTCGCTGCCCCCGTCGACATCGCCCCCAGCCCCGTCGCCGCCCCCGTCGTCGTCGCCGCCACATCGATCGTTGCCGTCGCCGCCGCCGATCGTCGCCGCACTGTGAGCCCCATGCTGCCCCCCGTACACACACACATATTATAATTAGATTATATATATATATATATATATATATATATATATATATATATATATATAGTTATACAAATGTTAGATGAATTTAAAAATGTTACTTAGTTATATAAATTTTAGATGAATTTTCAATTTTCATAGTTTTTTAATAGTTTTTAATAGTTTTAGTGATAGAATGTAGTTATTTAGTAAGAACTAGTTATTTAGTAAGACTAGTTTATTTTTAGTAAGAACTAGTTTATTTTTAGTAAGACCTAGATCATTTTTATTTATATTAAGTGCTTATTAGTTGAACTAGTTAGTTGAATTAATAGAGAACTAGTTGAATTAATAGACCTAGTTTATTCTTTTAGTTCAAACAATATTCTTTCGATGATGTACGGACGCAATATGAACATATATAGGAAATGTCCTCTGACGATGAAAACAATTCCGTTATGTGCGAACACTGCGAACACCAGCGCGGTCTGTGCGACAGAAATTTCCTAGTTGATGATAGGCGCTTCAGCATCAAGCTAGATGAGACCTTCGACGGGGATACAGTTGTTGGGGAATGTAGTATTTTCAAAAATTTTCTACGATCACGCAAGATCTATCTACCAGATGCATAGCAACGAGAGGGGAGAGTGTGTCTACGTACCCTCGTAGACCAGAAGCGGAAGCGTCTAGTGACGCGGTTGATGTAGTCGAACTTCTTCGCGATCCAACCGATCAAGTACCGAACGTACGGCACCTCCGCGTTCAGCACACGTTCAGCTTGATGATGTCCCACGAGCTCTTGATCCAGTTGAGCTTCACGGGAGAGTTTCGTCAGCACGACGGCGTGGTGACGGATATGATGAAGTTACCATCACAGGGCTTCGCCTAAGCGCTGCAACGATATGACCGAGGTGTGTTACTGTGGAGGGGGGGCACCGCACACGGTTGGGAGAGATCAACTGATCAACTTGTGTGTCTATGGGGTGCTCCCTCCTCCGTATATAAAGGAGCAAGGGAGAGGCCGGCCCTAGAGGGGGCGCGCCATGTATGGGGAGTCCTACTAGGACTCCCAAGTCCTACTAGGATTCCCCTTTCCTTTCCGGAGTAGGAGAGAAGGAAAGAGGTGGAGAGGGAGAAGGAAAAGGGGGATGCACCCCTTGTCCAATTCGGACCAGAGGGGGGGCGCGCGCCTCCTTCCTTCTGGCCTCTCTCCTCTATTCCCGTATGGCCCAATAAGGCCCATATACTCCCCGAAGAATTCCCGTAACTCTCCTGTACTCCGAAAAATACCAGAATCACTCGGAACCTTTTCGATGTCCGTATATAGTCGTCCAATATATCGATCTTTACGTCTCGACCATTTCGAGAGTCCTCGTCATGTCCCTGATCTCATCCGGGACTCCGAAATCCTTCGGTACATCAAAACTCATAAACTCATAATACCGATCGTCATCAAACGTTAAGCGTGCGGACCCTACGGGTTCGAGAACTATGTAGACATGACCGAGACTCATCTCCGGTCAGTAACCAATAGCGGAACCTGGATGCTCATATTGGCTCCTACATATTCTACGAAGATCTTTATCGGTCAAACCGCATAACAACATACGTTGTTCCTTTTGTCATCGGTATGTTACTTGCCCGAGATTCGATCGTCAGTATCTCTATACCTAGTTCAATCTCGTTACCGGCAAGTCTCTTTACTCGTTCCGTAATACATCATCTCGTGACTAACTCATTAGTCTTTTGCTTGCAAGGCTTATTATGATGTGCATTACCGAGAGGGCCTAGAGATACCTCTCCGACACTCGGAGTGACAAATCCTAGTCTTGATCTATGCCAACACCACGAACACTTTCGGAGACACCTGTAGAGCATCTTTATGATCACCCAGTTACGTTATGACATTTGATAGCACACAAGGTGTTCCTACGGTATTCGGGAGTTGCATAATCTCATAGTCATAGGAACATGTATAAGTCATGAAGAAAGCAATAGCAGTAAAACTAAATGATCATAGTGCTAAGCTAACGGATGGGTCTAGTCCATCACATCATTCTCCTAATGATGTGATCCCATTGATGAAATGACAACTCATGTCTATGGTTAGGAAACATAACCATCTTTGATCAATGAGCTAGTCTAGTAGAGGCATACTAGGGACACTCTGTTTTGTCTATGTATTCACACATGTACTAAGTTTCCGGTTAATACAATTCTAGCATGAATAATAAACATTTATCATGATATAAGGAAATATAAATAAGAACTTTATTATTGCCTCTAGGGCATATTTCGAGTTACTAATATTAGCAACTGAACCGGTATCAAATACCCAGGGGTTGCTATGAACACTAGTAAAGTACACATCAATAATCTGTATATCAAAATATACCTTTGTTCACTTTGCCATCCTTCTTATCCGCCAAGTATCCAGGGCAGTTCCACTTCCAGTGACCATTTCCTTTGCAGTAGAAGCACTTAGTTTCAGGCTTGAGTTTAGCTTTGGGTTTCTTCACGGGAGTGACAACTTGCTTGTCATTCTTCTTGAAGTTCCCCTTCTATCCCTTTGCCCTTTAATTGAAACAAGTGGTCTGGTTAACCATCAACATTTGATGCTCTTTCTTGATTTCTACCTTCGCCGATTTCAGCATCGCGAAGAGCTCGGGAATTACCTTCGTCATCCCTTGCATATTATAGTTCATCACAAAATTCTACTAACTTGGTGATAGTGACTAGAGAACTTTGTCAATTACTATCTTATCTGGAAGAATAACTCCCACTTGATTCAAGTAATTGTAGTACCCAGACAATCTGAGCACATGCTCACTGGTTGAGCTATTCTCCTCCATCTAGTAGGCAAAGTACTGTCAGAGGTCTTATACCTCTCGACACGGGCATGAGTATGAAATACTAATTTCAACTCTTGGAACATCTTATATGCTCCGTGGCGTTCAAAACATTTTTGAAGTCCCGGTTCTAAGCTGTAAAGCATGGTGCACTTAAACTATCAAGTAGTCATCATACCGAGCTTTTGTCAAAACGTTCATAACGTCTGTATCTGCTCCTGCAACAGGTCTGTCACCTAGCGGTGCATCAAGGACATAATTCTTCTGTGCAGCAATGAGGATAATCCTCAGATCACGGAACAATTTTGCATCATTGCTACTAACATCTTTCAACTTAGTTTTCTCTAGGAATAAAAAATAAACGTGGAGCAACATCGCGAGCTATTGATCTACAACATAGATATGCTAATACTACCGGGACTAAGTTCATGATAAATTGAAGTTCAATTTAATTACTTAAAGAACTCCCACTTAGATAGACATCCCTCCGGTCATCTAAATGATCACGTGATCCAAATCAACTAAACCATGTCCGATCATCACGTGAGATGGAGTAGTTTCAATGGTGAACATCTTATGTTGATCATATCTACTATATGATTCACGCTCAACCTTTCGGTTTCAAGTGTTCCGAGGCCATATCTGCATATGCTAGGCTCGTCAAAATTAACCCGAGTATTCTGCGTGTGCAAAACTGGCTTACACCCGTTGTATTTGAACGTAGAGCTTATCACACCCGATCATCACGTGGTGTCTCGGCACGACGAACTTTCGCAACGGTGCATACTTAGGGAGAACACTTATACCTTGAAATTTAGTAAGGGATCATCTTATAATGCTACCGTCGTTCTAAGCAAAATAAGAAGCATAATAAGATAAACAGCACATGCAATCAAAATATGTGACATGATATGGCCATCATCATCTTGTGCTTTTGATCTCCATCTCCAAAGCGCCGTCATGATCACCTTCGTCACCGGCGCGACACCTTGATCTCCATCATAGCATCGTTGTCGTCTCGCCAACTATTGCTTCTATGACTATCGCTACGCTTAGTGATAAAGTAAATGAATTAGATGGCGCTTGCATTTCAGACAATAAAGCGACAACCATATGGCTCCTGCCAGTTGCCGATAACTTTACAAAATATGATCATCTCATACAAAACCGTATATCTCATCATGTCTTGACCATATCACATCACAACATGCCCTGCAAAAACAAGTTAGACGTCCTCTACTTTGTTGTTGCAAGTTTTACGTGGCTGCTACGGGCTTAGCAAGAACCGTTCTTACCTACACATACAAAACCACAACGATGTTTCGTCAAGTATGTGATGTTTTAACCTTCACAAGGACCGGGCGTAGCCACACTTGATTCAGCTAAAGTGAGAGAGACAGACACCCGCCAGTCACCTTTAAGCAACGAGTGCTCATAACGGTGAAACCAGTCTCGCGTAAGCGTACGCGTAATGTTGGTCCGGGCCGCTTCATCTCACAATACCGCCGAAGCAAAGTATGACATGCTGGTAAGCAGTATGACTAGTATCGCCCACAACTCATTGTGTTCCACTCGTGCATATCATCTACGCATAGGCCTGGCTCATGATGCCACTGTTGGGGAACGTAGTATTTTCAAAAATTTCCTACGATCACACAAGATCTATCTACCAGATGCGTAGCAACGAGAGGGGAGAGTGTGTCTACATACCCTCGTAGACCGGAAGCGGAAGCGTCTAGTGACGCGGTTGATGTAGTCGAACTTCTTCGTGATCCAACCGATCAAGTACCGAACGTACGGCTCCTCTGCGTTCAGCACACGTTCAGCTTGATGACGTCCCACGAGCTCTTGATCCAGTTGAGCTTCACGGGAGAGTATCGTCAGCACGACGGCGTGGTGACGGATATGATGAAGTTACCATCGCAGGGCTTCGCCTAAGCGCTGCAACGATAAGACCGAGGTGTGTTACTGTGGAGGGGAGGCACCGCACACGGTTGGGAGAGATCAACTGATCAACTTGTGTGTCTATGGGGTGCCCCCTCCTCCGTATATAAAGGAGCAAGGGAGAGGCCGGCCCTAGAGGGGGCGCGGCATGTATGGGGAGTCCTACTGGGACTCCCAAAGTCCTACTAGGATTCCCCTTTCCTTTCCGGAGTAGGAGAGAAGGAAAGAGGTGGAGAGGGAGAAGGAAAAGGGGGCTGCACCCCTTGTCCAATTCGGACCAGAGGGGGGGGGGGCGCGCGCCTCCTTCCTTTTGGCCTCTCTCCTCTATTCCCGTATGGCCCAATAAGGCCCATATACTCCCCGGCGAATTCCCGTAACTCTCCTGTACTCCAAAAAAGGCGCGAATCACTCGGAACCTTTCCGATGTCCGAATATAGTCGTCCAAAATATCGATCTTTATGTCTCGACCATTTCGAGACTCCTCGTCATGTCCCCGATCTCATCCGGGACTTCGAACTCCTTCGGTACATCAAAACTCATAAACTCATAATACCGATCGTCATCAAACGTTAAGCGTGCGGACCCTACGGGTTCGAGAACTATGTAGACATGACCGAGACTCATCTCCGGTCAATAACCAATAGCGGAACCTGGATGCTCATATTGGCTCCTACATATTCTACGAAGATCTTTATCGGTCAAACCGCATAACAACATACGTTGTTCCTTTTGTCATCGGTATGTTACTTGCCCGAGAATCAATCGTCGGTATCTCTATACCTAGTTCAATCTCGTTACCGGCAAGTCTCTTTACTCGTTCCGTAATACATCATCTCGTGACTAACTCATTAGTCTTTTGCTTGCAAGGCTTATTATGATGTGCATTACCGAGAGGGCCCAGAGATACCTCTCCGACACTCGGAGTGACAAATCCTAGTCTTGATCTATGCCAACACCACGAACACTTTCGGAGACACCTGTAGAGCATCTTTATGATCACCCAGTTACGTTGTGACGTTTGATAGCACACAAGGTGTTCTTACGGTATTCGGGAGTTGCATAATCTCATAGTCATAGGAACATGTATAAGTCATGAAGAAAGCAATAACAGTAAAACTAAACGATCATAGTGCTAAACTAACGGATGGGTCTAGTCCATCACATCATTCTCCTAATGATGTGATCCCGTTGATCAAATGACAACTCATGTCTATGGTTAGGAAACATAACCATCTTTGATCAATGAGCTAGTCTAGTAGAGGCATACTAGGGACACTCTGTTTTGTCTATGTATTCACACATGTACTAAGTTTCCGGTTAATACAATTCTTGCATGAATAATAAACATTTATCATGATATAAGGAAATATAAATAACAACTTTATTATTGCCTCTAGGGCATATTTCCTTCAACAGTAAGTCACAAGGACAAGTCTTTTTTCGTAATTTTAAATTTTCACTATTTGCTTCAACTTATAATTTTAAATTTTCACTATTCTCCCCTAGCGTATCCCCTGCCATGCAAGAATTTTTGTCTTGGATAAGATAGATTTCAGTCCTAACAAAACTATGGAGGTAAAGAGAGTTTATTTGAAGACCGAGCATGGTTATACCTTCGACGTCAAATTGTACAATGCAGACACATACACCTATTTTGAATGCAAAACTTGGCAAGCACTATGTGACGAGGTTACAGACCTAGTGTAGGGTCACGAGCCAGTCCAAGGTACCCCACCCAAGGTCACTACCCTAGAAGATCAAAAGACAAAACTTATGGCAGTGGAGGCAGTCGACTGAGGCGGTCCAAGAAGATGCTCCACTCGACTGAGCCCCCTCCGCAAGACGACTCAACCCCACTCGACCGACCCAGGGCACTCGACCTCCGAAGGTCAAGCATCACTTGGGACAACAACGGTCCTGCATTTATTCGCCGTAGTAAACACCTTAATTACCCTTTACTGCAGGCGTTACCAGTAACGCCTCCCTTAATGAACATTGAACCCTTGGTAACGTGGGGCATGGCTGGGGTCCTGGCGTACTATATAAGCCACCCCCTCCTCCAGAACAAGGGTTCGCACCTCTGTAACACACATATACACATACCAGTCGACCAAGCCTCCGGCCACCGAGACGTAGGGCTATTACTTCCTCCGAGAAGGGCCTGAACTCGCAAACACCTTGTGTACAACATCACCATAGCTAGAACCTTGCCTCTCCATTCGTACCCCCTACCTTTACTGTCAGACTTAGAACCACGACAGTTGGCGCCCACCATGGGGCAAGGCGTCTTAGCGACATCTGGTGAAGTTGAAATTCCTCCTCCGACCGCCTTTATCATGGTGTCAGGCGGTGGTTTGGCATTGGGCCACGAGATCCGGCTTGGTGCACTGGTCTTCATCGCTGACGATTCCGCATGGCTCCAGGAAGCCCCTCTCGACGTCGAGGCTCTGCCCGCCCGGGGAACTGCGCACTTTCGCGCAAGCGCCGGCGGCGTCCTCCTACGATAGCCATCGACTCGGTACTCATCGTCCCCCATCCCCGCCGGACGCCGCCGCAAACGATCCGGTCGCTCGCGGCTCCAGCGGTGGGTGAAACACGCGGTGGCCCGTCAAACGGCCACCCCTCAAGTCGCGGCCATTGAGCCCGACGGCTACCTCTATGGGCCGGCCGACCAGTCGACCGGGCTTGAAGATTCCGTTTCCGAGTGCGGGAGCAGCGATCCCGCGGCGGAAATCCTTATGGTCGATTCGCGCCGCAGCCCGCCAGGTTTTCCTCGCGGTGGGAACGGCGGCAGCGGCGGCGACCGATCGCACGACAACGACGGTTACATCCCTCAGCACCTCACCTCCGAGCAAAGGGCTGGGCTTTGTCGCCACAACGGAGATGCACTCTTCACTCCCATCGTGGGGGATTCCCCAGAGGCTCTGGCCCTCGAAGCCACACGCTTGGCCATCATGGCCGAGCGCGCGCGCTTGGAAAACATCCAACGCTCACTCGACGAGCAGGCCCGCCGACTGGTCCCCGAGTCCAGTCGACGACCGCGGCAATCGCGTCAGCGCGAGACTCAGGTGTTCCGCACGCCAGTCCAAAACCTCGAAGCCGCGGCTCGCATTGCGGAGTCGATTCAACCCTCCCAGTCGGAAGCTGGGAAAGGTCTTCAGCAGATCCGAGCTTTGCTCCGAACGGCTGAAGAACAAAACGCGGTTATTTCTCAGTCGCGCAACAGGATTCACAGCAGATCGGTGGCTGCACACACCGTATGGTCGGCCCACAGTCCAAGATCACCCCCGAGGCATGAGGAACGTGGCCCACGGCAAGACCGACATCTGGGTCGGAACGACGATCCACTCGACCGTTGACACGGACGCCACGACCGCCGTCGAGTGCCTACCCCTCCTCCGGGAAGTAGGTCACACTCGCCCCAGCGGCACGAGGGCAGGCGCCTGCGGGATGACGAGCGGAGGATTCCCCCAGATCCCCGACGGCCAGGTTTCGATGCAAGGTCTATCCTTGTGCAAGGTCGAGTCGACCGTAACCGGGCATCCAGAGAAGAGCGAGGCAGAGACCAACCGAGTGGCAGCCGAGCGCCGGCCACTGGGCCTGAATGTTTCTGTAGTGCTATCAGAGCCGCGGAGATCCCCCCGAACTTCAGGCTAGCGGCGGGAATAAGCAAGTTCACCGGTGAGTCGAAGCCGGACACTTGGCTGGAAGACTACCGAGTGGCCGTACAGATCGGAGGCGGCAACGACGACGTGGCCATGAAGCACCTCCCCTTGATACTGGGAGGCTCCGCTCGGGCGTGGCTCAATCAGTTGGCCCCCAGGACTATAAACAGTTGGGAAGAGCTCACTCGGGGTTTCGTTCGGACCTTCGAAGGCACATGCAAGCGACCTGCTGGATTCGCAGAACTTCAACACTGCGCGCAGAAGCCGAGTGAAACTTTGAGGGACTACATTCAGCGATGGACCACTTTGCATCACACGGTGGAGAACGTGTCTGAGCACCAGGCGATGTGCGCTTTCAAGGAAGGCGTGCGTAACCGAGAGTTGAATCTGAAGTTTGGCCGAACAAGCGACATGTCCTTGTCACGGATGATGGAGATTGCCAGTCGGTATGCCAACGGTGAGGAGGCCGATCGGCTCCGCAGCGGCAAGAAACCAGTCGGGCAGGACGACCAGAATTCCAATCGAAAGAACAAGCGCAAGGCTGAGCCAGCCGCTCAGGGAGAGGCTGCGGTGGTCAATCAAGGAAAGGGCAAAGGGAAGCCAAAAGGCTCCTGGGCCCCCAAGAAAGGAAAGGGTCAGGCTGGAGACGATATGCTCGACCAGCCGCGCCCCATACACACGAAGAAAGATGAAGAGGGAAACCTGGTGTACCCCAAGCACACCACTCGACAGTGCCGGCTCTTGATCCAGAGTTTCCAGAAAGACCAGTCGACTGAGAAAGAAAAGGAATCAGAAGAGTCCGAAGACAAGGAAGGGGACGGAGGATACCCCCGTATCAACTCCACTTTGGTGATTTTCGCGGACGTCGAGAGCAAAAGTCGACTGAAAATCATCAACAGAGAAGTAAACATGGTTGCCCCGGTGACCCCCACGTTTTTGAAATGGTCAAAGACCCCCATCACATTCGACCAGTCCGATCACCCAGCGCACATTACCACCCCCGGGCGGCAGGCACTGGTGGTCGACCCAGTTATCGAAGGCACTCGCCTGATCAGAGTTCTGATGGATGGGGGTAGTTGCTTGAATATCCTGTATGCAGCAACCCTCCGGGATATGGGCATTCCGATGTCCAAGCTGAGAGAAAGTAACATGAGGTTCCACGGGGTAATCCCCGGGAAGAAAGCCGACTCACTTGGCTAGATCTCACTGGATGTAGTCTTTGGTGAGTCGAAGAACTACCGCAAAGAGAAGCTGACGTTCGAAGTTGTGGACTTCAACAGCTCCTATCACGCCATCCTGGGTAGGCCCACCTACGCCAGGTTCATGGCTCGACCATGTTACGTCTACCTCAAGCTGAAGATGCCGGGACCCAATGGCGTTATAACCGTCATTGGGAACCGTCAGAAAGCGGAAGAATGCTTCTAGAAAGGCTCGAAGATCGCCGACGAGCAAATGGCAGCAGTAGAGATGGAGGAGTACCAAAAGAAAGTGGATCCGAGTGATCTGCTAAGGGCGAAGAAGCCGGCTTCCGAGTCAGCTTTCCAGTCGGCCGGAGACACGAAACCTGTGCACATCCATGCCACCGACCCCAGCGCAGCACCGACCCACATCTCCACTACACTCGACAGCAAATAGGAAGAAGCTCTCGTCCAGTTCCTCCATGAGAACTGGGACATCTTTGCATGGAAACCATCAGACATGCCGGGTGTACCCAGGGGACTGGCTGAGCACCATTTGCGAGTCGACCCTAAAGTGAAACCTGTGAAGGAACATCTCCGTCGATCCGCTGCGGAGAAGCGAAAGGCAATTGGCGAAGAAGTGGCTCGACTCCTGGCTGCGGAGTTTATCCGCGAGATATACCACTCCGAGTGGCTCGCCAATGTCGTCATGGTCCCGAAGAAGGACAAGTCTCTCCGCATGTGCATCGATTTCGAGCACATCAATCGGGCCTGCCCGAAAGATCATTTTCCTCTTCCCCGCATCGATCAAATAGTCGACTCGACTGCGGGATGTGAACGTTTGTCCTTTCTGGACACGTATTCCGGGTACCATCAGATCCGTCTGTTCGGGCCCGACGAGATCAAGACAACTTTCATCACACCTTTCGGGTGTTTTTGTTATGTCACCATGCCTTTCGGCCTCAAAAATGTTGGCGCTACCTTCATGCGCATGATCTAGAAATGCCTGATAAAGCAAATCAGTCGGAACGTCGAGGCATACATGGATGACATTATGGTCAAGTCACGGAAAGGTTCCGACCTACTGACTGACCTCGCTGAGACATTCGGAAACCTAAGAAGCTACGATATCAAGCTCAACCCGTCAAAGTGTACATTTGGAGTTCCTGGCGGCAAGTTGCTCGGCTTTCTCGTTTCCGAACGGGGAATCGACGCCAACCCAGAAAAGGTCAGCACCATCCTCCGAATGAAACGCCCCGAGCGTATACACGATGTCTAGAAGCTTACTAGTTGCTTGGCCGCATTGAGTCGATTCATTTCTCGTCTTGGTGAGAAGGCATTGCCTCTCTACCGACTCATGAAGAAATCCGACAAGTTCGAGTGGAATCTCGAAGCCGAAGCAGCGTTTGAAGAGCTCAAAGCCCTGCTGTCCACCCAGCCGGTGCTCGCTGCCCCAATCAGCGGTGAGCCTCTTCTGCTGTATATTGCTGCCACCGGACAAGTCGTCAGTACTGTACTCACGGTCGAGCGGGAAGAAGAGGGCAAGGCATACAAGTTCCAACGCCCGGTCTATTATATATCTGAAGTTTTGACTCCCTCCAAGCAAAGGTATCCACATTACCAAAAGCTTGTGTACGGGATTTACTTGACTGCAAAAAAGGTTGCCCATTACTTCTCGGACCATTCGATCTCAGTCGTCAGCGACGCCCCGCTGTCAGAGATCCTAAACAACCGAGACGCAACCGGTCGAGTGGCAAAATGGGCGATTGAACTTCTTCCGTTAGATATCAAGTTTGAAGCGAAGAAAGCCATGAAGTCTCAGGCCATAGCAGATTTTGTGGCCGAGTGGATAGAACAAGAGCTGCCGACTCAAATCCAGTCGGACCATTGGACTATGTTCTTCGATGGGTCCAAGATGCTGAACGGATCCGGCGCAGGCGTGGTCCTGGTCTCTCCTAGGGGCGACAAGCTCAGCTACGTCCTTCAGATCCATTTCGATTCATCAAACAACGAGGCCAAATACGAAGCACATTTGTATGGGTTGCGTATGGCCATCTCACTCGGCGTCCGTCGCCTGATGGTCTACGGCGACTCCGACCTGGTGGTGAACCAAGTGATGAAAGAATGGGACGTCAGGAGCCTGGCAATGACCAGTTATTGCAGTGCAGTGCGGAAGCTTGAAAAGAAGTTCGAAGGCTTAGAGCTCCATCATGTGCCCAGAGCAAAGAATCAGCTAGCCGACGACCTCGCAAAAATCGGATCGACTCGGAAGCCTATACCCAAGAATGTGTTCCTAGAGCATCTGCACACCCCTTCTGTCAAAGAAGACCCCTTCACGGAAGAGCCCCCGCAGCCAGTCAGCACATCAGATCCGACTAAAGTCGAAGTACCTGCCATGGTCGATTTGATCATGGAGGTCCTAGTGATTACGCCAGACTGGACTGTGCCATATATATCATATCTGCTCAGGCAAGAACTCCCAGAAGATGAAGAAGAAGCGCGCCAGATCGTCCGTCGATCCAAGGTGTTCACAGTCATCCAGGGTCAACTCTATAGAGAAAGCCTCACCGGAGTCGCCTAGCGCTGCGTCGATCCAGAGGAAGGTCGACTGATCTTGGATGAAATCCACTCGGGAACTTGCGGCCACCACGCCTCCTCTCGGACTATAGTGGCCAAAGCATACCGAGCCGGGTTTTACTGGCCCCGTGCCAACGAGATGGCCAAAGATATTGTGGATAAATGCGCAGGTTGCCAGTTCTACTCCAACATGTCACACAAGCCAGCGTCCGCCCTGAAGACCATTCCGCTAGTCTGGCCCTTTGCTGTTTGGGGCTTGGACATGGTCGGCCCCTTCAGGATAGGCCGAAGCGGATTCACCCACCTTCTGGTGGCAGTCGACAAGTTCACGAAATGGATTGAGGCCAAGCCCATCAAGAACCTCGAGTCAAGCACCGCCATCAGCTTCATCAGGGAATTAATATTCAGATATGGGGTCCCCCACAGCATCATCACAGACAACGGCTCGAACTTTGACTCGGATGCATTCAGAGCTTTCTGTGCTTCCCAAGGAACGCGAGTCGACTATGCCTCCGTGGCACATCCACAGTCAAATGGACAGGAGGAAAGAGCAAATGGTTTGATTCTCCAAGGCCTAAAGCCATGGGTCATGCGCGATCTTAAGCAACCCGTCGGGGCTTGGGTGACTGAACTACCATCTGTCCTATGGGGTCTGAGGACAACTCCAAACCGGTCGACTGGCCGTACCCCTTTCTTCATGGTCTATGGAGCCGAAGCTGTGTTGCCGAGCGACTTATTACACAACGCCCCCAGAGTGGAACTCTTCTCCGAAGCCGAGGCAGAGCAGGCTCGTCAGGATGTAGTCGACCTTTTGGAAGAGGAAAGAGAGATGGCCCTGATCCGGTCGACCATCTATCAACAGGACCTGCGTCGATTCCATGCTCGCAACGTAAGAAGCCGAGCATTCCAGGAAGGAGACCTGGTCCTTCGAGTGCATCAGTAACGTCCACACAAGCTCGCCCCGGCCTGGGAAGGACCGTTCATCATCACCAAGGTACTGCACAACGGAGCATACCACCTCTACAACGTAGCCAAGAAGAAAGTCGAACCTCGTTCGTGGAACGCGGACCTGCTCCGCCGCTTTTACAGTTGAGACACTCGACGGTCGAGTTGTAATAAAGATTTCCCAATTTGTTTCAAAGACAAGTTAGCAATGATCCTTTAATGATTGATGTCTTCTAAAGAACATTGTTCTTCAAAATCCCCCAGTGGGTGCTTAGCTGCGATCCTCCGAGCTACGTTACAAGTATAAAGTGGCTCTGCCTTCCGAGCTCCGCCACAAATACAACGTAGCTTGGAATCACCTAAGTTATAAACATCTACTCCGAGTGAAGAGCAACCCTCTCACTCGGGGGCTTAGCTGCGGCCCCGTGACTCGCCTAAGTTTTAAACATCTACTCCGAGTGAAGAGCGACCCTCTCACTCGAGGGCTTAGCTGCGGTCCTCCGAGCTACGTTGCAAGTATAAAGTGGCTCTGCCTTCCGAGCTCCGCCACAAATACAACGTAGCTTGGAATCGTCTAAGTTACAAACATCTAGTCCGAGTGAAGAGCAAACCTCTCACTCGGAGGCTTAGCTGCGACC
>LR738712.1:840679999-840702843 GCA_902687465.1 Secale cereale | reverse complement strand
TGAACAGCAACCCTCTCACTCGGGGGCTTAGCTGCGGTCCTCCGAGTTACGTTGCAAGTATAAAGTGGCTCTGCCTTCCGAGCTCCGCCACAAATACAACGTAGCTTGGAATCGTCTAATTTCCAAACATCCACCCCGAGTGAAGAGCAACCCTCTCACTCGGGGGCTTAGTTGCAGTCCTCCGAGCTACGTTACAAGTATAAAGTGGCTCTGCCTTCCGAGCTCCGCCACAAATACAACGTAGCTTGGAATCGCCTAAGTTTCAAACATCTACTCCGAGTGAAGAGCGATCCTCTCACTCGGTGGCTTAGCTACGGTCCTCCGAGCTACGTTACAAGTGGCTCTGCCTTCCGAGCTCCGCCACAAATACAATGTAGCTTGGAATCGCCTAAGTTTCAAACATCTACTCCGAGTAAAGAGCAACCCTCTCACTCGGGGGCTTAGCTGCGACCCCGTGACTCGCCTAAGTTTCAAACATCTACTCCGAGTGAAGAGCAACCCTCTCACTCGGGGGCTTAGCTGCGGTCCTCTGAGCTACGTTACAAGTATAAAGTGGCTCTGCCTTCCGAGCTCCGCCACAAATACAACATAGCTTGGAATCGCCTAAGTTATGAACATCCACTCCGAGTGAAGAGCATCCCTCTCTCTCGGGGGCTTGGCGGTAGACGTCGACTCAAAGATTCAAGCAATCAAAGAAAAGCGGCAAGCCGAAAGATCAAAATCAGATAAAAGCCCCGCAAGATTCGGGCAAGAGTACTTGGGCCACGAGCCCACCAGAGTTTAAACGATTACAAGTCCACGCGGCATTCTGCGGCGAATGAGATTAAAGTATCAAAGTCATTCCTCGGAAGGAGGTGGGCTCGCAGGTGCGACGAACTCGTCCAAGTCGATCCCGTCGGCGATGCGAGTGGCGGCTTCCAGGAAGGTCTCCATAAACGACTGGAATTGGAGCTAAGCATGATAGTAGCTATTGAAAGACAAAGAACACACACGGCAAGGATAGACATAAAAATTCTATGTTATGTTCTAGGTAGAAGTGGAGCGTGTTTCTCTCCCACACAAAGAAAGCTGAGTTCCGACTCGTTATGAAAAGCTAAAGAAAACTAAAAAGGAAACTAAAAGCAAGACGCTCCAAGCATAGCACATAACACATGAAGTGATAAAAATATAGTGGAACGAAAGACGAACTGATAATGTTGATGGAGAAGGGGATGCATGGGGGTATCCCCAAGCTTAGACGCTTGAGTCTCCTTGAATATTTCTTGGGGGTGCATGGGGGCATCCCCAAGCTTGAGCGCTTGACACTCCTGAATCTTTTTATCATCTTCCCTCGCACACTTGAAAACTCCCTTCATACATAACTCATCATAATCTGATTAGCGAGGTTAGTACCCATAATAAAATAATTGTTCCTTTTTGGAAATAAGGATATTCTTGAAGGTCTACTGTTTCTCAAGATTGCCAAAAGGTTTTTGCAATGAAAAAGCAAGCTCAAGGTTTGCAAAATGAAGGAAAGGCAAAACAGGACAGAATCTGTGAAAAACAGAACAGCAGGTAGTAAATGATTTTTTCGAGGCACTTCTGCAACTCTAATCAAAAAACTCAAAACAGACGCACGAAAGAAAATTATATAGAGCACGCTGTCGAAAAAATTCACACCAAGAAGATGATCTGGTGATTTTATACGAATTTTTCTATCCAAGGACAGAATCTGTTTCCTGGACAGCACGTCACAACTTTTGAACTTTCTTGTAATCAGAGGCTACACTTGGCACAAAGTTGAAAAGCAAAGATACAATGATGATGCTACTGTAGTAACAACATCAAGACACAACAAAAAGCAAAATAAAATTTTATTCATGTGGGCTGCCTCCCAAAAGCGCTTTCTTTTATGCCTTTAAGCTAGGCATAATGCATAGAGATCAAGTTGTATCAATTGAACCATCATCAAGATCATCAAAAAGCTCTTCAATAGTACAACTAATCTTAAGAGGACTTTCAAATAAAGGCCTCATAGAGATACTTCTAGGGAGAAGACCAAAAGGATAAAAGTCAAGGGAAGATTCATTTATAAATTCATCAAAGAGAGGTGTTTCTTCCAAAGTCTTTACAGTTTCAACCCCTTTTTCAATAGATGGATTACTTTTAGAACGGGGAGCCTTTGGAACGTGAACGAACTTAGGCTCCTTCTTTGCCGGAGTTTCTACCTTTTTGGTTTTGATTGAGGACAAAGTAGTTCCTAGAGTATCAAAGATTTCCTCAATCTTGTCTATCCTAGAAGAGTCCAAGTCATGGGATTTGATGGTCTCCAAAGTTTTGAAAATTTTATGCATGGAGCTATCAAGCCTATTCAAATTCCCTTGGATCTTACGATCCAACTCATTTATCTTATTAATGTTTGGCATCTCTAGCTCTATCTTTTCAAGTTTTTTCATAATGTGAGCTAGGGTGATGTCCTCTTGAATGCTAACAACAGGGGGATTCCCAACAAGATTTTCAATAATACTAAGAGACTCCAAAACTGGGGCCTCTAGGAAATTTCCATTGATAGCAGTATCTAGAATAAACCTATTCCAAGAAGTAATTCCAACATAAAAATTTCTAAGCAGGATAGTAGTAGATTGCTTCTTGGTGGCTCTTTTTTGAGAATCATTAATTCTATACCAAGCATCTTTTAGACTTTCCCCACCTCTTTGTTTAAAGGTGAGAACTTCTGCCTCGCCAAAGACAAAAGGACCCGACATAATGACAACTAAAGAATGAGATAACTATTTTTGTGATTTTCGATAAAAGATACTAAAGCAAAAACTGAAAGGTAAACTAATAAGACTAAAAAGCAAAGGTAAAAGATAGCGTGCAACTCCCCTATCCTGAAGAGTGGAGTCCCCGGCAACGGCGCCAGAAAACTTTGCTTGATGGCTTCTCGCCCCTCGTTGGTTACCCCAAGTGGAAGGTTTGAGATGCAGTGTAGCGGAAGTTTTCCCTTGGCAAAGATACCAAGGATTGATTTCCCCTGAGACTCCCAGTTTCAACAAGAAGGTGTCAATTGCTAACGGCGCCAGATATTAGCAATCAACGTGGACCTGCACACAGATACAAATAACTTTGCTCCCAACGAGTACAGAGAGGTTGTCAATCCCTCCGGCCTTGTCGTTTACAAAGGGTCAAACGCAAGTGATAATAGTGATAGGTTTTGCTGCAAATAGTAAGTAAAAGCGGAAAGTAAATAGCGGATGTGATCAGTGATGGTAATATGGACCGGGGTCCCATGATGTTCACTAGTGATGTCTCTCTCCCAAAAGACGTTAAAACTGCTATGTGAGGTAAACGAATTACAGCTGGGCAATTGACAGAATTATGTGCGCAAACCAATGCTAACTATGTTACAAGAAAGGTAGAGGTTCAAAGCATGGGCGGTACGCCAAGGCAAGTAGACCGAAATCCATCTGCATCTACTACTAATCATCCACCTTGAGATATCTATCCAGAACATCTCGCTGGTATTAAGTTGCGAGTCCCACCCATAGTGTAAACTCAAAGCAACAGACAACTGCATTAAAAGAACTTTGCGTAAAGTAAACAATCCTTGCACCCGCGGGCACAAGCACCGTTGTTTTCCCCCTTGTGCCAACAGCACATCCCCTAGACTCATGTTTCTGTCACTCAAGCTAGTCATCGAGGGGCATGAACCCACAATCAAGCATAACGTTCCCTCTTGGAGTCACTACCTACTACTTGGCCAAAGCAATAAATAACAACGGAGAACATGCAACAATTACTTACGAACATAAATATAAAAGAGGTAGATCAAATATATTACTCAAACACAATCTGAACATAATCTCACAATCCATCGGATCCCAGCAAACTCAACATAGCAACAGCATAAGGATTACATATGTGCCTCGATCATGTAGGGCAGCTCACGAGGACTAATTAGTGAAGCACAAGAACGGGAGGAGAACATCACATAGCTACTGGTCATGGACCCATGGTCCAAGGGAGACTACTCACAACTCATCCGGGAGGCGTCCATGGTGGTGGAGAGGCTCCCGGTGGTGATCCTCCCCTCCGGCAGGGTGCCGGGAAGAGTTCTCCTGGCGCTCCCGATCTTGGAAGCGCGGCGGCGGTGGAACAGAGATGAGATCGCGAAAAAGGGTTCTCGTCTCGAGGGTTTCGGGACACGATATAAATATATGCCAAAGGGGGGCATCAGCGGAGGCCTGGGGGGCCCAGGCGCCCCCCCGGGGCGGCCAGGAGGGGGGCCGCGTAACCAGGGCGCCTGGAGCCCTGGTGGCCCCCCTCCGGCCCTACTTCGGCTACCGGGAAGCTTCTGGAACGCTGATTTTTTATACAATTTTTCCGGGATTTTTCTGGCAGTTTTCGTAATGGGAAAACCTGAATTACAAAAATAGCAGAAAACAGAAACTGACACTGGGGTGCACTGAGTTAATAGGTTAGTCCAAATATGATCAAAAGTGTATGGAAGTGTATAAATATCATAGCAATATCACCCAAAAGAGGCATGGAGCAAGCAGAAATTATAGATACGTTTTGGACGTATCAACATCCCCAAGCTTAATTCCTGCTCGTCCTCGAGTAGGTAAATGATAACAAGAATAATTTCTGTGGTGACATGCTATTAACCATATAAGGATTTTTCATAGTCATATGACAAAAGCTTACTGAGACAATGAATCTGTAGTAATTAAGTTGCCTCATGAGAAAATCACAAAGAACTGAAAGTTTTACAACATGATACTGAAACATCAAATATATTTGTAATGAACATGGTGTGCAAATATGATAAAGTGATATCTCGCTTGCCCCCTTTAGTGAAGCAAAACATAAATGCAGGGGCACCTCCAAGGTTTAAGTGATGACTAGATACAATGATTTCAGAATAAACGATATCATAATCATGCAAAAGACAATGCTACTTTGGGACAATGCACATTACACTCAGAATGACAATCATGCTCTCAGTAGTTGGTGCTTTAAAAGAAGGTGGAGACTCTCGAACCGTGGCTTTTATTGGCAAGGTTGAAAACCCGTAGTCGGAAACAAAGACAAAACATGTACCAGAGCTCTTGGTTTTAAAAACAGAGGTAATAATTATTTTTTTGATTATGCATGTTTCGTCAACGAATGCTAGCAGATAACTCAATTACTTCTTGAGATGGACAAGTTTCGAGGAACGGCTCCCGAATGAGGACGATCACATCCTCTTAATCTCCTTTGTTTATCACTGCCAAAGTTTTCTGATTTCTCATGAAAAAAGCGTGAAGGAGGGTTTGTTTGTTATATTAATTTCGAGCCGGGCGCACTCAATGCCAGTTCCTTCTCATGTTATGGGTTTGCACATTAGACATGCAATCCCGGGGTGAAGCTTGTCCAACTTAAAAAGATCATGAATTAACTACTACTTCCTCGTGAACTTAAAACAGAGGCACAAAATAGGAATGCATTTTTTTTGAATAATTTCGAGATGGTACATGGAAGTCTTCGTTAGAAATGGCAGGTAAATACCATGTAGGAAGGTACGGTGGACTCATATGGCATAACTGGTTTAAAAGAATTTGGATGCACAAGTAGTCAGTCCGCTTAGTACAGGTGGAGGTTAGCAAAAGACTGTGAGTGACCAACTAAGAGAGCAATGACGGTCATAATCATGCAGAGTGACAAAGCAACATTGAATCAGGCATGGTAGTTATATCGCTACTCAGAAACAAAAGATCATCAAGGCTTGACAGACTTTCTTTACAGTCTTAAAAATGTGTGAGCATACGCCAAGTCAATCAAAATAAATTCTTGAAGGAAGATATTACTAAACCATACCACATCATAGGCAAACAAATCATGTTGGTACTCCAATAACACATTGGAAACCCCCCAGCTATTTGAGACTAACCATAAGAAAACATGAACTACTAAGCACCATTATGCACGTAGCATTTTTATCATAGACATATCAACCATGCAACGGAAGCAAACTCTCTTAATAAGATAATCATGATAAATAAAGAGAGTTCAAGCAACCAACTAAACAAAAGCTCTTTAAAAAGATAAGCATGAAAACTAAAAGCTAAGCATGATAGTAGCTATTGAAAGACAAAGAACACACACGGCAAGGATAGACATGAAAATTCTATGTTATGTTCTAGGTAGAAGTGGAGCGTGTTTCTCTCCCACACAAAGAAAGCTGAGTTCCGACTCGTTATGAAAAGCTAAAGAAAACTAAAAAGGAAACTAAAAGCAAGACGCTCCAAGCATAGCACATAACACATGAAGTGATAAAAATATAGTGGAACGAAAGACGAACTGATAATGTTGATGGAGAAGGGGATGCACGGGGGCATCCCCAAGCTTAGACGCTTGAGTCTCCTTGAATATTTCTTGGGGGTGCATGGGGGCATCCCCAAGCTTGAGCGCTTGACACTCCTGAATCTTTTTATCATCTTCCCTCGCACACTTGAAAACTCCCTTCATACATAACTCATCATAATCTGATTAGCGAGGTTAGTACCCATAATAAAATAATTGTTCCTTGCTGGAAATAAGGATATTCTTGAAGGTCTACTGTTTCTCAAGATTGCCAAAAGGTTTTTGCAAAGAAAAAGCAAGCTCAAGGTTTGCAAAATGAAGGACAGGCAAAACAGGACAGAATCTGTGAAAAACAGAACAGCAGGTAGTAAATGATTTTTTCGGGGCACTTCTGCAACTCTAATCAAAAAACTCAAAACAGACGCACGAAAGAAAATTATATAGAGCACGCTGTCGAAAAAATTCACACCAAGAAGATGATCTGGTGATTTTATACGAATTTTTCTATCCAAGGACAGAATCTGTTTCCTGGACAGCACGTCACAACTTTTGAACTTTCTTGCAATCAGAGGCTACACTTGGCACAAAGTTGAAAAGCAAAGATACAATCATGATGCTACTGTAGTAACAACATCAAGACACAACAAAAAGCAAAATAAAATTTTATTCATGTGGGCTGCCTCCCAAAAGCGCTTTCTTTTATGCCTTTAAGCTAGGCATAATGCATAGAGATCAAGTTGTATTAATTGAACCATCATCAAGTTCATCAAAAAGCTCTTCAATAGTACAACTAATCTTAAGAGGACTTTCAAATAAAGGCCTCATAGAGATACTTCTAGGGAGAAGACCAAAAGGATAAAAGTCAAGGGAAGATTCATTTATAAATTCATCAAAGAGAGGTGTTTCTTCCAAAGTCTTTACAGTTTCAACCCCTTTTTCAATAGATGGATTACTTTTAGAACGGGGAGCCTTTGGAACGTGAACGAACTTAGGCCCCTTCTTTGCCGGAGTTTCTACCTTTTTGGTTTTGATTGAGGAGAAAGTAGTTCCTAGAGTATCAAATATTTCCTCAATATTGTCTATCCTAGAAGAGTCCAAGTCATGGGATTTGATGGTCTCCAAAGTTTTGAAAATTTTATGCATGGAGCTATCAAGCCTATTCAAATAACCTTGGATCTTACGATCCAACTCATTTATCTTATTAATGTTTGGCATCTCTAGCTCTATCTTTTCAAGTTTTTTCATAATGTGAGCTAGGGTGATGTCCTCTTGAATGCTAACAACAGGGGGATTCCCAACAAGATTTTCAATAATACTAAGAGACTCCAAAACTGGGGCCTCTAGGAAATTTCCATTGATAGCAGTATCTAGAATAAACCTATTCCAAGAAGTAATTCCAACATAAAAATTTCTAAGCAGGATAGTAGTAGATTGCTTCTTGGTGGCTCTTTTCTGAGAATCATTAATTCTATACCAAGCATCTTTTAGACTTTCCCCACCTCTTTGTTTAAAGGTGAGAACTTCTGCCTCGCCAAAGACAAAAGGACCCGACATAATGACAACTAAAGAATGAGATAACTATTTTTGTGATTTTCGATAAAAGATACTAAAGAAAAAACTGAAAGGTAAACTAATAAGACTAAAAAGCAAAGGTAAAAGATAGCGTGCAACTCCCCTATCCTGAAGAGTGGAGTCCCCGGCAACGGCGCCAGAAAACTTTGCTTGATGGCTTCTCGCCCCTCGTTGGTTACCCAAAGTGGAAGGTTTGAGATGCAGTGTAGCGGAAGTTTTCCCTTAGCAAAGATACCAAGGATCGATTTCCCCTGAGACTCCCAGTTTCAACAAGAAGGTGTCAACTGCTAACGGCGCCAGATATTAGCAATCAACGTGGACCTGCACACAGATACAAATAACTTTGCTCCCAACGAGTACAGAGAGGTTGTCAATCCCTCCGGCCTTGTCGTTTACAAAGGGTCAAACGCAAGTGATAATAGTGATAGGTTTTGCTGCAAATAGTAAGTAAAAGCGGAAAGTAAATAGCGGATGTGATCAGTGATGGTAATATGGACCGGGGTCCCATGATGTTCACTAGTGATGTCTCTCTCCCAAAAGACGATAAAACAGCTATGTGAGGTAAACGAATTACAGCTGGGCAATTGACAGAATTATGTGCGCAAACCAATGCTAACTATGTTACAAGAAAGGTAGAGGTTCAAAGCATGGGCGGTACGCCAAGGCAAGTAGACCGAAATCCATCGTCATCTACTACTAATCTTTCACCTTGAGATATCTATCCAGAACATCTCGCTGGTATTAAGTTGCGAGTCCCACACATAGTGTAAACTCAAAGCTACAGACAACTGCATTAAAAGAACTTTGCGTAAAGTAAACAATCCTTGCACCCGCGGGCACAAGCACCGTTGTTTTCCCTCTTGTGGCAACAGCACATCCCCTAGACTCATGTTTCTGTCACTCAAGCTAGTCATCGAGGGGCATGAACCCACAATCAAGCATAACGTTCCCTCTTGGAGTCACTACCTACTACTTGGCCAAAGCAATAAATAACAACGGAGAACATGCAAGAATTACTTACGAACATAAATATAAAAGAGGTAGATCAAATATATTACTCAAACACAATCTGAACATAATCTCACAATCCATCGGATCCTAGCAAACTCAACATAGCAACAGCATAAGGATTACATATGTGCCTCGATCATGTAGGGCAGCTCACGAGGACTAATTAGTGAAGCACAAGAACGGGAGGAGAACATCACATAGCTACTGGTGATGGACCCATGGTCCAAGGGAGACTACTCACAACTCATCCGGGAGGCGTCCATGGTGGTGGAGAGGCTCCCGGTGGTGATCCTCCCCTCCGGCAGGGTGCCGGGAAGAGTTTTCCTGGCGCTCCCGATCTTGGAAGCGCGGCGGCGGCGGAACAGAGATGAGATCGCGAAAAGGGTTCCCGTCTCGAGGGTTTCGGGACACGATATAAATATATGCCAAAGGGGGGCATCAGCGGAGGCCTGGGGGGCCCAGGCGCCCCCCCGGCGCGGCCAGGAGGGGGGCCGCGCCACCAGGGCGCCTGGAGCCCTGGTGGCCCCCCTCCGGCCCTACTTCGGCTACCGGGAAGCTTCTGGAACACTGATTTTTTATACAATTTTTCCGGGATTTTTCTGGCAGTTTTCTTAATGGGAAAACCTGAAATACAAAAATAGCAGAAAACAGAAACTGGCACTGGGGTGCACTGAGTTAATAGGTTAGTCCAAATATGATCAAAAGTGTATGGAAGTGTATAAATATCATAGAAATATCACCCAAAAGAGGCATGGAGCAAGCAGAAATTATAGATACGTTTTGGACGTATCAACATCCCCAAGCTTAATTCCTGCTCGTCCTCGAGTAGGTAAATGATAACAAGAATAATTTCTGTGGTGACATGCTATTAACCATATAAGGATTTTTTATAGTCATATGACAAAAGCTTACTGAGGCAATGAATCTGTAGTAATTAAGTTGCCTCATGAGAAAATCACAAAGAACTGAAAGTTTTACAACATGATACTGAAACATCAAATATATTTGTAATGAACATGGTGTGCAAATATGATAAAGTGATATCTCGTTTGCCCCCTTTAGTGAAGCAAAACATAAATGCAGGGGCACCTCCAAGGTTTAAGTGATGACTAGATACAATGATTTCAGAATAAACGATATCATAATCATGCAAAAGACAATGCTACTTTGGGACAATGCACATTACACTCAGAATGACAATCATGCTCTCAGTAGTTGGTGCTTTAAAAGAAGGTGGAGACTCTCGAACCGTGGCTTTTGTTGGCAAGGTTGAAAACCCGTAGTCGGAAACAAAGACAAAACATGTACCAGAGCTCTTGGTTTTAAAAACAGAGGTAATAATTATTTTTTTGATTATGCATGTTTCGTCAACGAATGCTAGCAGATAACTCAATTACTTCTTGAGATGGACAAGTTTCGAGGAATGGCTCCCGAATGAGGACGATCACATCCTCTTAATCTCCTTTGTTTATCACTGCCAAAGTTTTCTGATTTCTCATGAACAAAGCGTGAAGGAGGGTTTGTTTGTTATATTAATTTTGAGCCGGGCGCACTCAATGCCAGTTCCTTCTCGTGTTATGGGTTGCACATTAGACATGCAATCCCTGGGTGAAGCTTGTCCAACTTAAAAAGATCATGAATTAACTACTACTTCCTCATGAACTTAAAACAGAGGCACGAAATAGGAATGCATTTTTTTTGAAAAATTTCGAGATGGTACATGAAAGTCTTCGTTAGGAATGGCAGGTAAATACCATGTAGGAAGGTACGGTGGACTCATATGGCATAACTGGTTTAAAAGAATTTGGGTGCACAAGCAGTCAGTCCGCTTAGTACAGGTGGAGGTTAGCAAAAGACTGGGAGCGACCAACTAAGAGAGCAATGACGGTCATAATCATGTAGAGCGACAAAGCAACATTGAATCAGGCATGGTAGTTATATCGCTACTCAGAAACAAAAGATCATCAAGGCTTGACAGACTTTCTTTACAGTCTTAAATATGCGTGAGCATACGCCAAGTCAATCAAAATAAATTCTTGAAGGAAGATATTACTAAACCATACCACATCATAGGCAAACAAATCATGTTGGTACTCCAATAACACATTGGAAACCCCCCAGCTATTTGAGACTAACCATAAGAAAACATGAACTACTAAGCACCATTATGCACGTAGCATTTTTATCATAGACATATCAACCATGCAACGGAAGCAAACTCTCTTAATAAGATAATCATGATAAATAAAGAGAGTTCAAGCAACCAACTAAACAAAAGCTCTTTAAAAAGATAAGCATGAAAACTAAAAGCTAAGCATGATAGTAGCTATTGAAAGACAAAGAACACACACGGCAAGGATAGACATGAAAATTCTATGTTATGTTCTACGTAGAAGTGGAGCGTGTTTCTCTCCCACACAAAGAAAGCTGAGTTCCGACTCGTTATGAAAAGCTAAAGAAAACTAAAAAGGAAACTAAAAGCAAGACGCTCCAAGCATAGCACATAACACATGAAGTGATAAAAATATAGTGGAACGAAAGACGAACTGATAATGTTGATGGAGAAGGGGATGCACGGGGGCATCCCCAAGCTTAGACGCTCGAGTCTCCTTGAATATTTCTTGGGGGTGCATGGGGGCATCCCCAAGCTTGAGCGCTTGACACTCCTGAATCTTTTTATCATCTTCCCTCGCACACTTGAAAACTCCCTTCATACATAACTCATCATAATCTGATTAGCGAGGTTAGTACCCATAATAAAATAATTGTTCCTTGCTGGAAATAAGGATATTCTTGAAGGTCTACTGTTTCTCAAGATTGCCAAAAGGTTTTTGCAAAGAAAAAGCAAGCTCAAGGTTTGCAAAATGAAGGAAAGGCAAAACATGACAGAATCTGTGAAAAACAGAACAGCAGGTAGTAAATGATTTTTTCGGGGCACTTCTGCAACTCTAATCAAAAAACTCAAAACAGACGCACGAAAGAAAATTATATAGAGCACGCTGTCGAAAAAATTCACACCAAGAAGATGATCTGGTGATTTTATACGAATTTTTTCTATCCAAGGACAGAATCTGTTTCCTGGACAGCACGTCACAACTTTTGAACTTTCTTGCAATCAGAGGCTACACTTGGCACAAAGTTGAAAAGCAAAGATACAATGGTGATGCTACTGTACTAACAACATCAAGACACAACAAAAAGCAAAATAAAATTTTATTCATGTGGGCTGCCTCCCAAAAGCGCTTTCTTTTATGCCTTTAAGCTAGGCATAATGCATAGAGATCAAGTTGTATCAATTGAACCATCATCAAGATCATCAAAAAGCTCTTCAACAGTACAACTAATATTAAGAGGACTTTCAAATAAAGGCCTCATAGAGATACTTCTAGGGAGAAGACCAAAAGGATAAAAGTCAAGGGAAGATTCATTTATAAATTCATCAAAGAGAGGTGTTTCTTCCAAAGTCTTTACAGTTTCAACCCCTTTTTCAATAGATGGATTACTTTTAGAACGGGGAGCCTTTGGAACGTGAACGAACTTAGGCTCCTTCTTTGCCGGAGTTTCTACTTTTTTGGTTTTGATTGAGGAGAAAGTAGTTCCTAGAGTATCAAAGATTTCCTCAATCTTGTCTATCCTAGAAGAGTCCAAGTCATGGGATTTGATGGTCTCCAAAGTTTTGAAAATTTTATGCATGGAGCTATCAAGCCTATTCAAATTCCCTTGGATCTTACGATCCATCTCATTTATCTTATTAATGTTTGGCATCTCTAGCTCTATCTTTTCAAGTTTTTTCATAATGTGAGCTAGGGTGATGTCCTCTTGAATGCTAACAACAGGGCGATTCCCAACAAGATTTTCAATAATACTAAGAGACTCCAAAACTGGGGCCTCTAGGAAATTTCCATTGATAGCAGTATCTAGAATAAACCTATTCCAAGAAGTAATTCCAACATAAAAATTTCTAAGCAGGATAGTAGTAGATTGCTTCTTGGTGGCTCTTTTATGAGAATCATTAATTCTATACCAAGCATCTTTTAGACTTTCCCCACCTCTCTGTTTAAAGGTGAGAACTTCTGCCTCGCCAAAGACAAAAGGACCCGACATAATGACAACTAAAGAATGAGATAACTATTTTTGTGATTTTCGATAAAAGAAACTAAAGCAAAAACTGAAAGGTAAACTAATAAGACTAAAAAGCAAAGGTAAAAGATAGCGTGCAACTCCCCTATCCTGAAGAGTGGAGTCCCCGGCAAAGGCGCCAGACAACTTTGCTTGATGGCTTCTCGCCCCTCGTT
The DNA here is from genome assembly GCA_902687465.1 of Secale cereale. Classification (NCBI taxonomy): domain Eukaryota; kingdom Viridiplantae; phylum Streptophyta; class Magnoliopsida; order Poales; family Poaceae; genus Secale; species Secale cereale. The sequence goes on along the minus strand of LR738712.1, from coordinate 840,689,641 downwards.
GGTTACCCCAAGTGGAAGGTTTGAGATGCAGTGTAGCGGAAGTTTTCCCTTGGCAAAGATACCAAGGATCGATTTCCCCTGAGACTCCCAGTTTCAACAAGAAGGTGTCAACTGCTAACGGCGCCAGATATTAGCAATCAACGTGGACCTGCACACAGATACAAATAACTTTGCTCCCAACGAGTATAGAGAGGTTGTCAATCCCTCCGGCCTTGTCGTTTACAAAGGGTCAAACGCAAGTGATAATAGTGATAGGTTTTGCTGCAAATAGTAAGTAAAAGCGGAAAGTAAATAGCGGATGTGATCAGTGATGGTAATATGGACCGGGGTCCCATGATGTTCACTAGTGATGTCTCTCTCCCAAAAGACGATAAAACAACTATGTGAGGTAAACGAATTACAGCTGGGCAATTGACAGAATTATGTGCGCAAACCAATGCTAACTATGTTACAAGAAAGGTAGAGGTTCAAAGCATGGGCGGTATGCCAAGGCAAGTAGACCGAAATCCATCTGCATCTACTACTAATCATGCACCTTGAGATATCTATCCAGAACATCTCGCTGGTATTAAGTTGCGAGTCCCACCCATAGTGTAAACTCAAAGCAACAGACAACTGCATTAAAAGAACTTTGCGTAAAGTAAACAATCCTTGCACCCGCGGGCACAAGCACCGTTGTTTTCCCCCTTGTGGCAACAGCACATCCCCTAGACTCATGTTTCTGTCACTCAAGCTAGTCATCGAGGGGCACGAACCCACAATCAAGCATAACATTCCCTCTTGGAGTCACTACCTACTACTTGGCCAAAGCAATAAATAACAACGGAGAACATGCAAGAATTACTTACGACCATAAATATAAAAGAGGTAGATCAAATATATTACTCAAACACAATCTGAACATAATCTCACAATCCATCGGATCCCAGCAAACTCAACATAGCAACAGCATAAGGATTACATATGTGCCTCGATCATGTAGGGCAGCTCACGAGGACTAATTAGTGAAGCACAAGAACGGGAGGAGAACATCACATAGCTACTGGTCATGGACCCATGGTCCAAGGGAGACTACTCACAACTCATCCGGGAGGCGTCCATGGTGGTGGAGAGGCTCCCGGTGGTGATCCTCCCCTCTGGCAGGGTGCCGGGAAGAGTTCTCCTGGCGCTCCCGATCTTGGAAGCGCGTCGGCGGCGGAACAGAGATGAGATCGCGAAAAAGGGTTCCCGTCTCGAGGGTTTCGGGACACGATATAAATATATGCCAAAGGGGGGCATCAGCGGAGGCCTGGGGGGCCCAGGCGCCCCCCCTGCGCGGCCAGGAGGGGGGCCGCGCCACCAGGGCGCCTGGAGCCCTGGTGGCCCCCCTCCGGCCCTACTTCGGCTACCGGGAAGCTTCTGGAACGCTGATTTTTTATATAATTTTTCCGGGATTTTTCTGGCAGTTTTCGTAATGGGAAAATCGGAAATACAAAAACAGCAGAAAACAGAAACTGGCACTGGGGTGCACTGAGTTAATAGGTTAGTCCAAATATGATCAAAAGTGTATGGAAGTGTATAAATATCATAGCAATATCACCCAAAAGAGGCATGGAGCAAGCAGAAATTATAGATACATTTTGGACGTATCAACGATCCCTCTCCAGAGCGCGGTGTCGATTCGGGCCATCACTGCCTTCAGTCGTCCCAGATAATCCGTGGCCGCAGTGAGACGGGACTCCAGCCTCAGTATGTTCATGAATACCTCGTCCTTCACGATGGAGTTGGTTGGGTCCAAGCCGGGCTCGACCCGTCCAGTCTCCTCTTCAAAGTTACGACAAAACTCTGCACCGAAAACAGCAAGTCGAATCAACAGACAAGATATGGGTCGACCGATCCAACTTTAACCAAGCTGAAGGAGGCATACCTTCAAGCACGAGGTACCATTTCTTGGTGATGTCGCCCAGATACGCCTCAAGATCAACCCTCTTCCGAAAAAGAGCCTCGTACTTGTCGTTCAGGACAACCTTGGAGTTCTTCAGCTGAGTCACCTCTTGATTGGCTGCGTCGAGCGAGCCTCTCAGTCTGATGACCTCCGCCTCGAGCGCACTCACAGAAGCCAACTTCTGCGCTGCCAGTTCTGCCTTCTCTTGAGCCGCCTGCTGCGCCGCAAGGTCGAGATCCTTCTGCTCCAAGGCCGCCTTCAGTTGACCTACCAAAGCCGCCACTGGACAGATGAACATGAAGGAACACAAGGCACATCTATCAAAAAGTCAGTCGACAAAAGGTCAGGGTCAGTTACCAGCCGCATCATCCTGCGTCTTCTTCAGGTGGTCCCGAGCCAACTGCAAGTCAAGGTTAAGCTGGATTTGCTTCTTCTCAAGGTCTGCAAACTTGGCCCCAAACTCGCAAGATTTCTGCATCAACACGACAAAGCAAGATTGTAAGACTACAGTCGAGTCAAAACACTCAACAGCAGTCTCGGGGACTACACCCAGTGGGTGCACTGAGCGTGCCCCCACTGGTTTCACTCGGCCGAGATCATTCTGGCTCGAGCTCAAAAAAAAACAGCAAGGAGGAAAATTTCTATAGTAAGACCATGGCCGACCGCCAGTAGTCGACCGCGGTCTCGGGGACTACACCCAGTGGGTGCACTGAGCGTGCCCCCACTGGTTTCACTCGGCCGAGATCATTCCGGCTCGAGCTCAAAAAAAATGAGAGAGAAAGGGGGAACACCCAGTGGGTGTGGTATCTCACGAAACAAAACAGCAGATTCTCTCAAAACCAAAGACAACGTACCTGGACGTTGGCCCGAAGAGCAGAACTGGCATCATAAGCCGCCATGCTGGCCTCATACGCCGCCTTCGTCCTCTCCATCATCACCCCCGCCTGGCGAACGGCTTCTTGGGCCGCCCCCACAGGCTCCTCAGGGAGGCGGTAGGAAGAGAAGAGAACTGACGAAGCGGCGGGCGCAGGGTCGACGATAGGTACGGGTACTGGGTCTACGGCACGAACTGGCGCTGGGTCGACGGCTCGAGTAGGCACTGGTTCGGCGACTGGAGCGGAAGTTGGGTCGACGTTCGACTCAGGCGACGGGTCGACGGCTGTCGACGTCAAACGCACGGTCGACGCAGGTACGGCGAAGGAGACCGTGGCTCGGGCCGCATCCTCCTGTCACTGAGCCTCTGAGCCAGGAGGCATCTTCCGGCCCTTTTTCCCTGTGCGCTGGCGGTCCCCTCCCAACCGCTCTTCGTCTTCATCGTCATCCGTAAGCTCTATGACGAGGCGCGTCACTTCGAGTCAAGCAGCGAGCAAAGTTCAGTCGACCGTCGCCCGTGAAGGAAAATAAGAATAAGACAGATTTCATAGAACCCACACCTGCGTGGGATGTCGCGGCGTCCGCGGTCTCCTCGTCGTCTCGACCCCTGTCGATGTCCATCGAGGTTGTGGAAGCGGCGGCTCTGAAAAGTTCACTCAGGAGATGAGTCGACAGAAGTTACAGTCGACCTCCAAGAAGCAGAAAGAAACAAGACCAAGTGGCACTTACGTGGAGGCGATGGGTACATCCACCTTGATCCTGGGCAAGTCCTTCCGGGGCTTGGTGGTGGTGACCTTGGGCTGCTTGGGCATCTTCTCGGCAGGGTTAGGAGTGGCCGTTCGAGTGCGCTTGGGCGTCCGAGAGACCAAGGGACCCGCCCGAAGCCGTGCGGCCCCTGGGTCGTACTTCTCCTTGGATCGACGCTCATCACGGGGAGGTGACTCGACCTCCTCCCCGCTGCTGTAGTCCTCGCTCTCCTCGGTCTCCTCCTCCGACTTCCACTCGGCGGCGTCGCCCATGCCCTCTTCGCCCTCCTGGACCAAGTCCCCGTTGGGCAGCGAATACATCTCTGTGTAGATCTGCAAAGAGAGAAGTTTGACCAAATATCAGTCGGATCCATCAATAACGAACCTTGTCAGGAAGATTGTCAGCATCGAACGGGATGACCCTCCTAGATCCCCTGGGGTTGTCTTTATTCCCAGTGATGCACTTCAAGCACTACACCACGTACTTCGGGTCGGCCGCCTCCGGGTGGACTCGCGACGAGTCGTCGGTGCCAGAATACAACCACATCGGGTGGTCCCAGGCTTGGAGCGGCTGGATCCTCCGCGTGAGATACGCCTCAAACAGATCCATCCCCGTGACCCCCTCACGGACTAACTGGACGACCCGCTCCACCAACATGTCCACTTCGGCCCTCTCGGCCTTACCCACTATCATCGAAGGAGGTGGGCTGGCTCGACCTAGAGTGAATGGAGGAAGACCAGTCGACTGACCCGGAGTCGGACTGTCCTTGTAGTAAAACCAGGTCGACTGCCAGCCCTGAATTGACTCCGAAAAGATCATGGGAGGAAAAGCGCTCCTATTCCTAAGCTGGATCCCGAGTCCACCGCAAGCCTGGAGGACGTGCGTCTTGCCGTCACTCGGGTTCACCCTCTTAACGTATTGCGAGCGGTAGGTGAATATGTGTTTGAACAAACCCCAGTGCGGTCGGCAACCGAGGAAGTTCTCGCACATGGAAACAAAGGCAGAGAGGAAAGCGATGGAGTTGGGCGTGAAGTAGTGCAACTGGGCACCAAAGAAAATCAAGAACGCGCGGAAGAAAGGATGCGGGGGCATAGGAAAACCTCGGTCGACGTGGGTAGCGTGGAGGACGCACTCGCCCTCCCGCGGCCGCGGCTCGAGTTCTCCCCCCGGCGCCCGCCAGGAGCCGCGGGTGATCAACCCTTCCTCCTCCAGCTCCTCCAGATCCTCCGCCACGACGGAGGACCGGATCCAATCTCCCTGGATCCAACCAGCGGGGAGTCCGGACCTCGACGACGATCCACTCCGGCCGGATCGCCTCCCCTTCCCCGACGCCGCCTTCTTGGAGCGCTCCATAGCCGCGGTCTTGTCTTTGCCCATGGCTCGCACGCCGGCGGTCGCTGCGGAGAGAGAGGCGAGAAGAAGCAGGGGCGCAGCGAAGAAGCAGAGGCAGAAGGAGAAAGATTGGGTGCACAGTGCCCCCCGGTACGGGCTCGGCGCGCCCTTATAGCAGCCCGGTCGAGTGGCTGACCGGTGGCCCCGTGTAATCTTATCAAATCCCGTAACAGACGCTGGCGCAATACGTGGCGAAAAAGGTGGCGCAAAGATCGAGGCGTCCCAAGCGCGTCTCTCCGATTGCGGCGGCACGTCCCGCCCCGCGCGTTTCCCCAAATTTCGAAAACCCCGACGAATCCGGTGGCCGAAGGGCAACCAATCCCGTCGAAAACGGCGCGCGCTCACGGCGCCCGACGCTTGGCGCAAAGTCCAGTCGACGCAAGAAGCGACTAACTCACTCGGCGGATCCAGAATCGATCAAGGCGATCAAGACACGACTGAGGAAGTCTGCCAAGTTACAAGCTCCGAAACAATCTACCCCAGAGACGTCGAGCTAGAACCAGAGCTTCCCTCAGCACCCTCTTGCTCAAGCCTCAATCCATTCGGGGGCTACTGACGAGGTTACAGACCTAGGGTAGGGTCACGAGCCAGTCCAAGGTACCCCACCCAAGGTCACTACCCTAGAAGATCAAAAGACAAAACTTATGGCAGTGGAGGCAGTCTACTGAGGCAGTCCAAGAAGACGCTCCACTCGACTGAGCCCCCTCCGCAAGACGACTCGACCCCACTCGGCCGATCCAGGGCACTCGACCTCCGAAGGTCAAGCATCACTTGGGACAGCAACGGTCATGTATTTATTCGCCGTAGTAAACACCTTAATTACCCTTTACTGCAGGCGTTACCAGTAACGCCTGCCTTAATGAACATTGAACCATTGGTAACGTGGGGCATGGCTGGGGTCCTGGCATACTATATAAGCCACCCCCCTCCTCCAGAACAAGGGTTCGCACCTCTGTAACACACATATACACATACCAGTCGACTAAGCCTCCGGGCACCGAGACGTAGGGCTATTACTTCCTCTGAGAAGGGCCTGAACTCGCAAACACCTTGTGTACAACATCACCATAGCTAGAACCTTGCCTCTCCATTCGTACCCCCTACATTTACTGTCAGACTTAGAACCACGACACTATGCAAGGCTTATGCATTTGAGCCTGATATGCTTATCACCTTTGATATTCGTCCGGAAGATGATATTGAAGGTAATAGAGACATTTGGGTCGATGTGCAGACGTCTCCAGTTCTACCATTATGTGAGTTTCTCAACCATATTTATGGCTTCGATGTTGTATTCATAAATAGCTGACAACTAATTTATATTGACAACTTATTTCCATTCAAGCAAACATGTCCAGCTCTTGGTAGACAAGACCGCCCACTGTCCCGGGGCTGAACTAAACTGCGAGGAGATAAGTCATTATGTTTCATGGCTTAAAGATCTTGATGTTGTCAAGAGAAATTATTTTACTGAATTTGAAAATCTTAGTACTCAAAACGTGCGACCAATAGTGCTCGTATTGAACTACGGTCACATCTATTTACGCAAGATGGTAATATTTTTACTATTTATCCTCAGTGCATCTTTTGCATATATTATTTTTCAAGCTAAACTTCATTGGTAAGTATGTTACTATATGATGTTCTTTAACAAGGACTCCCGATGACAGTTGTGCCTCAGTGGATCGGTAATAAAGGTCGCATGTCAATTGTTAGCTTACGGCCAAGACATCCTACATTGCACATGAGTGCATTCAGGATTTCTGGCACCGAACAATGCTTAATAGTGAAGACTAGAGCAAAATTGTGGACGGTCGCAGAGAAGTACTAGGGGGCAACAGTCAGAAGCGCAGCCCACGATTAGAAGACAGGTTCATCTGCATGCTTCAATATGATGAATCAGGAGAGCTACAAATGTTCTATGTTATTTTACATCCTCATGCAGATGTCAGTTTGCCATCTTCTGTCTGAAAGCTTCATATTAGGTCATGTGGTGCTTATGAGGCTTGTCTACTCAGGTGTTCAGTAGTGAGTGTGTGATGACAGCCTTTCCCTCTGCAAAAGTGTTTAGAAGTCTCACAACAGTGCGATCCTTGGAAATTGCACACTGCAGCGAACTTGCTACTTTAGATGGGATAGAAGAACTCGCATCCCTCACACAGTTGATAGTCATTGGATGTGACAAGCTTATTGGCATTCCAGCATCTGATCCTAGCCAGGTTGCTGCTGTCGGTCCGTCACACATGGGAAAACTTCATTTTCTGAGAATCAACGATCCATTTCTTTTGCAGTGTGAGCCATTGAGGAGAGTCAACTCAGTTAGGAATTTGACTATTGACAAAACCTGGAACCGTCTACCAGAGGAGTGGTTGATGCAAAACCGCAACTGTCTTACAATTTTGGGAGTGCTTGACGCTTCTCAACTGGAGTTCCTTCCTTCAACAGCTGCAAGGCTCTCCTGCCTTGTAACACTGGAATTTCAGAGCGCTATACTGATCCAGTCACTCCCAGAGCTGCCTGCCTCCTTACGGAAATTACAATTCCTTGGTTCTCACTCTGTGCTGATACGAAGATGCCAGAAGAACAAGGGTCATGACTGGCACAAGATTGCACACATCCAAGAATTTCGGATTGAACAATATTCTCCAGGCTCATCTTCATATGGATGGAGTTGGAGTTCTTTCCAGAGACTTAGGTAAAACTTTGTGATATATGCAACTCTTTCCTCATTTCCTCGGTTGGTTAGTGTACTCAATATAGCTATGCTGATTTGATTAGGTCTGCATTCTGAACAAGATTCTCCATCATCCTACCAGGGTTCATACCCTTTGAAAGTCTTTCGATACATGTAAGCTTTTTTGCCTCTTTTCCCATTGGTTACTTAGTCGGTTGAGCAATGCTATTTTTGTTATTTATTTAGCCAATGTGCAATACATCATGGAGTGAAGCATTCTGATTTGTAACTTCCCACTCCATTTAAAGATCTTTACTCATCAGAGAGAATTTAATTTGTTATTTGGGATATCCTCATTGTTTATGTAATTAATTATAAACTTTTGCTAAGCATCCTTTTGTTGTTTGCAGGCGTTCACTTGCATGACAGTATAATAGGATGCATTTGCCTTGCGGAGCACCGGAGACCTGTAAATCTACGGTGGCCGTTTAGCCGTTTACCACTCTATTGCAGAGATTGAATGGTTGCTGCTAAGCTTTGTATATTCACCAGGATTTTCATCCAGCCCGTAATATTTTTTTTGCCAGCCCGTAAGGAAAACAAGATTTTGTCTTGCATCGAGCATGTACCGCGCTTTGTTGCTTATGCTGTTCCGAGCTTAGTGATGTGGTTACTGATTTGTAATATAGTGTTGGGAGCAATTTTGAAAATATATTTTTGGACGGGGATTTTTGAATTTGATTACTGGCGGCTGCTAGCTTGCTAGTTATTTAGTTGGAGACGTGTACATCGCATTGATATTCTGTCCAACAGAATTCCCCTGTTTCTCTTGTACGTATGCAGTATTCCTGCATATACAAGCTATCAGTTTTGTAATGTTGGAGTTCTCTCAGATTACTGGCAGGTAACATTTAGAGAACAAACTACCTTTTGATTCCTGAATGCTTCACAGGTATACTAGTACCATTGATTCTTCAATGCTAGTTGGGAAATTCGTGGCATGCGGCACTGGATTAGAACATTCAGATGCCACCACTGAAGATAATTGATCAGCTAAGTTACCTATCGAAGCTAGTTTATTGCTGCCCTGTGCCTACTCCCGTGGAAGAATCAGGAGTCCAAATGTTTCCTACTCTGGATGTCTACAAATTTCAGACATTCAGAATATCTGATTTCTATGTTAAAAAAAGAAGCAGAGTTGATCAAGAAAGTCAATAATATAGAGATATGCTAAGGACGTGCCAGTAATTAGTTACAAACTGTGAACTTTGTAACTTAACTTGAGTTATTGCTTGATTCGGAATGATTGAGAACTGTCCTCTGCTCTGCTGCTTACTGAAATATACGCTTACTTATGGCAGAGATGCGTACATGTCTTGCATGGGTAGTAGTAGTACATCGAGTAGCGGGTCCGATGGTTCTTCTATAATCATTATGCGTATTTGTACATACACATGCTCTAAACCTCCTTTGCTGCTTGCTGAAATACTACTTCAGGAGTTTTGTGGGATGTTACTGTGTGAAAGAATTCAGAATTCAGTCACATGAATATGCTAGAGTGTGGTGTTGGTTTCTGTAAGTCCTTTCAAAGAGGAGTAATTCCCTCGGCCTCTGCATCAAGCAATGCACACAGCCATATTGGTTTCTGTAAGTGGACATGAAAAGAACACAGGCGAGTCTTGTTGCCCTGCTTTTCATCACTTCTTGTAGATCATGTGTTACATTTCATCAAAACCATGCCAGGGAACGAAATAGAGCAAGCAGCGGTCCAGCAAAAACAGAGGAGCACACATATAGTGGGGCTTCAGGAAAATAACAGAGTGAGTGCAACTCTGCTTTTTGTTTCCTGAAACCTCTGTTGGAGAAGTAGCATCGTATACGCACTCAAACATATTTAATCATATATGCGTACGCTCGTTGTTGTTGCTGTTGCCCTTTTTAGCCGACAGTATTAAATATTGTGACAATAAAGAGAGACAAATTCAGAATGCAATCCTAAGAAAAGATGGTCTCTATGGGATGGGGGGGGGGG
>LR738712.1:840657996-840679881 GCA_902687465.1 Secale cereale | reverse complement strand
GGGGGGGGGGCTATGGCCCCCACCACCTCACCTCCTTAAGTGTACAGTTGTCGTGTTGGGCAGGGCATCCAGCACCGTCCCCATCATCTGGACCGAACGGAGCAAGAAGAGGAAACCCGGAGATCGAAACACGTGAAAAGACAAGACAGGGAAGATGAACAATACTACAAGAGATGGCGTTCAACTCACATCCTGCTTGGAGTTGGAAGAAGATGACGTGCTCCGGTCCGGAGAGCGCAATCCGCCGGCGAGATTGAGGACGGGAACAGCAGCCACTACAACCCGTATCTCTTCTCTCTCTGCAAAAAGCTTCTCTCTAATACTCAAACAAATACCCTAAAAAAATACCCAAACAAATCTCCCTTGTCTAAAAAAAACACAAAAAGGCGGACACCAGCCGGGATTGCTACCACCGCTCCGGCGGCCAATCCACAAAAGAGAGATCAAGGAGATAGAGAGGGCAAGGCAGATATGATCTATAGACCCGAAGCGGGGGATCCGCTAGGGCTTGGAGAGATCAGGAAAAGGAGAGGAGCTTGACTATATCCGTGAGCACCCCATCGGTGAATGCTCGGATGGGAAGTGAGGTATTTAACCTTCCTGAACCCAAAGTTCAATCCTCTAGTGGAAATAGGGACGTTGTGGATCCCAAAGCTCAGTCTGCAGTAGAAATACATGTGCACCCAGGTCCAATAGAGAACCAAAAGAAATCATTTGCAATAAAATTATGGACCAGCAGGATACGGTGCGAGGTGAAAAACAGGTTGGTCTGGTGCAGTTATCTCATATGGATTCAGATAAAGCAGAGGTGATAGTGGTACAGCAAGTCGGCAACGAACAACAGACATCCCCAGTACATGCAGTTCCTTGTGTTATAGGGAATGCACATGTGGAAGAGAAACAACGACCCAGGAAAGAGCACAAACGGATTCAAAAGGGCTTGGAGCACAGGAGGGAGCAGGTTTGGGTTCGCAAATCTCAACCGAGTGATCCGCCTGACAGAGGAAAGAAGATCAGTTCACAAACACATGCTAAGAATTCAGCAGGTTGGAGGGACGAGCAGCAGGAATCAAACAAACAAGGAACAATCCTCAGCTGGAACTGTAGAGGACTCGGGCAGCCTCGCACAGTTCAAGAACTCGTGTGTCTCGTGCACACGTATAACCCCAAGCTCGTCTTCATCTCTGAAACTCGACAAAACAATATGTATGTCAGTGGTCTAAAGTGGAGGCTAGGTCTCCGTCATTGTATCACGCAACCCGGCATATTGGAAAAGGTGTCGGCATTGCGCTGTTTTATGATGAGAGTATTGAAATAAAAAAGATTGCCGTGGGGCGAGATATATTGATGTGTTGATCCGTATGAACCCCCAAGACCTCCAATGGCGGGGAACATTTGTCTATGGTGAGTCTAAAGCCCATGAACGCCACCACATGTGGACCTTGCTGAGGAGGATGAAAGATGTACCTAATGTTCCATGGTTGATGTTGGGTGATTTAACGAAACTATGTGGCAATCAGAACACTTCTCAGCTGCAAAAAGATCCGAGAAATACATGGAAAATTTCAGAAGAGTTCTTTCGGACTGTAACCTCTTTGATTTGGGTTTCAAAGGACCGGCATGGACTTATAACAACAAACAGGATGGAATCGACAATGTTCGTGCTCGCCTAGACAGAGGGGTTGCCTCCCCCGAGTGGTCTGATTACTTCAAGGAAGCCACGGTTGAGCACATATGTTCTTCACGGTCTGATTATCTTCCCATTCTGCTACGATTGAGAAGCAGGAAATGATGGAGGCCGGTTGGGGAGAGAAGGAAGAGCACCTTTCGGTACGAACAAATGTGGGAACGTATGGACTCTCTGCAGTCCACAATAGCGGATTCATGGAGAAACGAGGGCCCGACAGAAAATCTTCAGCAAGTTGGTGAGAAGCTAAGGGTGATGCAGAAGAAATTAAAATAGTGGGCCGAGCGTGACTTTGGCTTTGTCCTGAAGAAGACTGCAGAGATCAGGAAAAAGTTAAGCGCTCTCTGGAAATCTCCCAACTCACCCGAACAACAGGAGCAAGTAAACAAGTGGACAAAGGAACTCGATGAATTATTATTGCGAGAGGAACTTATGTGGAGACAACGCTCAAGAGCGACGTACCTAAGAGAGGGTGATCGAAATACAAAGTGGTTTCAGCAGAGGGCAACGTGGAGGAAGAAGAAAAATACTATCTCTAGGTTGAGAGATAGCAGTGGAGCCTGGGTCGAAGACATAAAAGGTATACATGAAATGACAAGCTCTTTCTTCAGAAATCTGTACAAGAAGGAGGAAGGAGTTAACCCACAAGGAATTCTAGAGCTTGTGACGGATAGGGTGACCAGCGAGATGAACGAGTCACTAACAAAGGCGTTCACCGCTGTTGAGATTAGTGATGCTTTGTTTCAAATAGGCCCGCTCAAGGCACCAAGCCCCGACGGTTTCCCGGCACGTTTTTACCAAAGGAACTGGGGGGAGTTTAAGGAAGATGTGGTGAAAGGAGTTCTTGAGTTTTTCGAGAAAGGCGTGATGCCGGAGGGCATAAACGAGACAGTGATTGTCCTTGTACCAAAAGGAAAGGATCCTCAAACTGTCAAGGATTTCAGACCCATAAGCCTGTGCAATGTAATTTATAAGGTGGTGTCGAAGTGCATCGTTAACAGGCTACGCCCGCTGCTGGATGAAATCATTTCTGAGAGAGCCAGAGTGCATTCATTCCAGGTAGGATGATTACGGATAACGCCATAATCGCGTTCGAATGCTTCCATAAGATTCAACACAGCAAGAATAAGAAAGATAATTATTGTGCTTACAAACTCGACCTAGCCAAAGCATATGACAGGGTAGACTGGGTCTTTTTGGAGGAAGTGCTTCTGAAGCTCGGTCTTTGCAGGAGGTGGACCAATTGGGTTATGCAGTGTGTGAAATCAGTGAGCTACTCGGTGAGATGCAATGGGGACCTACTGGAGCCTTTTAAACCATCTAGAGGACTACGGCAAGGGGACCCCCTTAGTCCGTACCTGTTCCTGTTTGTTGCAGATGGATTAGTGCATCTCCTGAAGAAGGAAATTGGGGAGAATAACTTGACACCCATAAAGATTGCTAGAAACTCACCGGGCATCTCAAACCTCCTGTTTGCGGACGATAGTTTGATTTTCTTCAAAGCCACAGTGGAGCAAGATGCAGCAATCAAGAGAGTTCTTGACGCTTTCCAAAAGTGCACTGGCCAGTTATTAAGCGAGAGTAAATGTTCTCTCCTCTTTAGTGAGGTATGTCCAACCGAAACAAGAGAAGAGATCAAGAGTATACTGGGTGTACAATCTGATACGTTTGAGAGCAAATACCTTGGTTTGCCTACGCCAGAGCGGAGAATGAAGGATGACAAGTTTCAGCCAATTATGGACAGGTTTGGGAAGAGATGCAGCGACAGGTCGGAAAAGCACATGTCCTATGCAGCCAAGGAAGTCCACGTCAAATCTGTGATTCAAGCCCTGGCCGTGTACACCATGAGTGTGTTTATGCTCTCCAAGGGCTTCTGTGAGAAATATGAACGGATGATCAGAGAGTTCTGGTGGGGAGAGGAAGAGGGTCAGAGAAAGGTCCATTGGATGGCATGGGAGAGGATGACAAGGCCGAAAAGAGCGGGTGGTATTGGATTCAGAGATATGCATATTTTTAACCAGGCGCTTCTAGCTAAGCAAGCCTGGAGGCTCATCCAAAACCCAAATAGCCTATGTGCAAAAGTATTAAAATCCAAGTACTACCCGAATGGGAACATCCTGGACACGGTGTTTGCATCGTATGCTTCCCCAGTTTGGAGAGCTATTGAGTTCGGCTTGCAGCTCCTTAAAAAAGGTCTTATTTGGCGGGTGGGGGATGGAAAGAGTATACAAATTCAACGTGACCAGTGGATCCCTAGGAAGGAAGGTCTCATGACGGCAGCGTTTATCAGGAGGTCTAGGCTTCGATGGGTTAATCAACTCATGCTCCCGGGAAGTAAGGAATGGAATGAGGTGCTGGTCAGACAGATTTTTCATCAGTTTGATGCTGATGACATTTGCAAGTTAGCTATTCCGGCATCGGGTGTGGATGATCGCATTGCATGGCACTATGAAAAGAATGGTGTTTTCTCGGTTAAAAGCGTGTACAAGCTAGCTATGGATCTAAACTCGAGTGGCCAGCCCAACCCCTCAAGTTCCTGTAGCGACCCGAACGACCGTAGCATATGGGACCTTATTTGGAAAGCAAAGGTACCCGGAAAGGTACGCATTTTTGGATGGAGAATCGCCACCAACACTTTGGCCACCAAGAAAAACAAGTGGAAAAGAACACTTGAGATGGACGCCACCTGCAACATATGTGGTAATGGAGAAGAAGATGAGTATCATGCTGTGGTAGCATGCACAAAGAGTAGAGCACTGAGATTTGCTTTACGGGAGAAGTGGAGTTTGCCAACAGAGAATAAATTTTGGTTTACAGGGGAGGACTGGCTTCAGGTACTGCTAGATACCGAGACTGAGGAGATGCGGGCTAAAATTCTTTTACTGCTGTGGCGCTGCTGGCACCTGCGAGAGGACTGCGTCCGCAACAAAGGACAAGAATCAATAACGGGATCAGTACAATTCCTAACTAAGTACGAGGAAGAGTTCATGAACTGTGGAATGATAGCCGATCCTTCTCATGAAAAGGGTGATGCCGACATGCAGGAGCGCGGCCAACACCAAGCACCTGACGTACTGAATATGCATTGGACCCCGCCGGTACAAGGTTCTGTCAAACTGAGCTCTGATGCATCATTTTTGGCAGAGACTGGATGGAGTTCTGCAGGTTCAGTCGCCCGCGACCACCGTGGCTCTGTCCTTATCTCCATCTGTAAAACGCTGCCAACGTGCAGCAGTGTAGAGGAGGCAGAGGCTCGTTCAGTATTGAGTGGAATGCGGGCGCTGGCAGATGTCTACAATGTTGGACGGACCCCTGCCGGTGGCTCGCCGGAGTTCACCGGAGACAAGGAGGAGAGTGAAAGTGCAACTAATCCCCGGGTGGTTTTGGTAATTAATAACAACATATATATCATTGAACTAATATTTACTTGAGAATCATTTCAGAGAAGTTCGATGATATGGGTATGGAAATGTCTGAAGAAGTGGACCCCTCAAAATGCTAAGACAAGCATTGGCAAAAGCTCAAGACTCTATTTTTGGTTTAGTGATCAAAGATCACATTGAGTCCTTAGGAAAAGCCAATACTATTAAAAGGGGATGAGGTTGTGTTAATGATCTGGTTGCTCAAGTGCTTAGTGATCTAGCTCCCTCAACTATCAGCACCTTTCACTACTTAACACACTCATAAGTAATCTCGGACAAACCGATTCTGCAAACTCAGTCCCACCGAGATGAACCACCTCAGTTATTCTTCCAAACCCTAATTTCTCGGTCCATCCGATTTTGAGTTTCGGTCTCACCGAAACTGGACTGCCAACCTTCTGTAACCAATTGACATCACTTCGGAATATCCGAGTTGTCAATTTCGGTCCCACCGAGAATGGCAAGCTCCTACCTTTGACTCACTTCGGACACACCGAGATGGTATTTTCGGTCCCACCGAAAATCCCAACGTTCACTATATTTGAACTTTCGGTCTGACCGAGTTTTCACTTCGGTCTCACCGAGATTGGTCAAATATGTGTGTAACGGTTGGATTTTGTGTGGAGGCTATATATACCCCTCCACCCCCTCTTCATTCGTGAGGAGAGCCATCAGAAAGTCTACCACTCCTACCATACACTTTCTGAGAAGTGAACCACCTACCCTTGTGTTGAGATCAAGTCATTCCATTCCTACCATATGAAACTTGATTTCTAGCCTTCCCAAGTTGCTTTCCACTCAATCCTTTCTTCCACCACAGCCATATCAGTGAGGAGAGTTGAGTGTTGGGGAGATTATCATTTGAAGCACAAGAGCAAGGAGTTCATCATCATCAACACCATCTATTACCTTTTGGAGTGTGGTGCCTTCTAGATTGGTTAGGTGTCGCTTGGGAGCCTCCGTCTTCGTGATGTGGAGTTGAACCAAGAAGTTTGTAAAGGCAAGGAGATCGCCTACTTCGTGAAGATCTACCCCGAGTAAGGCTAGTCCTCCATGGGCGTAGGCCATGATGGAATAGACAAGGTTGCTTCTTCGTGGACCCTTCGTGGGTGGAGCCCTCCGTGGACTCGCGCAGCCGTTACCCTCCGTGGGTTGAAGTCTCCATCAACGTGGATGTACGATAGCACCACCTATCGGAACCACGACAAAAATCTCCGTGTCACCAAACTGCGTTTGATCTTCTCCACCTCTCTTTACTACATGTGCAATTTACTTTCCGCTGCTTATACTCTAGAATTGCATGTGTAGGGTGATACTTGAATTGATCTTAATTGTGAAACTGCCAAAAACTTTGCTTAATCAAAAGGCAGATTTTTATATTGTCAAGTAGTCTAATCACCCCCCCTCTAGACATACTTTCGATCCTACAAGTGGTATCAGAGCTTTGGTCTCCATTGTTTTGGTTTCCATTGCATTGGACTCCATAAGATTGGTTTCACAACCTAGGAGAGTATGGCGTCTAGTGAGGGTAATTATCGTAGAGGTCCTTACTTTGATGGTACAAATTTTGCTAGTTGGAAGCATAAAATGAAAATGCATATTCTTGGTCATAACCCAGCCGCATGGGGCATTATTTGTGTTGGTATGCAAGGTGATTTCTTCGAAGAAGGAAAAGTTCCGGATCGCGAAGCTACACCGGAAGAGTTGCGGATGTTGCAAAACAATGCTCAAGCTTGTGACATTCTCTTCAATGCTTTGTGTCCCGAGGAGTTCAACAAAATCAGCCGTCTTGAGAATGCAAAAGAGATTTGGGATACTTTGGTTGAAATGCACGAAGGTACTGAATCTGTGAAGGAATCAAAGCTAGATATTCTTCAAGGTCAACTTGACAAGTTCAAGATGAAGGATGGTGAAGGAGTCGCTGAAATGTACTCTAGGCTTGCTCTCATCACAAATGAGATTGCCGGCTTAGGAAGCGAAGAAATGACCGACCGATTCATCATTAAGAAGATTCTCAGAGCTTTGGATGGAAAATATGACACCGTGTGCACTTTGATCCAAATGATGCCAAACTACAAGACACTCAAGCCAACTGAAGTCATTGGAAGAATTGTTGCTCATGAGATGACACTTAAGGATAAGGAAGAGCTTCACAATAAGTCAAGTGGTGCCTACAAAGCTACAAGTGATGCTCCCACTACCTCAAGTGACAAGCTAATTTCCAATGAAGAGATAAGCCTAATGGTCAAGAACTTCAACAAGTTCTACAAGAATAGAGGCAAAGAAAGAAGCTCAAAGTCTAGATCATATGATGAAAAGAGATCTTCTAGTCGTGATCGAAACTGCTACAATTGTGGAAGACCCGGACACTTCTCAAATGAGTGTACGGCTCCCCACAAGAGAAGAGAAGAATCTCCAAGAAGAAGAGCAAGAGATGAGTCACCTCGGAGAGAGAGAAGGAGTAGAGATGATCGTTATGAACGAAGACCCTCTCGGAGAAGCAAGGATTCGGAGAGGAAAGACAAGTCATCAAGGAGCTACACAAGAAGAAGACATCAAGCTCATGTAGGTGAATGGGTCTCCGGCTCCGACTCCGACAATCAATCCGATGGAAGCTATCACTCCGACTCCGACTATAGTCAAGATGAAGGTGTTGCCGGACTTGCACTCGTATCCTCCAACTCCAACTCCTACGACTTATTTGATTCACCAAATGAGGGAATTGGAAGATGCTTCATGGCTAAAGGCCCCAAGGTAACACACCCTGAATTCATTGACTTTGATAGTGATATGGATGACTTGCTTGGTGAAGATGAGCTCTTGCATGATAAATCTAGTGAGCTTAGTAATGATGAAAATGCTAGTAGTCTTTATAGTCGAGAAGAGTCGAATGACAATGCTATGAAGGAGATTGAGCGTCTAACTAAAGAACTAAACACTCTTAAGTTAGCTCATGAAACAACTCAAGAAGATCATAGAGAGCTCCTAAGATCTCATGAGAAGCTACGCTTCGAGAAGCTCACTCTAGAGCAAGAACATGAGTTTCTAAAAGCGATCAATGATGATCTTCGAAAGAAGAGTTCTTCATATCTTGCCAAACGACTTCTCTTGTCTAATTTCTTGCCACCTATTAAGACTAAGCATGACAAGCATAAGAAAAATTCTTCCTCTAGTAGTAACAATAACAATGTTAAATCCAATATTGTTACTTCTAGTAGTTCTCTTGATTCCACTAACAATGTTTCAAGCCAAGTTACACTTGAGCAAGAAAATAGCTTATTGAAGGAAATCATAGAGAAAGGTGTCTACAAGAGTCTTGCCGGAAGCAAGAACTTTGAGGAGATTGTTCGCAAACAAGGAAGACACCGGAAGAATCAAGGGATTGGTTTTGAGCGAAAGTTCAACGCCGAAGGTGTTGAGTGGGAAGAAGGTCAATACCCTACTCCACAGTTTGTTTCACAAAAGGAGAAGTATGATCCTACTTCTTCCAATGTGGAACAAGCTCAAGATGACCTTCCACCACAAGACCACAAGCTAAAAGCCAAGGACAAGCTTCAAGAGGAGATTGATGCATTCATTGAAGCACCTCAAGCCATGGTCAAGTGGGTTCCCAAGGACACATCAAGTTCTACTTCGTCAAGCTCAACTACAACCCCAAGGATTCCCATCAAGATGATGTGGATCCCAAAGAAGAAGAACTAGAAGGTTCTTGAGGGTGACTCCGCCAACAAACTTCACTCATATTCATTTTGGCAAGAACTTGTGCAATCAACTTCCACATCATGCACTAGTTCATGGAGTCACAAACCCTCTTGTTGGTAAGTCAAGGGACAAGGTAATCATTGCTTTCATGGACATCATCTTTTGTGAACTTCAATCTATGTCTATGGATATTCTTGTTTGTTCCTTGTGGGACTAACCCATGTAGGTATTGAAAGTGCCCTAATCCAAAGGATAGCTCCCAACTCTTGATGATCTACATCAACATTGAGCTTCCACATCTTCAACATCTACATGAAGTCTTCTACGACAACCCAAGGTTAGTTTGACCCTTTAAAAGGGGTTCTCACATCTAGGGGGAGCTTTGCTCTAAAAATTGAGCTAAAGCATCTCCAAATGATGTGAACACATAAATGCTTTATGTAAAAGTGGTAACCCCACTTGTGCTTAAACGATGAGTATGACCTATGATCAAATGTTCTCATTTGGCTCCTAAGTCAATATACTCATATATAGATGACCTAGTCATCGACAAATTGTGTGCTAGTAGCTAGAGTGTTGGTTGTGCATGTTTGACACATATTTCAGTTGCTATCTTATTATGTGAGCATGTTGAATGCATGATTTTATCCATTCAAGGACATCCATTTGTTGTTTTGATTGTTTTGATTTTTCTGGCCAAATGGATGGACAAGAATGCCTAAGCACCTTCCCTAGCTATCTATGCTTTCTTGTCTCAAATTCTTTTCATGCTCATATCACAACTTTGAACAAGTCTTTTTCGGACTCTCCGAGTGAGGAGCACTCGGAGCCACCGATTCGTCTAAGGCTGACTTCCAAAACCTTCTAAGTTCATTTCGGTCTGACCGGCTTTTCCATCTCGGTCCAACCGAAACGCTTAGACTGATCTAGGTTTCATCTCGGTGAAACCGAGTTCAAAATCTCGGTCTGACCGATATGCGTAACTGCACAGCAGTTATACATTTCGGTGACACCGAGTCTTTCAACTCGGTCCCACCGACAGCATGGGGTTATATATACCTAAGGGCTGCGCGCGATTTAACTCTTCAAACCGTTCGCCCCCAAGACCCCTGCTGCCGTCGCCCTGGTCTACGGATCGTCGCCGTCGTCGCCTGTGCGCCCTCGCCGCAGGTCTCCGCCGCCGTCAACGGTAATCATCTCCGCCGTTGCCGCCGTAGAGGGACTCCACCAAGTTAGGGTGTGTCCCGATCCCTTTCGTCCTCCCCATCTGACTCTTGCACGAATGGCTTGCCTTGAATCTGTCCACGTTTGAGATACTTCCTATACATTAGATCAGATCCTCTAGTTTCGAGCGAAATTCTTAGGTTTAGGTTTCCACGGAACGCATCTCGGTGAAGCCGATTTTGAAACTCGGAATGACCGATTTGGCCTCTGGCCATTGCACTGCATCATTCGGTCTAACCGAGTTGTGCAAATCGGTGTGACCGAAACTTAGTTTCAGTGAAACCCTAGGTTATCGGTAGGACCGAAACCCATTTCGGTCTGACCGAAAGTGGTGTGTAGGCCTCTGTATACTCTTCGGATTCACCGAAACTTAAAATCGGTTTGACCGAAATACATTCTGTGAAAACTCAAAACTAAGTTTTAAACTCATTTTTTTTGCAAAAACCTCTGCAGTTGTGATAACTCTTGTACTCTGCCTATACCTTATCTTTTCACAGGTTGTCAGCCATGTCAGATGTCAGTGACAGCCAGAACAGGTCTGAGTCTCCTTTTGCTGAGATTCCAGAGGCAGAAACAAGTCCCGAGGATAGCAGTTCCAGTGATGATGGTGAGAGAAGCACCCCTAGTGGTTTGCCTCCTGCAGCCACCAGAACCAGGAAGAAGAGAAATTCTGATGATGAGGACTCTGACTTTGTTGCTGAGGAAGTTACCTCCAAGCCAAAGAGGAATGTGGTTGCCAAAGAGCACCAAGGGCAGCAGTCAAGGAAAGGCACAAGCAAAGTAAAGCAGTCAGCTGTTGCAAAGAAGCTCAACTTGGAAGAGCCAGCTCCAAGCAAGGTGAAGAAGACTTCCAAGAGGAAGAGGGTAGTATATGCTGAACCTCAAGTTGATGCTGCTGAAGAAGAAGAAGAAGATGCACCCCAGCCTCCTCCTCAGAAAGCTAAGTTCATGGGTGATGCTATTCGGGCTCAAGCCTCCTCTAAGCCCAAGAAGCCTGCTCAAGCCAAGGCAGCTCCAGCCAAGCCCAAGAGAAAAACCAGGAGCATTCCAGCTTCTGAGAAGAACAAAGGTGAGATGCCACCGTCTGAATCAGATGAAGAGCATGTGTTGCTTAAGCTCCGTCCTAAGTTGCCACTCCACAATGATGCTCATCCTCAAGCTGAGGACATGAAGGCAAGGAAGGATAAAGGTCTCAGGCTATGGAGACAGTCTGATCCATATGCCGTAAGGAGAAGGACTGCTGTGGACCCCAGATTCCACACCAGAGAGCAGCAGGATTTCTATGAGACCGTGCTGATGGATAAGAAGCCCATAGTTGCTGACACCAGGTATGTTGACTAGAAGTACATTGACAGTGAAGAGCACCGAGACTTCTTTCCCCATGTGCACGAGAGCTTTACTGCATGTGGAGTTGCTGATTTTGTGGGTCAAGAGCTGACAGCTTGGAATGACGAGATGATCATGCAGTTCTACGCCACAGCCCACTTCTATCCTGATGGCAAGATCACCTGGATGACTGAAGGTCAAAGGTTTTCTTCGTCTGTTGAAGAATGGGCAGAACTTCTGAATGCTCCAGTGCAGAGAGAGGACGACATTGATGTCTATGGGATTCCTAAGAAGAGTCATGATTCCATGAAGAACATGTACAAGGAGATCCCCGCTGCTGACTTGGAAGGGTGGAATCTTGGCTCAGTGTACTATCTCCAGGCAGGTCTGACCACCACTAACACTATTTTGAGGCATACATTGATGCCTAAGTCTGGAGACCACCGCATGATTCGAGGCTATTCTATCAACATGCTGCACATTCTCGATGAGAAGGCACCTTTCAAGGTGATGGACTTAATGGTAGAGACCATTAAGAGGACTGCAGCTGACCAGAAGAGGTCGTGTGGGTTTGCCCCGCAGATTCAGATGCTCATCAATGCCAAGTTTGGCACGGGCAAATTCATGTTGGATAGGAAGCACTTGCCACTGCAACCAGAGCATGAGGACAACGTAGTTGTGATGGATGAAGAGGATCCAACCTCAGTTGAAGGACAGGCCAAAATCGAAGCTGCGAAGAAAGCTAAAGTTGACAAAGAGGCAGCAGCAGCAGCAGCTAAGCCAAAGAGCTTTGGAGAACAAATTCTTGAAGCTACCCAGAGGATTGAACAACGCCTGGCCAGCATTGAGCAATCTCAGGAAAGCCTAGAGAGGATTGTTGAGGACAAGATCCACGCTCTGGACGTGAAGCTGACAGAGATTCAGGTGTCCGTCAACAAGCTCGAGGCAGACATGGAAGAAACAAGGCAGGAGAGAGCAGAACTCATGCAGGATGATCTAGTCCAGGACTCTCATCGCCAGACTGCTCAGGTTCCCAGAGGATCTAGATCTGCAGCTATTCCAGTGACTGACTCTAGGGCTACCACTTCAGCACCAGCTACAGCTCCAGCAGTTACTCCAGCTTCAGCATCCACTCCTCCAGCGCAGACATCAGCAGAAGTCTTCGCCGATGCAGTCATCTCTACACCGACATCTACCCAGACGGGAGCCGCCAGCAGAGCCCGCAGTGACGCTTAGCTCTATACCTTTTCGAACTTTTTGGTAACTTGTTGCCAAAGGGGGAGAAATTGTATAGATCATAGGGCTTCGAGAGAGAGAGTGCTCTTTCGTCTTTCGTTCTTTTGCCGGTTTCTTTAAGATACATTGGTTTCTTTTGGTTCTTTCGAAACTTTCAGTGTGCTTGCTACTAAGTTTGATGCTACCTTAATGAGTGCTTGGTCATACTATGCTTTAATGTGTGCTTAATGCTTATCATATGCTATTCCTTATTGTATGGCTATTTACTCTTGTCTTGGTGATTAAGTGCATGTTATTCATTCTTATCATTTTGTGCGCTCCACCAAGATGTATGTGACATGGAAGAGTGACCCATAATCCTAATCGATTGTGCATTTGCATTCAAACGCAAATTTTTAAATAATGCACAAATTTGGGGGGAGCTCTTGTTTATCACATACTTCTCAAAGCGACGATATTATTCATTGATTATATCTTTTGTCGAAGCTTTGATCTATATGTTGTCATCAATTACCAAAAAGGGGGAGATTGAAAGTGCAACTAATCCCCGGGTGGTTTTGGTAATTAATAACAACATATATATCATTGAACTAATATTTACTTGAGAATCATTTCAGAGAAGTTCGATGATATGGGTATGGAAATGTCTGAAGAAGTTGACCCCTCAAAATGCTAAGACAAGCATTGGCAAAAGCTCAAGACTCTATTTTTGGTTTAGTGATCAAAGATCACATTGAGTCCTTAGGAAAAGCCAATACTATTAAAAGGGGATGAGGTTGTGTTAATGATCTGGTTGCTCAAGTGCTTAGTGATCTAGCTCCCTCAACTATCAGCACCTTTCACTACTTAACACACTCATAAGTAATCTCGGACAAACCGATTCTGCAAACTCAGTCCCACCGAGATGAACCACCTCAGTTATTCTTCCAAACCCTAATTTCTCGGTCCATCCGATTTTGAGTTTCGGTCTAACCGAAACTGGACTGCCAACCTTCTGTAACCATTTGACATCACTTCGGAATATCCGAGTTGTCAATTTCGGTCCCACCGAGAATGGCAAGCTCCTACCTTTGACTCACTTCGGACACACCGAGATGGTATTTTTGGTCCCACCGAAAATCCAACGTTCACTATATTTGAACTTTCGGTCTGACCGAGTTTTCACTTCGGTCTCACCGAGATTGGTCAAATATGTGTGTAACGGTTGGATTTTGTGTGGAGGCTATATATACCCCTCCACCCCCTCTTCATTCGTGAGGAGAGCCATCAGAAAGTCTACCACTCCTACCATACACTTTCTGAGAAGTGAACCACCTACCCTTGTGTTGAGATCAAGTCATTCCATTCCTACCATATGAAACTTGATTTCTAGCCTTCCCAAGTTGCTTTCCACTCAATCCTTTCTTCCACCACAGCCATATCAGTGAGGAGAGTTGAGTGTTGGGGAGATTATCATTTGAAGCACAAGAGCAAGGAGTTCATCATCATCAACACCATCTATTACCTTTTGGAGGGTGGTGCCTTCTAGATTGGTTAGGTGTCGCTTGGGAGCCTCCGTCTTCGTGATGTGGAGTTGAACCAAGAAGTTTGTAAGGGCAAGGAGATCGCCTACTTCGTGAAGATCTACCCCAAGTAAGGCTAGTCCTCCGTGGGCGTAGGCCATGATGGAATAGACAAGGTTGCTTCTTGGTGGACCCTTCGTGGGTGGAGCCCTCCGTGGACTCGCGCAGCCGTTACCCTCCGTGGGTTGAAGTCTCCATCAACGTGGATGTATGATAGCACCACCTATCGGAACCACGACAAAAATCTCCGTGTCACCAAACTGCGTTTGATCTTCTCCACCTCTCTTTACTACATGTGCAATTTACTTTCCGCTGCTTATACTCTAGAATTGCATGTGTAGGGTGATACTTGAATTGATCTTAATTGTGAAACGGCCAAAAACTTTGCTTAATCAAAAGGCAGATTTTTATATTGTCAAGTAGTCTAATCACCCCCCCTCTAGACATACTTTCGATCCTACAGAGAGGGACTCACACGCGAGAGAGAGAGGTGGTTGTTTATGCGCTGCGTAATACAGTGCAGCCTTTTCTATCTTTGCCTTTTATTCAGAGTTCAGAAAGCAAACGACCCCAACAGCCGATGCACAAATCACGGCGGCGATCCTTGAGACTTGTGCCATCCCACGAGTCAGATCGTGCGCGCATGAATCGGTCCTCAACGACTCACCCAGCTCCTCTACAATGCCGCGCCATCCCACGACTGAGCAAGCTGGAAAATCGCTAAGGAACACACTACAGACTACACTACTGCCAGACTGAATACTGCGCAGAGTTTCAAACCACGGCGCTTATTCTTCAGAGGAAAAACAAAGTATACCGTGACAGCGACTCTGCCACAGCAAAACTACTGAACTTGAGTTTAAACACCAACATTCACCCCCTAAACTTAGAGTTCAGGAGTCAGCTCCACCATTCCGACGCTAGACCGCAGTTGCTGAAGACGAACTCGGCCGAGAGGTTTAGTGAGCATGTCTGCGAGCTGTAGTTCGGTTGCGACGAACTCCAGCTCAATTTGCTTGGTCTCAACACAATCTCTGATAAAATGATACCTGAGCTCAATGTGTTTCGATCTGTCATGTAGCACTGGATTCTTGGCTAGAGAAATTGCAGATTTATTGTCCACCTTGAGCTTCACTGTTTCAGCCTCAGAATCTCTGAATTCTCCAAGTAGACGCGAGAGCCAGATCCCTTGACAGGCTGCTGTGGTTGCTGCAACATACTCAGCTTCACAGCTGGATAGAGCCACTATCTTCTGCTTCTGGGACTGCCAGGTCACTGCTCCACCGCCAAGGAAGAACAGAACGCCTGAAGTACTCTTGCGTGTGTCCACATCCCCAGCTAGATCACTGTCGCTGTACCCCGTGAGCTGCGGTGCGCCGTTTCCCTTGACATACTTGCAGCCCAGCCGAATGGTGCCCGCGATGTATCGGAGGATATGCTTGACGGCGGTGTAGTGCTCTTCTGTAGGTGCCTCCATGAACCGCGAAACGTACCCGACGGAGAACGTCAGGTCCGGGCGCGTGTGAACCAGATACCTCAAGCTGCCCACGATGCTGCGATACTTCGTCGCGTCCACTGCCGGCGCTGAGCTCTCCTTGCTCAGCTTGAACCTGGGCTCCATTGGAGTGTGGCAGGGCTTGCACCCAGCCATGCCACTCTTCTCCAGTAGGCGCTGTGCGTACGCGCTCTGGGCGATCACTATGCCACTTGCTGACTGCTTCACCTCGATCCCCAAATAGAAACTTAGCAGCCCCAGGTCTGACATCTTGAACAAGCTCTGCATCTCGCCTTTGAACTTTGCAATCTCACTTGCATCTGACCCGGTAATCACTAGATCATCAACATATACCCCGACAACCAATCGAGAGCTCGCCGTGCCCCGTGCGTACACGGCGTGCTTCGATTCGCAGCGAGAGAATCCCAGTTCTGCCAGACATGTGTCCAACTTAATATTCCAGGCCCTGGGCGCCTGCTTGAGTCCATACAGCGCCTTGTCCAACCTGAGCACACAGTCCTCTTTTCCTGCGGTGGTGAAACCAGGAGGCTGCTGCACATAGACCTCCTCTTCAAGCTCGCCATTGAGGAATGCAGACTTCACATCCATGTGATGCACTGCCCACCCTGAGTTAGCTGCAAGCGCCAGGAGTAGCCGGACTGACTCGATCCGAGCAACCGGCGCAAACACCTCATCGTAGTCGATCCCATGCTGGTGTACGTATCCCTTTGCAACTAGCCGAGCTTTGTGCTTTAACACATTCCCTTGGGCATCTTTCTTGAGCTTAAAAACCCACTTCAGTCCAATTGCACGGTGCCCTGGAGGAAGGGTTGTCAGGCGCCATGTCTGGTTCTCCTCGATCGCGGTCATCTCCTCGAGCATGGCCTGTCGCCACGCTGCCTCCTGCTCTGCTTCAGTGAAGGAGCCGGGCTCCTCTGTTGCTAGGTAGTGCAGCTCCTCATCTGGTTCAGCAGCTGGCTCAGCTTCCAGCACGCTTTGCAATGTGCGGAACCGATGCCTACGCCCCGGGTCGTCGGCGGCGTCAAGTTGCTCGGCGAAGTTGGATGGAGGCGACACGAACTCCACGCGCGGGCCTTGCGGCGTTGGCGTGGCGGTTTCGGCAGAGGAGGGTGACGAAGGTGTCGTGGCTGGTGACGCAGGTGCTGGTGGCGAGTCAGAGCCGCCACCAGCTTGGCTTGAGACAGTGCTCACCAGGTGTTTGACCACGAACGTGTCGCTACCGCTGAAGGTGTTCACGGCCGTCTCCTCTGAGCTCCAGTCCCAACGCGCGTTCTCGTCAAACACGGCGTCGCGGGTGACGTGCACCCGCTTTGTGGCGGGATCGTACGCCCTGTAGCCCTTTGTCCCTTGCTCATAGCCGACGAAGATCATTGGCCGGCTGCGGTCGTCTAGCTTCTTCAAGCCAGGGCGCGTGTCTTTGACATGGACGACACAACCGAAAGTGCGCAGGAATGCCACACTTGGCTTGCGTCCATGCCAGGCTTCGAACGGCGTCATGACGTTCACACTCTTCGTTGGCGAGTGGTTCAGCAGAAATACTGCTGTCGTGACCGCCTCCCCCCAGAACTCGCCAGGGACGCGCTTGGCCTTCAGCAGGCTGCGGGCCATGCCCACCACCGTCCCATTGCGCCTCTCCACCACACCGTTCTGTTGTGGTGAGTACGGTGCAGTGAGGTGTCGGGCAACTCCCAGCTCGGCGCAGTACGTCGTGAAGGAGCCAGAGGTGAACTCTCCGCCGCGATCAGTTCGCAACACCTTCAGCTTGCGGCCGGACTCAGACTCCGCGCCGGCTTGTACTCGCTTGATGGCAGCAGGCGCCTCGTCCTTGGTCGCCAGGAGCACGATCCACATGAACCGCGTGGTGTCGTCCACCAGGAGAAGAAAGTACTTCTTCCCGCTCGGCGTCGCAGGTGTGATGGGCCCGCACAGGTCGCCGTGCACGAGCTCCAGGCGCTCCTGTGCACGGTACTGCGCGTGCCGCCCGAATGACGCGCACCGTTGCTTGCCCGCCAGGCATGCGTCGCAGAGCCTGTCCGCCTGGTCGACCAGCGGCAGCCCGTATACCATTCCCTCCCGCGCCAGTTTGCGGATGGCGTCGAAGTTCAGGTGGCCGAAACGCGCGTGCCATGTCCACGCCGCGTCCACCGCTCTGTGCCGCGAGGCACACTGGCTGTGCGATCTGAAGAGCAATTGTGTACAGACGATTTGGCGCTCGGTTTACCTTGGCGAGGAGTCGACGCTGACGATCGCGAACATGGAGTACGCCGTCCTGGATCAGCACCTGGCAGCCACTCTCATCGAGTTGGCCCAGGCTGATGATGTGTGTGTGCAAACGGGGTATGTAGTACACCCCCGTAATTGCACGGTGCTCGCCAGTCTTGCAGGTGAGGAGAACCGTCCCGCGGCCGCAGATGTTGACGACGGAGCCGTCCCCAAACTTGACGGTCCCGCCCACGGCGGTGTCGAGCTCGGCGAACACCGAGCGATCACCCGTCATGTGGTTGGACGCTCCAGTGTCCAGGACCCACTTGCCGTTGCCACCGCCACCCTCGCGCCCGAGGTTGACCTGGACGGTGTCCTCGACGAGGTGGACGGGCGCAGTGCGTGCTCTGTCAGTGTCGATGTCGAACAGGCCGCAGACTTGGGCCATCAGTAGCCCCTGCTCCTCATCATCAGCACCGGCCTGTGCGAGGTGAGCCTCCCCGCGGTTCCTGGACTTGCACTCACGCGCCCAGTGCCCCACCTTCTTGCAGTAGCGGCAGCCGTCCTTGGACTTGTCGCCGCAGCTCCCGCCACGGCCCGTGTTCTGCCCGCGTCCACCGCGTCCACGCCCGCGGCCTCTGGTGCGGCCGCGGCCGCGTCCGTCGCTGCTCGATGAGCCATCGCCCTCTCGCAACTTCAACCGCGCAAACCACTCCTCCTCCGTGAGGAGCAGCTTGCCGCTGTGGTCACCCGCGCCGGGCACGGTGTCCAGCTCGTACCTCTCCTCGGCGGCCTTGAGCCGCCCGATCAGTTCTTCAAGGGCGAGCGTGTTCAGGTCCACAAGTGTCTCGATCACACATGCCATCTGGGAGTACGACTTGGGCACGACCGAGAGGAACTTGCGGACAACCGTGGGCTCGCCGATCTTGTCACCAAGGAGTTCAAGCTGAGTGACCAGGGAGGAGAGGCGCATACCAAAGTCATCGATGCTTTCGCCGTCGTTGAACCTGATCGCCTCGAATTGCCGGCGGAGAGATGTTGCCTTGGCTTCCCGCACGCGACTCACTCCGAGTCGCATCGTCTTGATCGTGTCCCACGCATCCTTCGCCGTGGCCTTCACGGCGAGTGTGGACACCATCTCAGGCGGAACTGACCGCAACAGGCACTCCATTGCCGTGCGATCTGTCTCCCGCTCCGGCGTCCCGTCGTTGACGGCGACCCAGAGCTGCCGCGCCTCCAGCATGACCTGCATCAGGAGGGCCCAGTCGGAGTAGTTGGAGCGCGTGAGCATGGGCCACGCGCCGCCGGTGTCGCGCACGACGCGCTGATGTACTACCATCGCACCACTTGCCATCCTGCCGATCTCGTCGCTCTTCTTCGGACTGCTAGGTCCCGTCATCCCCACAGGTGGTTGAGCAACCCGGCTCTGATACCAAATGTTGGACGGACCCCTGCCGGTGGCTCGCCGGAGTTCACCGGAGACAAGGAGGAGAGGGACTCACACGCGAGAGAGAGAGAGGTGGTTGTTTATGCGCTGCGTAATACAGTGCAGCCTTTTCTATCTTTGCCTTTTATTCAGAGTTCAGAAAGCAAACGACCCCAACAGCCGATGCACAAATCACGGCGGCGATCCTTGAGACTCGTGCCATCCCACGAGTCAGATCGTGCGCGCATGAATCGGTCCTCAACGACTCACCCAGCTCCTCTACAATGCCGCGCCATCCCACGACTGAGCAAGCTGGAAAATCGCTAAGGAACACACTACAGACTACACTACTGCCAGACTGAATACTGCGCAGAGTTTCAGACCATGGCGCTTATTCTTCAGAGGAAAAACAAAGTATACCGTGACAGCGACTCTGCCACAGCAAAACTACTGAACTTGAGTTTAAACACCAACATACAAGGGGCCGATTGTTTTGGAGATGGACTGCCAATCAATTGCTAAGGAGCTGGCTGCCCATGTCCCTACGCGGTCCCCTTGCTATGGAGTGATAATGGATATTAAAAGATCCATGACAGTATTTGCATCTTGCAGCTTAAACTGTATCAGGCGCAACGGTAATGCCCTTGCACATGAGCTGGCAGCAGAGACAAGGAGAAATGGAGACCAGGTGGTGATCGCGGGAGTGCCGGATAGGCTTCGATCACTCATGCTGAATGAATGTATTGGTCTTGTCTGAGTAATTTTTCTACTCTACATCTCAAAAAAAAAAAACACGCATCCTGCCGCCTCTGTTTTCCTTGCGGTTACTCTCGACCAGATTCAGATTAGAAAAACTAGTACCTCCTCTGCTAATCGCTTCTACAATTTGGGTATTCATCATCCTCCGAAGGCTTCTGCTGATTGCCGCTGATGGCTTAATCACGCATGTCCGGTGAAATTGTAGCTGGATCAAATTCTTGAGGTATTCTCCCCGCAAAAAAACTTCTCAATGTATATACACTTGGGTAATCTAGTTTGTCTGATGTGTTAATGCCACAAATAGTTACATGTGATCAAATGAGAAATATAGATCTAATTTATCTTTTGTCTTCATATTAGCTCGAATTTCGTTTGAAAAAATATTTTGTTTCCTTTCTAACGACTTGCTTATGTTCTCAACCCTTAGAAATCTTGTAGTTGTACTAGAACAAAAGATAGATTGGTAATTGTTGAACATGCGTCTATTACAGTGTTTATATGCGCTACACAAAATATGAACATGCACCACAGTTGTGAGCGTTGTCTCTTTGGCCCCTCCTATGCTCAAATTTTGGCTCCGCCCATGTCCCTGGACGTCTGGATGTCTCGTCGTCGTCGCCATCGGTACCCCACGCCAGATCCTCCGCAGCCGCCGCGACCTGCACCGCCATCTCCACGCCGTGCCTCTTCTTCTCTCGTTCCCAATCTCGGGGTGGGATTGCAGTGGGCGCGATGAAGGAGAGGGGACATCGAGGCTCGGAGAGGAGGAGGAGCAAGGTGGTCCAGGACAAGACCCACTACGGGAAAAGGCCTGTACGCCGACGGCCAAATCTATGCCGACGGCTACCGTCGGCCTATACTAGACTATGCCGACAGCTGGCCCAAGGCCGTCGGCGTACAAAAGCCGTCGGGCTATCCCAGACTATGCCGACGGCCCCCGTCGGCACAGAAAAGTTGTCGGCACAGATTGGGCTACGCCTACAGCAACTGTCGGCATAGGTGGGCCGTCGGCATAGCTGCGGGCCCGGCGGCCGTACACGTGACGGGGAACAAACGGTGTCGTTTCTATGCCGACGGCTTGGACGGGCGGCCGTCGGCATAGATATCAATGCCACGTCAACGATCCGGAGCGCACCGACCAAGACCTATGCTGACAGTGGCCGTCGGTATAGATGACACGTCATCGATCCGCGGCACGTCACCGCACCAGCCCTGGCCGCAGCTATACTGACGGCAATGCCATCGGCATAGTTTTTTTTACGTGTTATTATTTGACTAACTTACATATAGCATGTGTTAATATAAGCATACACACATTATTTTTTTACGTGTTATTATTTGACTAACTTACATATAGCACATATGTACCCTCACGGACGGCGCGCTGCCGTCGGCCGGTACCTGGAGTGGGGAACAGCCGCATCAGGTCTATACGAAGGGGACTTTAATTTTCTCCCAGGTGTTTATAAATATCGGATGTTCGAAGAGGCGGCACGCGTCTCCGGGATGTGGCACCCCACACGTACGGCGCCGCCGCCGGCGTCTGGATGGGGGAAACGGACGCGTCGGGTCTACGTATATACATGGAGGGAATGTATATGTGGGTTTGGCCCAGATGTTGCTCCCAGGTGTCCCTCTGTGCTGACCTGACACAACCTGGTGGAGAGGTCCATTGTTGAAAGCCCGTTTGTGGGAAGTCAAAGGGCTAGATCTCGTGGTCAACCGCTCCAGGGTTAGGTGGGATGGGGGCCTTGGGGGGTAGCAATGCCACCGGAGCGTCGCACCGGCCCCTCATACATGCGGGGTGGTGTTGTGGCATGTCC
>LR738712.1:840644934-840655215 GCA_902687465.1 Secale cereale | reverse complement strand
CGCTGGCCGCCCCTGCCTCTCCAACCGCCGCAGACTGCCCCGCCGGCTGCCCCTGCCCTCTCCAACCCCAACGGCTCTTCCATACCCCACCGCCGCCCCGACCAGACCGCCGTCCCGGGCTCCTCCTTGACCCTGTGCGGCGCTGGCGGCGGTCTCGAGCACGGCTGGCCATGGCTCTCGCCGGCCCGCGCCCCTGCTGTGGCCTGCCTTCTCCGGCCGACCCAGCCCCGCCCCGGCCCTCCCGTCACCTCCACCGCCAGCCCCTGCCTCCAACTCCACCACCGCGACGCCTCTCTGCCCGGCCGGTGAGCTTACACTCATTTTTTCATTATTTTTTTGCATTATTTAGCTACTGTTGTATGTATGAATGGATGCATGGATGGATGTTGGATGTTCGTGTTCATGGTGGCCGGATGAATATAGATAAATGCTAGAAAGATGGATGGATGCTAGATGGATAGATAGATGGATGCTAGATAGATGAATAAAATGTATTTTTTTGTTTTGTGTAGTTTTATTAGGTATTTAGATACACACTAGATAGTTTTTGCTAAGTTTGTGAATATAGATGAATAGATGTTGGGCATGTTTGTGATTGATGGATGGATATTGGTCAAGTTAGTGTTTTGATCATGTTGATTCATATATAAGAAGCAAATCAAGGCACTTGGTTTCTAAAATACTTAATAAAGATATTTTTTTGCAATTTGACATGTTCTTTCATGTCGATTCATAATGTTGTGCCAAATGGTTAATGTGAGGTGATGACCTATTTTTTTCACTTGGTGGAATTAACAGGATTTGTGGTGTTCCATCTTCATGGAGTGATCGTCGACGTTGGAGGTGCTGGTCCACGATCATCTCTCTCCTTTGATCGACTACATCGTCTACATCGAAGGGTGAGCACCAATTCCATGACCTCGTCCGATTTTTTTCCATGTCAGTAGATTAAATTTTCACATCAAGTCGCGTAACCTAGGCGTCTCCCGTCCGAAAGGGTTGTATCGATAAATATGCATTCAATTGCATATTTATCACCAGAGCTCTTTCGGATTGTCCAGCGCTTTCCACGGACAGCCCGAGGATGTGTAGATTGGGTACGTTGTTCATGCTCTACCCCATCCGAGACAGGATTTCGGCGGCGCCTCCCAGTTGTTCTCCGGATGCACATTCTCTCGGCATTTTGCCGAGACGTGTATTTGGAGAACAGCGGGGAGGTGCTGCCGAAATTTTGTCTCGGAATGGGGTAGAGCATGGACAACGTACTCAATTTACACATTCTCGGGTGGGATTAGGACCCATCTTTACCTATTAGAGATGTAGGTGGATTAAATGTCGTTTCTCGTCCATACCCTAAAAAAATAAAATATTGATGTGAGTAATTTAAATGAATCCTTAATTTTATTGTGTGGCTTCCAATAAAGCAGAGATGGCAGATAATCAGTGGATGTATAGTGGGTTTTTTCCGTCGGAATGAAGTAACAACAGAGTGGGTCGAAAAAACTGATGTGTTTTTGAAAGAGATATTCCGTAGACCAATGAGGATGGTGCCAGGATGCCCGTGTGCCAGATGTAAGAGACGTATCCGCAGAGATCAGAGTGAGATGACTAAGCACCTTCGCACGAATGGATTTATGCCCAACTTTAATATGCCGATAAACTTTGCCTAGAGGGGCTGTGGTAGAGTGGAGGTGATACGACAACGCGTCGCTGGTTATGAGGACGATGGGGTTAGAGACATGCTAGATGATGTCTTTGCTGCATAGCCGACACCTCCGTCACATTCAGCGAATGAACCGGAGGAGCCGGAGGAAACCGCAAAGGCCTTCCTGGAAATCTTGGCCTCGTCAAAGAAACCTCTTTATGAGGGTGTGATACGTCCAAAACGTATCTATAATTTCTGCTTGCTCCATGCCTCTTTTGTGTGATATTGCTATGATATTTATGCACTTCCATACACTTTTGATCATATTTGGACTAACCTATTAACTCAGCGCACCACAGTGCCAGTTCCTGTTTTCTGCTGTTTTTCTATTTCAGGTTTCCCCCATATTAAAAGTGCCATAAAAATTCCGGGAAAAATACAGGAAAAATCAGCGTATTGGGAGCTTCCGGAAAACCAAGGCAGGGCCAGAGGGGAGCCAGGGGCAGCCCAGGCGGCTGCCCGCGCGGCCCCCCTCCTGGCCGCACCGGGGGGGGGGGGCGCCTGGGCCCCCCTCTCCGCCTCTGGTGACCCCCTTTGGCATATATTTAGCACGCGTCCCGAAACCCTCGAGGACGGAATCCTTTTTCGCGATCTCATCTCTGTTCCGCCGTCGCCGCGCTTCCAAGATCAGGAGCACCAGGAAAACTCTTCCGGCACCCTGCTGGAGGGGAGAACCACCACCGGGAGCTTCTCCACCACCATGGACGCTTCCCGGATGAGTTGTGAGTAGTCTCCCTTGGACCATGGGTCCATGACTAGTAGCTATGTGATGTTC
The DNA here is from genome assembly GCA_902687465.1 of Secale cereale. Lineage (NCBI taxonomy): Eukaryota > Viridiplantae > Streptophyta > Magnoliopsida > Poales > Poaceae > Secale > Secale cereale. Next base: position 840,652,735 of record LR738712.1, on the reverse strand, counting down.
TCCTCCCCTCTTTGTTCTTCACCGATTAGACCTCGTGAGCTGCCCTACATGATCGAGGCACATATGTAATCTTTATGTTGTTGCTATGCTGAGTTTGCTGGGATCCGATGGATTATGAGATTATGTTCAGATTGTGTGTGAGTAATATATTTGATTCACCTCTTTTATATTTATGTTCTTGAGTAATTCTTGCATGTTCTCCGTTGCTATTTGTTGCTTTGGCCAAGTAGTAGGTAGTAACTCCAAGAGGGAACGTTATGCTTGATTGTTGGTTCATGCCCCTCGATGACTAGCTTGAGTGACAGAAACATGAGTCTAGGGGATGTGTTGTTTCCACAAGGGGGAAAACAACGGTGCTTGTACGTGCGGGTGCAAGGATTGTTTACTTTACGCAAAGTTCTTTTAATGCAGTTGTCTGTTGCTTTGAGTTTACACTTTGGGTGGGACTCGCAACTTAATACCAGTGAGATGTTCTGGATAGATATCTCAACGTGGATGATTAGTAGTAGATGCAGATGGATTTCGGTCTACTTGCCTTGGCGTACCGCCCATGCTTTTGAGCCTCTACCTTTCTTTGCAGCATAGTTAGCATTGGTTTGCGCACATAATCCTGTCAATTGCCCAGCTGTAATTTGTTTACCTCGCTTAGCTGTTTTATCGTCTTTTGGGAGAGAGACATCACTAGTGAACATCATGGGACTCCGGTCCATATTACCATCACTTATCACATCCGCTATTTACTTTCTGTTCTTATTTCCTAGTTGCAGTCATACCAATCACTATTATCTCTTGCGTTTGATCCTTTGTAAACGACAAGGCCGGAGGGATTGACAACCTCTCTGTACTCGTTGGGAGCAAAGTTATTTGTATCTGTGTGCAGGTCCTGTCAAGCGAAAGTTTCTGGCGCTATTGACACCTTCTTGTCGACCCTCGGAGTCTCACGGGATTCGATCCTTGGTATCTTTGCCAAGGGAAACTTGCCGCTACGCTACATATCAAACCTTCCACTTGGGGTAACCAACGAGGGGCGAGAAGCCATCAAGCAAAGTTTCTGGCGCCGTTGCCGGGGACTCCACTCTTCAAGATAGGGGAGTTGCACACTATCTTTTATTTTTGCTTTTTAGTCTTGTTAGTTTACCTTTCAGTTTTCTTTATGTCTTTTCACTAGTTTTGCTTAATGGAAAACAACAAAAATATGAGAGAACTTTATAAGCTCTACCTTGCTTTGGGACATGATGTGTTTGAAGAGAAAATTAAAAAACCTATGGAACTTTATTATTTGCATAACAATCATGATGGTAGTGATGTTTTTAGTATGCTTTCTTTGAATATCAATATTGCTAATGACATGGAAAGCTCAAAGCTTGGGGATGACACGTTTGATGAACATGATATTTTTAGTCCCCCAACTTTTGAAGAGAAAATTTACTTTGATACTTTGCTTCCTATATATGATGATTACAATGATGAATATGATGTTTTCAGTCCACCTACTATTGAGGATAAAATTTATTATGATTATGATATGCCTCCTAAATACAATGATTACCATGATGGTTATGATTGCTTTACTCTCACTATCCCTACTAAGAAAGATTTTGCTTATATGAAGAGTAATGATACCTTTTTGCATGTGGATCATGGTAACAATGCTTTATGTGATGCTTATATTGTTGAGTTTATTCATGATCCCACTGAAAATTATTATGAGAAGGGAACATATGCTTATAGATATTTCAATAATATCAAGTTCCCTCTCTTTATGTTGAAGGTTTTGAAGCTGCACTTGTTTTGTCTTCCTATGCTTATTGCTTTGTGCTTCAATGAATTATTGTATTGCAATATTCCTATGCATAGGAAGCATGTTAGGCTTAAATGTGTTTGGTATTTACTTCTTGATGCTCTCTTTTGTTCTTCAACTCTTATTCCTACGAGAGCATCATTAAAGTCTTAAGCCTATCTTTATGGCTATAAAGAAAGAGCTCTAGGGAGACAACCCTTGTTATCTTTGCTTTCAGTTTGTTCTTTCAGTTTTTAGTGGTCTTGATGTTTGTTACTACTGTAGGAACATCATTGTATCTTTTCTTTTCAGCTTTGTGCCAAGTTTAGCCTCTGATTGCAAGAAAGTTCAAAAGTTGTGACGTGCAGTCCAGAAAACAGATTCTGTCCTTGGACAGAAAAATTCGTATAAAATCACCAGATCATCTTTTTGGTCTGAATTTTTTTGACAGCGTGCTCTATACAATTGGCTTTCGGGCGTTTGTTCTGAGTATTTTGATTTGAGTTGCAGAAGTGCCCCAAAAAAGTTATATACTACCTGCTGGTCTGTTTTTCATAGATTCTGTCCCGTTTTGCCTTTTCTTCGTTTTGCAAACCTTGAGCTTTCTTTTTCCTTGCAAAAACCTTTTGGCAATCTTGAGAAACAGTAGCTCTTCAAGATTATCCTTATTTCCAGTAGGGAAAAGTTATTTATTATGGGTACTAACCTTGCTAATCAGATTATGATGAGTTATGTATGAAGGGAGTTTTCAAGTGTGCGAGGGAAGATGATAAAAAGATTCAGGAATGTCAAACGCTCAAGCTTGGGGATGCCCCCGTGCACCCCCAAGAAATATTCAAGAAGACTCAAGCGTCTAAGCTTGGGGATGCCCCCGTGCATCCCCTTCTCCATCAACAATTATCAGTTCGTCTTTCGTTCCACTATATTTTAATCACTTCATGCGTTATGTGCTATGCTTGGAGCGTCTTGCTTTTAGTTTCCTTTTTAGTTTTCTTTAGCTTTGCTTGATGTTCATAACGAGTCAAAACCCAGCTTTCTTTGTGTGGGAGAGAAACACGCTCCACTTCAACCTAGAACACAACATAGGATTTTCATGCTTATCTTTGATGTGTATGTTCTTTGTCTTTCAATAGCTACTGTCATGTTTAGCTCTTAGTTTTCATGCTTTTCTTTTTAAAGAGCTTTTGTTTAGTTGGTTGTTGAACTCTCTTGAGTTTTCATGTTTATCTTGTTAAGAGAGTTTGTCTGTTGCACTGAGTTGTGTGTCTTAACTTTAAGTAGGTAATTGAGGTTGCTATTTAATTTTAGTAGTAACTTGCAATAGTTTTGAGGTATTGCCATGAGTAATGTTTGAACTTTTGGTGTCAAGAGCTTTAGCCTATTAGTGATAGATGTCGTATTTTGGGCAATCCGTGTTTATTTTCGAAAACCTACAAAATAGTTGAGAACTTTAGCTACTAAATGGATCACTAATCTTTGGAGGGATCGAATATTAGAGTACACTCACATACCATGGGCCGAGGATGCGCAAGGGTAACCAAACCCCCATACACACCTCCTCGGGGTACTTGTCTCTTTGTGAACCTCCTAATTAGATTGAGAGTTACCGATAATAAGTGCATGAGTTCTTCGGACTAATGTGAGTATTCGAAGGTTGACACTTCCACCTATCCATATTTTTCAAGCCTCTTCGGTACCGTGCATTGCCCTTTCTCACCTCGAGAGTTGGCGCATACTTCGCCGGTGCATCCAAATCCTTGGCACGATACGCTCTGTCATCATAAGCCTCATTATATCCTTCCTCAAAACAGCCACCATACCTACCTATTAAGGCATTTCCATAGCCTTTCCAAGATACATTGCCATGCAACATCCATCCTCTCATGACTTGATCTTCATGTCATACATGCTTTTGCTTGATCGATGAGCCGCATGCTAGTTGGGCCTTGCCCTAATCATTGCTACATGACGCGCTAGTATCATTGCATATCCTGCTACACTGGCAGAGGCATACATTTGCATACATCATGATAGTTTCATTTTCTTTATGTTGAGTACTTTTGTAAAGTGTGAAAGATCTTCTATACTTCTTGTAATACATAGAGTGTTGCCCCTAAAGTGAGGAAAAGATCCCAAAGAGGACAAATCAAAAGATCCCAAAGAGGACAAAATCAAAAGATCCCAAAGAGGACAAATGAGAGATAAATAGAAAGAGCCATTGAGGCCACAAAAAAAATAAAAAGAAAAAGAAAAAAAAGAAAAAAAAGAAAAAAAAGAGAGAAGGGGGCACACTACTATTTTTTTTTGAGAGATCCACACTCGTACTCCATCTTACACCTTGTACTCCATAGCGATTATCATTCATGCATATAGCTATGTGGGGACCTTTACACTATAGAACTTGGCTTGTATATTCCAATGATGAGCCTCCTCAAAAGAGTTCTAGGTCTTCTTGAGCAAGCAAGTTGGATGCACCCCCACTAGTTCCATTGGAGAGCTTACCTTAGCTCATATGTGCATCCGTTGCATGGCAATCCCTACTCCTCGCATCATATCTATCATTTGGCTTTCTCTCGCCGATGATTGTCCTCATTGATGTGAGCCTTTAACACCTTTTTTGTCTTCCCCCTCTATCATTTCTCTCTTTGCCATCCTAAGTGTCGACTTTCTTGCTTACGCTCATCCATTGCATGAGTGCTCAAAATATCGAAAGGGAGTGGATCATTTTGACTTGTACCTGGCTGACGGTCTGGGGATGAGTCAAGATAAGATTCCAAAGAAGACCAAGTGTGAAACTTTAGTAGATTAAGTTCTCAACAATATAAAAACTATGTTTTACTCTCTCATATATCCCTATCCCCTTTCTTGCACGCAAACACCATTTGGAGACATTCGAGTCACGGACAGCGAGAGCTCTTGCACCTTTATGTTCTTATGTTACTTCTTACAATGCTAATATAGACTCTTGCTTGTTATGACTTGAATTGGATTACATGCCTTGATTGCTTTACTTAAAAGTTCTTATATTGTTGATAGCATGTCACCACAGAAATTATGTTTGTTATCATTTACCTACTCGAGGACGAGCAGAAATTAAGCTTGGGGATGTTGATACGTCCAAAACGTATCTATAATTTCTGCTTGCTCCATGCCTCTTTTGTGTGATATTGCTATGATATTTATGCACTTCCATACACTTTTGATCATATTTGGACTAACCTATTAACTCAGTGCACCACAGTGCTAGTTCCTGTTTTCTGCTGTTTTTCTATTTCAGGTTTCCCCCATATTAAAAGTGCCCTAAAAATTCCGGGAAAAATACAGGAAAAATCAGCATATCGGGAGCTTCCGGAAAAACCAAGGCAGGGCCAGAGGGGAGCCACGGGCAGCCCAGGCGGCCTGCCCGCGCGGCCCCCCTCCTGGCCGCGCCGGGGGGGGCGCCTGGGCCCCCCTCTCCGCCTCTGGTGACCCCCTTTGGCATATATTTAGCACGCGTCCCGAAACCCTCGAGGACGGAACCCTTTTTCGCGATCTCATCTCTGTTCCGCCGCCACCGCGCTTCCAAGATCGGGAGCACCAGGAGAACTCTTCCCGGCACCCTTCCGGAGGGGAGAACCACCACCGGGAGCTTCTCCACCACCATGGGCGCTTCCCGGATGAGTTGTGAGTAGTCTCCCTTGGACCATGGGTCCATGACCAGTAGCTATGTGATGTTCTCCTCCCCTCTTTGTTCTTCACCGATTAGACCTCGTGAGCTGCCCTACATGATCGAGGCACATATGTAATCTTTATGCTGTTGCTATGCTGAGTTTGCTGGGATCCGATGGATTATGAGATTATGTTCAGATTGTGTGTGAGTAATATATTTGATTCACCTCTTTTATATTTATGTTCTTGAGTAATTCTTGCATGTTCTCCGTTGCTATTTGTTGCTTTGGCCAAGTAGTAGGTAGTAACTCCAAGAGGGAACGTTATGCTTGATTGTGGGTTCATGCCCCTCGATGACTAGCTTGAGTGACAGAAACATGAGTCTAGGGGACGTGCTGTTGCCACAAGGGGGAAAACAACTGTGCTTGTACTTGCGGGTGCAAGGATTGTTTACTTTACGCAAAGTTCTTTTAATGCAGTTGTCTGTTGCTTTGAGTTTACACTTTGGGTGGGACTCGCAACTTAATACCAGCGATATGTTCTGGATAGATATCTCAAGGTGGATGATTAGTAGTAGATGGAGATGGATTTCGGTCTACTTGCCTTGGCGTACCGCCCATGCTTTTGAGCCTCTACCTTTCTTTGCAGCATAGTTAGCATTGGTTTGCGCACATAATCCTGTCAATTGCCCAGTTGTAATTTGTTTACCTCGCTTAGCTGTTTTATCGTCTTTTGGGAGAGAGACATCACTAGTGAACATCATGGGACTCCGGTCCATATTACCATCACTGATCACATCTGCTATTTACTTTCTGTTCTTATTTCCTAGTTGCAGTCATACCTATCACTATTATCTCTTGCGTTTGATCCTTTGTAAACGACAAGGCCGGAGGGATTGACAACCTCTCTGTACTCGTTGGGAGCAAAGTTATTTGTATCTGTGTGCAGGTCCTGTCAAGCGAAAGTCTCTGGCGCTATTGACACCTTCTTGTCGACCCTCGGAGTCTCACGGGATTCGATCCTTGGTATATTTGCCAAGGGAAACTTGCCGCTACGCTACATCTCAAACCTTCCACTTGGGGTAACCAATGAGGGGCGAGAAGCCATCAGGGTGCCAAGCTGTCTGTGCTAGATGCCATCTCGCAACTGATGGCTGTCAAGGCTCAGTACGGTTGTAGCTGAGGTTGCTTCGAAGCATTTCTGGGAGTATGGGATAACAGCCTGCCTGAGGGACATGAACTGCCGAAAACCATGTACGCTACGAAGAAAATAATGAAGGCGCTCTCCATGGACTATGAGAAAATACATGTTTGTCCAAAGAATTGCCTTTTGTTTAGGCATGAGTATGCGGATGACAACTACTGTAGGAAGTGCAGTTCCTCTCGGTATATTGATGGTTATGCGTCGAATATAAGTAATGGGGTCAATCTTTCAACGGGCAAAGTGACCGGGCTCAAGAGTCATGACTGTCATGTATGGATTGAGCGGATTATGCCGGTGATGGTTCGGGGCTATGTTCCCGAGCGTGTCTGGCGTGTGCTTGCGGAGTTAAACCAAAAAGGGTCTGAGACATACGCCTTCTGTTGGTTTAGTTGAAGTTAAACCATCAACCGTCTATGCCAGAGCTGATCTCTTTATCGCTGCTACCCAGGCGACACAAGTATATTATCTGCCTTACCCATGCCAGAAAGAGTACCTAAAGGGTTGGGAAGTTGTGTTCAAGGTGTCGCCACATGGTAAGCTACCGGACCCGAATGATGATGATTACTACAACATAAACCCCATGACATACGAGGGAGTGTTCTTTCAAGAGGAACATGATGACGTGACCCGAAACAACGAGGATGATGAGTTGGGTTATGTTGACCTGGACCCAAATGACACACGAATTGATGGTGAGGCAGTTCTGAATCAAAGAGACATAATTATGCTTGAAAAGTTGAATGAAGATGCTGACGATGAGGAAGAGCCTCCACCTCCGTCAGACAATGAAGAAGATATGCGTGATAGTGATGATGAGACCGGTCGACAAATAGATACAATAGCGATGATTCATACGGGTTCTAGAAAATGTAAGTTCTTTTAATTATCATTACAATATGTGCTTAATGTGCTCATCTGTTATTAATATTCTTTCATGTATGTTGTTTATTTGATATCCTGACTAATTGTTTATTCTCTTCTCAATTCAGGTTGCCTAATCATGGGCAAGTCCAGCGGCGCCAGTTTCCTCGGTAAATTCAAAGGACTTACTCGGAGTGGACGAGCCCACAAGGTTCCCTCCCGACTACGCGAGGATGACACCTCACAGGGAGGTGGAGGGGTCGGGGGAGGAGCCCCTAGAGGAGGAGGGGGTGGGGGGAGAGCCCCTAG
>LR738712.1:840524010-840644924 GCA_902687465.1 Secale cereale | reverse complement strand
TTTATTCTCTTCTCAATGCAGGTTTGCTAATCATGGGCAAGTCCAGCGGCTCCAGTTTCCTCGGTAAATTCAAAGGACTTACTCGGAGTGGACGAGCCCACAAGGTTCCCTCCCGACTACGCGAGGATGACACCTCACAGGGAGGTGGAGGGGTCGGGGGAGGAGCCCCTAGAGGAGGAGGGGGTGGGGGGAGAGCCCCTAGAGGAGGAGGAGGTGGGGGGAGAGGCAGCCGGGGCAAAAAACTCCGGGCCGTGTCCGAAATAGGAGGGTCTTCTTCGATGCCCTCCTATACTGAGGCACCTTCTGAGTCTGAGGAGGATGAGTATGTTCCTGATGGCGAGGAGGAGGAGGGTGAGGAGGAGGAGGCCGCGGAGGAGGAGGTCGAGGAGGAGGAGGCCGAGGGGGAGGGTGAGGAGGAGGGCGAGGAGGGTGGAGGGGAGGTTGACCCCGAGTTGTGGGGTGACTTGCCACCGGGTGCTTCGAAGGGGTGGCTGTGTGGTAATGCCGCACTACCTACATCACCTTCTATCGAGGCGCACAAGTGGCTCATTGAACCTGCGGGGCCAGATTAAGTGCCTCTCAGTCATATTTTCAACACATGACAACATTTTCTTATTGTACACATGGCAACCCTTTGATTCTTTTGCAGTAACTGGAACCTTCACGGAAAGGGCCGTAAACCGAACAGCCTTATCACTGTCCTATTGAAGGAGTTTTGGCCTAGCCTATTCTGCCCGCGGCCAGACAAGGATCCGCAACTGCGGGTTTTGGCCACGAGCTGGGCCCACTACGAGGCTTGCACCAACGCGGAGTACGGGACGGCCGCTAAGGCCGTGATCACCAAATTTTGGGTAAGTTCTCTTCTGAATCACTTGTCTTAAGTTTCGTTCATAGTTTATCATTGAATCACTCAACTCATGCCTTGTTTGCTTCTGGTTTATGCATGATTGCAACAACTCTATAGAGTTCGTGATGAGCACAAGGCCCAAGCCGATGTGGTCTTGCTTGCGGCTGCGAAGAAGAAAGCTCGTCAGTTGCAGTACGAGGTGCGCTGGGTTGCCAACTCGTAGTACTACCACATCTACCTGCAACAAAAGATGACCAAAACTCAAGTGCAGAGGCAACGACTTACCTTGAACAGGGAGCAGTTCATGAAGGTAACTATTACTGACTTTTCAATGTTTCAAGCAGTCAACCATATGTTTCATGCTCACATGTCATGCTTCCAAATTTTGCATAGGTTGTTCCTCGTTGGTGCTATGCAAGGCATGACGGATGGGCGAGTTTGGTGGATAGGTGGCTCGGCGATGATGCAGAGTTTGCTGCCAAGAGCAGCAAGGGCCGGGCTAACCGTGGAAAAGACGGGACACACGGCCAAGGAAACAAGAACCACTGGGGCTTCAAGGCCATGAATGTATATCTATATGCATGATGTCTATATGCATGATGCATTTTTGTTCTTCTTTACAGTCATGTTCTTATGTATGGCTAACTTCTATTTGACGGCGCAGGAGGACAAGTTGAAGAGGCCGCTCTCAGACATGGAGTCATGGAAGATGGCCCGTGAGCGGAGTAATCGCAAGGACGGCGAGAGCCAGTACTATGGCAAGACCGAGGAGCATCTGGAGTCTTACACTCAGAACTATCACAGGTTGCATCCTGATGTTCCTATTGCTGAGGTCGCCCAGTCTCAGATCGACGACACGGCGGTGGTGGCCATCCAGGGGAAGTCACATGGCCGGTATCCGTGTTTCGATGGCTTGATCACTCCTTCGATCTCGTACACACGGCTTCGGGCTAGCAACCCGAGCCAGTTAGAGAGTACGGGGCGTTCACAGACTCCCTTAGCCCACCAGCATGCTGTAAGTACTTCCCCTTTATCTTTTTCTCTCTAGCATTCTCAGTTTATTTTCAGCATTGCTCACTTAGAAACAACCTAAATTATGTAGGCATATAAGGCCTTTGTCGAGCATAGGAAACTCGAGGTGCGAGAGTACTTGCAACGAGTGAAGGCAAACGATGATTACAACCGTCAGATGATGGCGGTTAGTTTTGCCCTCTTAAAACATAGCCAATTTTTTGCACTTTTATTCCTTCTGACCTTGTAGTTTGCTTGTTTAACTAACATCCAGGCTATGTTGGCGTCTTGGAGTAACCGCACGGATCCACCACAAATGGGACCACCACCACCACCTGCGGGAGAACCCCCACACATTCCCACGTTCGATGAATGGGTGGCACTAGGTAGTGATAGTCCGGTTAGTACATTTGCCTAACTACTGACAAACTAGTTCAAGGTTCATTCAACACTATCATATCATATTTACCGTTAGAATCTTCTCTCATACATGTAGGGGACCGGTGGCTCGACTCCTGCTTCCTCAACCCAGTCACTCCGATTTGGCAGAGTGGTGGTTTTGGCGGAGGTGGTTTTGACGGAGGTGGTCTTGGCGGTGCTGGTTTTGGCGGAGGTGGTGGTTTTGGCGGTGGTGGTCTTGCTTGATATCGATGATGATACCCGTGCATGTGGCCGTCGTGCCATACCTTTCATGTTCCTACTTTTATGATGTTCCATGTCTTCCACTACTTTTATGTTCATGAACATCTTTAGATGATGAACTTGACTATGTTTAAATGATGATGATGAACTTGAGTATGTTTAGATGATGAACTGTCATATTTCTGCATAATCCAGTATTATTCTGCTTTGAAATGCTGTCAAATGAATTGAAAAAGAAAAAATAGGAAAAAAGAAACTATGCGAACTGTCATATTTCTGCATAATCCAGTATTATTCTGCTTTGAAATGCTGTCAAATGAATTGAAAAAGAAAAAACAGGAAAAAAGAAACTATGCCTACGGCAAAGCCGTCGGCATAGATGATCCCAGGACTTCCGAGAGCGCGCCACGTGGCAGGATATGCCTACGGCAAAGCCGTCGGCATAGATTGCAATCTATGCCAACGGCTTGGCCGTCGGCATAGACTTGCCACCAGAAAGAACTAGATGACGCCACGTGGCGCAGCTATGCCTACGGCAAAGCCAGCGGCATAGTTTTCATCTATGCCTACGGCTTAGCTGCACCACCAGGACGCACCACGGGACGACACGTGGCAGGGGTATGCCGACGGCCGGCATACCCCTGCTACGTGTCGTCCCGTGTATCGTCACCGCTTTTGACGGCGCCGTCCGTTGCCGTCAGACGAAATACACTGCCGACGGCTAAACTATGCCGACGGTCGACTAGCAGCCGTCGACATAGGCTCCTATGCCGACGGCTAAACTACGTCGACAGTCTGACAAGACTACGCTGACGTGATCTACGCCGACGGGCCTATGCCGACGGCAGCCGTCGGCATAGATCTATGCCGATGGCAAAAGACCTATGTCGACGGCCCCTGGCTGTAGGCATAGCCCGCAAGTCCCGTAGTGAACGAATCAGCAGTGATCTTCCCCACGCCAGACACGCATATTGATGGTTGCTGTTGATTCGACGCCCTGGTGCACAGAAGGTGTTCAAGGTAATGCCTCTTAAATTTTGTACGTCATTTTTCTTCCAATTTTTGTTTGTGTTCTTTATGAAGATCATTATGCTATGACATCTAGGATCAACTTGTACTGTGTTGGATGTTCCTTTTGTAATTATATACTATCAACTTGTCCTGTTGAAATGTGAGCTTGCTCATTGTGGCCTTGTTTGCATGGTGGCCTTCTGTTCATCTTAGAAAAGTGCACACAAGGAGTTAGCTATGTAGATATACTGGTAATCAAATTGCAGGTGCATTTGGCATTTCCATATAGAGCATCCCTACATGTTATTTAGTGTACTGTGTTATCTACTTCTAATCTTGTTGCATCAGGTTTCAGTTAACCTGTTTTCTTGCTACACTTGAGGTCTTCTATATAGAACATCCCTGACATACATGATCGTTTCTTAAATTAGTAAACTAATAATAATGACAACACTAAACTGACTAGCTAAACACCCGTGCGTTGCTACGGGATGAAACAATATTTAAAGAATGATGATGTGTGACCGATTGTCCTCAGTCATCACTGACATCTCGAAGGTGCGGCCAGAGACCTCGATTGTTACCATTGGTTGTCCTCGAGCGCCTAGTGCCCTCACCTGTGAATGTATCGACAACCATCAACTTGTGTATGTCATGCAAAGCACGGTCATCATGGCCTTAGTCCATGTTGGTAACGCTGGTCCCTATATCGGTGAGAGCCTGCTGGCCGTCCTTGCCCACGAACACTTTCAAATAGATTCAACACGTTTCAGCGCATACCTAATTAATTACATGCATGCTAATTAACTTCCCACATAATTAAGTAATTACATCTCTCTCTCACCTTTTCCCCTTAATTTTTCTAACTCCAGAAAAAACCTAAACAACTATATTTCATTTTATATGAAACCACCAACGAGTGTGGTTTTTGTGCACTCAGTCACCCCATGCACCCATGATCAAAAACTTAGCAAAACATTAAAAAAATCCAAAACTTTGTGGATGTGATTATGACCAAATGTTTTAGGTGCTTACAAAATTTGGTGGCCAAATGACATCCGAGGAGCTTGGTACCAAAAAAAAGTTGTGTTGAAACATGTGAATAGTAAACTTGGGTTCAAAGCATCATTTGTATTTCGCTTTGTATGGTCATCAATTTTTTGGTGAGCAAATTTTGGAACCTCCTAAAACATTTGCGCATAATCACATCCACGAAGTTTTCTTTTTTCCTTTTTGTGAATTTAATGTTCATTGGGTGCATGCACCGAAGTTGGGTGCATCCACTACTTTCCTACTACCAAATCCGTATGGTTATCATTGTAAGACCAAATATTTTCAGTTGAATAATCAAACTTTTGTTACAATAAAAATAACATAGAAAACCAACGGTCAATTACTCCTTTTAATATGTTTTATAACACAAAACAGATAATAAATAATTATACTCCTTTATAATATGTTTTATAACACAAACAGAAAATAACATACAAGTACTTTTTTAATAGCACAATAAACATATTGCGTAAAGAAGCAAATGCAATCGATCTGTTTTGTTCTCTATAGCAAAAATCTACCAGATTTATTTTTCTTTTTGATAAATCCACCACACCTTCACATCTCAATTTTTTTTATAAGATTCATCTCGACTAATATTACAGTCGGTGTTGTCGCATCTTGTCCATCTTGAATCCTTATCGGCATCTATCATCTTGTCCTCCCCGAATCCTTGTTGCTAGCGATCGTGGTATTTCATGTAAGTTGTAATCCTTCGTAACGGTGGCGCAGCCGAAAGCCTACCGAACCGTGGGCGTCGTCAACCACGCCGCGCTGTTTGTCTCGGTCGACATGCATTTCAACAAAATTAATAGCATATGCATTTTCACTTATCTCATTCAGATCCATCTGAAACAACATAGACATTAGTCGACAACGGAACACATGCAACGATTAGCACACATAAGCGTATGTAGAAGCTGATCCGTCGGTTGTTAATACGTGAATGCAAGGAGCTCACCTCGGCAGGTGCGACGGACGTGACGAGCAGAGCGCAGAGGCAACCGCGGTCGTGGTGCAGCGTCACCGGGAGGACGGTCTTGAGGTGCTTTACACCAGTGAGCCCGTCCCGGCTGCCGTCTGGTCGCCGCCGTCCACAGCTTCTCTTCCACACCTGATGAACGTGCCCACAAAGGATCGACCAGGGAGAGAGAGAAGAAAGAGATATATGCAGGGCCGTCAATGGGGTCGGGAGAGAAGCCTAGAGATTTATTTCCTTCTCTTCCGCTGAACTCGGGAAATCCTTCCTGCATGTGACGCACGGCCTTAACTGCCCTACAATCTCCACGATTATCTTCCCTACATACACGTGATTGTTTCCTTCTGATTTGTTAATAGATTGGCTAGCACCATTATATATCGGGAGCAAGAAAATCGCCCGAGATATCGCTCCGTTTTATTGAATTGATTGTGTCTGGTTACCTTAAGTTAATTGATTGCGTTTGGAAAGAATTGATTGTCATGCATTATTGCGTTTGGAGAAAATTGATTGTCATGCATGAATCGGGAATGTAAGGGGGGAAACGGAGCAAGAATTGATTGTCTCTGGTTACCTTAAGTTAATTGATTGCGTTTGGAAAGAAATGATTGTCATGCATTATTGCGTTTAGAAAGAATTGATTGTCATGCATGAATCGGGGACGTAAGGGGGGAAACGGAACCTGACTGCGTGCGGTGAGTGGGGTGGGGGTGGGGATGGTGTGACGAAAAAAAATGGTTGAAAAAAACCCAGACGAGGTGGGACGAAAAAAACCCTGGAACAAAGACTACCAAATGCTCCATTAGGAGTAGACATTATCTACAGTGTTCTATGCAGTTTAGTTACCATTGGAGTAGCACTAAACTGATTAAGGCATGTAGATTAGTACTCCCTCCGTAAACTAATATAAGAGTGTTTAAATCACTATTTTAGGGATCTAAACACTCTTATATTAGTTTATAGAGGGAGTACTATATAGATTATTAACTTGTGGAATTTTTGCTAGTAGTAAACTGATATTGCTTGTAGTAATTTCTCTTTGCTTCTGTTCACATTCAAATATTTATTATGTAATAACTGAGGTGTATTTTAACCATTTGCTAAGCAGCAGTAGCAACATATTTGATGAGGCATTTATCCTCGCAACTCAAGTCACCCAAGTCTATCATGTACTCCTAAGCTCAAGACACTTATTTTGGGACGGAGGGAGCACAAGATTCTATAAAGAAGGATTGGTACGCCGTGGTTCATCCACCTGCAAGAGATTTCTTTGATATGGACGCCGAAATTGACGGGCATAATGAATATTAGGCTGGTATCAGTTGAGAGCTATCGATTGTTTTTGAACTAAATGTCGAATGGGTAGTAGCTATGGTCGGTGTTTTTATCTTAGTTTTGATCTTGTGTTTTCTAACCGAGTTTTTAATTGTACATACTAGGAAATAATGATGACTTTGAGATCAACATGTGATGCATTTAACCAGTCCTGTGTGTCTGACCACAAAGGAGATGAATTATAGTCAGAGAAGTTAGTGTACCACAAATGGATTGGATCAATGTTATCAAACAAATTAAAAAAGACTCGTGACCATGCATCTTAAACTACAGGAAGTCAGGTGACCAACCACCAGACTCGTTGCATTACCTCAGAAGGTGTTGTGAGGAATACGTTCAAGAGAAAGTGATATACTCTTGGATCACTAGGCTAGAATAGATCGGTGGTCCTATCTTAACTTTGAGTTGATGAGCCCGCCGAGGTGGCCATGGAAGATGGCGACGGCGGTGATGGCAGAGAGTGGGTGAGGTGGTGGTGGCGCTTCCGATCGCTTCAGCGCCTCCCTCTCGATCGGACTAGGGTTAGGAGTGGGGAACAATGGCGGCGGCGAACCTCGTACCTTGTGACGTGGTCCCCACCTCATCTATATAGCACTGCGCGAGAGGGTCCCACCAGCCTTGCTTGGGCTGGACGCCCCCAATCAGGGCGTGGGTCAAGGCTCCAATGGGCCGTTGGGCCCATTGGGGAAAAGATCAATCTAACATTCTCCCCCTTGATCTCATCATATATTTTTAACTTTATACCTTGAAATAACTCTTTTCAAAGTATTCGTTTCATCACAGATTTGCATGTAGAGCATGTCTCATCATCATGGTCTATCCCCGACAGAATCAACACCTACAACACACTCCTCTGTTTTGAAACAGATTCTTTAACCTTGGGCCCTTTTATTGTTCGGAAATCTTAGACTATACCATAAAACTCATGTCGACTGTGTGTTCTCCGAACACACTGGGCGGTAAGCCTTTAATAAAGTAGATCTGCAAAACTCTTGTTTGTTGCTTTTATGAAGATGAAGTAAATGACAATTGATAAAGAACTCATGCTCAACTACTAGTGATACAAAAGAAAAACTCAAGCTCATTGCTTGTGTACATTATTTGTGTACATGAAAAAAAAAGTAAAAGACGTATGCACATAAACTGAAGAGGAATTAAGCAAAAAAAAAACAAGAAAAAAAAGCTACGACATGGGGGACCAATCTTAATCTTCCTGGACTCTCATAATACAAAAACACCTTCGTATCAACATGGGGATCTTGTTGCAGTTTTTGCAATAGAGACATTGCTGCGGAAACTCATCGTAGTGGACAGTCAGTAGCGGCCCCAATGACAGAAATAAAGAAAGAAAAGAACCGCTAGGTCAGGACACGTGTCGTACGGACGAGCCGGGGGATTCTCTCGTGCAATCCGCTGGTAGAAGCCAAGCGTTTTCCAAAGGGCAGCTACGCGTCTTCCGGGTGATGTTTAGAAAACATCCGCCACCTTAGTAGTTGTAGGATCGTGAGCTAGCCAACCGTCTGATCTTCTTTCAGTGAGCGTGTATCAACCTTTGGAACAAAGCTTTTGTGGCGCTCCTGCCGACCCCTTTTTTTTGAAACAAGGCCCGTGTTTCAGAAACAACATCTCTATTGTAGAAAAAAAACTATGCCCGTGCCGCATTGCAACAAACGTACCGTTGTGCGCTCGTTCCCTTGGCAACAAGACCCATTGCAACAAACGTACCGTTGTGTGCTCGTTCCCTTGGCAACAAGAGGCCTGTTGCACAAACAAAAAAATCCCCCTCACACTAGTGTCATCAAATGTCTGACGGGCATTTTAACTTTTTCAGTATGGATTATGTTGTAGAATTTTCTTCAACAAAGAACATGTTGCAGAAACGTAAATAGATTCTTTTGCAATAGAGTTTGTTATAGAATATTTTCTGCGAAAAAAATCGTGTTGCGGAAACATATATAGAATTTTATTTACAACAGAGTTTGTTATAGAAATATTTACCAAGTGGTGTTTGAACAGCCCCCAATGAGGTTGGCAACCCAGGAAGCTCACGCACATCATGATGAATGCAGCGAGGTAGGAGATGGTGTTGGGAGGAAAATGGTGGATCCGAGCACCGAAAAAGTTCAAGAAGCCGCGGAAGAATGGATGGGGGGGGCAGAGAAAGACCTAGCTCGACGTGGGTGGTGAGTAAGAAACGCTCGCCCTCGCTCGGCTCAGGCTCGGTCTCGCTCCCCGGCAACCTCCAAGACCCGGGCGTGATGAGGCCGTCTGCGGCGAGACCCTCCAGATCTTCCTTCGTGACGGTCGAGCGGATCCAGTCCCCCTGGATTCAACCAGGGGGCAGGCTGGACCGCGAGGACGACCCCTTTGCCGGCTTCTTGCCCTTGGCCGCAGCTTTCTTTGCGGGTCCATCCTACGCCACTGGTGGTGAGCTCAGACGAGGCGATGGAAGATAGGGGGCGAAGAAGCAAGCGGAGAAGAAAATGGGAGGCGCAGTGTTGCACCTCGGCAACAGCGCTCTTTATTGACGCACCTCCGAGTGGCTGACCAGCGGGCTCGGGCGATCCGGTCGCATCCCGTAATAGGCGGCCGTTCGATACGTGGCGAAAAAGGCGGTGCGAGAATCGAGGAGCCCCTATCCGCCTGCTCTGTTTACTGCGCCAACGTCCCGTCCTGTCCCGTGCGCTTCTCCACATTTCAAAATCCCGAAAAATCTGGGACGCACAGAGCAAGCGAATCGCACCAGAGATACCCGGCCCGGCCGGATCGGAAACAAACTTACCGAATTCACTCAGCAAATCATAGAAGACTGGAATGGATGGGGGCGACTAGCGGAGAAGCGGACCGTGAACACATCTCCGGCTACCTCAGAAAAATCACTCCGAACGTTGAGGCATATTTGACCCGCTCCTGTAAGTCTCCCTCTAGTCGTCCCTCAATCCATACAAGGGCTAATGACGAATACATATACCTATGGTAGGGTCTTAGGCCGGACCTATACGACCTACCCAAGTGTCGGGGATATACCCCC
Source organism: Secale cereale (assembly GCA_902687465.1). Classification (NCBI taxonomy): domain Eukaryota; kingdom Viridiplantae; phylum Streptophyta; class Magnoliopsida; order Poales; family Poaceae; genus Secale; species Secale cereale. Next base: position 840,635,015 of record LR738712.1, on the reverse strand, counting down.
GCGATATAAACCGGCCGGAATTATAACCCGGCCGGACTTGGCGGTTTACACTTGGTGATTCACTGGCGATCCATTATCACCAGACGGTTTACAAGCAACCTGCCTAAATAATACCACTCACTGGTAATCCGGCTGGCGGATCACGAATGATAAGGCCCAAGGCCCAGAAGGCCGGTTCATTTATGGTAGGCCGGTTTAATAATAGAGCGCAAGGAATATTCTCCATAAAGGAAGCAAGACTAGGACTCCTTGTAATAGATCAATCCTAGTCCTACTAGGACTAGTCATGTAACCCGCCCCCTCAACATATATAAGGAGGGGCAGGGCTCCCCAAAGAGGACAAGTTTTTAGAGTTACAAGTTAGAGGAGAAGTTTAGACAAGTTTCTAGGGTTAGACACAAAGAGCCGGTCTACCGGCGACACCACAAGGATCATAATAAGACCCAGACTCAAACAGCACGTAGGGTTATTACCGGATGATGTTTCCCGGGGCCCGAAGCTGTCTAAATCCGTGTCTTGCATCGCGTCTCTCGATTCCACTCAACCCCTCTCAAGCTACCACATAGATGCGCGGTTCCACACCTAAAGTCCGTTAATCCGGACATCTGACGTGCTAATTCCACGACAGTTGGCGCCCACCGTCGGGCCTGCGCACGGTGGTGTTGATTTCTTGAAGGGGTATATCTTAGAAATCCAGAGGGCAATATTTGAGTTCAAGATGAGTCAACCGACTGTTCGTCTGAGCGAGCGATTGAATTACAAGCCGCCGAGGACGGTGTTTTTTGCATCAGTTTATTTCGGCAGCACGTTAAGTTTCGATCTGTAATTGCTATCAAGTCAGAGCTGTCAAGTCGCCACGGATTCAAACCCGCGCGTATCTACTGGAGGAGAAAAAGAAATCGTTGATTCGATCGAAGCTGCGGTAAAAACCAAGTTGATTAAGGAACCAAGGGACCCCGGCTTAGTCGTCATGTGCTACTTGCAAATTGGGATTGAGGGAATAAAAAAAAGGAAAGGAAGGCAAACGACTGGGAAAAGGACACGGACACAAGAAAATCAAACCGGCCATAATTCGGAAAACAGAGGCCGAGCTTCAAGTCGCCGCAAGCAGCCACGGCCTTGGCGGCTCCTCGGTCGATCTGAGCCGCTTCGCTGCCAGAACCAATTTCTACTGATGATCCGTCACCGCATCAACTCGCGTCGCCAACTCCACGGTCCTACGTGTTAAGATGACCGCGGCCTCGTCTCCACCGCCATGGGCTCGGCCTTGCGGCCTCCACAGCCGTCTCTCTCCTCCAAGCTGCCTTGGCCGTGCTCGCCTCGCTGCTGCGGCCAACCCTCGAGCCGCCTCGTCCGCCGATCTCCACAAGCCGCCCCTGCCTTGGAACCTCATTACGCCGCTGCTACGACGAACTGCCAAGTCGCCGAACCGGACCTCAGTTTCCTCTGCAACAGCCGGCCGGGCCGCCTCGTTCCTGCGACCTTAGACTGTTTGCTGAGCCGTCATCGGAGTTAATTTCTTGTGATCTGATTCAGCCCATCGACGTGACTCGCTCCGCTGGCCCTGAGTCATCAATACTGAACCAGCGGCCTCCCTCGCTGCAACTTCGTTAAAACCGGCCACGCCGTGAGCCGCCCCCGTGTCTGGCCTTCTGCGCTGACTCGCCCCGTACTGTTTCGCCAAGACTGGCAGCCCTGCGCTTCTCCGAGCTAGGTACTGCGTGCCACTCCAAGTCGACACTGGTGTGCCTCTGAAGCTGCCCCGGCTCTGTACACTTCGACGCCCATGACTTCTGTGCGTGATTGTTAAGGGCTCGTGTCGCTACGTCTCGTCAGGCCCGCGCCCGTGCGGCTCCGCCAGCACCGGCTCCGCCCCCTCACCTCTCCTCGCCTGCAAACCGGCCGTGGTTGTGCCTCATCTACCACGGATTCATTACTTCGCCGCCGAACGGGGCTGTCGTGCGCGCCCGCAGCCGCGATGGGATGACAGCCGCCCCTGTGGGGCTAGCCTCGACTCACTGCCTCCATCTGCGGTCTCACCGACGTCGCGCCAAGTCGCCTATTGCCGAGTTCTTAAGCCGCCTCATTGCGGGCCCTGAATGCCTCGAGTCACCGCCAGCGGAAGGCTGCCTAGCGCCTGTGAGCCACCACGATTATCGCGGCCTCCGAGCCGCCCTCGTTGGAGTGCCAAGCTGCCTCTGAGGTCGGCCTGCTTCAAGTCACCGTCGTGACCCTCGCCAATTCGCCTCGGTAGACGCGGGTTGTTTTGTGCTGTAGCCTTGCCTCGCCATCCACCGTTGTCTCTGTGGCCGTCTCCTGCCGCGTGTTGTTGCTGCTGCTGAGAAGAAAGCGATGTAGGTGCTCTATTACAGAGAGTTCACGCCAAAGGGAAAGGAGGGTCAAGACTGGATACTTGTCTGACTCCCGTACACATGCTGAAGGCAAAATCAATCAGCAATACAGAATACTACTACTTTACGTGAAGAACAAGAATCAATTCTTCTACGGAGTACTACCTTTTGCTCCTGAAGGCAAATCAAACAAGGAGAAGACGGCGCTTGGAAAAAATTCTTTGGAAAAAATTATATGCGCCGTCCGCCAGTTTGTCCCGAGTCAAGCTTGCAGCTGCAACTCACAGCTGCAGTAAACCGCCTCTGTCGCACCAAACGGATCATCCATCGTCAAATCAGGTGATATCTATCCTATTTATTTTTAAATACCTAATTCATCCGAGCAAAAATACCTCGCTCTGCTGTATTTTATATGCAGGAGAATGATTCATTACAACGCCGCGACCGGTTCATACGCGGCCACGGCGTTTTAAAACGCCATGGCCGTCTCTCGCGACCGCGCCGATTTGCAACCCGTGGCCGTCTTTCACAACTACGCCGGTTTATAACGAGGAGGACAACTAGCCCGTCGGCGCCGGCCGACCCATCTGTTCTTCAAGTGAATCAGATATAAACACGCATTGGCAATATTCTACAACGGCGTTTTCCTTTGTGTCACATTACCTGATGAACGGACGGCCGGTTCACACGTCCACACCGGTTTACAACACGGTGGACAACTTGCTCATTTCCGCCGGTTTACAACCCCACAACCGGTTTAACTGTCTGAGCCGCCTTTGATACTGCGGTCGTTTTACTGTCTAACCTGTGATCCGGTCTATTCAACATACCGGTTTAAATTCACTCAGGTGATATCCATCTACAGTATTATTTCTCTTGTTATATATCATTTTTCATTAAGAAAATAAGATGCTTTGATCAGTTTATCTGGTTGTGCAGAAAATATATACTCAGAAGCAATAAAAAACTCTCTGAAGAGCATGAGGTCACATCCGGTTCAAGACAGGACGCTTCAAGATCTACCCATGACTTCATGGAGCCAGGGAAAACTATATGGACAGTCGGGTTTACCCGCATCCATCGACCGGCCCTCTGGAAAGATGGATAATCCGCATCCAGTGATTGGCTAGGCCCTCTGGAAAGATGGATATTCCACATCCAGTGATTGGCTAAATTGTTTATTATGGTTCAAGTGGAAAGATAGATAATCCACATCCACCGGCCCTCTGGAAAGATGGATAATCCACATCCAGTGATTGGCTAGGCCCTCTGGAAAGATGGATAATCCACATCCAGTAATTGGCTAAATTTTTTATTATGATTCAAGTAGAAAGATGGATAATCCACATCCACCGGCCCTCTGGAAAGATGGATAATCCACATCCAGTTATTGGCTAGGCCCTCTAAAAAGATGGATAATCCACATCCAGTGATTGGCTAAATTTTTTCTTATGGTTCATATGGAAAGATGGATAATCCACATCCAACGGCCCTCTGGAAAGATGGATAATCCACATCCAGTGATTGGCTGAACCTTGCTTTGAGCCTGGCAGCTCTTAAAAAGCCTTGACTACATGGTTTTATTTGCAAATTCGCATCTTTGGTGTTTATGTTTTATGACTCTTTAAACCGGAGTGGAACAGCTACAGAAGTTGACCACATATCTATAAAGTGAAAAGTCTGGGTCATGAATACCAGCATGAATAAACCGGTGTTCATTATAACCCGGATCATCCATCAGGCAACAAGCTACGAACTTCTGGGCAAGGTTTCAGAATGATATAAACCGGTATCTTTTATCGAACCCAGAATTATTATTGGGTCTATCAAAGGCTCCTCAGGAAAATTGCAAATTTCGCCGGATTAAGAATATCAATCATACTTGATCGCAGGTATGAAGTATGTTGTTTTTAAATACATATTGGCAGTACATGATCAGTTATAATGACCGGTGTTTATTAAACCGGCCTGGTTTTGACTATAAGTCGCCAGTATGAGACAAAATAATGACCGGTGTTTATTAACTCGGCCCGATTGTGATCAAACATCATTGGAACCGGTCTTCAAACCGGATTATATTCTTCAATAGCCAAACATGGTTGGATTCCTATTATGGTTATCAATATTATGATTGAGGTCTTCAAAGTCGCTTTAAAGCGCAATGGATATTATTTCAACGATGGAAGTGATTTATTCTACAAAGGAATAGTCCCGAGTTGCTGCAGGCTTACAACCCGGCACTTGGGGGCTACATTATTCAGACTAAGATTACATCAAATACACAAGTCTCAAGCACACAAGCAAGTTGTCTGCTTGACACTTGGGGGCTAATGGAAAGATCATTTGCTTCATCTGGAAGTACCGGTTCACCTTCTAAATGTAGCTAAACCGGAACTTGGGGGCTACCAATCGCTCCTGTCAACAATTCAAGGTACACAAGTATTAAATCCATTATATTAAGGGTCCACTGCTCAGTTGGTAAAGCACAAAGCTCTTAACCTTGTGGACGGGGATTCAAACCCCACGATGGAAGTTACGTTATATAATGTTCATTTCTATAATTAAATCTACAAAGTCCCTGCTCATTATTGCATAATGACCCGACACTTGGGGGCTATATGTTGCTATTCAAGTTTACATGATCATATTTTCAAAATCCCTGCTCATTATTGCATAATGACCCGGCACTTGGGGGCTACATAATATGGAATATTCAGTTTCATAGTGATTGGGATGAACAATCCGGATTTCTTCAAGATTATACAACGCTATTTTCAATGGAATATATACAAAGTCCCTGCTCATTATTACATAATGACCCGGCACTTGGGGGCTATAGGTAATATGCATATAAAGGAGGAACATCTTCAAATTCTCAGTTCTGGCAAATCAGATTAATTGTGTGACCCGGCAATTTTGGCAATCATAAACCGGCAAGTTCTACATCTTCAAGCCGGCTGGATATCAGTTGAATATTTCAAAGACCAATATTTTTGTCAAATCAGAACATTGGAAGGCCGATTCAAATGGTTTCTGGATTTACAATATTTCTTATGCAAGCAAGTTGATTATGGAACTGGTCTATTGACCCGGATTTTCTTGAAGAAGGAAAAACAAGAACTTAAGGATGGTCAGATGCCGGTTTACAAGAAATTCTTAACCCGGAGCACAACCTGTCAGATTTGTTCTTGTGTTAATTTGCGGCATAAGTTAACCATGGATAAATCCAAGCTAAACTTGGGGGCTAATGTCGGGGATATACCCCCGCGATATAAACCGGCCGGAATTATAACCCGGCCGGACTTGACGGTTTACACTTGGTGATTCACTGGCAATCCATTATCACCAGACGGTTTACAAGCAACCTGCATAAATAATACCACTCACTGGTAACCCGGCTGGCGGATCACGGATGATAAGGCCCAAGGCCCAGAAGGCCGGTTCATTTATGGTAGGCCGGTTTAATAATAAAGCGCAAGGAATATTCTCCATAAAGGAAGCAAGACTAGGACTCCTTGTAATAGATCAATCCTAGTCCTACTAGGACTAGTCATGTAACCCGCCCCTTCAACATATATAAGGAGGGGCAGGGCTCCCCAAAGAGGACAAGTTTTTAGAGTTACAAGTTAGAGGAGAAGTTTAGACAAGTTTCTAGGGTTAGACACAAAGAGCCGGTCTACCGGCGACACCACAAGGATCATAATGATACCCAGCCTCAAACAGCACGTAGGGTTATTACCGGATGATGTTTCCCGGGGCCCGAAGCTGTCTAAATCCGTGTCTTGCATCGCGTCTCTCGATTCCGCTCAACCCCTCTCAAGCTACCACATAGATGCGCGGTTCCACACCTAAAGTCCGTTAACCCAGGAAGCTCACACACATCATGATGAATGCAGCGAGGTAGGAGATGGTGTTGGGAGGAAAATGGTGGATCCGAGCACCGAAAAAGTTCAAGAAGCCGCGGAAGAATGGATGGGGGGGGGGCAGAGAAAGACCTAGCTCAACGTGGGTGGTGAGTAAGAAACGCTCGCCCTCGCTCGGCTCAGGCTCGGTCTCGCTCCCCGGCAACCTCCAAGACCCGGGCGTGATGAGGTCGTCTGCGGCGAGACCCTCCAGATCTTCCTTCGTGACGGTCGAGCGGATCCAGTCCCCCTGGATCCAACCAGGGGGCAGGCTGGACCGCGAGGACGACCCCTTTGCCGGCTTCTTGCCCTTGGCCGCAACTTTCTTTGCGGGTCCATCCTTCGCCACTGGTGGTGAGCTCAGACGAGGCGATGGAAGATAGGGGGCGAAGAAGCAAGCGGAGAAGAAAATGGGAGGCGCAGTGTTGCACCTCGGCAACGGCGCTCTTTATTGCCGCACCTCCGAGTGGCTGACCAGCGGGCCCGGGCGATCCGGTCGCATCCCGTAATAGGCGGCCGCTCGATACGTGGCGAAAAAGGCGGTGCGAGAATCGAGGAGCCCCTATCCGCCTGCTCTGTTTACTGCGCCAACGTCCCGTCCTGTCCCGTGCGCTTCTCCACATTTCAAAATCCCAAAAAATCTGGGACGCACAGAGCAAGCGAATCACACCAGAGATACCCGGCCCGGCCGGATCGGAAACAAACTTACCGAATTCACTCAGCAAATCATAGAAGACTGGAATGGATGGGGGCGACTGGCGGAGAAGCGGACCGTGAACACATCTCCGGCTACCTCAGAAAAATCACTCCGAACGTTGAGGCATATTTGACCCGCTCCTGTAAGTCTCCCTCTAGTCGTCCCTCAATCCATTCAAGGGCTAATGACGAATACATATACCTAGGGTAGGGTCTTAGGCCGGACCTATACGACCTACCCAAGGACGTCGTACGAGGACCTGGAAGGACTCCACAGAAAGTACCGACTGAAACACTTGGTGGCGCAAGACACTCGACAGGAAGAATCACTCGGTTAACTCGTCTTCACTCGACACCACAAGAACTCACTCGACGGACAGAATCCCAAAAGCCACACCTGGATGGCAATAGTCAGGCATTCAATCCGTAGTCATAAAGATCATTTAATGCAGGCATTAGCAGTAATGTTAAGGACATAACTCACATTGAACCCTTGTGTAACTGATGGCTGGAAGGGTCTGGCGCACTCTATATAAGCCACCCCTCCCCTTGTAACTATCACACATATCAGTCGACAAAGCCTCCGCGGCACCGAGACGTAGGGCTGTTACCTCCTCCGAGAGGGGCCTGAACTCACAAAAGCATTGTCACAATCTTGCGGTAGCTAGGACTCTGCCTTTTTCCTACCCCCTACTCTCACTGTGAGATACGTTCCCACGACAGTTGGCGCCCACCGTGGGGCAGGCGTCTAAGCGAATTTCCGGCAAGGTTGCATTTTTTCCGACCCCCTTCAGCATGGCACTGGGCGGTGAGTTGTCTCCGGGCCGCGAGATCCGTCTCAGCGCGCTTGTCTTCATCGCCGACGATTCGGCTTGGCTGCAGGAGGCACCGCTCGACGTCGAGTCCCTCCCAGTCCGCGGGGCGGCGCACTTTCGTGCGAGTCCATGCGGCGTCCTCCTGCGGCAGCCGTCGACTCAGTACCGGTCGACTCCAGCGTCACTCTCGCCACTCGCGCTCGCTGTTGCAAGTGATCCGATCGCTCGTGGCTCTAGCGGTGGCTTCGTCACGCGGTCGGCCGTCAATCGGCGCATCCCCAGGTCGCGGCAATCGAGCCCGATGTATCCCTGTATGATCTGTTCGATCCGTCGACTCCCGATCTGGCCATTTCAATGTCTCTGGTTCAACCCCTTTAGTAAGCAGGTCTTTCTCAGCTTTGTCCCATGTAGGTCGGGTTTTGCTGTAGCTACCTGACCCCGTAACATCGTCAAACTTCTTCTTTGCAGCATTTTGCTTATTTATATGTGACCTTTCCTTAGCCTTCTTCGATTTCTTGTAGGCAACAAATATGTGACAGTGATCTTTTATCTTCTCATATTGACCGGTGAATTCTGGTGTCTTGTCTTTGTCGACAAACTTTGTGTTCAAATGCTTCTTCCAGTTCTTGAATAGTTTTGTCATCTTCTTAAGAGCAAACGCCATGACCTTTTGTTGTATAACTGGGTTATTCGGATCCTCCTCTAGTGGTAGGCTGAAATTTGTCATCAGCGAGTTCCAAAGATCATCTTTCTGTCTATCGTGGATATAAGAAACTTCATCGTCCTTCCTCTTATTCCATTCTTGGATGCTGACCGGGACACTGTCCCTAACGATAACTCCACACTGATGTATAAATTTGTCTTTGGTCCGCTTGGGAGCAATCAGTTGGCCATCTCGAGAGACTTCTTCGTTCATGAACCTTTCATCTTGGCCCAACTTTTTCTTCAGTCCTCGTCTCCTTACCGAAGTTTGGCCCATCTTTGGGTTATCCTACTTCTCAAAGAGTGGCGATGACGCATGGTCCCTGTTTTTTTCCTTTCAGTTAACCATTGGTGTTGTTTCAGCTTCTCACTCCTGTTATTGCTTCATTGGCAATAACTTTCTAGTTTTGCATTTGTTTTAGATGACCTCTTTCAGCTATGCCGACTTCGGTTGGCGAAACAGGGCATGCAGCCGTCCATCAAAACAGAGGAGGTGCTCTGTTTCAGGCAACCATTTTTTCCTTTACTTTATGGGACTCAGTGGGTGTTTACAAAGGTGTGCATGTTGGTACTAGTGTTTTCTAGGGGAGCATGTTGGTACTGGTGTTCCTCCGTCAATCCATGTCCATGTAAACCCACTGAATAGTATAAAAACTATAAACTAAAACTAAAGGATTCCAGGAAGGAACATTGATTAGGTGACGCTATGGAGGCTCGGCCAAGAAGGATCTCCAGGCGAGCAGCGGGCGGCAGGCCTCCTCCAAGCTGGGGCGTGCTTTTGTGCCCTCCCTGTGGTGCTAGCATCGGAGTTGAGCGCGGAGGGCGGGTCAGATCTGTGCCTCTGCTTGGGTTCAATCTGGCCTGAGGCTAGGGTCGTAGCGTGGGTGTACCCTATAGCAGGTGATTCTGTCGTGGTGATCCTAGTCCATGTCCGAGGTGTCGGGAGGTTGCTGGCCAGGTTGATGGTGGATAATTGGGCCGCGTTCTCTCTGATGTGCGTGGTGTCAACGAACCACGAATGTGCGGCTTTGACGGCGAGGTGCTGCGGTGGCGGCAGTGTGAGGCTACAAGGGCGGTGCTTCCTCAAACCTTGGAGGTGTGGAGATGTGCGGCGATACAGATGAAAATCCTGCCCGTTTTTACCAGGCCGGCGGCGATGGCATCCGTGGGTGGCATTCCCCTCCTTGGAGGCGTCGCCGAGATGTGTCGCTATCTTCCTCACTTGCTTAATGTTGGGGTGTTGTGTCTGGGCGAAAGCCTTGATTTGGTGTAGGATCGGCACGATGGTGGCGTCCTTGATGTTGTCACTCTGTTGGGAACATCGTCCATGGAGACATGATCTGGAGGTCCTTCCTAGTGCTCCTCCGGTGTTCGCCGCTGTCCATTATGGATCTTCCACGGCGAGATGTACGACCGTCGTCGGTGATTCCAAGACCGTGCCTTTATCCGGTCTGATCGAGACCCGCCATACACTTGCCACCTGCTTTAGGCATAAAGGTTGGATGGTGCGTCGACGAGGGAAGCTTGGCAGGAGCTACGGTTCTTTGGAGGTGACCGGCGTAGGTTGAGACGCGGCATGGTTTTTCTGTTTGGGTCAGGTTTTGCGTTGTAGTTGTTTTGTCGTGGCGGCTATCTTTGGACTAGCCGAGTGTGGAGTGTGTGCTACACTTGTTGTTCGCAACGAGTTGGAGTTCTTGTACTTGAAATTCACTCTTCTATAAAGATGTGGTACACAATTTGCGTACTCTCGAAAAAAAAACTATTGATCTTGTTAATGTGCACAATTAGTTAGCTAAGTTAGTTGAGAAATGAATATGAGCATAAAGTAAACATATCGGTAAATGGGGATATGCAGCATACAGAATCTAGGAAACGGTCACTAATCAACGCAGCGCTCCTCTTCCCCAGTAGAGTCTCTTCTTTAAGACTACTACTAGTTGGTGCCATCTCCCGTCGATAGTTGCCATCTTTCAACAACCATCCTCAATAGTTGTTTACTTGTAGGCTAGGCTGTTCAAAACTGGGCTATCAGTATAATAAACAAATTCTTTTACAAGCTCAACAGTTGGCAAGTAGCTAGACCTAACGGATCAAGACGATGTCATTTTGTATTCCAGAACTACCTAACACATCAACTTCATACACTACATTCCAAGTTGATACAACAAACAAGTGGCTTAATTATTGGACACCAAGTCGACCCAATTGTTCCGTTCATGCATTACAAGTAGAGTGCTCGCGTGTTGTCACGCGACAACAACAATACATGTCGCTCACCATTGTTGTTGCTCGCCGCCGCCATTCCAACCTCACCAGTGTTCTTGAAATATTGTTTTATACTTCTTTTCACATACAATGTTCTTATTGTCATGAGTCAATACAAAAAGCCTACCCCATTCTCTTGATCAAATCTAGGAATATTGGAGCCACGGAAAAAAATGCATGCACAATGTAACGGAACAATAAACCTAGGCATAGAGATAAAAAAAATGTACTTAAGAAGTTCCATGTTGCTTGGATAAGAAGCCATGACCCTCTTGTTTCCTCCCCTAACTCTAGACGGCTAGGGCAAACTCTCCCCACCTGATTTCACCGGCAAGTTCGTGGATTCACCTCCACTCTGCCTGCCGCTCCGGATCAACGCTACTCCGATCCAAGATGATGTAGTGTAGAACCCTAATTAGCCCAATCTTCTCACTCTTGGAGTGGAATCAAGATGAACACACACGAGCACAAGAACAAGAGAAAACTGTCAACAAGAACCAAGTTATACATCCGCTATCTCACAAATCAATACAATAACATAGATCCCCAATCAAGCAAACGAAATAGCAAATAAGGTAGTTCATTCCAAATCCTTGGAGAATTGAGGTCTTCAAGGGTAGTCTTCTCCAATTCCTAAGAGAGTATGTCTTGATATCCACTAGGGAATCTTCTCCTAGGAGGTCTTGAACTCCTATGGAGTTATATATGAGCAAAACTCTCTCAAGATCTAATCAAATATGCATTGCTTACCCTAGGATGGTGGTAGAAGACAAGTGTTTATAGTCTAGGTGGGGAGACGGGTACTACAAGAAATCTGCTAATGCATGGCAGTTTCAGTCCGTCACAGCGCAGTGAAAAACCGTCAAGGATGATCGATCATGACAGATCTCAAATCTGTCATGTATATCGCGTCATAATTTGACACCGCACCTTCCATGACGGTTTTTGACTGTCATGGATCTAGTCCCAGGCCCGCACAGCCCAAACTAGGCCCGACCCTTGATGACGGAATAGGCCGCCACAGACTAGCGCCACGTAGGATTTTGGATTACCCGATTGGAATGATGTTGCTGCCTACATGGATACTATTTTTGTCATAGAAACCATCATGGATTTAGGCACAATTTTGTCCAGCCAATTAAACCATTTCCTTCAATGCAATTTTGAGCCAATATATTTTTTAGCTTTTACACATCGTAATACCAACTTTGGCCCAATACCGTATTTCCGAAGTGCCATAAGATACACAGATCATGTAGTATTTATGAAGCCATCCACCGTATATATACATCATAATATTTTTACAAAATTCTCCGTGAACAGATAATTATACAAAGTCAATTGACGGAATACAACACATAGAAAGGTTAGGACCAGCACAATCTAGTTTACGTCAAAAACATATACACAACATAGCAAGGTTAGGACCATCACAATTCAGTTTCTGGCGGTCGGCCATCTTGATAGCAACCATCATGTCATCGCATACGTGGTAGGCTACAACAAGTTGGAGTAATACGGTCAGTGCATAGTTAGAACAAAAATTACACATTTTTTGATACGACCTATAAGTGACAACATGTTAAAATATACACCACATAACTCCAAATATTGTAGCAGCAACAGTGGAGGACATATACATGGCTTAAGCAATTAGGTAATGATTATTAAGATACAAGTTGATCTGTTGTGATAGCTCACGTATCTCATTCCACCGCACTGGATCAAATAAAGAAGAAATGGGCATGAAGGCACAGAATAAAAGTGTGCGTTTGGGAGCAAGAAATCTTGCATTTAATTCATGTGTCTTTAAACTGATTTTCCTCTCTAAAGTAAATTGACAACTAATAGAATCTGCAAGCTCCCAATGAAGAATACCAAGTGTGTATGATACTGACATGGGTGATGGTACTCACTGGTTAGAATATAGCAAGCATCACAACAGAGGGCATAATACAACAATACACCAATGATAATTTATCCTTGTAACACAACCATGTCCAATAAAGCATCATGTAGCACCCATAGTGGAAGCAATATAACAATTTTACACATTGGTTAAGGACAAGAATGCCATGTAAAAATCATGTTCCATGTTGCACAGAAAGAGAATTAGTGATGCATCCCATATATCATGCAATGGGAAACAATGGAACTATTGCACCACAATACTTACATGTGTTTCTTGAGTTTGTTCAACATGCAACGCCTCAAGCTCCTTGGCTGATGCCTCAAGCATAGCTGCATTGTGTACTTAATGAGAAGACCCAAACCTAGACCAGTGGAATAGAAAAACGTGTCTCAAAAAAATTACAGAATATCTTGAGTCAGCTCAGAGTACAAGCTGCCTTTTTACTGTGCAGAATAGAAACAACATTCTGTAAACTCTGTTTATAAATTGCAACTTTAGCGGCTTGAAAATATGCTCGTACATATTGAAATAAGTGTGAGCACCACTCTAGCATCCTTTGGTTCTTTGTAATGCAAATGAGTCATACTTGAACTATTCTTGAATACATTACAGAAATTTGCAACATCATGAATAACAAGAGCAAATGATTTCAAGCAGTTAAAATGCTGCTGCTAGTAGGTTCTAAGCACAAGAAATAAATACAGGGCAATCACACAATCGGCCAGTCCACACATCAAGCTAACGTGAAAGCAAGCAAATAATTTTCATCGAAGGTGAAAGGCCAAGATTACATCTTAAGAAAACCAAAACTTAAAAAGTACTGCTAGTGCTATATTGTCGGCATCGATCAAGCAAGAGATGTACTAACTATATTGTCCATAGTGAAGAAATTAGCGTAACAATCAGATGTGCAGTTTCATTTCTCATTATTAATAACATGTAAAAGATGTCTCAACTGAACCAAAGTCTTAAAGAATTATGCTTTCCCAAATGTCTTGCTTTACTAACTGAATTCTTACAGAACTGGTCACGAATAAGAACATAGAGGCTACCTTCGTTCCAGGTCAGCTATGTTGTCAACTTGAGTCTGTATGTATTGAACCAACTATGAGATCAAGAATGAGAATGCACTCAAATGGACCCATGAAATACAAAACAATATGAAAAATGTAACATAACAAAACAAGAAAATAAAATATATTGGTACACACTAAAAATTACCAATTAAAAGAATAAATGTGCCTACATCTCACACCCAAATCCTTTTGCAATTAGGAAGTAATACATCTCATATTACAATCAGGGTAGGATAGACGCAATACATTTTTCCAAGTTATTGTAGTTCATTGTTAAAAACTTTGTGGTTCCCTTGTTGCAGTGCACATGAAAGTGAAAATGCATCAGGAGTTGCAGTGCACTTCGTCGTCTTGTGCGGGTCACTACAGTGGGCCTTGAGATGAAATTACAAAAGAAAAATGCTAGGCAAAAAGTAATAATGCAGTACCCTATGTATACATTGTAGTGCGGTTTTCAGTATGAAGCAATGCGTTTATCTGTCCGATGCAGTACACACGAGAATTTTGATGTTGCGAAAAACAGAGTGTCTGCGTTTCTGTAAAATCAAATCTGCCCTTAAACCGTTAGGAATTAGAGAAAGTGTTCAACATGAAAAAGTTGCGTCTCGACGATATCTTTTCAACGGTGTATAATTTGAATGATTTTGACCAGCGGTTTGTAAACATTTCGCGAAAAATGGCCGCTGCCTCTCGTCCTTACCCGCACGATTTTCAAAATTAACTAAAAACCGTAAGGAATCTCAAGAACATTTCAACATATGAAAGTTGCGCCTCGTCCATAGCTTTCCAATGGCGTACCGCACGCATTATTTTGACAAACGGCTCAAAAACTAGAGCGAAAGCAATACGAAAATTGCGAAAAAAATTGAAAAAACAGAATTCCGCGATTTACTAAATTTAAAACTGCTCTTAAACCGTAACTAATTAGAGAAAGTAATAGATACGAAAAAGGTGCATCTCGACGATATCTTTCTAGCGGTGTATCACTTGCTTCATTACGACGAATGGTTTAGAAAAAAACGCGAAAAAAACGCTCGCTGTCACTCGTCGTGCGTCACATCGTTTTCAAAACTTCTCTTAAACCGTGAGAAATCTCGAAAAGTGTTCAACATGGCGAAGTTGCGCCTACTTCATTGCTTCTCAATGGTATATTACACGCATAATACCGATAAACAGTTAAAAAACTAGAGCAAAAAAAGTACCCAAAAAACAACACATACAGTTTTTTCGACACAGGGTTCACTGTTCGCTGTGTTGCAGTACTTCTGCTACTGAGAGTGCAGTGTCCTCACGTTGTGAGTGCAGTGCGGAAGTATTGTCAGAATAACTATAATGAGCCTGAGCGTAGAGTACTAATCATGCGCGCCGGCCAGGCAGCACACGCTAACCAACCCAGGCGTCCTTGCACCCCATCGTAAAATCTTTGACAAATGTAGTAACATACTCCATCTGGTTACCCCTAATTAATAGCAAAATTTCAATGGTAAAAATGATAGGCTTTTGTAGTAACGTGGTGGGTGGCGAGGAACACAACTAGGATAAGCAGTATTCCTTGTTGTAACTACCGTGTTCTTTTTTACTATACAAGTGTTGACTTCAAAAAGAATCAACCAACCCAAAAAATCACTACATTAAAATGTGAACTTTATACAGCATAAAAAAGACTCCACCTTGTTACCACTAATGCTTGGACCAAATATCAATAGTAAAAAGATATGCTTCACCAGTGAAAAAGTCGCACATGCTGGGTAGGGACATACTCATTTAGTAAAACTACCATCTATTTGTAGTAATTACGTGTAGTTCGTTACTAGACAATACAACCACTTCCAAAAGCAACAAATATTGTTGCGAAGAATGTGAAGAATATATAGTTATGATGCATAATGGTTCCTATCCTTCATATTATTTTTATTACAAAAAGAACATTTTACAATCAATTAAGATAGAGATAGGAAGTGTGTAAACTCATTCCTGTGAATTACCAACCACGTGCTTTCTTTACTAGAAAAACTTATCTTGTTACAATTAAAATCTCGTTCTTGTATTAGCCGTAACAGGTAGTGCCATTTTACGACATTTAACAAAGCCTGTTACGCCAAGGTAGGAGGAGCGCTGGCCGCTGGGTTGGTTGCCTCGCGGGTGCGCGCGCTGCCTGGCCGGAGCGCAGAATTACTATGCGCTCAGGCTCATTTTAGCGGCGCGAGGCGAACTGCTGGATTGGGGTTGCACTAGGCTTCGACGCTGTCATGCATCAGGGAAGCAGGGAGTAAGTTGGGCTTGGGCTTTTTCATCCTGACATAAAACTGCGATTTGGGGGCCTTGGGCTGTCGCCCACTTTGGCCCCCTTGTCGACGGCCGTGGGGAGCTTTATTAAGAGATTATTAACATCCTATCCTATATTACAATCATCCAGCAAGCTGGGAGCTAGGAAGGTCGGGATGATGTAATCCTGTTTTAAGTCGTAATAAAGTTAGCTATGATGGTCTTTCTTCAAAAAAAAAAAGGAAGGTCGGGGATACATCTAGCCAACTATCTGTACCAGTACGTGTACTAGCAAGCTTTGCACACATGTGAGCTAGCTAGTACATTAGCAGATCTCCGAACATGCTGAACTGAAAAAGAAGCAAAAGCCAAAGACAAGTCCCCAATTTCTTGTGGGATAGGCGCAGCACGCACGTACCATGCAAGGATATGTACCTACAGTCACGGATTTTCCTTTTCAATATCAACAGACCCTCCAAAGCCAATCGTCCGTCGGTAGCTATTTAAAGCGTGGCGACAGAGCCGAGCGGTCGATCTATCGATTTGGTTGTTAACCCTAGCTAGCTAGCCAAGCGACGAATCGCCATGGGTTTCTATACATACACGGAAGCGCTCCCTACACCATGGAGCGCATCAATGGCCGGCCTCAGGTGCGACGAGAGGCTCGTCATGCATCAAGTGGCCAACGGCGGCTGCTTAAACGACTTCAGGAATGCCATGAAGGAGTGCCACCCCGGCCCCGGAGAGTATCTAGACCAACCACCTAGACGCCGACGCCGACGCGTCGCCAAGCCAGCGGTCATAGACGACGTGGACTCCGCCTCCACGGCGGCATCCATCAAGGCTACGGCGGCCCTGCGTAAGTGCTTCGCCGGCAACCCTGCGGCGTTCAAGCACCAGTACCTCAACCGCATTGACGAGGGCCTCGACCAGGACGTGAAGCTGTCACCCAACGACATCTGGAAAGAGGAACTTACCATCTTTAGGTGGTGGACCGGCATGAGGAGAAGCTAGTAACCTATATGATATTGCTATATATCCATCGCCTATATATATATGGTCGGTGGTATAGATAGATGGGTTTGATCGATCGGGATTATAATTAGTCTACCTCCTGAATATATCTATATATAACAGTTTTGACACAAGTTACTTCGGTGTTGAATTTTTGTCTCTTTTAATTAGTTGTCCAGTTTTTCGGTATATATGTCCGCGATTAGTTGATTTTGTTCGCACTTCGGTCGCGTTCCTTGACTAATACAAGATCTATCAGCTAAAACAGCAGGCGGTTCATCAAAACCCTCGATGATGGATCTTTTATATAAATACCCCTTGATGAGGACAATTGAACGTTGGAGTTTTATTTTGCATGCATGATCTATCCTGATCTATAGGAGTTGTACTTTGGAACGGATGAAGTATAGAATTGAATATCATACACTGTATTTGTTTGGACAATGAGCTTTCTTTTTTTAAACTGTTGAATGCTTTTCTTCTAACTAATCTATACCTACCTACTGGTAAAAAGAGGAAGTTTTCTTCGAAATCATTAGTTGAGGAGTGCTCCTTTCACCTCCTCAGGTTGAAGTTTTCCTCTTCACGTGGTGGACCGGCATGAGGAGAAGCTCCTAAGCTATGATATTGCTATATGCATCGCCTATATATATATATATATGGTCGGTCGTACAGATAGATGGGTTTGATCGATCCGGATTATAATTATTAGCGATAAAGTCAGTCTACTTATACTGGATAAATACAATAGACACAGGTTATTTTGGTGTTGAATTTTTGTCTCTTTTAATAGCTGTGGAGTTTCTGAACCGTCAGATCGAGTCATCCCTCCATTGTCTACCTCATGCGTCGTCTTTTCCCTCGATAACACACGCGGGTGAGAGAAGCCATGGCAAGCGCGGAGGGCCTTCCCGCTCCCAGCCGTGGGCGCTCTCAGCCGTCCTCTACCTTGCCGTCGTTGTGCGCTCGCAATCTCGCCGTCACCGTTCGCGTCCCTCACCGTCAAACTTCCTCATCTTGCATCTTCTGGCCGTGGATGCGTCGCTGCTCCGGCATTTTGTTGGCTCTTCAAAATTAAGGAGCTTAGTGGTTTAGAGGATTACCAACGAGTAAAAGCATGCACTTTTCCAGCATATTTTTCTCACTGCAGTAGTTTTGCTCCCAAGCTGAGAACCTTGCATGTGTTTGTTAACGCATGCAGTTTTTTAGGGAGCTTGTGCTTCATCAAAGGACAAGAAAAGATGTCAAAGTTGAACCGTTCTGTATGGGACCTGAATTACTTTGACCGTGAGACACCGCTCACTGTCATGCAGACTCTCATGTGGAAGCACTGAGCTGTCTCTCTACGTATTTCAGCTGAAAGTTTGTTGTGTGTGTATTTCAGGACCTGATTTAGTAGCCTCTGTTTCTTCTCAGTTCTCAGCTTGTATTAATAGATAAGCCTTTCTATGCAAAAGTTCTGGTATCAGATCATTTTATGGTTTTCGAACCCAACGTTCTCTCTTCTCAAAGGAGCCCTCTGAAATTCCTATTTTTATATGGTGACAGCTGCACTCTCTGCCTGTGCGATCGATGGCACACTAGGCTAAGGAGTTATGCCGTAACAGCTCTTTCAGTTATGCGGATGCTCCTTGTTGTTAATTACCATATTTAGCTCACACTATATTCAGAATGTCGCAAGTAATAATCACAAATTCAGAATATGCACTGCCTAAGATGGTCTTTATGGACTCAAGTGCTGTGAGACCGGGACCAATGAAAAACAGACGAAAGCAGAGGTCCTGGAAAAACAGTGGTCCTGAATAAAAAGAGGAGCTGCTCTGTTTCGGGCAACCGGTGCTCTTCACATCACTATGTAGCAACAATATCTGATGAGTGCCTCCTTGACTACAGGAAGTTAGAGCAACTCCAACACGCCGATCCAAACTGACGTGCATCCGCTTTTTGTCCGTTTGGATCGGCCAGACGGATATGCGCGTCCGGTTTTTGATTTGGGTCGGCAGGTGAGCTCAATGGGAGGCCGACCCATTTATGCTGACGTGGCCGAAACTGACTAATTAAACATAATCATACATAAAATGGTCGGTCAAACGCCGGCCAAAGTCCACTTAAACAACTAGAAAATTAAAAAAAATTAATAAAGCCACCCGCCCGCTGCCCTAGTAGGCTGCCTTGCTCTTGCCCTTGCCCTTGCCGTCGTCATCCTCGCTGCCGGTGAGGTCAATGAAGACGGGAGGAGGCCTAGCCCAACGGAACACGGCTTGATAGGCCTCCAGCGCAGCCTCCTCCAGCATCTGGGAGGCGGGCGCACTCCTCCTCCTTCTTCTCAAGCCGCTGAGCCTCCTTTTCGCGGCGCAACATCTGCTCATATCGCATCTGCAGCTCTTTGTCGGCCCCCTCCAACGGTCAAGGTGGGCCGCCTCTTCTTCCGGCGTGGAGGCGAAGTAGCAGGTAGGCGCGCTCACCCACTCGCGGAGCTTGCCGGTCCACTTATAGGACTCCTCCGGCCAAGTGGGGGCGACGGTGACCGCTTGCGCGTGGGCGTTGGCTCGTGCTCTGGCTTCGACTTGTCCTTGGGCTCGGCAAGGGGCGGCGCCGGCGGCGGTGGCGGCACGAACAGGGGCGCCTGGACGGAGTCCCCCACCACGGACAAAGCTATTGCTTGCTCCATCCCATCCCAATGGGCGTCCTTCTCGAGCTGACTCACCTCGAGCGCGTGCTGCAGTGCCTCCTCGAGGGCGGCCTGGTATTCTGCCTCCTCCTCCTCTTCCTCCGGTTTTACCCACAGGGGAGGCGGTGGAAGGTCGTGGTTGATGTGGACGCTCAGGCGGCGCTGCCTCCTCGTGCTCTAGCACAAACCAGCGCTCCCAGTTGGGGGAGTCTGCCGCGTACTCACGCATGGCGCGCTGCTCCGGCGTGAGGAGCTCCAGCTGCCGGCGAACCTCCTCAGCGTGCGCCCACGCGGATCGCGGCGCCGCCCAGATGGGATTGCGCTGCGGGTCCAGATGCTAGACGTGCGGCAGGTTGACATCTGCATACATCACGGGCTGGCGGTACTGTTGGTGCCACCGCGCCTGGTGGACTGGGATGTATAGCCGCTCCCGCTTCTGCGGTGGCGTGCCGCGTCTAGCCGGCGATGACGTAGCAGGCTGCCCGTGGGAAGAGCTCGCTCCGGCGCTGAACTTCCCCTTCTTCCCTCCCTTCCCATTGAAGAATCACATGGCTGTCTAGATGCTTGCTGGCTGGCTAGGGTTTGGCTGGTCGCCGGCGAGGCAGCAAAGGCGGCCAGACGTGGGCGGGGGTTGTGGATGAGGCCGGCCCCACCACATGCTTCCATTAAAAAGGATGGGCACACGGCCCTTTTACACACTGCCAGGCGGGCCCGGTGTCGGTGGTCGTCATAAATATGACAGCGGGCGGTAGTTGGGAGGCCGACATGCGGGGCCACGGCGGACACCGAGGGGACATGTGGCGTGTCCGCTTTGCATCCGCGCCGATGCATTTTGGACGCAATTTTGAGCAGAAAATGGATCCGCGTGGACGTGAAGTGGATGTTTTTTGGGAATGGGTCGGCGCGTTGGGCCAGCGTTTTTGTCCACTCCGATACAAATTGACGTGGGCGGATGAAATTGGTCGCTCAGTTGGAGTTGCTCTAATAATTGTATCATGAGAGAATTTGATGGAGGTACCAATGTTGTCTGCATCTCTTTAAAATTTACCTGCAATTCTTGGGAACTTAAAAAATTAAGGAAACTCTCCATGTTTGCGTGCAATGGCCCGACGGCATTTCAAGATGACATGTACGGAGTCACCACGCTCAAGGAGCTGCGGATGGTGGCGTGCGCAAGGGTGGAGACACTACCCGAGGGACTCATGCAGCAACTCCCGGCCCTCGAGGAACATTTTACACAAAGAGTGGCACTTGTTTATAGTTGACATGCAAAGTTTGAAGGTAAAATGCTGTCTTGCTTGGAAGAAACCCAAAAAAAAATTCTGTATAAAGATAAAACGGATCTTGATATGAACTGAATGGACTAAATAGAAGGTCCAGCTACTGTTGAATATATTAGCAATTCATCATATGGTTTAATCCGAAATATCATAAAATTAATCATGACAGAAGCAACTAAAGCGAACATACAAATATCTAGTACAATGGGGAAACAGATCCAATCTACGGCAAGTACTAGACATAGAAATTGTAGCGAGATCTGATACAGATGAGAGAGAGATGCATACGTTGCAGCAGCTGTAGTAGCGGCTGTGTTATCCCCGGTCTGGGCCATGTCGTCGTTGAGGAAGAGGTTGCCGATGTCTGGGAAGAAGTCGTCGTTGGGGAAGTGATCGCTGTCAGCAGTCGAGCGAGAGCTCTCCCCAAAAACCTGATCGCCCCTCTCCCGTACAGGATCGCAAGAGGCGGGGTTTCGGAGGCCTGCTGTCCCTTCTTCTGGTGCACGCCGGAAGGAGGGATGGAGAAGGCTTGAGTGGCGGCGCAATATTTTGGAACGGTCAGAAACCATACGAAAACAACCTACTCCCAAGGCTGGCTTGGTACGGGTTTATATAGTGTATGTTGGGAGTCAAAGGAGCCGCCATAAACGCGTCCGCTTATGATATAAAAACTGCCGTACTTAACACATCCATTTATGAAATAGAAACAGTAACAATAAACGCGTTTGTTAATGAGTCAGAAACGGTCGTAATAACCGCGTCTGTTAATGAAATAGAAACAACCCCAATAAACGCGACCGTTACTACTTAATCAATGACTCATTAATTTTCCCAATTAACAAAATAATAATGTGTCAATGAGAATTTCTGAATTTATTTGGACTAGTAAATACTAGTAAATTCCAACAATCCCCCACAAAATCTCATAGACACATCTACTCATTTTTAAGTTCCAAAGCATTGTTTATATACCGGTACTTAGTGGAGACTGTTAAGTTGAACTTCCACCTAGAATGTTATGTTACACTAATTCACAACTTGGATAGTGGACTATGCCTTGAACTACAAGTTTGCTGTGATACCAGTTTCACACAACGTCTAGACCGATACTAGGCTGCCGCAAGGCTTCCCCGCGGTTGGAGCTTATGCGTCATACTCCGAAAGCCTTTCATGAGTTTATTAGAGAACACCCAATTCTCACAGATTGCGACGTTCAACAATCAAGCTCATATAGGTGAGTTCCTCAAGAGATGCTCTGTAGGACACATCTCCGCTTATATAAGTAAACCACTTGGAACACATTAAGACAAATGTCAACCTACCATACAGATTAGGAGAATATTGCATCTTCACGGAGTGGGATAAAATATAAGAATACTCTCCTCTCAGCTGACCAACAGCTTGTCTCTTACTTCTAATTCACGGGATCTCCGATCACATAGAGTAGGTTACCACTGTGGACAACTCATACCGTGGGTCTCAAACCCATCTCCCTCAATGCATTATCTATCACATTACGTGATAAACCCTTTGTGAAGGGATCTGCCAAGTTCATAGTCGTTTGGATATAATCCACTATAATAACTCCGGAGTTTTTCAGTTTCCTGACAGATTTCAATCTCCTCTTCACATGCCTTGATGACTTCATATTATCCTTAGAGTTGTTCACTTTGATAATCACGGTTTGATTATCACAGTTCATTAGGATCGCGGGTATTGGTTTTTCAACCACAGGCAAGTCCATCAAAAGCTCACGAAGCCACTCTGCTTCAACAGTGGCTGTATCTATGCTGCGAGTTCTGCTTCCATAGTTGACCTCGTTAAGATGGTCTGCTTGCAAGACTTCCAAGAAACAGCGCCACCACCAAGTGTAAATAAATAACCACTAGTGGCCTTAATCTTATCAGCATCAGATATCCAATTAGAATCACTATAGCCTTCCAGAACCCTCGGGTTTCCGGTATAGTGAATTCCATAGCTCGCTGTGCCTTTTAAATAGCGCATAACTCTCTCAAGCGCACGCCAATGATCATCTCCCGGATTGGAAACAAACCGGCTCAATTTGCTCACAGCAAAAGAGATGTCAGGCCTCGTGGCACTCGCCAAATACATAAGCGAGCCTATAATCTGAGAATATCTCAGTTGATCTCTAGCAATCCGTCGATTCTTTCGAAGCAACACACTAGGTGTTGGGGAACGTAGCATAAATCAAAAAAATTCTACGTCTTCACCAAGATCCAACTATGGAGACATCTAGCAACGAGTAACTAAGAGTGCATCTACATACCGTTATGAAGATTGCGTGCGGAAGCTTTCAACGAAGCAAGGATGAAGTAGTCGTACTCTTCACGTTCTTCGTCACCGATGATCTAGCGCCGAACGGACGGCACCTCCGCGTTCAACACACGTACGGTGCAGCAACGTCACCTCCTTCTTGATCCAGCAAGGGAGGAGGAGAAGTCGTCAGAGATCCGGCAGCACGACGGTGTGATGACGGATGCAGTGGAGATCGCAGCAGGGCTTCGCCGGGCTGCCCTGCAAAGGAGTTGGGAGGTGTGACGGGAGGGGGAGAGGCGCCAGGGCTGAGGTGCGGCTGCCCTCTCCCCCCCACATATATATAGGGGGCCAGGGGGGGCGCCAGCCCCTTGCAGATCCAATCTGCAAGGGGGGGCGGCGGTCAGGGAGGAGTCCCCCTCCCCCAAGGCAAGTGGTGGCCCCCCTCCCCTTAGGGTTTTATCCCTATGCGCATGGGGAGGTAGGGCCCCCTTGTGGTGCGCCAGCCCAGAGGGCTGCACGCATCCCCTTGCGGCCTAGGGGCCCCACCGGGATGGGTGGCCCCACCCGGTGGACCCCCGGGGCCCCTCCGGTGGTCCCGAGACGCTCCCGGTGACCCTCGGAGATCACCCGTTGGCCGAAACTGGACTTCCCATATATCAATCTTTACCTCCGGACCATTCCGGAACTCCTCGTGACGTCCGGGATCTCATCCGGGACTCCGAACAACTTTCGGGTTTCCACATGCATTTATCTCTACGACCCTAGCGTTACCGAACCTTAAGTGTGTAGACCCTACGGGTTCGGGAGACACGTAGACATGACCGAGACCACTCTCCGGTCAATAACCAACAGCGGGATCTGGATACCCATGTTGGTTCCCACGTGTTCCTCGATGATCTTCATCGGATGAACCACCGTGTCAAGGATTCACTCAATCCCGTATGTTATTCCCTTTGTCTATCGGTACGGTACTTGCCCGAGATTCGATCGTCGGTATCCTCGATACCTTGTTCAATCTCGTTATGGCAAGTCTCTTTACTCGATCCGTAATTCATCATCCCGTGACTAACTACTTAGTCACATTGAGCTCATTATGATGATGACTTACCGAGTGGGCCCAGAGGTACCTCTCCGTCATACGGAGTGACAACATCCCAGTCTCGGTTCGTACCAACTCAACAAACACTTTCGGAGATACCCGATGTGTACCTTTATAGCCACCCAGTTACGTTGTGACGGTTGGCACACCCAAAGTACTCCTACAGTATCCGGGAGTTGTACAACCTCATGGTCTAAGGAATAAATACTTGACACCGAAAAGCTTATGCATTACGAACTATACGATCTCGTGTTATGCTCAAGTTTGGGTCTTGTCCATCACATCATTCTCCTAATGATGTGATCCCGTTATCACTGACATCTCATGTCCATGGTCAGGAAACCGTGACCATCTGTTGATCAACGAGCTGGCTACTAGAGGCCTACCAGGGACTCATTTTGGTCTATGTATTCACACATGTATCGCTGTTTCCGTACGATACAATTCAAGCATGAATAACAGACAATTATCATGAACAAGGAGATATAATAATAATGCTTTTATTATTGCCTCTAGGGCATATCTCCAACAGTCTCCCACTTGCACTAGAGTCAATAATCTAGTTACATTGTGATGAATCGAACACCCATAGAGTTCTGGTGTTGATCATGTTTTGCTCGTGAAAGAGGTTTAGTCAACGGGTCTGCAACATTCAGATCCGTATGCACTTTACAAATATCTATGTCTCCATCCTGAACATAATTCCGGATGGAGTTGAAACGGCGCTTGATGTGCTTGGTCTTCTTGTGAAACCTGGGCTCCTTGGTAATAGCAATAGCACCAGTGTTGTCACAGAAGAGAGTCATCGGGCTTGACGCGCTTGGAATGACTCCGAGGTCGGTGATGAACTCCTTCATCCAGACTCCTTCCTGCGCTGCTTCAGAAGCAGCTATGTACTCTGCTTCACATGTAGATGCTGCCACCACGCTTTGCTTGCAACTGCACCAGCTGACTGCCCCTCTATTCAAAATATACACGTATCCGGTTTGCGACTTAGAGTCATCCAGATCTGTGTCGAAGCTAGCATCGACGTAACCCTTTACGACGAGCTCTTCGTCACCTTCATAAACGAGAAACATATCCTTAGTCCTTTTCAGGTACTTCAGGATGTTCTTGACCGCTGTCCAGTGTTCCGTACCGGGATCACTTTGGTACCTCCCTACCAAACTTATGGCAAGGTTCACATCAGGTCTGGTACACAGCATGGCATACATGATAGAACCTATGGCCGAGGCATAGGGAATGACACTCATCTTTTCTCTATCTTCTGCCGTGGTCGGCGACTGAGCTTTGCTCAATCTCATACCTTGCAAAACAGGCAAGAATCCTTTCTTTGACTGATCCATATTGAACTTCTTCAATATTTTGTCAAGGTATGTACTTTGTGAAAGACCAATGAGGCATCTCGATCTATCTCTATAGATTTTGATGCCTAATATGTAAGCAGCTTCTCCAAGGTCCTTCATTGAAAAACTTTTATTCAAGTAGGCCTTTACATTTTCCAAGAATTCTATATCATTTCCCATCAGCAATATGTCATCCACATATAATATGAGAAATGCCACAGAGCTCCCACTCACTTTCTTGTAAATACAGGCTTCTCCATAAGTCTGTATAAAGCCAAACGCTTTGATCACCTCATCAAAGCGAATATTCCAACTCCGAGATGCTTGCTCCAGCCCGTAAATCGAGCGCTGGAGCTTGCATACCTTGTTAGCGTTCTCTGGATCGACAAAACCTTCCGGTTGCATCATATACAACTCTTCCTTGAGGAAGCCATTAAGGAATGCTGTTTTGACGTCCATTTGCCATATCTCATAATCATAGAATGCGGCAATAGCTAACATGATTCTGACTGACTTCAGCATCGCTACGGGAGAGAAAGTCTCGTCGTAGTCAATCCCTTGAACTTGTGATAACCCTTAGCGACAAGCCGAGCCTTATAGATGGTCACATTACCATTCGCGTCTGTCTTCTTCTTAAATATCCATTTGTTTTCTATGGCGTGCCTATCTTCAGGCAAGTCCACCAAAGTCCATACTTTGTTTTCATACATGGATTCTATCTCGGATTTCATGGCTCCAAGCCATTTATTGGAATCTGGGCCCGCCATCGCTTCTTCATAGTTCGAAGGTTCACCGTTGTCTAACAACATGATTTCCAGTACAGGGTTGCCGTACCACTCTGGTGCGGAATGTACCCTTGTGGACCTTCGAAGTTCAGTAGTAACTTGATATGTTTCTTCATGATCATTATCATCAACTTCCTCCCTTGTCGGTGCAGGCACCTCAGGAACTGTTTCCTGTGCTGCGCTACTTTCCGATACAGGAGGGGTGACTGTCACCTCATCAAGTTCTACTTTCCTCCCACTCACTCCTTTCGAGAGAAACTCTTTCTCCAGAAAGTATCCATTCTTGGCAACAAAGACTTTGCCTTCAGATCTGTGGTAGAAGGTGTACCCAACAGTTTCCTTTGGGTATCCTATGAAGACACATTTTTCCGATTTGGGTTCGAGCTTCTCAGGTTGAAGTTTCTTCACATAAGCATCGCAACCCCAAACTTTCAGAAACGACAGCTTCGGTTTCTTGCCAAACCAAAGTTCATGCGGAGTCGTCTCAACGGATTTCGACGGAGCCCTATTTAAAGTGAATGCGGAAGTCTCTAAAGCATAACCCCAAAAAGATAGCGGTAAATCGGTGAGGGACATCATAGATCGCACCATGTCCAACAGAGTACGATTTCGACGTTCGGACACACCGTTACGTTGAGGTGTTCCGGGCGGTGTCAATTGTGAAACAATTCCACAGCTTCTAAGGTGTGTGCCAAATTCATGACTTAAATATTCACCCCCACGATCCGATCGCAGGAACTTTATTTTTCTGTCACGTTGATTCTCAACCTCATTCTGAAATTCCTTGAACTTTTCAAAGGTCTCAGACTTGTGTTTCATCAAATAGATATACCCATATCTACTCAAGTCATCTGTGAGGGTGAGAACATAACGATAGCCTCCGCGAGCCTCAACACTCATTGGACCGCACACATCGGTATGTATGATTTCCAACAAGTTGGTTGCTCGCTCCATTGTTCCGGAGAACGGAGTCTTGGTCATCTTGCCTAAGAGGCATGGTTCGCACGTGTCAAATGATTCATAATCAAGAGACTCTAGAAGTCCATCCGAATGGAGCTTCTTCATACGTTTGACACCAATATGACCAAGTCGGCAATCCCACAAGTATGTAGGACTATCATTATCAACTTTACATCTTTTGGCATCTACACTATGAATATGTGTATCACTACGTTCGAGATTCATCAAAAATAAACCATTGACCAGCGGGGCATGACCATAAAACATATCTCTCAAATAAATAGTACAACCATTATTCTCCGATTTGATAGAATATCCATCTCGCATAAGACGAGATCCAGAAACAATGTTCATGCTCAAAGCTGGTACTAAATAACAATTATTCAGGTTCAAAACTAATCCCGAGGGTAGATGTAGAGGCAGCGTGCCGACGGCGATCACATCGACCTTGGAACCATTCCCGACGCGCATCGTCACCTCATCCTTCGCCAGTCTCCGTTTATTCCGCAGCTACTGTTTTGAGTTACAAATGTGAGCAACTGCACCGGTATCGAATACCCAGGAGCTACTACGAGTGCTGGTAAGGTACACATCAATAACATGTATATCATATATACCTTTGACGTTGCCGGCCTTCTTGTCTGCTAAGTATTTGGGGCAGTTCCGCTTCCAGTGACCCGTTCCCTTGCAATAAAAGCACTCTGTCTCAGGCTTGGGTCCATACTTTGGCTTCTTCCCGGCAACAGGCTTGCCAGGCGCGGCAACTTGCTTGCCGTCCTTCTTGAAGTTCTTCTTACCCTTGCCTTTCTTGAACTTAGTGGTTTTATTGACCATCAACACTTGATGTTCTTTCTTGATGTCTACCTCCGCTGATCTCAGCATTGAATACACCTCGGGAATGGACTTCTCCATCCCCTGCATATTGAAATTCAGCACGAAGCTCTTGAAGCTTGGTGGGAGCGACTGGAGGATTCTGTCAACGACCGCTTCATCTGGGAGATTCATTCCCAGCTGAGACAAGCGGTTGTGCAATCCTGAAATCTTGAGGATGTGCTCACTGACAGAACTGTTCTCCTCCATCTTACAGCTGTAGAATGCGTCGGAGACATCATATCTCTCGACTCGGGCATGAGCTTGGAAAACCATTTTCAGCTCTTCGAACATCTCGTATGCTCCATGGTGCTCAAAACGCTTTTGGAGCCCCGATTCTAAACTGTATAGCATGCCGCACTGAACCAGGGAGTAATCATCACTACGCGACTGCCAGACGTTCAAAACGTCTTGGTCAGCATCGGGAGCAGGTGCATCACCTAGCGGTGCTTCTAGGACATAAGTTCTCTTGGCAGCTATGAGGATAATCCTCAGGTTACGGACCCAATCCGTATAGTTGCTACCATCGTCTTTCAGCTTGGTTTTCTCTAGGAACGCGTTGAAGTTGAGGGAAACTGGAGCGTGGGCCATTTGATCTACAAGAGATATTGTAAAGAATTTAGACTAAGTTCATGATAATTAAGTTCATCTTAATCAAATTATAATGAACTCCCACTCAGAATGACATCTCTCTAGTCATCTTAAGTGATACACGATCCGAATCGAGTAGTCCGTGTCCGATCATCACGTGAGACGGACTAGTCAAAAACGGTGAACATCTTCATGTTGATCGTATCTTCTATACGACTCGTGTTCGACCTTTCGGTCTTCCGTGTTCCGAGGCCATGTCTGTACATGCTAGGCTCGTCAAGTGAACCCTAAGTGTATTGCGTGTGTAAATCTGTCTTACACCCGTTGTATGTGAACGTTAGAACCTATCACACCCGATCATCACGTGGTGCTTCGGAGCAACGAGCTTTAGCAACGGTGCACAGTTAGGGGAAACACATTACTTGAAATTTTAGTGAGAGATCATCTTATTTACTACCGTCGTTCTAAGTAAACAAGATGCAAAAACATGATAAACATCACATGCAATCAATTATAGTGACATGATATGGCCAATATCATCTTGCTCCTTGGATCTCCATCTTCGGGGCACCATGATCATCTTGTCACCGGCTCGACACCATGATCTCCATCATCGTGTCTTGAGGAAGTCGTCACGCCAACTATTACTTCTACTACTATAGCTAACGTTTAGCAACGAAGTAAAGTAATTACATAGCGTTATTCAGTGACACGCAGGTCATACAATAATAAAGACAACTCCTATGGCTCCTGCCGGTTGTCAAGTTCATCGACATACAAGTCGTGATTTCCTATTACAAAACATGATCAATCTCATACATCACATATATCATTCATCACATCTTCGTTCTTGGCCATACCACGTCACAAAACACATGCTGCAAAAACAAGTTAGACATCCTCTAATTGTTGTTGCAAGATTTACGTGGCTTCTATAGGATTTCTAGCAAGAACGTTTCTTACCTACGCCAAAACCACAACGTGATTTGTCAACTTCTATTTACCCTTCATAAGGACCCTTTTCATCGAATCCGATCCGACTAAAGTTAGAGAGACAGACACCCGCCAGCCACCTTATGCATCTAGTGCATGTCTATCGGTGGAACCAGTCTCACGTAAGCGTACGTGTAAGGTCGGTCCGGGCCGCTTCATCCCACAATACCGCCGAACCAAGATTGACTAGTAACGGTAAGAAAGTTGAACAAGATCATACGCCCACAACTGCTTTGTGTTCTACTCGTGCAAGATGCTACGCATAAAACCTAGGCTCTGATACCACTGTTGGGGAACGTAGCATAAATCAAAAAATTTCTACGTCTTCACCAAGATCCAACTACGGAGACATCTAGCAACGAGTAACTAAGAGTGCATCTACATACCGTTATGAAGATTGCGTGCGGAAGCTTTCAACGAAGCAAGGATGAAGTAGTCGTACTCTTCACGTTCTTCGTCACCGATGATCTAGCGCCGAACGGACGGCACCTCCGCGTTCAACACACGTACGGTGCAGCAACGTCACCTCCTTCTTGATCCAGCAAGGGGGGAGGAGAAGTCGTCAGAGATCCGGCAGCACGACGGCGTGATGACGGATGCAGTGGAGATCGCAGCAGGGCTTCGCCGGGCTGCCCTGCAAAGGAGTTGGGAGGTGTGACAGGAGGGGGAGAGGCGCCAGGGCTGAGGTGCGGCTGCCCTCCCCCCCACATATATATAGGGGGCCAGGGGGGGCGCTAGCCCCTTGCAGATCCAATCTGCAAGGGGGGGCGGCGGCCAGGGAGGAGTCCCCCTCCCCCAAGGCAAGTGGTGGCCCCCCCTCCCCTTAGGGTTTTATCCCTATGCGCATGGGGAGGTGGGGCCCCCTTGTGGTGCGCCAGCCCAGAGGGCTGCACGCATCCCCTTGCGGCCTAGGGGCCCCACCGGGATGGGTGGCCCCACCCGGTGGACCCCCGGGGCCCCTCCGGTGGTCCCGGGACGCTCCCGGTGACCCTCGGAGATCACCCGTTGGCCGAAACTGGACTTCCCATATATCAATCTTTACCTCCGGACCATTCCGGAACTCCTCGTGACGTCCGGGATCTCATCCGGGACTCCGAACAACTTTTGGGTTTCCACATGCATTTATCTCTACGACCCTAGCGTTACCGAACCTTAAGTGTGTAGACCCTACGGGTTCGGGAGACACGTAGACATGACCGAGACCACTCTCCGGTCAATAACCAACAGCGGGATCTGGATACCCATGTTGGTTCCCACGTGTTCCTCGATGATCTTCATCGGATGAACCACCGTGTCAAGGATTCACTCAATCCCGTATGTTATTCCCTTTGTCTATCGGTACGGTACTTGCCCGAGATTCGATCGTCGGTATCCCCGATACCTTGTTCAATCTCGTTATGGCAAGTCTCTTTACTCGATACATAATTCATCATCCCGTGACTAACTACTTAGTCACATTGAGCTCATTATGATGATGACTTACCGAGTGGGCCCAGAGGTACCTCTCCGTCATACGGAGTGACAACATCCCAGTCTCGGTTCGTACCAACTCAACAGACACTTTCGGAGATACCCGATGTGTACCTTTATAGCCACCCAGTTACGTTGTGACGGTTGGCACACCCAAAGTACTCGTACAGTATCCGGGAGTTGTACAACCTCATGGTCTAAGGAATAAATACTTGACACCGAAAAGCTTATGCATTACGAACTATACGATCTCGTGTTATGCTCAAGTTCGGGTCTTGTCCATCACATCATTCTCCTAATGATGTGATCCCGTTATCACTGACATCTCATGTCCATGGTCAGGAAACCGTGACCATCTGTTGATCAACGAGCTGGCTACTAGAGGCCTACCAGGGACTCATTTTGGTCTATGTATTCACACATGTATCGCTGTTTCCGTACGATACAATTCAAGCATGAATAACAGACAATTATCATGAACAAGGAGATATAATAATAATGCTTTTATTATTGCCTCTAGGGCATATCTCCAACACTAGGATCACACGGAGTTGGAGAAGGCTTACAGTCGCTATACCCGAAGCGACTCAAGACCTTTTCCACATAGTGAGATTGAAGCAGTGTAATCCCACCATTATCATCTCTCAGCAGCTTGATGTTCAAGATATCATCAGCCACTCCTAAATCCTTCATCTCAAAACAACGAGATAAGAAATCCTTAACTTCCTTAATTAAATCAAGATTGGTTCCAAATATCAGTATGTCGTCGACATATAGACAAAGAATAACTCCCTCGCCCCCACCATGGCGATAGTACACACATTTGTCAGCTTCGTTTACAACAAAGCCTTCAGAAGTCAAAGTCCTTTCAAACTTCTCGTGCCATTGCTTAGGAGCTTGCTTGAGGCCATATAATGACTTCAATAACTTACACACTTTTCCTTCCTGACCGGGCACTACGAAACCGTCTGGCTGCTCCATATAAATTTCCTCATCCAACTCCCCATTAAGGAAAGCTGTCTTAACGTCCATTTGATGAACGAGAAGACCATGCGAGGCAGCCAAAGACAGTAGCACTCGGATAGTGGTCAATCTAGCCACAGGTGAGTAAGTATCAAAGAAGTCTTCACCTTCTTTCTGAGTATAACCCTTGGCCACAAGCCTTGCCTTGTACTTTTCAATTGTACCATCAGGCCTAAGCTTTTTCTTGAACACCCACTTACACCCTACAGGTTTACACCCATAGGGACGATCGGTGATCTCCCAGGTTCCGTTAGCCAGGATGGAATCCATCTCGCAACAGACAGCCTCTTTCCAGTAGTCAGCATCAAGAGATGCATAGGCTTCTGAAATAGTCCTAGGTGTGTCATCCACGAGGTACACAATGAAATCATTACCAAAGGACTTTGCAATCCTCTGTCTCTTGCTCCTAACAGGAACTTTATTGTCATCCTCCAAGGGATTCTCAACGTGTTCTATTGGAATGGTGGGTTCAGGAATCTCAGTTATTTCCTGACTCGATAAAATAGGTATTTCCTGATTTGATGAGCTAGCCATATCCTTCATAGGAAATATGTTCTCAAAGAAAGTCGCATCATTCGACTCCATAATCGTACCGACATGCATGTCGGATACCTCAGATTTTACTACCAAAAATCTATAACCGATGCTATTAAAAGCATAGCCCAGAAGAACACAATCTACGGTTTTAGGTCCAAGCTTGCGCTTCTTGGGAATTGGTATATTGACTTTCGCCAAACAACCCCAAGTACGTAAGTAAGAGAGTTTCAATCTTTTCCTTTCCCATTCCTCAAATGGAGTAATGGTTTTATTCTTTGTGGGAACTCGGTTTAGGACATGACATGCAGTCATTAGCGCCTCCCCCCACCATGCCAAGGAGAGACCCGAAGTGTCTAACATGGCGTTAACCAAATCAGACAGAGTTCGGTTCTTTCTTTCAGCCACCCCATTTGATTGAGGTGAATAGGGAGGCGTCCTCTCATGGATAATACCATGTTCCGCACAAAACGAATTGAATTCATTTGAAAAATACTCTCCACCACGATCAGACCTAAGCCATTTAATTTTACGATCAAGTTGGTTCTCTGCTTCGGCCTTATAGTTTTTGAAGTAAGTTAAAGCCTCATCTTTTGTTTTCAGAAGATACACATAACAATATCTAGTGGAGTCATCAATGAGTGTCATAAAGTGTTTCTTTCCACCCTTTGTCAACATGCCATTCATCTCACAAAGATCAGAATGTATAAGCTCCAGTGGTGCTAAATTTCTTACCTCCGCAGTCTTATGGGACTTGCGAGGTTGCTTAGCTTGAACAAACACTTGACATTTGAAACCTTTCACAGTAGTAAATTTCGGAATTAAACTCATATTTGCTAACCGCGTCATGCAACCAAAGTTAATATGACAAAGTCGTGAATGCCAAATATCAGATTCATTATCGTGGCAAACATGATTAATAACTTTAGTGCATAAGTCTGACAAAGATAGGCGGAACAAGCCTCCGCACTCATAGCCTTTACTAACAAATTTTCCATACTTGGAAATTACAACTTTATTGGACTCGAAAACCAACTTATAACCATCTCGACATAAACGCGAACCGCTGACGAGATTCTTATTGATGGAGGGCACATGATGCACGTTCTTCAGTCGCACGATCTTCCCCGAAGTAAACTTCAGATCGACCGTACCAACACCACGAACAGTGGCATGTGACCCGTTCCCCATCAGCACGGGGGAAGTCCCTGTGACCCAATATCCTTCATCTCGGTGTCAGACATGACAACATTAGCGGTCTTGCCGCTATTCTCCAGCTGCTGCAGCTCATGCCGTTTGGGGCATCTCGGAGCCCAATGGCTCAGGTCGCCACAAACGTGGCACGATCCCTTCTTCTTCTTAAAGTTGGTAGAGGACGATGGCTTAAACTTGTTGTCAGGCTTGCCTTTACCCTCGTATTTCTTCTTGTTATATTTAGGCTTGTTGGGCTGGTAGTTTTTCTTCTGCACCATGTGTGGAGCAGAACCTACCTCAGCAACCCGAGCACGTGTATCCTTTGCTCTCGCCTTCTCTTCCACATCAAGAGATCCGATGAGGTCCAAAACAGAAAACTCATGTCTCTTGTGTTTCAGAGAAGTAGCAAAGGTGCCCCACAAAGGTGGAAGCTTGGCAATGATGCCACCGCCACAAATTTGTCCGGTAAATTACACTTAAAGTGCTCAAGTTCCTTAGCGAGTGACTGTATCTCATGAGCCTGTTGAACAACAGAACGCTCATCAGTCATCTTGTAGTCATAGAATTGCTCCATGACGTACAACTCGCTACCAGCGTCCGAGACCCCAAACTTGGCCTCGAGCGCGGCCCACATGTCCTTGCCATTATTAAACGACATATAAGGATCCACAATGGAATCATCAATAATACCGAGGAGGGCTGTCTTAAACATAATATCAACCCTTTCAAAGGCTTCCCGCTGTGCAGGTTCAAGATCGCCCTCAGGCATGCCCTTGGTGGCCGCATAGAAGTTCATGGATTGAAACCACAACACTGCTCTCGTGCGCCACCTCTTATAGTTCACACCCTTGAACCGATCGGGCTTTGTCGACGTAAGAAAAGCAGGTGTAGCAAATTGCCTATAATCAGGTTTTTGGATTGTTGAATATATTAGCAATTCATCATATGGTTTAATCCGAAATATCATAAAATTAATCATGACAGAAGCAACTAAAGCGAGCATGCAAATATCTAGTACAATGGGGAAACAGATCCAATCTACGGCAAGTACTAGACATAGAAATTGTAGCGAGATCTGATACAGATGAGAGAGAGATGCATACGTTGCAGCAGCTGTAGTAGCGGCTGTGTTATCCCCGGTCTGGGCCATGTCGTCGTTGAGGAAGAGGTTGCCGATGTCTGGGAAGAAGTCGTCGTTGGGGAAGTGATCGCTGTCAGCAGTCGAGCGAGAGCTCTCCCCAAAAACATGATCGCCCCTCTCCCGTACAGGATCGCAAGAGGCGGGGTTCCGGAGGCCTGCTGTCCCTTCTTCTGGTGCACGCCGGAAGGAGGGATGGAGAAGGCTTGAGTGGCGGCGCAATATTTTGGAACGGTGAGAAACCATACGAAAACAACCTACTCCCAAGGCTGGCTTGGTACGGGTTTATATAGTGTATGTTGGGAGTCAAAGCAGCCGCCATAAACGCGTCCGTTTATGATATAAAAACTGCCGTACCTAACACATCCGTTTATGAAATAGAAACAGTAACAATAAACGCGTTTGTTAATGAGCCAGAAACGGTCGTAATAACCGCGTCTGTTAATGAAATAGAAACAGCCCCAATAAACGCGACCGTTACTAATTAATCAATGACTCATTAATTTTCCCAATTAACAAAATAATAATGTGTCAATGAGAATTTCTAAATTTATTTGGACTAGAAAATACTAGTAAATTCCAACAGCTACATGGGAGTAGATATAAATCAAACTCGACATGAGATACATGTCTGTTTAATCTGATCACCCCACCCCTCCAGTCCGTGTTTCTCTTCATATGTTCTATTAGATGTCACCTGAGGTAGGAGCGTATTGGAGAAAGAATTACTGTGGCAGGCTAACTTTTTCTTACCTCCATTGAACATTCAGACCTTGAAGATGCTAGTTCACACCTTGATTCTCCAATCCTCATTGAGGAGAATTGGTCAGTTTATGCTAAAACAAGAGGTAATAACTAGCTAGGGAAGTTAATTCATTGTTGCACTGTAAATCAATGAAAAGCCAGGCAATATGGATCTTTCAAAAAAAAAATTTATAGGGAAACATTGCTACTCTCTGCCTGCTCCCGTCGAAGAAGCAAGAGTCAAAAGGTGCCAGACTCTGGAAGCATAAAAAATGCAGACTCTGGTTTCTGCGTTAAAAATAAGTGAAGGGATTATCAAGAAACTTAACAGCTATGATTGTTATTTCTGATGAACCTAAAAGCATGTTTTCAGGCAGAGCTTATTCACTTAAGATTGTTGTACCATGCACCTGCACCATGAAAAGATTAATAACTATTAGCACAACGAACTGTTTACAGTCAACATCTTAAACAGCATATAAAGTACATCTGCTCAAGCCAAAATAGGTGCAAGACACACACACTGTCCTGGCGATGCTAACTGGAGTGTTTCCTTTTTCATTCTTAAAGAGCCCGCTCATTGATGCCATGGTGGAATTTTTTGATTATTTTATTCGTTTATGCATGTAAACTTTCGTTTTTAACATTTTGCAAGTAATACAATTTTTTACGTGAATACAAGCAAGATTTTTTTTAGAAGAGTAATTGCACTGCCGGTATTGATGCCATTTTTTTGAAAAAATCATCTTAAGATACCAATCTAAAAACTACCGTCCGAATACGCAATTTTCCAAACATATTAACATCACTAATCTGAGAACCCTCACATGTACATTGGAAGATGCTGGCAGTTAATTTGGAAGTGTAACGTTCCACCTCCTACTGCTAGGAACTTTGCCGTTGATTTATGGCAATGTATAACTTCGGTCTGGTGACTCCCGGTTATCAGTGAAGTTCAGAACAAAGGCAGAGAATGGCTCCTGGACATGTTACACCCCTTGACTGAGATCGAACGTTGTATGTTATTGATGACACAATGGTGATGCTGGCATAATCGGAATGAACCAGTACATGACAAACCTCCTCCACCGATGGATACTTCAAGAAGATATCTATGCACTTATTTAGACTCATTGTTGTCGCTGGTGTAGAACACTGTGTGTGACCTAGCAAAAGGTAAACAAATGATATCATGTGATCGCTTGGTTAAATCCTCGCATACAGTATCAGCCCTGACTCCTCCAACCAGATGGTCCCCTCCTAGAAGTATGTGCATGAATGATCACCCAGGACAGCCAAGGGAAGATAATTTTCTCTTCATGTAGAGAACTTTTCTCTTGCAGAGATGCGATGGAGTCGGAATTGTGTGTGTGCATGGAGGTATTGTCCATCGCCATCCAACAAAACGATCTCCAGGTTTAGGTGGAGATGGAGTTAACATGATTAATGAGAAGAGCACAGACATATCAGTTTATGCTTCCTTGGTAGCTGAGATCAAGCACTTCAGAAATATTCGTACTACTTGTGTTACTCATAGCTAGAATCAAGTTAGTGACTTTTAGAAAAGTTTGATAGAACATGACAAAGAACTGCCGTTTGGTTAGGCTCTTATGTACATTAGGTTGTTGAACGTTGTATTTAGATTGTATTCTGAACAATTATTTGGGTAATATAAGTTTACCCGCCCAAAAAATGCAACTTAGCATCGGGTCAGCATCGACATCGCCTTTTCTGACCTCCAACAACAGATTCGTTAATTACACAGCCAACATCATGACTAGGGTATCGACCTTTATATTTGTTGATCCCTCTAGGGCACCTTTGACCGCATTGGCTAACACCTGTAGCAGAGTGTCTACGGTCCCCATAGTGTTTACATTTAGTCCAGCCTCTGCCGACCCCTTAAGGGCGCTCTTGTCAGCAGCGGTCACGAGCTATAGCAGATCCGCCGCCATTCAGTCTACCTCGTGCGGCCTCTTGGCGAATGGTCCATCAACAAAACAGAATGTAGCCATGCCACCGAAGAAGATGATTTTTGGATTCAAATACATCAACATTGGAACTGCTGACTAGTTGAGCATCATAAAGAAACTTCACCCGAAAAATAGTTTTCGGGGCCATAAATTTTGTACCAAACTTTTACACTTAGTTTATTAAAATATAATATGAAACATTATTTTTGTATATTGCTTAGTTTACTTAGTATATACTTAATAAAAGTAAATTGTGTTTGAGCACTCTCTTGTATTCGGTTGAAACATCCATGGTTCAAAAATAACAATTTTTCCTTGTTTACAACATTATACAAAAATATGCGTGTATTTCTGTATAATTTTAATATCCTTAAATATTTCAGTTGGGATTTCCGGAACATGCGGAGTAAAAAGCATCCAAATGCAAGTTTCTAGTGCCTGATTTAGATATAAGAAAATAGAAAATTCTAGAGTTGTGATATTTTAAGAGGATCTTCTCATCCAATCATCATCGGCATTGTTGATTACTAGTTTTTTTTCCTTCATACTACTTCTTGCATACTTTCATGAGTCCAGCAACCTGTTGCCAGCATGATACATGCGTGTGGCAATGGACTCGCGCAGGAGGACGACGTCGTATGGAGTCGATGGTAGAGAGGCATGGCAAGGCCGATGCGTCAGTATCTGCTCTGAAGATGAATCGTTGGAAGATGGTGGTGACGGCCCTTGCAGTGTGCGCATGTGGTGCCCATGGAGAGTGCGTCAGACCGCTGTGTGATCCAGTCCATGCATTGTGGCTTGGATGGGGTACCCGACTTTAGATGTTAGGCTTGGGTGTGATGTCTGTTTGGTATTAGGAGTAGTGACAGTTGTTTCCAAGATGGAGACTTCAGGCTTACTCATGTATTACTTTGTATGGTCCTTGTGAATAATCTTTATCTTGACCTAATATTAAAGGGAGGAGCCTTCCGTAGTTTTCCATCCATCACTTCTTTATATTCGTTGATTTTATATCGACCATAAAGATTGATGGCAGAGATTTGAAAAAAATACTAATAAATCTCTCCTTTCTTTTTTCTATGTTAACATTCCGTGTTCTGTTCGTTCGTGATATGCCATTAGCACTTTCTTTTTCCCGATAAAGGGCGCTTTTATTATCTCAAAATGTAGCATCAAGCGGATACAAATCATGATGAGCGACATCCGGCCTCTGCATAGCTTAGATGGACACAGCCAATAAAATAACCGTCTGACAAAGTATATAAAAAAAAGACAGTTTGGCAACAGTAAAGCGATATGAGATCAAAACTATGCCTATGTCGACGAAGGAGGTGGACCGATTCGGAGATTATGGTGCCATCCATGTTGGGTAAAAACCTCCCTGGCCACCCGCTCCAACCGCATACATGCCACCTTGAACAGCGACTGGTACTCCGTTCGGTGCAGCGTAGACCACATACGAAGCCAATGCGTACAACGGTAGATAACCTGCATAGGAGAGGAGATTTTGCCATTAAAAACACAATGATTTTGCCATTAAAAACACAATCATTTCTACATAGCCAAAGCGACCATAGTAAGACAGACGCTCCCACCCGAATTAGCGTACTAATCGTATTTGGTATTCCGTCAAGCCAGTGACCATATAAATTGGCGACACTTGTAGGCGGATACAAATTGGACGCTATTTGGATGACGGACCATGTAGAACGCGCAAACTTGCATTGAAAGAAAAGGTGTTTGATTGTCTCATCCTGAGTACAAAAGCTACACCTCTTGCTTCCTTGCCAGTTGCGTCTAGCAAGATTGTCTTTAGTTAGCACAACTCCTCTCCCAAGATACCACATGAAAATCTTAACTTTAAGTGGCATCTTCGATTTCCATATTAGTTTATTATTTTCCACTGGAATTTCTGAGTGCGATAGTGCACGGTAAATAGAGTCAACTGTGAAGGACCTCGATGTAGTTAGATTCCTGCGAAACACATCCCGTCCTTGTGTCAAGTTAATCAAATCCAAACGGGATAGTAGATGTTGCCATGACAAAAGACGAGGGCCAATCAAATCCCTCCTAAATGATACATCTGGTGGGGAAGAGCTGAGAACGTGCGCAAGAGTATCATTCTTATCGCGCACTATGCGGTACAAGGCTGGATATTGTTCTCGGAGAGTGGCATTTCCTAGCCACTTGTCCTCCCAAAATCCTTTATCGCGAATGATCCGAAGCGAAAAAGATGTTTCTTAACCGCCATCAGACCATCCCAAAAATGTGAGTCATCAGGCTTCCAATATGCCAGGGATATTGCTTTTTGGCCTAGATACTTATTGCGCAGCAGAGTTTGCCAAACACCATCCTCGGTAAGTAGTTTAAATAAGTACTGCAAGTTAGCACACAAGCAACAACAAAAATAGTAGCAGGTCTACTTTCTGGTCGATGATAGTCACCCAATGATTGGTTGTTACTTATATCCTGAAATGGGGTGCTTGGGTCTGTATAAATACATAGCGCAAGTCAGCACACAAGCAACAACAAAAACAACAAAAACAGTAGAACAAAGTAGGAAGTGGTTGGTGATAGTTACCCAATGCTTGGTTGTTGCTTATATATTGAAATGGGGTGCGCAGCAAGGCACGATTGGGAGACGACATACCGCCGCCCGCCTTCATGTGAATATTCATGTCATTAAATTATTAGAATCATGTATATTGTGCATATAATCATTAGAGTTTTCTATTACTGACAAGCAGAAGATAAGCAGTAATTGTTTCGTATGTGTAACAATACTACACTGTCCATTTTGTTGATATATTGTGTGTCAACAGAGTAGTACAGCAGGTTGCATGTTTAAATCAGTTAGAAGATTGCGGTAGCCAAAACACTAACTATTTTCCACATAGAAATCAGTAATTAGAGATGTAAAATGAATCATTATGTGGAGACTGGCGCGATGTATCATTCCTCTGCCATAGGTATGGTAGAATGGTGTGCAATTGCATGGTATCTGAATGTCTTCTACGATCTTACCTTTTCTGCATGCCTAATGTTTGATATGTTCTATAAAGATAGATAATGGAGTATAACTGTTCTGAAAATTGTAATCTTGAGTGCATGGAAGAATGACAGCTGGACCAGGGGCCGTGCAGGGCGGAGGCGGCCGCACGGGTGCCAGGCGGGCTCCTGGGCACTGGCGATCTGGCGGGCTTCTGCCACGCTGCGAGGGGGCAGGACGGCCTCCTGGGCGCCCGCTACATCGATCGTGCATGGAGGCGGCAGCGTGGTCGAGTGGCGCGAGGTCGTCGTGCGGGAAAAGACGGTGTTAGCGTGATGGTGACGGAAGGCAGAGAGGATCCTGGGCGGTTGCGCGAGGGGAATAGTGTGCGATTAGAATTGCCTCATTGTCGGGGTGATGTGGGACTGATTATTGGAGGAAAGGCCTCCGTAGTCTCCTGATGAAGCACGGTCAGTCAATGTAAATTGGTACGTGCACACCATAGAAGTATTAGAGCCATGATGGTTGTTAGATTCAGAGTCGTGGGACTAATCGTGCGGTGGTGAATGGTTTGTCCGGGTTGTTGGGGTAATTCGGGGTGCACTTAAGAAAGTTCGTGTTGGATTGTAGTAGTGAAGATGGAGATTAATCTTTTTATTGTGCGAGAGAAGGTAACATGCACGGTTTATGATCAGGGCAGAAAAAGGTAACCATACAAGGATACCATACAAGGATACGTACGCTGCAATCGAGAGAGACCGAGCGTGATACAGTCACGGATTTTCCTTTCAATATCAACAGGCCCTCGAAAGCCAATCGTCGACCCGTAGCTATTTAAAGCAGGGACATAGAGCGATCAATCGATTTGGTTGTTAACCCTAGACTAAAAAAAAAAAAAACTAGCTAGCTAACCGAAACGCCATGTGGTTCTCTACATACACGCAAGCGGTCCCTGGATGTAAGGCCGGCCTGAGGTGCGACGAGAGGCTGGTGATGCATCACGTCGCCAATGGCGGCTGCTTCAAGGACTTCCACAAGGCGATGAATGAGTGCCACCCGGGCGCCGCAGAGTATGATTGGGGGCGACGCCGACGCGTCGCCAAGCAAGTCATCGTGGACGTGGAGGCATGCGTCAAGGCCACGGCGGCGCTGCGTATGTGCTTCGCCGGCAAACCTGCCATGTTCGAGCACCAGTACCTCCAGCGCATTGACGAGGGCCTCGATCAGGACGTGGAGCTGTCGCCCAACGACATCTGGCTAGAGGAAAATACCATCTTTAGGTGGTGGACCGGCATGAGGAGATGCTCCTAAGCTATGCTATTGCTATGCATCACCTATATATAGTCGTATAGATAGATGGGTTATATCGATCGGGATTACAGTTATTAGCCGTCAAGTTAGTTTGCTTACTGGATATGATATATAATAGACACAAGTTGTGTTGAATTTTTGTCTCTTTTATTAGTTGTAGAGTTTTTGCGTATGACTGCGACAAGTTGTGTTTTGAAAAATTAAATCGTCTCCGCAGCAGTCTGATCAAGCGTATCATAGCGGTAGGATCCACATGCGCCTAAGCCACGCGCGGCCACTCATCCCGGATAGCCCGTTGCAAGGAAGTGCGCGTTGCAAGGCTGTCGACCCCCACATACCGGCTCCCACTCATCCCGGATAGCCCGTTGCAAGGAAGCGCGCGTTGCAAGGCTGTCGACCCCCACATACCGGCTCCCATCTTATCCCCGTGAATCACAGGTGGCCGCTGTCTGCCCATCGTCCGTTGTCGTTCCGTCCCCGCAACACCACCGCAGGTCCGCAGCAACAGCCTGCGAACACCAGCCGCCGCCAATAAACTAACATCACGCCCCCTACTTCGATCCGATGGCGCACCATATCGTCAGAGACATGCTCGCCTCTGCCTATCATCGTCATCGATGCTCTGATGGCTCTGTTGCATCCACCCATCGCACACCGTATCCGTGCCGGTGGGGGCCTAAATGCAGGGCCATCTTTAGGAATTTGGGGCCCCCGTGCGAAATGCAAAACAAGTCCCTAAATTTTTAAATTTTCGTATAATTAAAGAACCAATATAACGGGAGTGTGTAATTAATGAACTATTTAAATCTGAAGGGGGCTGCCAGGCGGGATACAGGCGCATAGTGCTCTCTACTCCAGTGTTTGACTAATGCCGACGGTGGTCAATTGTATAGTGCATCCGTCAGGGGTTGGACTTGTCAGGCATGGGCCCTGTTTGGATACTATAACTCAGTTAGAGATTAGAGTTAGATTCTAAGCCTAAACTAACCCTAAACTAACTCTAACCAAAGAGTTGTTTGGATGGTAGGGTTAGATTGACAATAAATATATTTTTCTCAATCATTTGACTACTCTAGTGTGGAAGGGGTAACTTATTTTATTAATTTTTGTAGTGGGCCTAGGAGAACTAACCCAAATAAGCTCCTCTAGTGTGGGTTAGTTTTTTAGGGTGGGTTAGATCCAACTAACCCAAACTAACCCATCATGTTTGGATACTTTTGGGTTATTTGAGCTCCAACTAACTAAAACTAAATCTAACTCAGGGATCCAAACAGGGCCATGGTATCAGCTCACACATCATGTGATTGATCGAGAGTTTCAATTGTCAATTCTATAGAATTAAAAAAAACAGTTTTCCCATGCAAGCATTCTCACAAACACCTTGCAAACAAATGTCCGCCCAGCTCGGCTATACAGATGTCTTGTAGAGTCGTTAGTTGTTCTTCTTTGAAGCTAGGCCTAGGAACGTGTGCCCAGCTCAACTTTCTAAGTATTTATGGATGCCCAATGTTAGAGACACTACTGCAGCAGCTGCCAGCCCTCAAGGCACTCCGTATCAGGTTTAGTGAAAAAAAAAACAAGAAAGGCATTTGTTGCCTGAATGAAGCACAACTGAGTCTAGCTTGTTGCCTTGTGTTTTCCTCTGTTCTTCTTGGCCTGTTGAATCTATCAAAACCACCACTGAGAGAGCAGAACTATCTCATCTGACAAAAAACAGTACTACCTCCGTTCCCAAATATAAGTCTTTGTAGGGATCTCACTATGGACTACATACGGAGCAAAATGAGCGAATCTACACTCTAAAATGCATCTATATACATCCATATGTGGTTCATAGTGATATCTCTACAAAAACTTATACTCCCTCCGTCCCAAAATTTTTGTCTTAGATTTGTCTAAATACGGATGTATCAAGTCACATTTTAGTATTAGATACATCCGTATCTAGACAAATCTAAGACAAGAATTTTGGGACGGAGGGAGTAGTATTTAGGAACGTAGGGAGTATTTTTTCGTAATATCGATGGACTAAAATACAGTACCCGTTAACCAACACAAAGAACAAGTGGTCACGTGACAGCCTCTGAAATCCTGTGCGATAGCCGTTATACTATACTAGCTAGGAACCATTCTTTCTCGACGCAAACACACCACCCCCACTTCACCTCCATCACCTCCGCAGATTTCATCTCACCCCTGGGCCTGGGATTCACATCAGTTCACTCTCCGGCGGCGACTGAGATCGAGATGGGTTCCCTGCTGATACCACTACTGGGCAGCGTGGCCGCCAAGGCCGGCGACGCGCTGGTGGGCGAGCTGCTGCGGGCGTGGGGGCTCGACAAGTCGCGCCGGAAGCTTGAGCGCCACCTCGCCGCCGTCCAGCTCATCCTGCTGGACGCCGACATCAAGAGCCGCACCAACCCCGTCGTCCGCCGCTGGATGACGGACCTCAAGACCGCCGCCTATCGTGCTGACGACGTCCTCGACGACTTCTGCTCTGCCCCGCCGTGCTGCACAGATGCGCCCCT
This sequence comes from Secale cereale, assembly GCA_902687465.1. NCBI lineage: Eukaryota > Viridiplantae > Streptophyta > Magnoliopsida > Poales > Poaceae > Secale > Secale cereale. The sequence continues at coordinate 840,590,241 of LR738712.1, read as the reverse complement.
ACCCCACGGCACGCAAGGTTTGTCCTCGCCTGATCCTTCTCTAATACTTCCTCAAAGAACCAAAAACTTCAAATAGAACACTCGATTAATTTCATCCAAGTTCGAATGAAATCAGAAAAAAAAAGATGGACATACCAGCACTCAATCTACAAATTCATCCAATTATTATTCAATCATCTGACACAAAACACCAATATTCCACATGCCTAGCAAGCAACCCATTCTCGGCCTCTCATTTACTCCCTCCTTCCCAAAATAAGTATCTCAACTTTATACTAACTTTAATACAAAGTTATATTAAGATTGAGACACTTATTTTGGGACGGAGGCAGTATTTATTTAATGTTTTAGTTTGGAAATGAAAAGCCATTAATTCCAATTTAATTGTTTTTCATTGCAGATGCTGAGCTACTTCACAACCAACAGCCCGGTTATTTTCCGCCTCTCCATGAGCAGGAAGATGAAACATGCCCTTGAAATGATAGATGAACTGGTTGTGGAGATGAACAAATTCCAATTCTTCCAACGTGCCGAGGCGCCAAGAGTTGATCATCCGTAGACAGATTCTCAAGTCGATGAAACAAAGATTGTGGGCAGACAAGATGAGAAGGAACAAGTGGTGAAAATATTGCTCGCCCACTCCGACAACAACATTGAAGGTAATAGTGATATCATGGTGCTCCCCATAGTTGGTATGGGGGGAATTGGTAAGACTACCTGTCGTGGAATTAGTACGGCAGATGTCCGGCTTAGCGGACTTGATGATGGAACCATCGCACGGTTTAGCTTGAAGGGGTTCATAGCACACAAAGGATACAGATATTTTATATACTAGTTCGGCCCCTTCGATGAAGGTAAAAGCCTACGTCTAGTTGGTTTGGTATTGCTTGGGCGTCGGTTTACAGGGAGCGGATCGCTTGCCTGTAGTCTCGACGGGTTGATTCTTGCTTGTCCTTGAACCGTCGCCGGGTCGTCCCTTTATATTGAGGTAACGCTTGGTCCGGTTTACAGAGTCCCGAGGCCGGCTCATACTTGTGTCCGCCTCGGTCTCTGTCTTTTCTTCCTTATCTCTCAAGTTACATCGCTTGGCGGTTTACAAACCGTAATTCTATACATGGGCCCTAAGATCTCATGGGTCGTAGCCTTTATTAAATATTACAACTAAACGTATTATAATTAAGCCGGTTTACACTAGCCGGTTTATACCTGCTAGTCATATCCCTGACATTAGGCCCCAGAATGATTTGAACTTGTTCATATCACTCTCCCTTGTCTTGCATAATTTTCTTCTGTGTCTTCTCATTTTTGTAAACCGGCTCTGACGTCATCTTCGAGAATCACTAAATCTGACCGTGATATATCTCCGCATTTAACGCTGCGAGCTGTACTGTAGCTTTGTTTTAATGGTTATCCCGAAAATCGAGGCGTCAAGGGATCTTTATCCAATCTTTGCTCCCTCGAATCCCGCACCTGTCGCTTCACATCTGTCCTTCTCTTATAAATACGACCGCCCCCTTTCGTTCTATCTTCTTCTCGCCTCTTCTTCCTTCGTCTGCCGCCCGAGCTTCAAGACGCCATTGACGCCCGAGCTTGAAGCGCCGCCGTTGCCTCGCCGAGTCAAGACCTCCCTGGCCGCTGCATCAACCTGATTTGACCAGAGAACTCCGCCGCTGTCCTCCATTGTTCCAGGTACGTTTTTTCTTCCTCGTTACAGATCTGCGTCTTCTAGGGTTCTTCCTCGTGCTTCCGCCATTAGAACCTCCATGAAAACTTCGCCTTGCACCCTGAAACTTTAGTCTTTACGTCCTACTCTTAGATTCTGCCCTCAGCTTGCTGCTCCCGTGCTTTAGATCTTGTTACTTTACCTAATCTGTAGGTTCATCTGCTCCGTTTATTACCCTTGTAGTTCTTCCCATACCTTCATATATTTATTTTCTTTTTCTCGCATACTCAGATCTGTTCTGCCCTAACTGTCTGTCGAAACTTGTTTCTTCCCTTTGTAAATCTGCTAAGTATGCTCCGGTTTATACTATCATGCCTTGTTCCTGTAAAAAAATTGAAGTTTGAACGTGACGGTTTAGCTGTTCCTCGTTTGCTGTCGTGAACCGGTAATGACATTGCTCCCTGTTATTGCCGGTTTAACCATATCATTAGTCTTCTGTCTAAACCGTTGCGTAACCTTCGTAGATATCTTCTGGTTTATACTGCTGTACCCGCATAATCCGTTGTTTGCACTTTATCTTTTTCAGTACTTGTCCTCCTATCGCTATGGCCAAGCAGTTTGTTTCTTGTGATTGGGTCCCTTCCATTATCACGGAAGAAGACTTGGTCAAAATTGCTGAAATTGGTACCTTAGGTCCTCAGTCTGTTTTGAAGTGGCGGGCTCCGGGGAATTAATGCCCTCCTACTCCCAGACCCGGGGAGATTATTGTTTTCTTTGACCACATATCTCGAGGCTTCTCCCCCCCCCCCGGTTCAAAGTTTTTCCGGGGCGTTCTTGCTGCCTTCCAGCTCCACCCTCAGGACATTGGGCCCAACTCTATTTCGAATATCTGTGATTTTCAAGTCTTCTCAGAGGTATATCTGCAAGAAGAACCGTCTGTTGATCTATTCCGGGACTTTTTTCATCTGAACCGGCGCACGGAGTTCACCAGTGGACCGTATCAGGAACTCGGCGGTGTTAGTATCCAGAAAAGGAGAGACGCCGTCTTCCCTCACGCCGCTTTACACACGCATCCAAAGGAGTGGAACAAATCATGGTTTTACTGCGTTGATACTTCTCCTGAAGGGGAGAACCCTTTGCCGGGTTATCATGAGCACCGTATTCCGGAGGATCATCCTCTACCACAACGACTCAGCTCTGTCGAGCGGACCCGGTTTGCATCACAGCTCTCCAGACTAAAAGCTTTCATGGCCAATGGCTTAACTGGAACCGACTTTATGCGCTGCTGGTTGTCCTGGAGCATCCTTCCCTTGAGCCGGCGATCACAGCTGATGTGCCAGTATTCCGGTAAACCGGACGACCCTCAACGGTTTACCAAGGAAAAATTATCTGAATCGGAGGTTATTGAATCGGCTAAGAAGATGCTCAACGTCTCCTTAGCAGACTGCAGCAAAGTCGGGTTAGCACCGTATTATAAGAAGAATAAGCTGCCTGCGGTAAGCTTTGCTTTGTCCTGTGTTTGTAATCCGTTCATTTAAACCGTCCTTTCAATTGTCTTTCCTTCTTTTAAATAGGCTGATGATCCTTTCTGGAAGAGAAAGCCTCAGGAGAAAACCGGCAAACAAGCGCGCCGGAAGACCTTTGCTAACAAGAAAAGAAAGGCAGCTGTTGACTCCAGCTCTCATGCCGAGGATGATGATCCGGATTTCGAGGTATGAATTAATCCGGTTTTAATTTGCTTTCTTGTACTCATATCTGTATCTAATGATAACTTTCCACAGGAATTGGCTGAAGGTGATAATCCGGCCGAAGTTGAGGTAACTATCCTTTCTTCTGATTCAGAACCTCTTCCACAAAAAAGTCGTCGGACCGTCCGGAAATACCAATTTTCTCACCCTTATGCTCAATTGGATCCTAATTTTCTTTTGAAGAAGCAACAACATGAAGCTCTTCGCCGGACCACTCGCCATAGTGGCCTGGCAGTGGAATCATCCGGGATTTCTTTAACTCCGGCTCGGAAGCGCCGTGCTGAGGTGATACTTTCTCCGACTCGTCTTCATCCCAAGGCCGGGCTTATCAGAAAACCTCTTAAATCGTCTGACCCTGATTATCAGGAAACTCTGTTGTCTTCTTCTTGTGAATCGACTGCCACGCAGCTTCCCCCATTGAAAACTGTCCCAGGGTAAGTCTTTTTAACATTTCCGGTTTATGATTCCCTTTTTGCTTTACAATGTTAACTCATTTTGCAAACTTTTTTCAGCAAGCCAAAGCCTAGCAAGAAACCAAAGGCAAACAAACCCCCTGCTGAGACCTCTGCAGATAATCCGGCGATTGATCCAGCAACGACCGTACCTCCAGAAGGCGAGCCCATAGCTCCTCTTGAAGATCCTGCGCCTACGGATCATATCCCAGTACCCGAGAATCCTACTGCTGAAGATGTTCACAATCCGCCAAGTCCTGCCCGGGCCAACTCTCCTCAAGTTAATCCGGCATCTCCCAATCCGGCTCACACTGCGACTCCCCCAACTGCACCTGCTTCTCCAGAAGTTGTAGTGACTGGGGCTGCTTTCGTTGCTCCGGCTGAGCCCACCGTTTTAGCCAAGCATACGGCTAAAACGGAGAAGCTATATAAGGAGAAGGGCAAATGGAGTACTGAAATATCCAATCTTGCAGATATGAGTGCCCAAGAAATCTATTCCGGGTACCTAAACCGGCTCCACAGCAGCCGAGACTATGAAGCAAGTTTGGTTAACTTGATGAAGGAGAAATATGAGGTAATCCTTTTCTTCTGACTTTGTGCTTGTGATATGCTCCTATCCCATAACAGCCCCCAAGTTTCGGTTTAGCTGCATACTGAAGGTGAACCGGAACTTTATAGTTTGAACAATTGATCTTTACATTAGCCCCCAAGTATCAAGTATATAACTTGTTTATGTATTTGATACTTGTAAAAATATCTGCTGATACTTCAATCATCCATTAGCCCCCAAGTGTCAAGTAGACAACTTGCTTGTGTGCTTGAGACTTGTGATTTTGAATTGCTGCTGTTTTATTGCTTCAACTGCCATTAGCCCCCAAGTATCAAGTAGACAACTTGTTTGTGTGCTTGAGACTTGTCTGATTTTTGCTTCTTGTCACTTGATTATGCTTGCAGGCTGATTTAACCCGAAACGCTGATGAGATTAATGAACTTCGGAGCCGTCTTGCTGAGACAGAATCTGCCGCTTCAAAAGCCAAGAAAGATCTTCAGGTAAGTCTAAAGACTGCTGAAGATCTGAAAAAGTTCTTTGAAGAAGAGCGGACCACTTTTGAAGTTCAAAAGAAAGAATTGGAAAAAAGGGTTCAAGATGCTGAGGGGGTGCTTAATTCGGTGACTGAAGAGTTAACCGGCTTAAAGCAGCAAATTGAGTTGATGACTTCTGCAATCTTTGGTAAGTACAATCTGAACTCCTGTTTTATCCTTGCAATCTTCTACCTGTGCCGGTTTAAACGTGATATTTTTATGCAGGGCGCCGTGTCACTCATCTTGGTGATGACCTTCGGAAAAAACTTAAGGCATGTTACACTTTGGTCGAGCAGCTGTATTCCGGCGCTCAGAGGATCATTAGTGCAACATCCTTCGGTAAACCGGCCCCCACAACTATTCAAGGCACGTTGGAGAAGTTATCTGTTCTGCCGGTTCGTCTTGAAGAAGTTAAAAAATCTGTTGCTCGAGGTGGTGCCCTCTTGGCCCTTACCAGGGCTAAAGCCTGGGTTCCGGATCTTGATCCGGAAGAAGCTTTGACCGGATTTCCTGACACCAAAGAAGACGGTTCCACCTTTACTGCGAAGGACCTCTACGCCTTGACGAAGGAGATGCGCCCCCTCGCCAGCAAGCTTGCCGTTGAATCTGATTTATCCAGGTATCATCCGAGGTACGACTTGCAAAACGAGCGGGTGGAGCGGCCGGTTTATGACACCGTCAATTTAATCCCACCGGTTCGCCCTCATACCTTCGCTCCAGATATCGAACCTTCTGAACTTATCAACGAAGAGATGTACTTCCGGGCTTTGGCGAAGATTGATTGGCGTGTTCCGGACTTCCAACCCCTTCAAGAGGACGAAGACATTCCGGATCAAGCTGATGGCCAGCCGTCTCAGCAAGAAGGAGCATAACTCAAAATTTATTGTTGTAACTGCAGTCTCGAACAATCTTTGTAATCCGTCCGGCTTGCTATGCCTTGTAATAGGATAGCTGAAACATGATCCGCTTTGATCCGGATATTCTGCCTTTCTTGTGCTAGACGTTTGCTAATTTTAATATTGTCTGATGTTGCTTATCTTGCGTATCATCTGTTTCTGCAAAAGTAACACTGAAAACCTGTCCTAGCGGTTTACCGCCGGACAGATTAAATTGTTCTCTCAAACAAGTATATATTTATATCAGAAATAAATTTATACCTGAGACCAAATATGCTCAACATTCTTAATCCGGTAGATATCAAAATTTCTTGATGAAGATCTTCATGGATCCAATAACAAACCCGGGTTTTGATAACAGACACCGGTTCATCTTGTTCTGAAAAACTTTGTTCAGAAATTTGTGGCTTGTTGCCTGATAGATGATCCGGGTTATAATGAACACCGGTTTATTCATGCTGGTATTCATGACCCAGACTTTTCACTGTATAGATATGTGGTCAGCTTCTATAGCTGTTCCACTCCGATTTAAAGGATTATAAAACACAAACACCAAAAGATGCAAATTTTGCAAATAAGACCATGTAGTCGAGGCTTTTTAAGAGCTGCCAGGCTCAAAGCAAGGTTCAGCCAATCACTTGGATGTGGATTATCCATCTTTCCCAGAGGGCCTAGCCAATCACTCAATGTGGATTATCCATCTTTTCAGAGGGCCGATAGAACCGCAAATAAAAAATTGAGCCAATCACTGGATGTGGATTATCCATCTTTCCCAGAGGGCCTAGCCAATCACTCAATGTGGATTATCCATCTTTCCCAGAGGGCCTAGCCAAGCACTGAATGTGGATTATCCATCTTTTCATAGGGCCCCCATGGTTCCTCGAACCGGTGGGTAAATATAAATCAATCACTGAATGTGGATTATCCATCTTTTTAGAGGGCCTCCATGGTTCCTCGAACCTGTGGGTAAATCGACTGTCCATAAGAATTTTAGCCAATCACTGAATGCGGGTGAACCCGACTGTCTAGAGGGCCTCCATGGTTCCTCGAACCTGTGGGTAAATTTTGAAGCGTCCTCTCTTTGAACCGGATATGATCTCATGTTCTTTAGGGAGCTTTATTGCTTCTGTGCATACTCTGCAAAAAATCAACTTTAAATCGGCCAATATGTTGAAATATAATATCTGATAAAACTTGCGTGGTTGTCCTCACAAGATATTTGTATTTGGAAAAAGGGCTGAGCCCCCGGTTTACCGAGGGTGCCGGTTTATTCACTAATCATAATATATACATAGGATACAGTGGAGCTCGTAGCTCAAGTATAGTATGGCCGTAAATGGGCGATGTTCCATGGCCTCTTCGTCTCCTCTTCTGATGTCCGTGAGTCCTTGTGTTCTCGAACGTCCACCAAGTAATATGATCCGTTGTGTAGATTCTTACTGACCACAAAGGGCCCTTCCCAAGGTGGGGATAGCTTGTGCATATCTGTTTGATCTTGGATGAGCCGGAGTACCAAGTCGCCTTCCTGGAACGTCCTTGTTTTGATCCGGCGGCTATGATATCTGCGTAAGTCTTGTTGATAAATTGCAGATCGTGCCGCAGCTATATCACGCTCTTCATCCAGCCGGTCTAAACTGTCTTGCCTTGCTCTCTCGTTGGCTGTAGACCGGTTTGGTGTAGTGTTGATACTCCAAAGAACAGATGGCAACTCCTCAACCCAACATCCTGGGGTTCTCTGCAAAGGAGTCATAAGCCGGGGCTTGATACCTCGCAAAATCTCCTGATTTGCCCTTTCAGCCTAACCATTGGATTGGGGGTGGGCCACAGAAGCCACGTCCAAGCGAATATGTTCTCGTTGACAGAATTCTTCCATCTCACCCTGAGATAAATTGGTGCCATTGTCTATGATGATGCTGTGTGGAAAGCCAAACCGGAAAATTACTTCTTTGATGAATTTCACTGCCGTTGCCGCATCACACTTGCTTATAGGCTCTGGCTCAACCCACTTTGTAAACTTATCTACTGCTACTAGTAGATGAGTTTTCTGATCCTGGGATCGCTTGAAGGGTCCAACCATATCAAGCCCCCAAGTCGCAAACGGCCAAGTTATTGGTATCATCCGGAGCTCCTGTGCCGGAACCAGAGCACGCCTCGAAAATTTCTGACAAGCATCACACTTCCAGACCAGATCTGCCGCATCTGCATGAGCAGTTAACAAATAGAAACCATGCCGGAATGCTTTAGCCACCAATGATTTTGAACCGGCGTGATGACCACAATCCCCTTCATGGATCTCGCGAAGAATCTCACAACCTTCCTCAGCTGACACACACCGCTGAAATACTCCAGAAGTACTGTGATGATGAAGCTCTCCGTTTGCAATCGTCATGGACTTAGAACGCCGGATTATCTGTCGTGCTTCTTCTTCATCGTCCGGTAACTCTCCTCGGCTCAGATATGCCAAATAAGGCAGCGTCCAATCTGGAATAACATGAAGCGCTGCAACTAACTGTGCCTCCGGATCAGGAACAGCTAGGTCTTCCTCCGATGGTATCTGAATCGAAGGACTGTGCAATTCATCCAAAAAAGTGTTTGGCGGCACCGGTCTACGTTGAGAACCCAACCGGCTTAGAGCGTCGGCCGCTTCGTTCCTTCGCCGGTCTATATGATCCACCTGATATCCTTTGAAGTATCCTGCAACTGCTTCAACCTCTCGTCTATAAGCTGCCATGAGGGGATCTCTTGAATCCCACTTGCCGGAAACTTGCTGTGCCACCAAATCTGAGTCGCCAAAGCACTTAACCCGGCTCAAGTTCATCTCCTTTGCCAGCCGCAAGCCATGAAGTAATGCTTCATATTATGCTGCATTATTAGTACAAGGAAACAATAGGCGGAGGACGTAACAAAATTTATCACCTCGGGGGGAAGTTAAGACGACTCCAGCCCCCGAGCCCTCCAATTGTCTTGAACCATCAAAGTGAATCGTCCAGTAAGTAAGATCCGGCTTCTCCTCAGGAGTTTGCAACTCTGTCCAATCATTGATGAAATCCACCAATGCCTGAGATTTTATAGCGGTGTGTGGCACATACTTCAACTCATGTGGGCTGAGCTCTATGGCCCACTTCGCCACTCTACCTGTAGCCTCCCTGTTCTGGATTATGTCCCCCAACGGTGCTGAACTAACCACAGTTATTTGATGACCTTGGAAATAGTGCTTCAGCTTCCGGTTTGCCATAAACACACCATATACCAACTTCTGCCAATGAGGGTACCTCTGCTTGGATTCAATGAGTACTTCACTCACGTAATAAACCGGGTGCTGAACCGGGTATTCCTTCCCTGCTTCCTTACGCTAGACCACGATTGCGACGCTGACTGCCCGTGCATTGGCAGCGACGTATAACAACAACGGCTCTTTGTCAACAGGGGCAGCTAGGACCGGCAGCTTTGCCAATTGCCGTTTCAGATCCTCAAACGCTGCATTTGCCTCATCACTCCATATAAACCGGTCTGTTTTCCTCAGCATCTGGTAAAGCGGAATCGCCTTCTCTCCCAAACGGCTGATGAACCGGCTTAATGTTGTGATCCGGCCAGCGATACGTTGAATATCGTTGATGCAAACCGGTTTAGTCAAAGATGTGATGGCCTTGATTTTATCTGGATTGGCTTCTATTCCTCTGTTTGAGACCAAGAATCCCAGTAGTTTTCCTGCCGGAACACCAAAAGCACACTTCTCCGGATTAAGCATCATCTTATAAGCTCGAAGATTATCAAAAGTCTCCCTAAGGTCCTCTATCATTGTCTCCTCTTTCCACGATTTAACCACAATGTCATCCACGTAGGCATGAACATTCCGCCCTATCTGCCCTTTCAGACAATTCTGAACGCAACGCTGATAAGTTGCTTGAGCACTCTTTAGTCCAAAAGGCATAGACACATAGCAAAAAGCACCAAAAGGGGTTATGAAAGATGTCTTCTCTTGGTCTTTAACCGCCATCTTGATCTGGTGATATCCCGAATATGCATCCAAAAAGCTTAGCCGCTCACATCCCGCTGTGGCATCGATGATCTGATCAATGCGAGGGAGAGCAAAAGGATCAGTTGGGCAAGCCTTGTTGAGGTCTGTGTAGTCCACACACATTCTCCACTTCCCATTCTTCTTTAACACCAGCACCGGATTAGCCAACCACTCCGGATGAAAAACTTCCACTATGAATCCTGCGGCCAAAAGCCTGACCACTTCTTCTCCTATAGCCTTGTGCCTCTCTTCGTTGAAGCAGCGCAAGTATTGTATAACCGGTTTATATTTCGGATCAATATTAAGGCTGTGCTCAGCGAGTTCCCTCGGTATACCTGGCATGTCAGAAGGTTTCCATGCAAAGATATCCCGGTTCTCACGGATGAACTCGATGAGCGCGCTTTCCTATTTGGGATCAAGATTAGCGCTGATAGTGAACTGCTTGGACGAATCTCCAGGCAAAAAATCAACTTGCTTGGTCTCTTCTGCTGATTTAAACTTTAACGCCAGATCATGCTCTGTAGTTGGCTTCTTCAGCGGAGTCATATCTGCCGGATCAACATTATCTTTATAAAATTTCAACTCTTCAGTGGCACGTACTGCTTCTGCATATGCTGCATCTCCCTCTTCACATTCCACTGCTATCTTGCGACTTCCATGAACCGTGATCGTGCCCTTATGACCCGGCATTTTAAGCTGCAGATAAACATAACATGGCCTAGCCATAAACTTAGCATAAACCGTCCTTCCAAACAGAGCGTGATAAGGGCTTTTGATTTTGACGACTTTGAAAGTTATCATCTCCGACATGGAATCATGCTCATCTCCAAAAGTAACTTCCAAGTCAATCTTTCCAACCGGATAAGCCGACTTACCTGGGACCACTCCTTGAAACACTGTGTTTGATTGCCTTAACTTCTTATCCGTCAGACCCATACGACGGAAAGTCTCATAGTATAAGATATTGATACTGCTACCACCGTCCATGAGAACCATAGTGAACCTGTAACCTCCCACCTGGGGTGCCACCACCAAGGCTAAGTGGCCCGGATTATCCACCCGCATCGGGTGGTCTTCTCTACTCCATACAATGGGCTGCTCTGACCAGCGCAGAAATTGCGGTGTTGTCGGTTCAACTGCGTTAACAGCCCGCTTCAAAACCTTCTGATCTCGCTTACACAGACTTGTGGTGAAGACATGATATTGCCCACTGCTCAATTCCTTCGGATTACTTTGATATCCGGATTGCGGCTGCTGTTGCTGACGCTGTTGATTCCCCTGATTATTGTAATTCCCTTGGCCCTGCTGTTGATTGCTTTGGTTATTGTAACCACCTTGGCCATGCTGCTGATTGCTTTGGTTATTGTAACCACCTTGGCCATGCTGCTGACTGCCTTGGTTATTGTAATTCCCTTGATTATTTTGATTACCGGCCCGGTTTTGATAACCATTGTTATTGCCCCTATATCCTGATCCGGAGCTGCTCCCCTGATGACCCGGACCATAAAACCCAGGACCTGAACCGCCATTTGGAGGCCTGTCATGAGGATTAAAGCGGCTCGCCATTGCTTTCATAAGGGGCCTGCACTCTCTTATGGTGTGCTTTGCCGGTCGATTTCTCGTGCCATGCTTCGGACAAGGCTGATCTAACTCTTGGTCCCAGCTAACAGACCCTCCGCCGGTTTGTGGAGGTTGGTTTCCCATGCCATGCTGAAAGTCCCCTTGAACTTGAGTGTTGGCCACGAAGTCAGAGCCTCCTTCTGCCTTCCGTTTGCCGAAAAACTCGTAGTAGCCGGATTAACTTGCGCCGGTTTACCGGACTTGCTAACCTTCCCCGCCTTATCTCCTTCAGCTTCTGGATACTTGGTATTATCAGAGTCCCCATATTTTACCAAGGCACTCATGAGAGTTCCCATATCATTACAATCCCTTTTAAGCCGTCCGAGCTTTAACTTTAAAGATTCAAACCGGCAATTGTTTTCCAAAGTCACTATCGCCGTACTAGGATTAATACTATTCGAAGAGTGCAAGATCTCCGCTACTCTCCGCACCCAAGCAACTGTAGACTCCTGCTCTCCTTGCACACAAGCTGCGAGATCCACCACTGACATTGGCTGCTTGCATGTATCCTTGAAAATTTTGATAAACTGTCGGCGTAGTTCTCCCCATGATTCGATGGAATTCGGGGGTAAACCCTTCAGCCAGGTCCGGGCCGTACCCTCAAGCATCATAGTAAAGTACTTTGCACAAGCTGATTCATCCACATCCAGCATCTCCATGGCCATCTCATAACTTTCAACCCAAGCTTCCAGAGCCAAATCCGCTGTGTAATTAGGTACCTTGCGGGGCCCCTTGAAATCCTTAGGCAACTTGACACTTCGTAAAGCGGGGATAAGGCACTGCACCCCAAAGGAACTCGTCGTAACTCCTGTTTCAACTGTGGCTGTGTGAACCGGCGTCGTTTGACGAACCTCCTCCCGGGCTCCTGACCTAACCCGGTTTGTATCCGGAGCTGGGGCTGCTGCGCCTGCCGGATTATCCTGTCTGCGCTGATGCCGCCCGCGTTCACTGCTAGATACTTCTGGCTCCTCCCAATGCCTAGTGTAACTCCGGCTGGGACGCGGTGTTGGATGTAGCCTTTCCTTGCTATGAGAGTATGCTTGTTGCTGTATTAACGCCGTATTAAGCAGCTCCTTGACCCTGCGCGCCTCCAATGCCACCAGAGACATCTCCTCCACGGGTAAAGCGGCCAAACGTGCAGCAGCTGCAGCGATGTTATCCAAAGGATTGGAATAGTGACCTGGAGGGGTGGGAACATAAGGGGCAGATGTGATCCGACGATCTTGCTCTGCGGTGGGCTGCTGAACCGCCTCCTCCCTGGCCGGGGGTGCCCTCCGGTTTAAAGCTGGATTATTACTAGTCCCAGCCCCAGGTGTCCTGAACAGATTCGTTGCTTCATAAACCGGCGGCAGACGAGACTGGTACTTTCGTCCCCTTACTCCTTCCATAGAAGCTTGCTCCATCCTTAGGTAAAAAGCCTGATCATCCAGCTCCGCTTGTCTCACCGCTATCATCTCCCTCTCCGCCTTCAGATCCTCCTTTAATTGATCAATCCGGCCTTTTAACTGAAGGAGCTGTGCATCATGATGCGCCTTGTCTGCTGGAGCTACTGTTTCCACCGCTTTAGCTGTGAACTCCTCGATCAAGGTGGATAGAACTTCAGTAGGTGAGAGGGCCGGGCCACTCCCCCCTACACCAGCTTCTGCTGTCGCCCCGTTCACCGGGGGCTGTGAACCGGCCATAAAGATAGGCACCCGGTTTGGCGGGTCGAAGGGGTCCGGAATACTGTTTCCCTCGGACTCGCCCTCAGACCGGCCGTCCTGCAACTGATACAGAGACTCAGTTTCTCCGGATGAAGATTCGTCGTCAGAGTAGACAACTGTTGCCCCATCGGATTCCGATCCGTCCGCGGTTCGGACTCCGTGGACTGCTCCAACGAACACGCGCTTCATGGCGGGCTTAATCCGGGCCGATCTCGCACGCTGAGCCGGCTTGACGATGTTGGGGAAGATGTCCGGCTCAGGTCCCGGTTCACCGATTTTGCCAATGAAGACTTGGATGCCACCGAAGGGAACCCGGTACCCGTATTCGATTGAACCGGCCTCCGGTCCCCAACCTGCATCGTCGATGTAGATCCGGCCGCGGCGACTCTTGGTCATCCGGCCGACCGTGTAACCCTTGAGCCCTTCAAAGCTACCCTTCAAGAACTCGAAACCATCGTGCGGAGGCCCCAAGGTGGGCGCCAACTGTCGTGGAATTAGCACGGCAGATGTCCGGCTTAGCGGACTTGATGATGGAACCATCGCACGGGTTAGCTTGAAGGGGTTCATAGCACACAAAGGACACATAGATTTTATACTAGTTCGGCCCCTTCGATGAAGGTAAATCCTACGTCTAGTTGGTTTGGTATTGCTTGGGCGTCGGTTTACAGGGAGCGGATCGCTTACCTGTAGTCTCGACGGGTTGATTCTTGCTTGTCCTTGAATCATCGCCGGGTCGTCCCTTTATATTGAGGTGACGCCTGGTCCGGTTTACAGAGTCCTGAGGCCGGCTCATACTTGTGTCCGCCTCGGTCTCTGTCTTTTTTCCTTATCTCTCAAGTTACATCGCTTGGCGGTTTACAAACCGTAATTCTATACATGGGCCCTAAGATCTCATGGGCCGTAGCCTTTACTAAATATTACAACTAAACGTATTATAATTAAGTCGGTTTACACCTGCTAGTCATATCCCTAACACTACCCTTGCCCAACTTGTGCACAATGATCAGAGGGTGAAGCATCATTTTGAATTGGTCATATGGGTATGTGTTTCTGACAAGTTCATCATCAAAGAAATTATTCGATCTATAGTACAAGTGGCAACAATGAACAAGTGCGAACTGACTGAGATGGAGGCATTGCAGAAGAAACTTGGTGAAGTGTTGGGTGGGAAAAGGTACCTCCTAGTGTTGGATGATGTTTGGAATGAAGATAGAAAGGAGTGGGATGATATAAGATCTTTGTTATGCTCACATGTTGGATCAGGCAGTGCTATAATTTTACAAGCCGAAGCGATCAAGTTGCTTCTATCATGGGCACACTTCCTCCACATCGGATGTCACTTCTGAATGAGGATCAATCATGGGAGCTTTTTTGCAGAATCACATTTGGAAGGGAAGTGGAGAAGCAAGGGGAATTGATTTCAATGGCCAAGAGTATTGTGCACAAGTGTGAGGGATTGCCTCTTGCTATTAATACTATAGCATCTTTACTTCGTTCAAAGAACCATAGTCAATGGTTTTCTGTTGTGGATAGTGATGTCTGGAGGATTAACATACTCGCAACTACTAGGATTGTACCTGCACTACAACTGAGTTATAATCACTTGTCATCAGAAGAAAAAATATGCTTTTCCCTCAGTGCTATTTTCCCCAAGGATAGTCTGATGGATAAAGACATGTTAATCCAACTTTGGATGGCAAATGACTTTGTTGCATCTGAAATGAGGGGCCAACAAATTTTCGATGTGCTAGTTTCGAGATGTTTTCTCCAAGACGTGGAGATTCAAAAGATGGACTTCATCCATAGAGTAACTACTTGCAAGATGCATGATCTCATGTATGATCTTGCTGACTCTGTAAGCGGAAATGATTTCACTACTCTGCAAGTATCTTCATCATGTCAGGAAATTTTGCAAGGATCCATAGATACTAGTTCATTACAACATGAGGTTCGACATTTGTCACTTGATTATATCAGTTTAGATACTACTGCAGTCATACAGAAGATTCTAGTTCCCCGGCCCCACACAATATTAGTCCAAAGTTTACAGTTTTGGAGTATTTTGGTAATGGCCAAGTCACTATTCATATCCTTGCGAGCATTGAAGACACACTCAATCAAAACAAATGTGACAAACATGAAGCATCTTCGCTATCTAGATTGCTCTTATTCTGATATCTCTTCACTGCCAGAAGCCACCATGATGTTGTATAGCTTGCAAACATTGAAGCTAAATTGTTGTGTAAAGCTTAAGAAATTACCATAAGGTATGGGATATATGAGCAGTCTTCGGCACATCTTCCTCCATGGGTGATGTAGTTTGGAGAGCATGCCACAAGGTATTGGTCAATTGAATTCTCTGCAGACATTGACAAATTATGCCATTGATAGTGATGTAGGCCGTGGAATTAATTGAGCAGCTGAAAGATTTGAATGTAGATGGTGGTCTTTCTTTGACAAATCTGAGAAAAGTGCATTGTGCAGAAAATGCTAAACAAGGCAATATATCCGCCAAGCATAATTTGAAACGATTGTCACTCAATTGGTCTGGAACTTATAGCACAAGCGATGGAGATCAAGTAGATACTAATGTAGATGGAATTTTAGAGGCCCTTCGTCCTCACAAAAGACTTGAAGTTTTAATGTTATCTAATATACCATGCTAAATTCTCATCATGGATGCACGACTCTACAATGTTAGAACAATTGAGTGAACTTTCTCTGGGTGGCAAGAATTGCAAGGATCTCGTCGACCCGTCAGGCGCTTGTAGGTCTCCGTCCACTGCGCCGGCCTCCAGGAGGAAGACTTCTTCGCAAGCCCGAGGTCATCTCCGTCGAGGCAACATTCGTCCTCTTGTGCGTGAAAAACGATTCATTACTATCTAGACCCTGCTCCTCTTCATCTCCGCCGTCCAATCTTCCGTTCATTCCCCTTGCCTTGCAGATCTAGGAGCTCGAAGGCCGCGACAAGGCAAGGATCACCACCATGAAGTGAAGACCGTCCCCAACAAGCAGCGGTGCCCTGCAGGGCCACTGGGAGGTGTTGGGCTGCATCGACCTGATGCCTAGGAGATGTGTCGATCCGTCACGGAGATCTGTTTGGTGGTGGCTCGTGCCATCGAGTGTCAATCGCTGCAACGACCTTGTATTCTCGACTGGCGGCGGTCAGTGTTGTGGATTAGGGGGGTGGATGTCGTCGCCGATTAGTGTTTTCCCCAACTACCGTGCATGCTGGAGGTCAAGGGCATAGGGGCGGTGACATGCTCGTCATCCCCACTCACGCTACTTATCTAGCATGCACGAAAGGCGTGGACGTGTGCTAAGATGGAAAAAGCGCGACCATGGAAGAATGGGGTGCGCAGGATCTCCCGCAAGTGCTGCGTAACACCAAGGAGTGGAATGATTGCATAGTGCTCTAGGGGGTAATTTGTAATTTTATCTTTTGTGGAGTGCATTTTGATTTTTGTGTTATTTGTCATTTTATCATTTGTAATTTTTTGAGACAATCATTTATATTTTAGTTTATGATGTTGTCAGGGTTATTAACAAAATAACTGATGTGACGAAAATGTTAATTATGGGCTGAACTATTAGTGGGTGGAAGACATATCAGTAAATATTTGGTTGATTACAATACGTGCCACAACTAAAATTAGTGGCCTATAAATATCATTGGGCTAATTCACATAGGCCAAAACCAAAATACGGGCTAGAATCCGAATTGGGCAAATAACCTTATGGACTACCATGCCAGATCCATGTCGGCTGTCATGTCAGATGAGGACATGTCATGCATGTTAACGGATTTAACAGTATGCCATCCATGATGGAGCATTACTGTCACTGATGCGGACCACATTCATGTCGGTCTTGATAATCTGTCATCGAGTGCACTATGACGAAATTATGACACGATATACATGACGGATATTAAATTCGTCATGGACGTCCATCCTTGATAGTTTATGCCCACCTATGACGAATCCTTTCCGTCATGGATTAATAGATCTTTTGTAGTGATATTAGTATATCATATTTGTTGTATCATAAAATTCACCAAATATCATATATGTGCAAAGACTCAGTAGAAAACAATTTATCAATAATCATTAGTATGATAAATGTAATGAAGAAAAATTAGAATAACACATGTTTTACATGAGGAGAGCATTAATAACTTATTAGAATGAGGCACCAAAACCAAATAGACCAGGTCATGCATTAAAATTCTAATAAATAAGATCATCAATCTTCCTTATATGTGTTAAGTCCTACATAGTCAATTTATTCAATATTAGTTGGAATAGAACCATATTGGACTTATATATGTTTTTAAATTCCCACCTAATGGTAATATTTATTTTTGATTTATTTTATGTATTTTATGTTCATATCAATAGATATTGTAAATCAGTTGAAAAAAATGTATCTATTGTGGTACATGTCATGTGATAACTGTCACAAATTGGCTACCACAGAAACTGAAATGTTTTATTGCAAAAATGTGACTCGATGAGTATATTTTATTACAATAATAATATGAAATATATTGTATTACATATATCATTGAACATATTAGTTTCATCATTGATTATAATTAACTTTTATACTTGTTTATACAATTTTTTAACAAACCACAATTTTGTTAATATAATTTGATAACATCCTTTTCATTATTAAAAATATCTCTACGTTAATAAATATTCTTAATTATGATTTTATATTTTTGTAATATCTGTCATTACGAAATATGAATTCATTGTGCTAAATTTGAACTATGTTTTGTCAAAGTTATTATGTTTTGTCTTTGATAAATTGGCTTTAAAGAGACATTTAGACTCTATCTCATAATTGTGAGGAAATAAGAGACAA
Organism: Secale cereale; assembly: GCA_902687465.1. NCBI lineage: Eukaryota > Viridiplantae > Streptophyta > Magnoliopsida > Poales > Poaceae > Secale > Secale cereale. Next base: position 840,572,186 of record LR738712.1, on the reverse strand, counting down.
CAATATCACGCTCGAATTAATTTTTGAGACTCACATGATATAGTGTATGTATTTGTCTTTGTATATTTAAATATTTTCGTAGATATGTCTAACCCCGGTGGCTTCAGAAATATCCGAATAGTAGTTTCTAATTTACGATCAAGGTACACCTAAATTCTATAGCATATTTTCTTATAGGGATCTCATCGTTGAATCATTAGCATGTTACTTTACCCTTTCTAGGTCAAATTTGTCTGGAATATTACAATCTTCGTATAACTATGTATTTGGATACTTCTTAATATGCGAAATACATTTTATAAAAATAACAAAAAGGTTTACTCTCCTCCATAGTCCCATCGAACTTAGTCTTGTCGATACATATAGTATATATTTTCCAGGATGGGAGCCACGTGGACGGATTTTCCCATCAGAATATGTTTTGGGCCTATTTGATCGAGTAAAGGAGTTTATGGCCAAAATTGATCTTTTTCTAAGTTGCTAGCCTAAAGCGTACAATCAATTTGAGTTAATGGACTAATGCCGCATTTCACTCTCCAAACCTGGTCCTTACCAAAATTCAATATAGTGCACCAAGGATGCATTCGGGTCTTTGGGAGTTAATATTTATTAGGGTACATAATAAGATATCTCACGGAGTTGATGATGAAGCTAGCTAGTGCTCGAGAGCCAAAAAGTATAGTTTCAGAGTATCAGATCACACAAAGGGAGACATGTAAATTGACACCCTTGTGATTATGTACAACAATATCTTTCTATGTACAATAGTCGTTGTATTGGGGAGAGTACATAGTAAAGCTTATACAGATATACTGTTACAGCTAGAGCAACGAGAGAATATTCTGTTTTGCTGAATGATAATATTCATACCGACGACCCATTTTCCCTCTTAAATTCCTTCAATGATTGACATTTCCTTTATTTAGCTCACCATTTTCTGAAGATGATGGTATTGCCATGCCAAACAGTGAGGGAGAGAGCTCTTAATGTCAGGTTGCGTGGATAGCTTCCGAGAGACATAATTGTACAGGTTACAATTTATGCACATCCCCCGTTACGTATCCAATGTATATATAATTTTTTTATTGTTTCATGCTAATATATTATCAATCTTACATACTTTATATGCAATTTTATATCATTTTGAGGAACTAACATATTAACTCAGTGCCCAGTGTCACTTCCTATTTATTGCCTATTGTATTGTTTCGCAGAAAAACTATACCAAACAAAGTCCAAATACGATGAAAGTTCACGGTGATTTTTGTTGGACCATAAGGGACCCCAGAAGCTTCGCAAGATGGCCAGAAGACGTACGAGAGAGCCACAAGCTCACACGGCGCGCCCTGGGGGTGCTCCACCTAAGCTTCTGGCTTCCATGTAGATGTGGTTTTTTTAGCTTAAACCGTAGAACAATCGTTCTACGGTATTTTATATCTCAAGTAAAATTAAATATCCAGTATAGTAAATCAACCAATACCAGTTCGAGGAAAAATAAACATTAAAAATTACAGGTTCTGTTCAATCCAATTGGAAATCTTGACTGCTTTTTGCTGTTTAGCTCTGAGTTGTGCTGCCCATAGTCGTTCTTTTAGATAGAATTTCCATGTACCTAGATGTGGAGGAGCTGCTCTGAAAATCTTGTCATTCCTGATGGCCCATAAGCTCCAGCAGCCCATAATCACTACATCCAATGCTATGTCTTGAGGTAGCTCTATGAGTGTGAGAAGTATCTCATCGTATGCAGAAATGCCTCTTCGTTTTGTGGGGATAAGCTGATCCCAACAAAATAGAGCAAATGGACAGTTCCAGAAGAGGTGGACCAGTGTTTCCTCAGTACTCTCAGAGCATAGTGCACAGTTATAACTTGGTATGATCATATTCTTTCTCTGTAGTAGGTTTCTTGTGTTCAACCTATCATGGAGCAAGAGCCAAATGAATATTTTGTGTCTTAGTCTGCAATTAGTCTGCCAGATTTCCTTGAATATGGAAGGCGCATTGGTAGGCCCAGTGACTGCCTTGTACATCTTCATGGAGGAGTACTTCTGTGAGGACCAAGAGTACGACCAGAAGTCCTTCTCTAAGTTGTTGTCTCTGTTGTTGACTAGTTCTTGGAGCTGAGTAAATTGAATGAAGGCTTGCTGTGACAGTGGTCTGTGGAATTGAATGCTAAGATCTGGCTGCTCCATCATTGTGGCATATGATATATTGCTATCAATCGCAAAGGAATGAAGTTCTGGATATGTGATTAAAAGCCGTTCTCCTATCCAATTGTCCAACCAAAAAGCAGTAGTGTCTCCTTTGCCTACCTGACAGTTTGCATGAGTCTTGTATAATGGTATCAGTTTAAGAATAACTTTCCACCAGAAGGAGCCCACCAATCTTGTGCCTGGTAATGTATCATGGTAATAAGTTTCCCAAATGATGTTGACCCATGGTATATCTTCTTTGTTCAGAAATTTATGGAGATGTTTCATGAGCAGAGTCTGATTGTGTGTAGCAATGTCCAGAATACCGAGACCTCCATGTGTTTTAGGCTTACAAGCAGTTTCCCAGGATATCAGAGCATGTCCAGTTTCCATAGAGCCAAATCTTCTCCGTAAGCATTGTTTAAGATACATGTTAATTTGTTTAACCACTGTCTTTGGTAGCACAAGGGAGCACATGAAGAATATTGGTATGCTGGAAAAGACATATTTGATGAGAATGAGTTTGTCTCTTGTGGATAGCATAGTAGCGCAACTTAAAAGTCTACTCTCTATCCTTTGCAACAATGGTAGAAAATCTTCCACTCAGGTTTGGTGAGGCATAATGGCAGACCCAAATATGTATGTGGTAGTGTGCCTATTTTGCAGCCCAATAGTTCTGAGAGGGATGTCATCTTGTCTGCTGGGGTGTTGATGGAGATCATAGTGGATTTTGCATAGTTTACTTTCAGTCCAGTGTAGGCAGCAAAATGGAGTAGCAGGTTTTTGGTATGCATCAATTGGGTAGGGTCTGCATTAGCCACCAGGATGGTATCATCTTCATACTGAATAATGGGATAATCTGAGCTGGTGTTATGTGATTGAGGGGAGCTTATCAATTGATGTTGCAATGCTTCATTGAAAATAGACTGAAGGAGGTCTGCTACTAACACAAATATCTGTGGGGAAAGGGGGTCTCCTTGTCTTACTCCTTTCTTACATAGGAACTGTTTTCCTGGGACTCCATTCAAGAGGACAGATGAGTAGCCTGTACCATGTACCATTTGAATCCATCTAATCCATCTGTTCCCAAATCCTTTTCCTTTAAGGATCTCAATAATAGTGTCATGATTTATCATGTCAAATGCCTTTTCAAAATCTAGTTTCAGACGGACAATATCTTTTCCTGATTGGTTGCATTGGTGAATATATTCATATGCCCATGCTAAGCAGTCCTGGATGCATCTATTATTGAGAAAGCCATATTGATTCTTGTGCACCATCTTCAGAATGACTTTCTGCAGTCTGTTGGCTAGTAACTTTGTGATGATCTTCAGAGTGCAGTTGAGAAGGGAAATAGGTAGGAAATCTGCAGGTGTGGCAGCAGAGTCTGTTTTGGGGATCAGAGTGATAAAGGAATAATTAATGCTTTGCAAGTTAACTGTCCCCCTGTGAAAATCCTCAATCAGTCTGTAGAAGTCATGTGCCACAATATCCCAGCATGATTTTAAGAAAGCTGCATTAAAGCCATCAGGTCGAGGTGCTTTATCAGCAAGCATTTGATGTACCACTTCATCAATTTCCTTCTTTGTGAATGGTGCCTCTAATTCAGGGAAGAGTTGTTGGTGCTTGATGAGGTTCTGTAGTAGTAAAGGGTTGCTGGTGCACCCTGCAGTTCCCGTTCTCTCCTTAAAAGCTCTATATAGAATAGCAGCTTTTGCTTGGTGACTGTAGTGTTCCAGACCATCTTCATCTCTAAGCATAGCAATGTTGTTGTTCCTGAATTTGATGGTAGCTTTGGCTTGTAAGTACTTAGTATTAGCTTCTCCAACTTTGATATGCCTGATAGTAGCTCTCTGCTTCCAATAAAGTCTTTGATGCTTCAGAATGTTTTCAAGGTGTATCTTAAGAATATCCCTTCCATTTGCTTCTTCCAATGTCAGGTCTCTGCTTTCCTCAATTGTATCATAGATGAGGATCATATAATTGGAGTTATCAATACTATTTTTTAGGTCTGAAATGTTTTTGGCCCAATTCTTAAGTCCTTTCCTCAGTCTTGTGAATTTGGTGGCTATAATTTTGGCATTGTCACTATCTGGTACTGGTTGTGTCCAAATCCTTTGGACCACAGAATGGAAATCAGAGTGCTCTAACCAAAAGTTTTTGAACCTGAATATGGGTGATTTTGGGATTTGTGTCCCAATCTTCACCATAATTGGCACATGATCTGATACTGTTTTAGCTAGTGGGTAGGCAAAATTGGAAGGAAAATTATTGGTCCAGGTCTCTGATGAGAAGCAACAATCTAATTTCTCCAAAAGAGGGCCTTCCTGCATATTTCTCCATGTAAATTGTCTGCCTTTCAAAGGTATCTCAATGAGTGCTTGGTTGTTGATGGCCTCATTAAAAGCAAGCATCCCTAAAATGTCCCCCCCTCTCTATTTCTGTCATGTGGATATCTGACATAGTTGAAATCTCCTAGTACTAGCTAGTTGCTGTTATCCTCAATATGAAAGTGTTTGAACCAATCAATGAAGATGTACCTTTCATTATGTTGACATGGCCCATAGAGGTTAGTAAGAGTCCAAGAGTTTCCACATTGAGTAGAAGTGAAATTGATAGACAGAGAAAATTCGTTGGAGTGGAACATTTGCCCTTGAAAAATTTGAGCATTCCATACTATCAATAAACCACCAGAGGCCCCAATGGATGGAACAAATTCAAACTTATTCAGTTTTGGGCAGAAATTCCTGATGAATCTAGTGTGAAATTCCTCTTTCTTTGTCTCTTGTATACATAGCACCGCACACTGAGATTCTTCTATTTTATTCCTAATAGATGTCCATTTTTTGGGATCGTTGATCCCTCGAATGTTCCAGTTGAAGATCGACAACTCTTTCGTCATATCAGGGAATACTGAACTGAGATGTAATTAACAATGCACAAGTGTCAACTTTGCCTTTATCATGCTGAATTGCATGCCCTAGATTAGACGACTTGTATACTAAGTAGAGCAAAGGAGGTTTATATCTTGACAGTCTAGGTAGGGAAAAACCCTCTTGTAGCAGCAGAAAACAAGTCACACTGGCCATAGCCATAGTCATACAGCATACTGAATACACCAAACATTCCATAGTACTAGGTATTCTTACAAATACTGATATAGTTGGAAATAGAGGACACATGGTAGTTGATATGGTCATTTACTATGACCCACAGTGTCACCAGCACCATCCTTGGAGGCAGTGGTTCCTTTGGAGTTGTCTTTAGCTGGGAGGGAGCTCTTGGATTTCTTGTTCTTGCTGGTCAACATCTCTTCAGTAGTATCCTTGTCCGGCACCTTGCAAAAAGTAGTGTTAAGATTTTTTAACTACCTTTGCAGGAATGATAGGTGGCAGAGCATGACATGCTAAGCAATTTCTATCAACACATATGTTCTTTTTGAATCCTTTGGTGAGTTTTTGTAGCCTACAGCTCCTCCTTACCTCAGTCTCCACCATGGGAGTTTTGTCCTTCCTTTTCTTATTGATATTCAAAGTTGCAGATGCAGTAGCAGAGTTTGAAATCCTAGATACAACGGTCATTGGAGAGGTAGCCTCCTGTTCCTGCTCAACAAGTACAATCATAGTATCAGCAGTAGCAGAGTTATCAGTAGTGGTGCATGTTCTTGGGATGACAAAAGGCAGAGTGATGGCAGAAGATCCTTGAGTAATGATTTCCCAAACTTGTGAAGAGATGAATTTCTTAGCCCATTCAAATTTGTTTGGAGTGAGTAAAGTTACTGATAGAAAATTTACCCATTCTGTAGGTAGCTGCAAGATCTCTATGTCAGTAATAGTTGGTGCAAAATGCTTTCTCCAAATGTTGGCTCCCTCCTTGCCCAAGTAATCAGTATCCTTCATACTAGTAGCCTCCAATTCAGCCACCACTGGGTCCGCTTCAGGGAATAGAGTCTGGGCCATTCCTGCATGAATGATATTTTGTTCATGTAAATAAGCAGGAATAGGGAAACCTGGTGGCGCTGATAGATCAGATGAAGAGCTATCACCTGCTGAGTTGTTAACCTGATTCACCTCTGTTGCCCTGTTCCTTTGAGGTGCAGAGATCAAGGTTGTAATCTCTGTATCCAGTATGGCCTGCTATGCCCTATCTTCCTATTTGTTTGTTGTCTTATCCTGAGTCAAGTTTTCTGTTCCCACTTGGACATTAGTTTCCTGAACTAATGCCTTATCAACTATATGTGTTGTTGTCATGGAGCTAGTGCGTACTGTCCATTCCAGATGCATTGGATCTTCCATTCTATCCACTTGAACTGAGTTAGTGTTCTGTAGCATCACTTCCAGGCTCAAATCTCTAATGGGCTGCAGAGAGAGGTGGAGGCCCATATCCATCGCAACAAGTGGAGGTTGTTGAACCTGCACTGGCCCATCTAACATGTTTAAATCTGGTATGATTGGCGCCAAAGGTCCATTGGCTGATGCTCCGGTGTTGCCACTGTTGTCTGAAATCCCCATAGATAAAGTCAAGATGCTATGGTCCATTGGAGCTTGTAACTCTTCCATGTCTAATGGGGCCATAATCTCATTAAGAAGAGGGAATCCCCCCTGTTCAATTTCCATGTCAATCTGTTGGTTTCCTTTTGGCATAGCCCAATGGCCCCAGCCAGGCATCACCTCTTGCAGTTCCCCTTCTTCTTCCTCCTCATTAGGATCCAGGTTCAGATTGGGCAGGGGAGCCTGTTGTGGATTTCCTTGAGCTTGATCTGCTGCATATTCTGGGATAGGGCCTAGGAAGTGGTTGTGTTTGTTGGGATGGAAGTTGGCCTGGTGGGGAATTGGATGTGGATTGCCATTAGGGGGGATTGGGTCTTCATCATGCGGTTCTTCCCCAATAGCATGTTGTTGTAGAATCACTATTGGCACAATCAGTGAATCAGAATTATCGCCATCCCCAAAGACGATGCTGGCCGGAATGTCACCCAGTTCTTCCACCCTAATTTGAACCATCTGATATGCCCTTGTGCTCCTTACTCTATCCCACATGATAAACTTACCAAATTTACTGACAGCGTCAGTGATATCCTGTATATATGTTCTGTCTAGTGGATATCCACAAAGCAGAATCCAGACTTCTCTGTTCAGTACTAATTTCCTCCAGTTCAAACCTTTATTATGATTCTCAAAGATAACATGCACATCCGTGAACTGATGTGGACTACTAGTAACCAGTGCATATCGATCAAAAACACTGTTCAATCTGACATACGCCTGACCAAAGGGACATGGAACCACTTCTGAGAACCCTACTCTTCTATTAGTGAGGAAGTCGGAAAGTACCTCACGGACAGTGGCAAACGCGACAGGAAGATTCGGCATTGGAACAATAGAAGCTATAGCCCAGTCTTCATGCTTTGGCAGTGCAGAACCCGCATGAACACGGATTCTCGCCGTTTTTCCTTCCACTGCAATGTTGTGGTGGTTTGGCGGGAGGAAGGGGGTGGGATCAAATGGAAACGAAGCCATGGTCGTTGCAGTGAGGGAGCACACCAAATCGATGGGCTTTGGCTGGTGCTCGTCTGTTGGATGACAGCGCGGAGAGACGATTTCTGGTGGAATGCAGGGAGGCAGAGTAATGGGGGATGCTTGTTCTGGTAGGCACTCCCGAGGAATAGCCGTCATTACCTTGATTGGACCTCTGATTGACCAAACTTGTCGTCCTATCCGCGTGAATAATGGGCAGTTGCCTCGGAAAATTGATCGTCATATTGGGCTGGTAAGAGGGTGTGCTAGATTCGTTGGGCTTCGCGGTGAAGTAACAATTTTTTGAAATATGGCCCCATCTTTTGCAGGCCCGACATTTGATTCTGTTGGTGCAGTTGGGCCTAATGTGACCATAGAGAAGACAACGGACGCAAAAGGCCTCATGCCCTTTTTGAAAATGCTAGGATTCCGCGCGTTGATGAGTCAATACACTTGAATGTGCATGATCACCATTAACACCCTGGACAGCCGAAGATGGCGCGCCACTTGATTGACCAGATCGGATCATGGAATATCCATGATGAGTTTGAGAATTAGAAATGAATCTGGCTGGTGATCTAAGAGCTTGTGCGTATGATTTCCTAGGATGTCGACGAAAGACATGTGTCCATTCATCTTCCTTCTCTTGCAGGTATTGATCTAATTCCCAGTTCGAGTTAGGGCCACCCTCGCCCCAAAGAAGGAAATTAACATTGAGAAGGGGCATCGAAATGTTACCTCCCTTGATGATTGAGAAACCCACTTCTTTAGATGAAACCGAGAAATTTAAGGAGAAGTTTTGCAGAAGCTTGACTCGAAGTTTTCATGCCCTTCCACCAAAGCAAGATAAAATAATTGTGCTAACCGATTCTTCAGTGAGCCGAATCCGAGATCTAGTGAATTCCGCCACTAGTACGAACTCCTCCATGTCACCTCCTGATGGGCTTCTCGCCCCTCGTTGGTTACCCCAAGTGGAAGGTGTGAGATGTAGTGTTGCGGAAGTTTTTCCCTTGGCAAGATACCAAGGATCGAATCCCCAGAGACTCCTAGGTTCAACAAGAAGGTGTCAACTGCTAACGGCGCCAGATATTAGCAATCAACATGGACCTGCACACAGATACAAATAACTTCGCTCCCAACGAGTACAGAGAGGTTGTCAATCCCTCCGGCCTTGTAGTTCACAAAGGATTAAACGCAAATGATAGTAGTGATAGATAATGTTTGCAATAGTAAATAATAGCGAAAAGTAAATAGCGGATGTGATCAATGATGGTAATATGGACCGGAGTCTCATGATGTTCACTAGTGATGTCTCTCTCCCAAAATACGATAAAACAGCTATGTGAGGTAAACGAATTACAACTGGGCAATTGACAGGACCATGTGCGCAAACCAATGCTGACTACATTGCAAGAAAGGTTGAGGTTCAAAGCATGGGCGGTACGCCAAAGTAAGTAGACCGAAATCCATCAATATCTACTACTAATCATCCACCTTGAGATATCTATCCAAAACATCTCGCTGGTATTAAGTTGCGTGTCCCACCCATAGTGTAAACTCAATGCAACAGACAACTGCATTAAAAGAACTTTGCGCAAAGTAAACAATCCTTGCACCCGCGGGCACAAGCACTGTTGTTTTCCCCCTTGTGGCAACAGCACATCCCCTAGACTCATGTTTCTGTCACTCAAGCTAGTCATCGAGGGGCATGAACCCACAATCGAACATAACGTTCCCTCTTGGAGTCACTACCTATTACTTGGCCAAAGCAATAAATAACAACGGAGAACATGCAAGAATTACTTATGAACATAAATATAAAAGAGGTAGATCAAATATATTACTCAATCACAATCTGAACATAATCTCATAATCCATCGGATCCCAGCAAACTCATCATAGCAACAGCATAAGGATTACATATGTGCCTCGATCATGTAGGGCAGCTCACGAGGACTAATTAGTGAAGCACAAGAACGGGAGGAGAACATCACATAGCTACTGGTCATGGATTCATGGTCCAAGGGAGACTACTCACAACTCATCCGGGAGGCGTCCATGGTGGTGGAGAGGCTCCTGGTGGTGATCCTCCCCTCCGGCAGGGTGCCGGGAAGAGTTCTCCTGGTGCTCCCGATCTTGGAAGCGGCGGCAGCGGCGGAACAGAGATGAGATCGCGAAAAAGAGTTCCCGTCTCGATGGTTTCGGGAAACGCTCTAAATATATGCCAAAGGGGGGCACCAGACGGGGCTCGGGGGGCCCAGGCGCCCCCCCGGCGCGGCCCAGGGGGGGCGCCGCCAGGGCGCCTGGAGCCCTGGTGGCCCCCCCCCGGCTGTCCTTCGGACGCACGGTAGGTTCTGGAACGCTGATTTTTTATATAATTTTTCTGGATTTTTCCTGGCAGTTCTCGTAATGTGAAAACCTGAAATACAAAAACAGCCGAAAACAGAAACTGGCACTGGGGTGCACTGAGTTAATAGGTTAGTCCAAATATGATCAAAAGTGTATGGAAGTGTATGAATATCATAGCAATATCACCCAAAAGAGGCATGGAGCAAGCAGAAAGTATAGATACGTTTTGGACGTATCAACATCCCGAAGCTTAATTCCTGCTCGTCCTCGAGTAGGTAAATGATAACAAGAATAATTTCTATGGTGACATGCTATTAACCATATAGGACTTTTTCATAGTCATATGACAAAAGCTTACTTAGATAATGAATCTATAGTAATTGAGTTGCCTCATGAGAAAATCACAAAGAACTGAAAGTTTTACAATAGGATACTGAAACATCAAATAGATTTGCAATGAACATGATGTGCAAATATGATAAAGTGATATCTAGCTTGCCCCCTTTAGTGAAGCAAAACATAAATGCAGGGGCACCTCCACGGTTTAAGTGATGACTAGATACAATGATTTCAGAATAAACGATATCACAATCATGCAAAAGACAATGCTACTTTGGGACAATGCACATTACACTTAGAATGACAATCATGCTCTCAGTAGGTGGAGACTCAACATAAAAGTAAAAGAATGGTCATGTGCTAGAGCTTTTTATTTTGAAAACATAGAAGCAATTTGTCAACGGTAGTAGTACTTCATATGTGTCATGCATAAGACATCCTATAAGTTGCAAGCCTCATGCATCGAATACCAATAGTGCTCGCACCTTGTCCTAATTAGCTCGGATTTCCATGGGTTATCATTGCATTACATATGTTTCAACCAAGTGTCACAAAGGGGTACCTCTATGCCACCTGTACAAAGGTCCAAGGAGATAGATCGCATTTGATTTCTCGTTTTTGATAGATCTCAACTTGAGGACATCCATACCGGGACAACATAGAAAATACATAATGGACTCCTCTTTAATGCTTAAGCATATTCTCATAAGAGATTGAGGATTAATGTCCAAGCTAAAACTTCCACCATGATACATGGCTTTGGTTGGCGGCCCAATGTTCTTCTCTAACAATATGCATACTCATTCAACCCAATGGCAAATCACCCTTACTTCAGACAAGACGAACATGCATAGCAACTCAAATGATATTCAACAAAAGTGTAACAGTTGATGGCGTCCCCAGAAACATGGTTACCGCTCAGCAAGCAACTTATAAGAAATAAGATACATAAGCAACATATTCTTTACCACAGTAGTTTTTAAGCTACTTTCCCATGAGCTATGTATTGCAAAGACTGAAGGTTTTAAAGGTAGCACATGTAAATTACTTGGAGTGGCGGTGAAATACCACATATAGGTAGGTATGGTGGACTCATATGGCATAACTGGTTTAAAAGGATGTGGATGCACAAGCAGTCAGTCCGCTTACTACAGGTGGAGGTTAGCAAAAGACTGGGAGCGACCAACTAAGAGAGCAATGACGGTCATAATCATGCAGGGCGACAAAGCAATATTGAATCAGGCATGGAAGTTATATCGCTACTCAGAAATAAAAGATCATCAAGGCTTGACAGACTTTCTTTACAGTCTTAAATATGCGTGAGCATACGCCAAGTCAATCAAAATAAATTCTCAAAGGAAGATATTACTAAACCATACCACATCATTGGCAAACAAATCATGTTGGTACTCCAATTACACATTGGGAATCCCCCAGCTATTTGAGACTAACCATAAGAAAACATGAACTACTAAGCGCCATCATGCACGTAGCATCTTTATCATAGACATATCAACCAATGCAACGGAAGCAAACTCTCTTAATTAGATAAGCATGATAATTAAAGAGAGTTCAAGCAACCAACTAAACACAAGCTCTTTAAAAATATAAGCATGAATACTAAGAGCAGAGCATGATAGTAGCTATTAAAAGACAAAGAACGCACACAGCAAAAGATAGTCATGAAAATTCTATGTTATGTTCTAGGTAGAAGTGGAGCGTGTTTCTCTCCCACATAAAGAAATCTGAGTTCCGACTCGTTATGAAAAACTAAAAAGGAAACTAAAAGCAAGACGCTCCAAGCATAGCACATAACACATGAAGTGATTAAAATATAATGGAACGAAAGACGAACTGATAATGTTGATGGAGAAGGGGATGCACGGGGGCATCCCCAAGCTTAGACGCTTGAGTCTCCTTGAATATTTCTTGGGGGTGCACGGGGGCATCCCCAAGCTTGAGCGCTTGACACTCCTGAATCTTTTTATCATCTTCCCTCGCACACTTGAAAACTCCCTTCATACATAACTCATTATAATATGATTAGCGAGGTTAGTACCCTTAATAAAATAATTGTACCTTGCTGGAAATAAAGATATTCTTGAAGGTCTACTGTTTCTCAAGATTGCCAAAAGGTTTTTGCAAAGAAAAAGCAAGCTCTTGATTTGCAAAATGAAGGAAAGGCAAAACAGGACAGAATCTGTGAAAAACAGAACAGCAGGTAGTAAATGATTTGTTCGGGGTACTTCTGCAACTCAAATCAAAAAACTCAGAACAGACGCACGAAAGACAATTATATAGAGAACGCTGTCGAAACAATTCAGACCAAAAAGATGATCTGGTGATTTTATACGAATTTTTCTATCCAAGGACAGAATCAGTTTCCTGGACAGCACCTCACAACTCTTGAACTTTCTAGCAATCAGAGGCTATACTTGGCACAAATATGAAATGCAAAGATACAATGATGATGCTACTGTAGTAAACAACATCAAGACACAACAAAAGCAAAATAATTTTTTTATTCATGTGGGCTGCCTCCCAAAAGCGCTTTCTTTTATGCCTTTAAGCTAGGCATAATGCATAGAGATCAAGTTTTATCAAGAGTAAAAGAATAGCTAGCCCGTACAACAGACTCAAAACGTAACTTGATCTTCTTTCGAGGGAAGTGTTCCATCCCTTTCTTGAGAGGGAACTGAAATTTTATATTACCCTCTTTCATGTCAATGATAGCACCGACGGTGCGTAAAATGGGACGTCCCAAAATAATTGGACAAGAAGGATCACATTCAATATCCATAATAGTGAAATCAACGGGAACATAGTTGTCATTGACAATGATAAGAATATCGTCGATCCTCCCCAAAGGTTTCTTTATGGAAGAATCAACGAGACGAACACCAAAAGAACAAGAATCATAAGGTTTCAATTTAAGCATATCATATATTCTTTTGGGCGTAACAGAGGTACTAGCACCAACATCACATAATGCATAACAAGAGAAGTCATTCAACTTGATTTTTATCATAGGATCCCAACCATCTTCTAGCTTTCTAGGTATGGAGGCTTCTACTCTAAGTTTCTCCTCCCTAGCTTTGATGAGAGCATTAGTGATATGCTCTGTAAAGGCAATGTTAAGCGTGCTAGTGCGGGGGTCTCTAGACATCTTGTGAAGGAAATCAATAACTTTGGTAAGAGTGCAATTATCAAAATCAAGGTCATTAGCATCAAGTAAAGTGGTAGTGGTGTCCTTAAGGTTCACTTGTTTGGTAGTTTCTATAGTCATAGCATCACCATTAATAGGTCCATCAAGACCAGGAGTACATTGGGTGCTAAGAGTTTGAACATCCTCAACAACTTGGATAGTAGCAACAGTGTGGTGGGTAGGAAGGCTCTTAATTCTATCCTCTTCCTCCCTTTCTCTAGCCCATCTCTCTTTAAGTTTAGCCATCATCCTAATGTTTCCATAGATTTGTACTTGAATAACATTTATAGGAGTGACTTCCCTCTCCTCAAGAGGAGAAGTTTTAATTTTTAGCAATTCTATCTCATTGGCTAAGTGGTCTACCTTCAAAGAGAGATCATTTAGTTTATGTAGTTTTTCTTCTACACTCTTATTAAAGGCTTTTTGGGTAGTGATGAAATCTTTAAGCATAATCTCTAGTTCAGTAGTGGAGTTCTTGGTGCTAGGATAAGCATTGTTATTCCCATAAGAATTAGAGGGGAACGGTCTAGGATTGCTACCAAAATTACTCCTATAAGCATTGTTGTTAAAATTGTTTCTAGAGATAAAGTTCACACCTACTTGTTCTTGAGCAATCAAAGAATTTAAAGGAACATCACGAGGATCAATAGAGGATTGCTTCGAAAGTAGAGACATGATTAAGTCAACTTTTTCATTAAGGGAGGAAATCTCCTCGACAGAGTTTACCTTCCTACCTGTTGGAGCGCGTTCGGTGTAACATTGGGAATAGTTGGTGATACGTCCAAAACGTATCTATAATTTCTGCTTGCTCCATGCCACTTTTGGGTGATATTGCTATGATATTCATACACTTCCATACACTTTTGATCATATTTGGACTAACTTACTAATCCAGTGCACCCCAGTGCCAGTTTCTGTTTTCGGCTGTTTTTGTATTTCAGGTTTTCACGTTTCGAGAACTGCCCAGAAAAATCCAGAAAAATTATATAAAAAATCAGCGATCCGGAAACAACACTGCGTCCGAAGGGCAGCCTGGGGGGGCCACAGGGGCTCCAGGCGCCCTGTGGGTGCGCCCCCCCTGGGCCGCGCCGGGGGGGCGCCTGGGCCCCCCGAGGCTCCCCGGTGCCCTACTTTGGCATATATTTAAAGGACCCTCCGAAACCCTCAAACAGGACTTCTTTTCGCGATCCCATCTCTGTTCCGCCGCCGCCGCCGCTTCCAAGATCGGGAGCACCAGGAGAACTCTTCCCGGCACCCTGCCGGAGGGGAGGATCACCACCGGGAGCTTCTCCACCACCATGGACGCCTCCCGGATGACTCGTGAGTAGTCTCCCTTGGACCATGAGTCCATGACCAGTAGCTATGTGATGTTCTCCTCCCGTTCTTGTGCTTCACTAATTAGTCCTCGTGAGCTGCCCTACATGATCGAGGCACCTATGTAATCCTTATGCTGTTGCTATGTTGAGTTTGCTGGGATCCGATGGATTATGAGATTATGTTCAGATTGATCTTGAGTAATATATTTGATTCACCTCTTTTATATTTTAGTTCATAAGTAATTCTTGCATGTTCTCCGTTGTTATTTATTGCTTTGGCCGAGTAGTAGGTAGTGACTCCAAGAGGAAACGTTATGCTCGATTGTGGGTTCATGCCCCTCGATGACTAGCTTGAGTGACAGAAACATGAGTCTAGGGGATGTGCTGTTGCCACAAGGGGGAAAACAACGGTGCTTGTGCCCGCGGGTGCAAGGATTGTTTACTTTACGCAAAGTTCTTTTAATGCAGTTGTCTGTTGCATTGAGTTTACACTATGGGTGGGACTCACAACTTAATACCAGCGAGATGTTCTGGATAGATATCTCAAGGTGGATGATTAGTAGTAGATATTGATGGATTTTGGTCTACTTACTTTGGCGTACCGCCCATGCTTTGAACCTCAACCTTTCTTGCAATGTAGTCAGCATTGATTTGCGTTCGTGGTCCTGTCAATTGCCCAGCTGTAATTTGTTTACCTCACATAGCTGTTTTATTGTCTTTTGGGAGAGAGACATCACTAGTGAACATCATGAGACTCCGGTCCATATTACCATCATTGATCACATCCACTATTTACTTTTCACTATTTACTTACTATTGCAAAAACTATCTATCACTACTATCATTGCTTTTAACCCTTTGTGAACTACAAGGCCGGAGAGATTGACAACCTCTCTGTACTCGTTGGGAGCAAAGTTATTTGTATCTGTGTGCAGGTCCACGTTGATTGCTAATTGCGCCGTTAGCAGTTGACACCTACTTGTTGAACCTAGGAGTCTCTGGGGATTCGATCCTTGGCATCTTTGCTAGGGGAAAACACTTCTACTTACTGCATCTTACACCTTCCACTTGGGGTAACCAACGAGGGGTTCGAGGCCCATCAAGGAGTATTTTCTGGCGCCGTTGCCGGGGACTCCACTCTTCAGGATAGGGGAGTTGCATGCTATCTTTTACCTTTGCTTTTTAGTCTTGTTAGTTTACCTTTCATTTTTGCTTTAGTTCTTTTTATCGAAAATCACAAAAACAGTTATCTTGCTTGCCTGCTACTATGGGTTCCACCGAGAACACCAAGTTGTGTGACTTCACTAGTGACAACAACGATGACTTTATCAGCACACCTATCACTACACCTCCCACTTCAGCACCTTAATATGAAATTAAACCTGCTTTACTTAACTTAGTCATGAGAGAACAACTCTCCGGTGCTGGAGATGATGCTGCTTTACACTTGAACAACTTTGTAGAACTTTGTGATATGCAAAAGTACCAAGAAATAGATGGTAATATTGTTAAGCTTAAGCTTTTTCCTTTCTCCTTGAGAGGAGGAGCTAAAATTTGGTTTCAGTCTTTGCCTAGAAATAGCATAGATTCTTGGGACAAGTGCAAAGATGCTTTTATCGGAAAATACTATCCACCTGCTAAAATTATCCAACTTAGAAGTAACATAATGAATTTTAAACAATTGGATAATGAACAAGTTGCCCAAGCTTGGGAACGTATGAAGTCTCTTATCAAGAACTGCCCTACTCACGGTTTGACTACTTGGATGGTTATCCAAACTTTTTATGCAGGCCTGAACTTTACCTCGCGGAACTTGTTAGATTCGGCCGCGGGAGGAACTTTTATGTCAACTACACTTGGTGCTGCCACAAAGCTTCTCGATGAGATGATGACCAACTATTCCCAATGGCACACCGAACGCGCTCCAACAGGTAGGAAGGTAAACTCTGTCGAGGAGATTTCCTCCCTTAATGAAAAAGTTGACTTGATCATGTCTCTACTTTCGAAGCAATCTACTGTTGATCCTCGTGATGTTCCTTTAAATTCTTTGATTGCTCAAGAACAAGTAGATGTTAACTTTATCTCTAGAAACAATTTTAACAACAATGCTTATAGGAGTAACTATGGTAACAATTCTAGACCGTTCCCCTCTAACTCTTATGGGAACAACAATGCTTATCCTAGTTCCAAGAACTCCAATACTGAACTAGAGACCATGCTTAGGGATTTCATTACTACCCAAAAAGCCTTTAATAAGAATGTTGAAGAGAAACTACATAAACTAGATGATCTTTCTTTCAAGGTAGACCACTTAGCCAATGAGGTAAAATTGCTAAAATTTGAAACTTCTCCTCTTAAGGAGAGGGAAGTCATCCCTATTAATGCTACTCAAGTGCAAATTAATGAAAACATTAGGATGATGGCTAAGCTTAAAGAAAGATGGGCTAGAGAAAGGGAGGAAGAGGAAAGAATTAAGAGCCTTCCTACCCACCACACTGTTGCTACTATCCAAGTTATTGAGGATGTTCACACTCTTAGCACCCAATGTACCCCTGGTCCCAATGGACCTATTAATGGTCATGCTATAGAAACTACCAACCAAGTGGGGCTTAAGGACACCACTACCACTTTACTTGATGCTCGTGACCTTGATTTTGATAATTGCACTCTTACAGAAGTTATTGATTCCCTTCACAAGATGTCTAGAGATCCCCGCACTAGCACGCTTAACCTTGCCTTCACAGAGCATATCACTAATGCTCTCATCAAAGCTAGGGAGGAGAAACTTAGAGTAGAAGCCTCCATACCTAGAAAGTTAGAAGATGGTTGGGATCCTATGATAAAAATTTATTTGAATGACTTCTCTTGTTATGCACTATGTGATGTTGGTGCTAGTACCTCTGTTATGCCCAAAAGGATATATGATATGCTTAAATTGAAACCTTATGATTCTTGTTCTTTTGGTGTTCGTCTCGTTGATTCTTCCATAAAGAAACCTTTGGGGAGGATCGACGATGTTCTTATTGTTGTCAATGATAATTATGTGCCCGTTGATTTTACTATTATGGATATTGAATGTGATCCTTCATGTCCAATTATTTTGGGACGTCCCTTTTTGCGCACCGTTGGTGCTGTCATTGACATGAAAGAGGGTAATATAAAATTTCAGTTTCCTCTCAAGAAAGGGATGGAACACTTCCCTCGAAAGAAGGTCAAGTTACCTTTTGAGTCCGTTGTACGGGCTAGTTATTCTTTTACTCTTGATAAAACTTGATTTATGCATTATGCCTAGCTTAAAGGCATAAAAGAAAGCGCTTTTGGGAGGCAGCCCACATGAATAAAATTTTTGCTTTTGTTGTGTCTTGATGTTGTTTACTGCTGTAGCATCATCATTGTATCTTTCCTTTTCATATTTGTGCCAAGTATAGCCTCTGATTGCTAGAAATTCAAAAGTTGTGAGGTGCTGTCCAGGAAACAGATTCTGTCCTTGGATAGAAAAATTCGTATAAAATCACCAGATCATCTTTTTGGTCTGAGTTTTTTCGACAGCGTTCTCTATATAATTTTCTTTCGTGCGTCAGTTCTGAGTTTTTTGATTTGAGTTGCAGAAGTATCCCGAACAGGTCAATTACTGCCTGCTGTTCTGTTTTTCACAGATTCTGTCCTGTTTTGCCTTACCTTCACTTTGCAAATCAAGAGCTTGCTTTTTCTTTGCAAAAACCTTTTGGCAATCTTGAGAAACAGTAGAACTTCAAGAATATCCTTATTTCCAGCAAGGTATAATTATTTTATTAAGGGTACTAACCTCGCTAATCAGATTATGATGAGTTATGTATGAAGGGAGTTTTCAAGTGTGCGAGGGAAGATGATAAAAAGATTCAGGAGTATCAAGCGCTCAAGCTTGGGGATGCCCCCGTGCACCCCCAAGAAATATTCAAGGAGACTCAAGCGTCTTAGCTTGGGGATGCCCCCGTGCATCCCCTTCTCCATCAACACTATCAGTTCGTCTTTCGTTCCGCTATATTTTTATCACTTCATGTGTTATGTGCTATGCTTGGAGCGTCTTGCTTTTAGTTTTCTTTTTAGTTTTTCATATCAAGTCGGAACCCAGCATTCCTTTATGTGGGAGAGAAACACGCTCCACCTCTACCTAGAACATTACATAGAATTTTCATGTCTTTCTATGTTGTGTGTGTTCTTTGTCTTTTAATAGCTACTATCGTGCTCTGCTCTTAGTATTCATACTTATCTTTTCGAGAGCTTTTATTTAGTTGGTTTCTTGAACTCTCTTTAATTACCATGCTCACCTTATTAAGAGAGTTTGGTTCCGCTGCATGGGTTAATGTGTCAATGATAAAGATGCTACTTGCATGATGGTGCTTAGTAGTTCAGGTTTTCTTATGGTTAATCTCAAATAGCTGGGGGGTTCCCAATGTGTTATTGGAGTACCAACTTGGTTTGTTTGCCTATGATGTGGTATGGTTTAGTAATATCTTCCTTCGAGAATTTATTTTGATTGACTTGGCGTATGCTCACGCATATTGAAGACTGTAAAGAAAGTCTGTCAAGCCTTGATGATCTTTTGTTTCTAAGTAGCGATATAACTACCATGCCTGATTCAATATTGCTTTGTCGCTCTGCATGATTATGACCGTCATTGCTCTCTTAGTTGGTCGCTCCCAGTCTTTTGCTAACCTCCACCTGTACTAAGAAAACTAACCATGCAATACATAGCTCATGGGAAAGTAGCCTAAAAACTATTGTGGTAAAGAATATGTTGCTTATGTATCTTATTTCTTATAAGTTTCTTGCTGAGCGGTAACCATGTTTCTGGGGACGCCATTAACTGTCACACTTTTGTTGAATATCATGTGAGTTGTTATGCATGTTCGTCTTGTCTGAAGTAAGGGTAATTTACCGTGGGTTGAATTAATATGCATATTGTTAGAGAAGAACATTGGGCTGCCAACCAAAGCCATGCATCATGGTGGAAGTTTTAGCTTGGACCTTAATCCTCAATCTCTCATAAGAATATGCTTATGCATTAAAGAGGAGTCCATCATCTATTTTCTATGTTGTCCCGGTATGGATGTCCTCAAGTTGAGATCTATCAAAAACGAGAAATCAAATGCGATCTATCTCCTTGGACCTTTGTACAGGTGGCATAGAGGTACCCCTTTGTGACACTTAGTTAAAACATATGTAATGCAATGATAACCCATGGGGATCCGACCTAATTAGGACAAGGAGCGAGCACTATTGGTATTCGATGCATGAGGCTTGCAACTTATAGGATGTTTTATGCATGACACATATGAAGTACTACTACCGTTGACACAATTGCTTCCATGTTTTCAAAATAAAAAGCTTTAGCACTTAGCCTTTCTTTTACCTTTATGTTGAAGCACCAACTACTGAGAGCATGATTGTCATTCTGAGTGTAATGTGCATTGTCCCAAAGTAGCATTGTCTTTTACATGATTGTGATATCGTTTATTCTGAAATGATTGTATCTAGTCATCACTTAAACCTTGAAGGTGCCCTTGCATTTATGTTTGCATCACTAAAGGGGGCAAGCTAGATATCATTTTATCATATTTGCACATCATGTTCATTGCAAATCTTTTTGATGTTTCAGTTTCATGTTGTAAAACTTTCAGTCATTTGTGATTTTCTCTTGAGACAACTTAATTACTTTAGAATCATTGTCTCAGTAAGCTTTTTGTCATATGACTATGAGAGAGTCCTATATGGTTAATAGCATGTCACCACAGAAATTATTCTTGTTATCATGTACCTACTCGAGGACGAGCAAGAATTAAGCTTGGGGATGTTGATACGTCCAAAACGTATCTATAATTTCTGCTTGCTCCATGCCACTTTTGGGTGATATTGCTATGATATTCATACACTTCCATACACTTTTGATCATATTTGGACTAACTTACTAATCCAGTGCACCCCAGTGCCAGTTTCTGTTTTCGGTTGTTTTTGTATTTCAGGTTTTCACGTTTCGAGAACTGCCCAGAAAAATCCAGAAAAATTATATAAAAAATCAGCGATCCGGAAACAACACTGCGTCCGAAGGGCAGCCTGGGGGGGCCACAGGGGCTCCAGGCGCCCTGTGGGTGCGCCCCCCCTGGGCCGCGCCGGGGGGGCGCCTGGGCCCCCCGAGGCTCCCCGGTGCCCTACTTTGGCATATATTTAAAGGACCCTCCGAAACCCTCAAACAGGACTTCTTTTCGCGATCCCATCTCTGTTCCGCCGCCGCCGCCGCTTCCAAGATCGGGAGCACCAGGAGAACTCTTCCCGGCACCCTGCCGGAGGGGAGGATCACCACCGGGAGCTTCTCCACCACCATGGACGCCTCCCGGATGACTCGTGAGTAGTCTCCCTTGGACCATGAGTCCATGACCAGTAGCTATGTGATGTTCTCCTCCCGTTCTTGTGCTTCACTAATTAGTCCTCGTGAGCTGCCCTACATGATCGAGGCACCTATGTAATCCTTATGCTGTTGCTATGTTGAGTTTGCTGGGATCCGATGGATTATGAGATTATGTTCAGATTGATCTTGAGTAATATATTTGATTCACCTCTTTTATATTTTAGTTCATAAGTAATTCTTGCATGTTCTCCGTTGTTATTTATTGCTTTGGTCGAGTAGTAGGTAGTGACTCCAAGAAGGAACGTTATGCTCGATTGTGGGTTCATGCCCCTCAATGACTAGCTTGAGTGACAGAAACATGAGTCTAGGGGATGTGTTGTTGCCACAAGGGGGAAAACAACGGTGCTTGTGCCCGCGGGTGCAAGGATTGTTTACTTTACGCAAAGTTCTTTTAATGCAGTTGTCTGTTGCATTGAGTTTACACTATGGGTGGGACTCGCAACTTAATACCAGCGAGATGTTCTGGATAGATATCTCAAGGTGGATGATTAGTAGTAGATATTGATGGATTTCGGTCTACTTACTTTGGCGCACCGCCCATGCTTTGAACCTCAACCTTTCTTGCAATGTAGTCAGCATTGGTTTGCGTTCGTGGTCCTATCAATTACCCAGCTGTAATTTGTTTACCTCACATAGCTGTTTTATTGTCTTTTGGGAGAGAGACATCACTAGTGAACATCATGAGACTCCGGTCCATATTACCATCATTGATCACATCCACTATTTACTTTTCTCTATTTACTTACTATTGCAAAAACTATCTATCACTACTATCATTGCTTTTAACCCTTTGTGAACTACAAGGCCGGAGAGATTGACAACCTCTCTGTACTCGTTGGGAGCAAAGTTATTTGTATCTGTGTGCAGGTCCACGTTGATTGCTAATTGCGCCGTTAGAAGTTGACACCTACTTGTTGAACCTAGGAGTCTCTGGGGATTCGATCCTTGGCATCTTTGCTAGGGGAAAACACTTCTACTTACTGCATCTTACACCTTCCACTTGGGGTAACCAACGAGGGGTTCGAGGCCCATCAGTTGTTCATCATCTCATCGAGAAGCTTCGTGGCAGCACCAAGTGTAGTTGACATAAAGGTTCCTCCCGCGGCCGAATCTAACAAGTTCCGCGAGGTAAAGTTCAAGCCTGCATAAAAAGTTTGGATAACCATCCAAGTAGTCAAACCATGAGTAGGGCAGTTCTTGATAAGAGATTTCATACGTTCCCAAGCTTGGGCAACGTGTTCATTATCCAATTGTTTAAAATTCATTATGTTACTTCTAAGTTGGATAATTTTAGCAAGTGGATAGTATTTTCCAATAAAAGCATCTTTGCACTTGTCCCATGAATCTATGCTATTTCTAGGCAAAGACTGAAACCAAATTTTAGCTCCTCCTCTCAAGGAGAAAGGAAAAAGCTTGAGCTTAACAATATTACCATCTATTTCTTGGTACTTTTGCATATCACAAAGTTCAACAAAGTTGTTTAAGTGTAAAGCAGCATCATCTCCAGCACCGGAGAATTGATCTTTCTTGACTAAGTTCAGTAAAGCAGGTTTAATTTCATATGAAGGTGCTGAAGTGGCAGGTGTAGTGATAGGTGTGCTGATAAAGTCATCGTTGTTGTGACTAGTGAAGTCACACAACTTGGTGTTCTCGGTGGAACCCATAATAGCAAGCAAGCAAGATAACTATTTTTGTGTGATTTTCGATAAAAGATACTAAAGCGAAAACTGAAAGGTAAACTAACAAGACTAAAAAGCAAAGGTAAAAGATAGCATGCAACTCCCCTATCCTGAAGAGTGGAGTCCCCGGCAACGGCGCCAGAAAAACTCCTTGATGGGCTTCTCGACCCTCGTTGGTTACCCCAAGTGGAAGGTGTGAGATGTAGTGCTGCAGAAGTTTTTCCCTTGGCAAGATACCAAGGATCGAATCCCCAGAGACTCCTAAGTTCAACAAGAAGGTGTCAACTGCTAACGGCGCCAGATATTAGCAATCAACGTGGACCTGCACACAGATACAAATAACTTTGCTCCCAACGAGTACAGAGAGGTTGTCAATCCCTCCGGCCTTGTAGTTCACAAAGGATTAAACGCAAATGATAGTAGTGATAGATAATGTTTGCAATAGTAAATAATAGCGAAAAGTAAATAGCAGATGTGATCAATGATGGTAATATGGACCGGAGTCTCATGATGTTCACTAGTGATGTCTCTCTCCCAAAAGACGATAAAACAGCTATGTGAGGTAAACGAATTACAGCTGGGCAATTGACAGGACCATGTGCGCAAACCAATGCTGACTACATTGCAAAAGAGGTTGAGGTTCAAAGCATGGGCGGTACACCAAAGTAAGTAGACCGAAATCCATCAATATCTACTACTAATCATCCACCTTGAGATATCTATCCAGAACATCTCGCTGATATTAAGTTGCGAGTCCCACCCATAGTGTAAACTCAATGCAACAGACAACTGCATTAAAAGAACTTTGTGTAAAGTAAACAATCCTTGCACCCGCGGGCACAAGCACCGTTGTTTTCCCCCTTGTGGCAACAGCACATCCCCTAGACTCATGTTTCTATCACTCAAGCTAGTCATCGAGGGGCATGAACCCACAATCGAGCATAACGTTCCCTCTTGGAGTCACTACCTATTACTTGGCCAAAGCAATAAATAACAACGGAGAACATGCAAGAATTACTTATGAACATAAATATAAAAGAGGTAGATCAAATATATTACTCAATCACAATCTGAACATAATCTCATAATCCATCGGATCCCAGCAAACTCATCATAGCAACAGCATAAGGATTACATATGTGCCTCGATCATGTAGGGCAGCTCACGAGGACTAATTAGTGAAGCACAAGAACGGGAGAGAACATCACATAGCTAATGGTCATGGACTCATGGTCCAAGGGAGACTACTCACAACTCATCCGAGAGGCGTCCATGGTGGTAGAGAGGCTCCCAGTGGTGATCCTCCCCTCCGGCAGGGTGCCGGGAAGAGTTCTCCTGGTGCTCCCGATCTTGGAAGCGGCGGCGGCGGCGGAACAGAGATGAGATCGCGAAAAAGAGTTCCCGTCTCGAGGGTTTCGGGAAACGCTCTAAATATATGCCAAAGGGGGGCACCAGACGGGGCTCGGGGGGCCCAGGCGCCCCTCCCGGCGCGGCCCAGGGGGGGCGCGCCGCCAGGGCGCCTGGAGCCCTGGTGCCCCCCCCCCCCGGCTGTCCTTCGGACGCACGGTAGGTTCTGGAACGCTGTTTTTTTATATAATTTTTCTGGATTTTTCCTGGCAGTTTTCGTAATGTGAAAACCTGAAATACAAAAACAGCCGAAAACAGAAACTGGCACTGGGGTGCACTGAGTTAATAGGTTAGTCCAAATATGATCAAAAGTGTATGGAAGTGTATGAATATCATAGCAATATCACCCAAAAGAGGCATGGAGCAAGCAGAAATTATAGATACGTTTTGGACGTATCACCTCCCTCTTCGAAGTTGGTGGGGACTCCCCATTTCTTCCATATCTCCGCTGCAAAGTCTTGTCCATTATCAAAGTTGAGATCTGCAAGAGCCATGATCGCCAAGCTACGGGTTCCAGTCAGTGGATAGACGCCGGCGAGTGGAGGAAGGTTTTGGGTGGACGCCGGGGCTAGAGTGGCCAGTGGCGGCGTGGCGGCTGGGCGTGGTGGCTAGGCGTGGTGATGCTGGTGGGGGTTGATGGATGCAGAAACGGACGTTTTCATCGAGAAGTTAGGGCGTGTGACCGGGGGTGTTACGTCAACAAAGGCAAACGTAATAGTGAAGTCCCATGTAGATGCGGTTTATAGCGATGTTATTCACTAGGCCAGACCTGCTCTTCGCCCTCATGTGCGCGTGCCCCGTGATGGACATGCCTGCCTCCCTAGCATTTGTGAGCTCCTGCAGCTCGCTGTGGACCTCGCCGTCGATCTGCGCGTCCTTCGGGAGCACGAACCTCTCCCTCTTCGCCTTCGGTCCTCCTACCGCGTTCTGGCAAGTCTCCTTGTGTGTGGACAGTGTCGGCGAGTCTGACCCATTGATCTCACTGTCATCGTCCTCCTGAAACGGTAAACCTTTACTGATGGAAGACAGCCTCTCACAGGCATGGTCTGTGGCACCGTCCAGAAAGCCGTTTTGGTCGTCGGAGTCGCCGCAGCGGATGAACTCTGCAATGCTGCACACAAGGTCCCTCTCAAACTCTATGTCGTCCTTCAGCACATCGCGGTATCCGTATCGGACAACCACCCTATATAGACGGTACTGTTTTGGGCCAACGCGGCCAACCCAGAATCGCTCCTCGGGTCGGATATGTGGTATAGGCACTGATTTAATGCATAGAAAGACCAGAACTTGGTGAAAGATATAATTTACCATTTTAGAAGTTCACTAGATGGACGTACCAGCGAACTAAGATTAATTATTTAGCAGTGTGTATTGGGGAAAGCATAAAGAATAGAGATTGGTGTGTATTCCGAAGACAAATATGTAGAAGTTGATGAGATACCTGGTGAAATGCAGGTAGATTGGTGACAAAGTGAGAGAAAATTGCTGGAATCCCAGACATAAGCTCTATATGTATCAGACCAATCCCTCCGATGCGAATAATCCCGAGGAAGGGCCGAGATTCAAGAGCTTGTCATGCATGTGGCGGCGGCAGAAAGTAGAAGGGGAAGGATGACGCCGTCCATAGAAGGAGGTAGAGGATCTAAAGGATCGAGTGACAAGGTTACAGACCTAAGGTAGGGTCATAGGCCTGACCAAGGTACCCCACCCAAGGTCACTACCCCAGAAGATCAAAAGACAAAACCTAAGATGACAAAGACAATCGACTGAGACGGCCCAAGAGGACATCCCACTCGACTGGACATCACCTACAAGACGACTCAACTCCACTCGACCAATCCAAGGCACTCGACTCCCGAAGGTCAAAGGTCCCTTAGGAAAATAACGGTCTGGTATTTACTCGCCGTAGTGAATGCCTTTATTACTCTTTAATGTAGACGTTATCAGTAACGTCTGCCTTAATGTACATTGAACCCTTGGTAACGTGGAGCATGGCTGGGGTCCTGGCATACTACATAAGCCACCCCCCTCCTGAACAAGGGTTCGCATCCCTGTAACTCACACCTATACACATATCACTCGACCACCTCCGGGCACCGAGACGTAGGGCTGTTACTTCCTCCGAGAAGGGCCTGAACTCATAAAACACCTCGTGTAGAACTCCACCATAGCTAGGGCCTTGCCTCCTCATTCGTACCCCCTACTCGTACTGTCAGGCTTAGAACCACGACTGTTGGCGCCCACCATGGGTCAAGGCGTCTTAGCGACATCTGGTGAGGTTGCAATCTTTTCTTCGACTTCCTTCATCATGGTGTCAGGCGGTGGTCTGGCGTTGCGCTGCGAGATCCGGCTCGACGCGCTCGTCTTCATCGCCGACGACTCAGCATGGCTCCAGGAGGCCCCTCTCGACGTCGAGGGTCTGCCCGTCCGCGGGGCTGCGCACTTCCGCGCCAGCGCCTGCGGCGTCCTCCTTCGGCAGCCGTCGACTCGGTATTTGTCGATCCCTACATCGTCCCCCATCCCCGCCGGACGCCGTCACAAGCTATCCGGTCGCTCACGGCTCCAGCGATGGGTGAAACACGCGGTGGCCCGCCAGACGGCCACCCCTCAAGTCGCGGCCATCGAGCCCGACGGTTACCTCTACGGGCCGGTCGATCCATCGATCGAGCTCGTAGATTCTGTTTCCGAGTGCGGGAGCAGCGATCCCGTAGCGGAGGTCCTCATGGTCGACTCACGCCGCAGCCCGCCGGGTTTTCCCCGCGGTGGTGACGGCGGCAGCGATGGCAGCCGTTCATACGACAATGACGGATACATTCCTCAACCCCTCACTGACGAGCAGAGGGCTGAGCTCCGTCGCCGCAACGAAGACGCGCTCTTCACTCCATCGTGGGAGATTCTCCGGAGGCTCTGGCCCTGGAAGCCACGCGCTTGGCCACCGTGGCTGAGCGCGCGCGCTTGGAAAATATCCAGCGCGCACTCAACGAACAGGCCCACCGACTGGTCCCCGAGCCCAGTCGACGACCGCGGCAATCGCACTTGCGCGAGACTCAGGTGTTCCGCACACCAGTCCAGAACCTCGAAGCCGCGACTCGCATTGCAGGGTCGATCAACCTTCTCAGTCGGAGGCTGGGAGAGGCCTTCAGCAGATCCGAGCTTTTCTCCGAACGGTTGAAGAGCAAAACGCGGCTGTTTCTCAGTCGCACAACAGGATCCACAGTAGGTTAGTGGCTGTAGACACCGTTTGGTCAGCCCACAGTCCAAGATCGCCCCCAAGGCATGAGGAACGTGGCCCGCGGCAAGACCGACATGTGGGTCAGAATGACAAGCAACACACCGTCGACCCGGTCATCATGACTGCCGTCGAGTGCCAACGCCTCCTCCGGGAAGCGGATCGTTCTCGCCCCGGCGGCACGAAGGCAGGCGCCTGCGTGACGATGAGCGGAGGGCTCCCCCAGATCCCCGGAGGCCAGGTTTCGATGCGAGGTCTATCCTTGTGCAGAGACGGGTCGACCGGAATAGGGCGTTCAGAGAAGAGCAAGGCAGAGATCAACCGAGTGGAAGCCGAGCACCTGTCTTTGGACCCGAGTGTTTCTGCAGTGCCATTGTCAGGACCGGAATTTCGGGATATTAATTTCCCAAAAAAAAGCGGACCTTGTGCTCACCAACCCCAGGATTACTGTTAGCTGATGAGGCACCTCTTGATACATAAAATTCCAAGCAAAGGTACAAATATGTAGTACAAGACCATTCTGGCCTTTAAGTACAACACGGGGTTTCTAGGGATGATGGCAGAAGCGGTTGTGTCACAGCGGCGTCTGTGGGACTCCATTTCCCACGGGAACAGCTGACCGGGATAACACCTATCTTCGCGAGGCTGCTAACTCCAATAGTGTAGGCTCCGGGGTGTCTTTCACGTCGTTCCTTCCCTCGCAAGGAATCTGGCCAAGACAATAGCCAATGACAAGCCAGTGAGTACTTTGAATGTACTCGCAAACATTTTTAGCATGGGTGAAATAAAATCAAGATCACAATTATTTTATGATCCCGATGTTAAATTGGATATAACCGTTTGTGATGCATGCATTTCGTTTGTATGAGTATAGAAGACTATGCATATGCATTCAGGGAGATATGAACAGAATAAAAATAAAAGAGACCGAAAACATGCCGCAGTCGGGCGTCTGAGTGACACCGCAAAAAGGGCTTAGTAAATAAAAACAATGCCACAGTCGGACGTCTGAGCGACATCACAGAAAGGGCTTGTAAATAAAAAGAATGCCACAGTCGGACGTCTGAGCGACATCACAAAAAGGGCTTGTAACTAAAAAGAATGCGACAGTCGGACGTCTGGGTGACATCACAGAAAGGGCTTGTAAATAAAAAGAATGCCATAGTCGGACGTCTGGGCGACATCACAGAAAGTGCTTGTAAATAAAAAGAATGCCACGGTCGGACGTCTGGGCGACATCATAGAAAGGGCTTGTAAATAAAAAGAATGCCACCGTCGGACGTCTGAGCGACATCACAGAAAGGGCTTGTAAATAAAAAGAATAACGGTAAATATCCGGGAGGTAGAACCGTCCCAAGGATACTCATCGTTTCGAAGAATACGAAGGGTCAGTCCATAATAATAACAGATCACAATCACCACCTGTCACAGGTCATGAATAAAGTTTTGGCTTAAATGTTTCTCCTCCGAAGACCGACACTAAGACCGACACTCGACCCATCCCAGACTGTAGTCCTTAACCATGGACACGGCTATTCGAATAGGTTTTCTATCTCTGCAGAGGGTGTACTCTTTACCCATGAATAACGGATTTTCTATAGCCTCTCTGGACTAATTCCGCCTACGGTCTTTTAATTTGAAGACGCACCTGACTGCACACACCAGCCTAACCTACCGGTGTCTAGAATCACCCACGACACCAGTTAAGCCAAACTTTAAGTGGGGAGGCTAAAACCTCGACTAGCATGGGATCACAACAAATTTATAACGCGCGCGAAAACTAGGGAAGCTATCCCCTTCGGCTACAACCGAAACACCCATGCCCCCGGACCAGGTGGCCTGCCTACCGGATGCAGCCAGTATCTTCCACCGTGGCCTCTCTGTACGGTGTGTGATAGAACAGGGGTCGACAAATTTACTGAACCGCACCCTACCTGTAGCAGGGATACGTGGTAGTACGAAACTAGTATGGGGGTTACCGGAGCAAGACTCGATCTATGGTCGACTCAGGAGGTTCATATATTCTCTGCATGGTTAGTGCCACAATAATCACACAGTTCCCTGACAGGTTCGCACCCCTCATGCTACATGCTGCCTCACTGCACATCCTCGTCACAACGAGATGTCAGTCACGTGGTCGGTTCACCGAAACACAACCTTCCTTCGGACTCCATCCGAAGTATCACCAGGCATTTGTGTCATGAGGAGTGGTGGCTGTCACAAATGTCACTTACATGACTGAAAAGAATTATTCACCACATGATGATATGCAAGAGTATGCTTTTCACATGAAATAATGACGCTCCATTTTGTCATGCCCATGGAGTTCTTGGGTTAAAGCACACAACATGTATCAAAAGGGGTTCAAGATGCTTGCCTTCAAGTAGAGGGGAGGAGCAAAGCATTCCAAGAGTTTTGGAAGTTTTCTCCCTCTTCAAAAATCCTAAAAGAATTAAAAGGGAATCAATACATAGACTTAGAACACCCCCAAAAAGTTGTCTGGAAAATTTTCATATAAATATGAAAATAAACTAGACAATATTTGGGAAACAACAGAAAAAGAATCAAGTCATTTGGAGCTGTGGTTAAAAAGTTAAAGCCAGTCAATGTTTGGTCAAATTCTGATTTTTAAACTAAAACAGAAAAGAAAATGATTCAGCTGAGAATACGCTTTCGAGCTAGGGAATACGTACTTCGTGTTTTACGCCTCCACTTAAAAATGCGCGGTGGCGACGCTGGGTCACTGACAGTGGGCCCAGGGGGTCCACTGGTCAGGCTTAACCAGTCTTTCCTGCCTCCTCTTCCTCTGCCCGAACGGAAGCGGGGCTCCGGCGATCGTCGCCGGCGAACGGAGGCCCCTCGAGGGACACCGAGTGCGGGAATGGATCCGCGACTCCTTGGCGGTTCTTCTGGTAGTCGGCTGGCTGGAGGGGACGGAGGGAGTCGCCGACGGCGAGCTCGGTGGCGGAGGAAGCTTCGGGTGGGTTTGGGGCTTTGCGATGCAGTGGTTCCCGAGCGAACCTGAGGTGATGGGCGGCTCCGCAGGGTCGAGGGGAAAACGACGGTGGTGCTGGACGGGCGGGGAAAGCCCTGGTGGCGTCGGATTGCTCGGGGCAGAGGCGGTGGCCGTGTTCGCCAGAGATGAATAAGGAAGCCTCTCGAGGGCGAATGGCTGCCACGGGGCTGCTCTGCGGGGTGCCTAGGGGTGGTCTGATGCTGTGGAGATGTGCGGGGCACCTGTAAATAGGCGAGCAATGGCGGTTCAGCGGCGGCAGGGGATAATCTCGGCGGAGACCGCCGTTCTGTTGCAGCAGGGGGACGTGGCGGCGACGAAAGCTAGCGGACGGGCCTGCGGATGATCTCGCACTGCTCCAGGGGGCAGCTGGCGAGTGCGCGTGGCTTGGGCGGCGCCGACCGTGGCAGAGAGCCACTGTGCTCGCCGGCGTGCCGCCAAAAGCACTGTGACAGCGGCGCTGTGGCGACCCAGGGGCGGCTTGGCGTGTACCTGGGTGCGGATAATGTCAGGTGAGGCTCTGCAGGTGAGTTGGGGCCAGGGGCGCGACGCGGTGGCCTGAGCGCACGCACGTGCAAAACGCGCGCTCTGGGCGCGCACAGAGCACGCACGCAACGTGCTCGGCGTTATGCCACGACAGGCTGATGAGCTCCAAACTGCAAGGGGGTCAGCAGGGTTAGGCTAAAGGTTGGGACAAACTCATGGGACAAGTTGATTTAGCCAGGGAATCAAGTTCATAATATGAACCAGAAGCTAAGTCAAATATGGTCATGCACTCGGGGTGTTTGAAAAAATGCCAGGGGCATCTAGCAAGCTCTTGGGGTGGCCAATTTTACCAGGTGGATGTCTCCTTAGATGAGTAAGAAGGTGGTGAGATTAGTTCATCAAAAGCAAATACTTGTTAGTGCAAGTTTTGCAAGATTTCAGTTCTGGACAAAAAATGCAGAGCACTGTTCCATGAACCAAAACTATCCCAATAGGCCCACTCTTCTGAACTTAAGGGTTTTGTAAGAGAGACTATCAGCATGAGGAAGCTCAAAGGCAATGGGGCAAAATAGACTAGGGTTGCAGTGCAAAACACCAATCTGAACCAGAATGGAAAAGAGGTTGTTTCACTGAAAACTTTCAAAGGACCAAGAAGGGTTTTTGCATAAAGATGAATAAGATACTGCTATGAACATCCCATAATTTTGGTGGAAGCATCAAAGGAATATTTAAAGGGGTTGTAGTGCAATATGGCCTACTGAACCAAATTGGCAAACATGTTGTGGAGCTCAAAATATTAACTGAAATACTTATATTCTTGCATAAAAGTGATCTAATAGCATTACTAGACATCCCCAATTTTTGGTTGAAATTATAAATAAATTTATCCAGTAGTTGTAGTTCAAAAGAGGCATTAAAACTAGGGTTAACCTATTATATGGATAAGAAAATTAGGAGGATCAATTATATAATTAATCCTGCTGATATAAGCAAAGTTTTAAAGGGTGCATAAGAGAATTTAACATTAAATGGAAAGTTTTTACTAGGGGCAAACATTCCAAAAAAAATCAGAGCAAGAATTTGCCCTGGAATCCAAAGGAACATTCAGCAGAAGGCAAAATTTTAATTTACTGGCAAAATTTTATTTAATAAAACAAGCTAAATTTTTGGGGTGTTACAACACTACCCCCCTTAAGAAAAATCTTGTCCTCGAGATTTGTTAAGGGTTGCTATGAGGTCTAGTACTACTTCAAAAGATATTACCCAAATTTTACTGCTCTAATAATGCAAATAACAGCTACTACAGTGCAAGAGCAAACAGTGGTGTAAACTGCAGTGTTAAACACTGGCGTGGCACGGGAAAAGAAAAAAATCTACTGTCATGGAAAATGATATATTTCTACTCCAGGACATAGTAAATTTAGAAATGGTGTTTTCTAAATTTACAAATACGCCGGTTGCACCCGAGAGCACAGTGCTCTCACTGGCTGATAGGTGGGGCCTGGGCCCATTGTCAGCCTCTTCTTCTTCCTCCGGCTCTCTCTTCTCCTCTCTCCCGCGCGCTTTTCCCGCACTTTCTCCACCGGCGACGGCTAGCTCATAGGGCATCTAGGCCGTACTGCCGTAGTGCACGGCGTGCTAGCTACCGGTGCAGCGTGCACTCACCTCGCGGGCCAGCGTGCTGTCGGCACTGCTCATGGATTTGCCTCCGAACACCGGCGGTCGAGCGACGAGCGGTGCTGGTGGACTCCGCCCACCGTACACTGATCTCGAGCTATAAAATGGCCGAGGTGCTGCTCCTCCTTCCTCACCTCTGGCCTCTCTTCTTCTCCTTTCTACCCTCTCCTCCGTTTGTGTTTGCAGGAGCTCGGGTCGAGGCTCTAATGGCGGAGGTGATGCCGGATTGGTGCATGGTTCTCATGAGCGTGGAGTTGGCGGCATTGCTGGGGGTATCGGTGCTCTTGTGCGCGATGATCCTCGATGATCGTCATGATGCGGCGGCTCGAGTGCTGGCTCTCCGCGGCGGCGGCGATCACGGGGATTAGATGAGAGTGTTAGGTGCTAAAGGTGGTTAGCGTGCGGTAGGCATTTAGTGCTCGAATAAATTCCCACGAGTTGGTATGCAAGGAGGTGTTTGATGAAGCAGGTGCAGGTGGATTAGCAACTTAGTGTACTGAGTGGAGTGGCCGGAGTTGTATTAACGTTGTTGTGATGCTGCGTGATGAACGAAAAATCTATGTTATGCAGATGGACCAGATGCAATCACACATGAAATAATTTATTTAACACACAATACGTTACACAGTTTTCATAAAAAAAAACACGAGTACACTGACGTGGCAGTTGCGCCTAAAATATAAACGGTAACTGTACAGGGTCCTGGGACAAGGTTTCGGGTGCTTGGGGACACTCTTCTTCTATTGGTGGTAGTGGGTTGACCAGTCGGTGAATGTGCTTCTCCTGCGCGGGCCTCAATGGTCTGCCGATGGCGATCCGAGGATTTAAGTCGGCGAGGCTCTGGAGATAACCCATTATCCGCTGGTTCAAACGCTCTTGCGCGATCACATACTGAGTAAGGTTGGCTAGTACTGGGTCTCTCTCAATACGCCCACCAGGAAAAGATGCTGCTTCTCCAGGTGGTGCGCGGCTTGGAAAGTAGTAATATCCCCGCTCGCTGGCATAGGGCACCGTGAATCGAAGGCGAGCAAGCGCTTCACATGCGGCAACATCTATGGCTATCTGGGGAGTTGGCATGGATTTCCCCATGAAGGAAACCTCTGTGGGGTCTTGGTTTGGGTTGGCGGGTGGGATGTGTACCACTGCCCAATACTTCGAGGTGGATGGTGTGATCCTCGCTTTGAGAAGCTCATACTGGGGTGGACGGGTGGCACTCATGGTACTGCAGGTAAAATCCCACAATATCTTCACGAAACTACCCGGGGATGCCTCAGGGGTTCTCAGATAAATGCTAGGGATCGGCATGGCGAAGGCAATGGCTGTGAGAGGAGAGCACCGGGTGAGGGATGCTTGGCAAGTTCACGGTGTGGCCTATATATAGCGGCCTGGCTGGCTTATAGGGTTATGGTGAGGGCATCTATATTGTCGGTTTCGCTTTACGGGGGTCGGGGTCAAGGCTACAGATACTCACGTCTTGTAAAAAGACGGGTTCGCTGTAGGGGTTGTCGGTGAGGTGCTCTGGGAGTCATACCCGACAAAAATAGGCACTCGCACACTAGCCGCTATAAAGATAAGAGCGCAAAATAAACTGTACATACATATAGGCATACAGGTTACACGACCTCGGCGAGGGCAAGATAAGGCTTGGTACTACTTGGGTGATTTAATCAACATCGTTTATATCCAAGCGGCCTTGCCTTGTGGGTGCTGAAGCTTCTCCGGGAGCTTCATCATTGGGGTTGGCTGGCGGTGGCTGAGGAGGTGCAGGGTCGGGGCAGTGATGATGACCCTCGCGAGGATTGTTGGCCACAATCCCATTGGAGCGTGCGCCAAACAATCGACGCATCACTTCTGGAGATACCAAGGCATTCTGGTCAATGACCGCGGCAGGCCTTGGGGACTCGATTGGTTGTCCGAACAACACAACTGGGTTGTCGGTGCCGGACTCGTCTCGTCCTCTAGTTGGGGCTCGGCGAAGCAGTTCTCCGCGAGCTGCGATCAGATCAAGGGTGATTTGATCGAACAGTTCCTCGAGTACACTAACATAGCGTACCAGATGTAATAATGCAGGATCCGTCTCGTGGTCTCTGCTTGCAACTCGGGGAGGCCTACCATACCCGTTACGACTGGGGTAGTAGTAGAATGAGCGACAGTTAACTCGGGGCGACAGGTGCCTGAGTTGAACTATAGCTTCTCGAGCAGCCAGTTGGATAGCTTGCGGCTCAAAGGAAGTTGTCCTTCCGGTGAACCTGTAGGGGCGCTCTGGCGTCAGACCTCTACCGTAGATGTGCACAGTGGCCCAGAATTGACGGCTTTCACCGCCCATGGAGTCTTGGTACACCACATATTCTGGGGGCTCTTCCATCGCAAAGGCACGACGGGTGAGGTTTGCGAGCACGGTCACAAAACCTCCAAGGTTGGTTGATGTGGTTTCATTGTGGACGATGGGTCTTGGCATTTTAGCTCGGTATGGGGGTAGAGGCTGTGTGGTTTTGGGTTTGGGGGCTAGCGTGCCCTATTTATAGGAAAGGACGGAGTCTTCCCTTGCACGCTTGCAGAGTCTTCCTTCGCACGCTTGTGGAGTCTTCCTTCGCACGCTTGCGGAGAGGAACTGTTTAGGTGACGATTACTGGCGCGTGATCGATAAGCTAGGCTGGTAGGTTGGGCACCGACTACCAAAGGTGTTGGTCCACTGTGTGGGTATCTTGCGCGAGAAGCTTGGGTAGGGTTGGAATATGGTCTGGTGGGGGGTGGTTAATCTAGGTTGTTGGACCTGGCTAAGATAGGATTAGCCAACGGTCAGCCTGGCTCTGATAGCAAGGTTGTCAGGACCGGAATTTCCGGATATTAATTTCCCAAAAAAAAGCGGACCTTGTGCTCACCAGCCCCATGATTACTGTTAGCTGATGAGGCACCTCTTGATACAGAAAATTCCAAGCAATGGTACAAATATGTAGTACAAGACCATTCTGGCCTTTAAGTACAACACGGGGTTTCTAGGGATGATGGCAGAAGCGGTTGTGTCACAGCGGCGTCTGTGGGACTCCATTTTCCACGGGAACAGCTGACCGGGATAACACCTATCTTCGCGAGGCTGCTAACTCCAATAGTGTAGGCTCCGAGGTGTCTTTCACGCCGTTCCTTCCCTCGCAAGGAATCTGGCCAAGACAATAGCCAGGGACAAGCCAGTGAGTACTTTGAATGTACTCGCAAACATTTTTAGCATGGGTGAAATAAAATCATGCTCACAATTATTTTATGATCCCGATGTTAAATTGGATATAACCGTTTGTGATGCATGCATTTCGTTTGTATGAGTATAGAAGACTATGCATATGCATTCAGGGAGATATGAACAGAATAAAAATAAAAGAGACCGAAAACATGCCGCAGTCGGGCGTCTGAGTGACACCGCAAAAAGGGCTTGGTAAATAAAAAGAATGCCACAGTCGGACGTCTGAGCGACATCACAGAAAGGGCTTGTAAATAAAAAGAATGCCACAGTCGGACGTCTGAGCGACATAACAAAAAGGGCTTGTAACTAAAAAGAATGCCATAGTCGGACGTCTGGGCGACATCACAGAAAGGGCTTGTAAATAAAAAGAATGCCACAGTCGGACGTCTGGGCGACATCACAGAAAGGGCTTGAAAATAAAAAGAATGCCACAGTCGGACGTCTGAGCGACATCACAGAAAGGGCTTGTAAAAAAAAGAATAACGGTAAATATCCGGGAGGTAGAACCGTCCCAAGGATACTCATCGTTTCGAAGAATACGAAGGGTCAGTCTATAATAATAACAGATCACAATCACCACCTGTCACAGGTCATGAATAAAGTTCTGGCTTAAATGTTTCTCCTCCGAAGACCGACACTAAG
This sequence comes from Secale cereale, assembly GCA_902687465.1. NCBI lineage: Eukaryota > Viridiplantae > Streptophyta > Magnoliopsida > Poales > Poaceae > Secale > Secale cereale. The sequence goes on along the minus strand of LR738712.1, from coordinate 840,535,459 downwards.
ACCGACACTCGACCCATCCCATATTGTAGTCCTTAACCATGGACACGGCTATTCGAATAGGTTTTCTATCTCTGCAGAGGGTGTACTCTTTACCCACGAATAACGGATTTTTTATAGCCCCGCTAGACTAATTCCGCCTACGGTCTTTTAATTTGAAGACGCACCTGACCGCACACACCAGCCTAACCTACCGGTGTCTGGAATCACCCACGACACCAGTTAAGCCAAACTTTAAGTGGGGAGGCTACAACCTAGACTAGCATGGGATCACAACAAATTTATAACGCGCGCGAAAACTGGGGAAGCTATCCCCTTCGGCTACAACCGAAACACCCATGCCCCCGGACCAGGTGGCCTGCCTACCGGATGCAGCCGGTATCTTCGACCGTGGCCTCTCTGTACGGTGTGTGATAGAACAGGGGTCGACAAATTTACTGAACCGCACCCTACCTGTAGCAGGGATACGTGGTAGTACGAAACTAGTATGGGGGTTACCGGAGCAAGACTCGATCTATGGTCAACTCAGGAGGTTCATATATTCTCCGCATGGTTAGTGCCACAATAATCTCACAGTTCCCTGACAGGGTCGCACCCCTCATGCTACATGCTGCCTCACTGCACATCCTCGTCACAACGAGATGTCAGTCACGTGGTTGGTTCACCGAAACACAACCTTCCTTTGGACTCCATCCGAAGTATCACCAGGCATTTGTGGCATGAGGAGTGGTGGCTGTCACCAATGTCACTTACATGACTGAAAAGAATTATTCACCACATGATGATATGCAAGAGTATGCTTTTCACATGAAATAATGATGCTCCATTTTGTCATGCCCGTGGAGTTCTTGGGTTAAAGCACACAACATGTATCAAAAGGGGTTCAAGATGCTTGCCTTCAAGTAGAGGGGAGGAGAAAAGCATTCCAAGAGTTTTGGAATTCTCCCTCTTCAAAAATCCTAAAAGAATTAAAAGGGAATCAATACATAGACTTAGAACACCCCCAAAAAGTTGTCTGGAAAATTTTCATATAAATATGAAAATAAACTAGATCAAGGGTGATTTGATCGAACAGTTCCTCGAGTACACTAACATAGCGTACCAGATGTAATAATGCAGGATCCGTCTCGTGGTCTCTGCTTGCAACTCGGGGAGGCCTACCATACCCGTTACGACTGGGGTAGTAGTAGAATGAGCGACAGTTAACTCGGGGCGACAGGTGCCTGAGTTGAACTATAGCTTCTCGAGCAGCCAGTTGGATAGCTTGCGGCTCAAAGGAAGTTGTCCTTCCGGTGAACCTGTAGGGGCGCTCTGGCGTCAGACCTCTACCGTAGATGTGCACAGTGGCCCAGAATTGACGGCTTTCACCGCCCATGGAGTCTTGGTACACCACATATTCTGGGAGCTCTTCCATCGCAAAGGCACGACGGGTGAGGTTTGCGAGCACGGTCACAAAACCTCCAAGGTTGGTTGATGTGGTTTCATTGTGGACGATGGGTCTTGGCATTTTAGCTCGGTATGGGGGTAGAGGCTGTGTGGTTTTGGGTTTGGGGGCTAGCGTGCCCTATTTATAGGAAAGGACGGAGTCTTCCCTTGCACGCTTGCAGAGTCTTCCTTCGCACGCTTGTGGAGTCTTCCTTCGCACGCTTGCGGAGAGGAACTGTTTAGGTGACGATTACTGGCGCGTGATCGATAAGCTAGGCTGGTAGGTTGGGCACCGCCTACCAAAGGTGTCGGTCCACTGTGTGGGTATCTTGCGCGAGAAGCTTGGGTAGGGTTGGAATATGGTCTGGTGGGGGGTGGTTAATCTAGGTTGTTGGACCTGGCTAAGATAGGATTAGCCAACGGTCAGCCTGGCTCTGATAGCAAGGTTGTCAGGACCGGAATTTCGGGATATTAATTTCCCAAAAAAAAGCGGACCTTGTGCTCACCAGCCCCATGATTACTGTTAGCTGATGAGGCACCTCTTGATACAGAAAATTCCAAGCAATGGTACAAATATGTAGTACAAGACCATTCTGGCCTTTAAGTACAACACGGGGTTTCTAGGGATGATGGCAGAAGCGGTTGTGTCACAGCGGCGTCTGTGGGACTCCATTTTCCACGGGAACAGCTGACCGGGATAACACCTATCTTCGCGAGGCTGCTAACTCCAATAGTGTAGGCTCCGAGGTGTCTTTCACGCCGTTCCTTCCCTCGCAAGGAATCTGGCCAAGACAATAGCCAGGGACAAGCCAGTGAGTACTTTGAATGTACTCGCAAACATTTTTAGCATGGGTGAAATAAAATCATGCTCACAATTATTTTATGATCCCGATGTTAAATTGGATATAACCGTTTGTGATGCATGCATTTCGTTTGTATGAGTATAGAAGACTATGCATATGCATTCAGGGAGATATGAACAGAATAAAAATAAAAGAGACCGAAAACATGCCGCAGTCGGGCGTCTGAGTGACACCGCAAAAAGGGCTTAGTAAATAAAAAGAATGCCATAGTCGGACGTCTGAGCGACATCACAGAAAGGGCTTGTAAATAAAAAGAATGCCACAGTCGGACGTCTGAGCGACATCACAAAAAGGGCTTGTAACTAAAAAGAATGCCATAGTCGAACGTCTGGGCGACATCACAGAAAGGGCTTGTAAATAAAAAGAATGCCACAGTCGGACGTCTGGGCGACATCACAGAAAGGGCTTGAAAATAAAAAGAATGCCACAGTCGGACGTCTGAGCGACATCACAGAAAGGGCTTGTAAAAAAAAGAATAATGGTAAATATCCGGGAGGTAGAACCGTCCCAAGGATACTCATCGTTTCGAAGAATACGAAGGGTCAGTCTATAATAATAACAGATCACAATCACCACCTGTCACAGGTCATGAATAAAGTTCTGGCTTAAATGTTTCTCCTCCGAAGACCGACACTAAGACCGACACTCGACCCATCCCATATTGTAGTCCTTAACCATGGACACGGCTATTCGAATAGGTTTTCTATCTCTGCAGAGGGTGTACTCTTTACCCACGAATAACGGATTTTTTATAGCCCCTCTAGACTAATTCCGCCTACGGTCTTTTAATTTGAAGACGCACCTGACCGCACACACCAGCCTAACCTACCGGTGTCTGGAATCACCCACGACACCAGTTAAGCCAAACTTTAAGTGGGGAGGCTACAACCTAGACTAGCATGGGATCACAACAAATTTATAACGCGCGCGAAAACTGGGGAAGCTATCCCCTTCGGCTACAACCGAAACACCCATGCCCCCGGACCAGGTGGCCTGCCTACCGGATGCAGCCGGTATCTTCGACCGTGGCCTCTCTGTACGGTGTGTGATAGAACAGGGGTCGACAAATTTATTGAACCGCACCCTACCTGTAGCAGGGATACGTGGTAGTACGAAACTAGTATGGGGGTTACCGGAGCAAGACTCGATCTATGGTCAACTCAGGAGGTTCATATATTCTCCGCATGGTTAGTGCCACAATAATCTCACAGTTCCCTGACAGGGTCGCACCCCTCATGCTACATGCTGCCTCACTGCACATCCTCGTCACAACGAGATGTCAGTCACGTGGTTGGTTCACCGAAACACAACCTTCCTTTGGACTCCATCCGAAGTATCACCAGGCATTTGTGGCATGAGGAGTGGTGGCTGTCACCAATGTCACTTACATGACTGAAAATAATTATTCACCACATGATGATATGCAAGAGTATGCTTTTCACATGAAATAATGATGCTCCATTTTGTCATGCCCGTGGAGTTCTTGGGTTAAAGCACACAACATGTATCAAAAGGGGTTCAAGATGCTTGCCTTCAAGTAGAGGGGAGGAGAAAAGCATTCCAAGAGTTTTGGAATTCTCCCTCTTCAAAAATCCTAAAAGAATTAAAAGGGAATCAATACATAGACTTAGAACACCCCCAAAAAGTTGTCTGGAAAATTTTCATATAAATATGAAAATAAACTAGATCAAGGGTGATTTGATCGAACAGTTCCTCGAGTACACTAACATAGCGTACCAGATGTAATAATGCAGGATCCGTCTCGTGGTCTCTGCTTGCAACTCGGGGAGGCCTACCATACCCGTTACGACTGGGGTAGTAGTAGAATGAGCGACAGTTAACTCGGGGCGACAGGTGCCTGAGTTGAACTATAGCTTCTCGAGCAGCCAGTTGGATAGCTTGCGGCTCAAAGGAAGTTGTCCTTCCGGTTCACTGACAGTGGGCCCAGGGGGTCCACTGGTCAGGTTTGACCAGTCTTTCCCCCCTCCTCTTCATCTGCCCGAACGGAAGCGGGGCTCCGGCGATCGTCGCCGGCGAACGGAGGCCCCTCGAGGGACACCGAGTGCGGGAATGGATCCGCGACTCCTTGCCGGTCCTTCCGGTAGTCGGCTGGCTGGAGGGGACGGAGGGAGTCGCCGGTGGTGAGCTCCGCGGAGGAGGAAGCTTCGGGTGGGTTTGGGGCTTTGCGATGCAGTGGTTCCCGAGCGAGCCTGAGGTGATGGGCGGCTCCGCAGGGTCGAGGGGAAAACGACGGTGGTGCTGGACGGGCGAGGAAAGCCTTGGTGGCATCGGATTGCTCGGGGCATAGGCGGTGGCCGTGTTCGCCGAAGATGAAGAATGAAGCCTCTCGGGGGCGAATGGCTGCCACGGGGCTGCTCCGCGGGGTGCCTAGGGGTGGTCTGACGGTGCGGAGAGGTGCGTGGCACCTTTAAATAGGCAAGCCATGGCGGTTCAGCGGCGGCAGGGGATAAGCTCGCCGGCGACTGCCGTTCTGTTGCAGCAGGGGGACGTGGCGGCGACGAAAGCTAGCGGACGGGCCTACGGATGATCTCGCACTGCTCCAGGGGGCAGCTGGCGAGTGCGCGAGGCTTGGGCAGCGCCGACCATGGCAGAGAGCCACTGTGCTCGCCGGCGTGCCGCCAAAAGCGCTCTGACGGCGGCGTTGTGGCGACCCAAGGGCGGCTTGGCGTGTACCTGGGTGCGGATAAGGTCAGGTGAGGCTCTGCAGGTGAGTTGGGGCCAGGGGCGCGACGCGGCGGCCCGAGCGCACGCACGTGCAAAACGCGCGCTCTGGGCGCGCCTAGAGCAAGCACGCAACGTGCTCGGCGTTATGCCATGGCAGGCTGATGAGCTCCAAACTGCAAGGGGGTCAGCAGGGTTAGGCTAAAGGTTGGGACAAACTCATGGGACAAGTTGGTTTAGCCAGGGAATCAAGTTCATAATATGAACCAGAAGCTAAGTCAAATATGGTCATGCACTTAGGGTGTTTGACAAAATGCCAGGGGCATCTAGCAAGCTCTTGGGGTGGCCAATTTTACCAGGTGGATGTCTCCTTAGATGAGTAAGAAGGTGGTGAGGTTTGTTCATCAAAAGCAAAAAACTTGTTAGTGCAAGTTTTGCCATATTTCAGTTCTGGACAAAAAATGCAGAGCACTGTTCCATGAACCAAAACTATCCCAATAGGCCCACACTTCTGGACTTAAGGGTTTTGTAAGAGAGACTATCAGCATGAGGAAGCTCAAAGGCAATGGGGCAAAATAGACTAGGGTTGCAGTGCAAAACACCAAACTGAACCAGAATGGAAAAGAGGTTGTTTCACTCAAAAATTTCAAAGGACCAAGAAGGGTTTTTGCATAAAGATGAATAACATACTGCTATGAACATCCCAAAATTTTGGTGGAAGCATCAAAGGAATATTTAAAGGGGTTGTAGTGCAATATGGCCTACTGAACCAGATTGGCAAACATGTTGTGGAGCTCAAAATATTAACTGAAATACTTATATTCTTGCATAAAAGTAATCTAATAGCATTACTAGACATCCCCAATTTTTGGTTGAAATTATAAATAAATTTATCCAGTAGTTGTAGTTCAAAAGAGGCATTAAAACTAGGGTTAACCTATTATATGGATAAGAAAATTAGGAGGATCAATTATATAATTAATCCTGCTGATATAAGCGAAGTTTTAAAGGGTGCATAAGAGAATTTAACATTAAATGGAAAGTTTTTACTAGGGGCAAACATTCCAACAAAAAATCAGAGCAAGAATTTGCCCTGGAACCAGACACCTGGCTAGAAGACTACCAAGTGGTTGTGCAGATAGGAGGCGGCAATGACGACGTGGCCATGGAGCACCTTCCCTTGATGTTGGGCGGTTCGGCTCGGGCGTGGCTCAATCAGTTGGCCCCCGGGAGCATTTACAGCAGGGAAGAGTTAGCTCGAGTGTTCATTCGGACGTTCGAAGGCACATGCAAGCGGCCCGCTGGCCTCGCGGAGCTTCAGCACTATGTGCAGAAGTCGAATGAAACTTTGAGAGATTACATCCAGCGATGGACCACCTTGCATCACACGGTGGAAAATGTTTTTGAACACCAGGCCGTTTGCGCCTTCAAGGAGGGCGTGCGTAACCGAGAGCTGAATCTGAAGTTTGGTCAAACAGGCGATATGTCCCTGTCTCGGATGATGGAGATTGCCAGTCGGTACGCCAACGGTGAAGAGGCCGATCGGCTCCGCAGTGGCATGAAACCAGTCGGGCGGGATGATTATAATTCCAATCAGAAGAACAAGCGCAAGGCCGAGCCAGCTGCTCAGGGCGAAGCTGTAGTGGTCAATCAAGGAAAGGGCAAAGGAAAGCTGAAGGGGTCCTGGGCCCCCAAGAAAGTGAAAGATCAAGCTGGGAATGATGTACTCGACCAGCCGTGTCCCATTCACACGAAGAAAGATGAAGAGGGAAACTTGGTATATCCCAAGCACACCACTCGACAGTGCCGGCTCCTGATCCAGAACTTCCAGAAAGATCAGTCGACTGAGAAGGAAAAGGAATCAGAGGAGTCCTAAGACAAGGAAGGGGATGGAGGATACCCCCAGATCAACTCCACTTTGGTGATCTTCGCAGACGTCGAGAGCAAAAGTCGACTGAAAGTCATCAATAGAGAAGTCAACATGGTTGCCTCGGCAACCACCACGTTTTTGAAGTGGTCCAAGACCCCCATCACATTCGATCAGTCTAATCACCCTGCGCACATTGGCACCCCCGGGCGGCAGGCACTGGTGGTCGACCTAGTGGTCGCGGGCACGCGTCTGACCAGAGTCCTGATGGATGGAGGCAGTGGCTTGAATATTCTGTATGCAGCAACCCTCCGGGATATGGGCATTCCAATGTCCAAGCTGAGGAAAGTAACATGAGGTTCCACGGGGTCATCCCCGGGAAGAAGGCCGACTCACTTGGCCAAATCACACTCGACGTGGTCTTTGGTGAGTCGAAGAATTATCGCAAAGAGAAGCTGACGTTCGAAGTGGTGGACTTCAACAGCGCCTATCACGCCATCCTGGGTAGGCCCGCCTACGCCAGGTTCATGGCTCGACCGTGTTACGTTTACCTCAAGCTGAAGATGCCGGGACCCAACGATGTTATAACCGTCATTCGGAACCAATAGAAAGCAGAAGAGTGCTTCCAGAAAGGCTCGAAGATCGCTGACGAGCAGATGTCAGCAGTAGAGATGGAGGAGTACTAGAAGAGCGTGGATCCGAGTGATCTGTTGAGGGCAAAGAAGCCGGCTTCCGAGTCAGCTTTGCAGTCGGCCGGGGAGACGAAGCCCGTACGCATCCACCCCACCGACCCCAATGCCGCACCGACCCACATTTCCACTACACTCGACAGCAAATAGGAAGAAGCGCTCATCCAGTTCCTCCGTGAGAACTGGGACATCTTCGCATGGAAACCATCAAACATGCCGAGTGTGCCCAGGGGACTGGCTGAGCACCATTTGCGAGTCGACCCAAAGGTGAGGCCTGTGAAGGAACATCTCCGTTGGTCCGCTGCGGAGAAGAGAAAGGCAATTGGCGAGGAAGTGGCTCGGCTCCTGGCAGCTTAGTTTATCCATGAGATCTACCACTCCGAGTGGCTCGCCAATGTCATCATGGTCCCCAAGAAGGACAAGTCACTCCGCATGTGCATCGATTTCAAGCACATCAATCGGGCCTGCCCGAAGGATCATTTTCCTCTCCCTCGCATCGATCAGATAGTTGACTTGACTGCGGGGTGCGAGTGTTTGTCCTTTCTGGACGCATATTCCGGGTACCATCAGATCCGTCTGTTTGGGCCCGATGAAATCAAGACAGCTTTCATCACCCCCTTCGGGTGTTTCTGTTATGTCACCATGCCTTTCGGCCTCAAAAATGCCGGCGCTACCTTCATGCGCATGATCCAGAAGTGCTTGATAAAGCAAATCAGTCGGAATGTCGAGGCATACATGGATGACATTGTGGTCAAGTCACGGAAAGGTTCCGACCTGCTGACTGACCTCGCTGAGACATTCACAAACTTAAGATGCTATGATATCAAGCTCAATCCGTCGAAGTGTACATTTGGCGTTCCTGGCGGCAAGTTGCTCGGTTTTCCCATTTCCGAACGGGGAATCGACGCCAATCCAGAAAAGGTCAGCACCATCCTCCGAATGAAGCGCCCCGAGCGTATACACGACGTCCAGAAGCTTACTAGTTGCTTGGCCGCATTGAGTCGATTCATTCCTCGTCTCGGTGAGAAGGCATTGCCTCTCTACCGACTCATGAAGAAATCAGACAAGTTCGAGTGGAATTCCGAAGCCGAAGCAGCGTTTGAAGAGCTCAAAGCCCTGCTGTCCACCCAGCCGGTGCTTGCTGCCCCAGTCAGCAAAGAGCCTCTCCTACTGTACATTGCAGCCACCGGACAAGTTGTCAGCACTGTACTCACGGTCGAGCGGGAAGAAGAGGGCAAGGCATACAAGGTCCAGCGCCCGATCTACTACATATCCGAAGTTTTGACTCCCTCCAAGCAAAGGTACCCACATTAGCAGACGCTCGTGTACGGGATTTACTTGACTGCAAAAAAGGCTGCCCATTACTTCTCGGACCATACAATCTCAGTTGTCAGCGACGCCCCGCTGTCAGAGATCCTGAACAACCGAGATGCAACCGGTCGAGTGGCAAAATGGGCGATTGAACTTGTTCCGTTAGATATCAAGTTTGAAGCGAAGAAAGCCATCAAGTCTCAGGCTATAGCAAATTTTGTAGCCGAGTGGATAGAACAAGAGTTGCTGACTCAAGTTCAGTCAAATCACTCGACTATGTTCTTCGATGGATCCAAGATGCTGAACGGATCCGGCGCATGCGTTGTCCTGGTATCTCCCAGGGGCGACAAGCTCAGTTACGTCCTTCAGATCCACTTTGACTCATCGAACAACGAAGCTGAGTACGAAACACTTTTGTACGGGTTGCGCATGGCCATCTCACTCGGCGTCCATCGCCTGATGGTTTATGGCGACTCAGACATAGTGGTAAACCAAGTGATGAAGGAATGGGACGTCAGGAGCCCGGCAATGACCAGTTATTGCAGTGCAGTACGGAAGCTCAAAAAAAAGTTTGAAGGTTTAGAGCTCCATCACGTGCCCAGAGCCAAGAATCAGCTGGCCGATGCCCTCGTAAAAATTGGGTCGACTCGGAAGCCTATACCCAAGAATGTGTTTCTAGAGCATCTGCACGCCCCTTCTGTCAAAGAAGACCCCTTGACGGAAGAACCCCCGCAGCCAGTCAGTGTGTCTGATCCGACTGAAGTCGAAGTGCCTGCAGTGGTCGACCTGATCATTGAGGTTTTAGTGATTACGCCGGACTGGACTGTGCCATACATATCATATCTGCTCAGGCAAGAACTCCCGCAGGATGAAGAAGAAGCACGCCAGATCGTCCGCCGATCCAAAGTGTTCACGGTCATTCAGGGTCAACTCTACAGGGAAAGCGTCATCGGAGTCCCCCAGCTCTGCATCACCCCAGAGGAAGGTCGACTGATCCTGGATGAGATTCACTCGGGAACTTGCGGCCACCACGCTTCCTCTCGGACTATAGTGGCCAAAGCGTACCGAGCTGGGTTTTATTGGCCCCGAGCCAACGAGATGGACAAAGATATTGTGGACAAGTGCGCCGGTTGCCAGTTCTACTCCAACATGTCCCACAAGCCGGTGTCTGCTTTGAAGACCATTCCACTAATCTGGCCCTTTGCCGTTTGGGGCTTGGATATGGTTGGCCCCTTCAAGACAGGCAGAAGCAGATTCACTCACCTGCTCGTGGCAGTTGACAAGTTCACCAAATGGATTGAGGCCAAGCCCATCAAGAACCTCGAGTTGAGTACCGCCATCAGCTTCATCAAGGAATTGATAATCAGATATGGAGTCCCCCACAGCATCATCACGGACAACGGCTCCAACTTCGACTCGGATGAATTCAGAGCTTTCTGTGCATCTCAAGGAACGCGAGTCGACTATGCCTCCGTGGCGCATCCGCAGTCGAATGGACAGGCAGAAAGAGCAAACGGTTTGATTCTCCAAGGCCTGAAGCCGCAGCTCATGCGTGACCTTAAGCATGCCGCTGGGGCTTGGGTAACCAAACTACCGTCTGTCCTATGGGGTCTGAGGACAAATCCAAACCGGTCGACTGGCCGTACCCCTTTCTTCATGGTCTATGGAGCTAAAGCTGTGTTGCCAAGTGATTTGTTGCATAACGCCCCCAGAGTGGAACTCTTCTCTGAGGCTGAGGTAGAGCAGGCTCGCCAGGATGCAGTCGACCTTTTGGAGGAGGAACGAGAGATGGCCCTGATCCGGTCGACCATCTATCAACAAGACCTGCGTCGATTCCATGTTCGCAACGTCCGAAGCCGAGCATTTTAGGAAGGAGACCTGGTTCTTCGAGTGCATCAGAAACGACCGCACAAGCTCGCCCCAGCCTGGGAAGGCCCATTCATTATCGCCAAGGTGCTGCACAACGGAGCGTACCACCTTTACAACGTCGCCAAGAAGAAAGACGAACCTCGTTCGTGGAACGCGGACATGCTCCGCCGCTTCTACAGTTGAGACACTCGACAGTCGAGTTGTAATAAAGATTTTCCGATTTATTTGAAAGACAAGTTGGCAGCGATCCTTTAATGATTGTTGTTTTCTAAAATGCTGGTCTTCAAAATCCCCCAGTGGGTGCTTAGCCGCGAACCTGATTCGCCTAAGTTACAAAAATTACTCCGAGTGAAGAGCAACCCTCTCACTCGGGGGCTTAGCCGCGAACACAATTCGCCTAAGTTACAAAGATTACTCCGAGTGAAGAGCAACCCTCTCACTCGGGGGCTTACCTGTGGTCCTCCGAGCTGCGTCACAAGTATAATGTGGCTCTGACTTCCGAGCTCCGCCACAAATACAACGTAGCTTGGAATCGCCTAAGTTACCAAAACCACTTCGAGTGAAGAGCAACCCTCTCACTCGGGGGCTTAGCTGCGACCCCGTGACTCGCCTAAGTTACAAACACTCACTCCGAGTGAAGAGCGACCCTCTCACTCAGGGGCTTAGCTGCGGTCCTCCGAGCTGCCTCATAAGTATAATGTGGCTCTGTCTTCCGAGCTCCGCGACAAATACAACGTAGCTTGGAA
>LR738712.1:840486837-840522541 GCA_902687465.1 Secale cereale | reverse complement strand
CCCGTGACTCGCCTAAGTTACAAAAACCACTCCGAGCGAAGAGCGGTCCTCTCACTCGGAGGCTCAGCCGCGGTCCTCCGAGCTCCGCCACAAGCACAACGTCGCCATCAAAGCGTCGACTCAAAATCCAAGCGATCAAAAAGAGTCACAAACAAAGGAATCAAATCCAGATAAAGTCCCGCAAGATTCGGGCAAGAGTACCTGGGCCACCGGCCCACCAGAGTTTAACGATTACATGATCACTCGGCATTCCGAGGCAAACTGAATCAAATCATCAAAGTCACTCACTCCTCCGGAGGAGGCGGGCTTGCACGTGCAACAAACTGGTCCAGGTGGATCCCATCGGCGATGCGGGTGGCGGCCTCCAAGAAAGTCTCCATGAACGACTGGAACTGGAGCTCCTTCGTATTGGCGACCTTGAGCGCCGCGAGCCTTCTCTCCTTCATCTCCTTGCAGTGCACACGGTCCAAGGATAGCGCCACGTCGGCTCCACTCCGGGCGCACGACTTCTTCCACTCCTGCACTTGACTGGGGATCTCATTGAGTCGAGTCATCAGAGACTCTAGGTCGTTCTCCTGCACGATCCCCCTCCAGAGCACAGTGTCGATCCGGGCCATCACCGCTTTCAGCCGTCCCAGGTAGTCCGTGGTGGCAGTAAGACGGGACTCCAGCCTCAAGATATTCATGGCAGCTTCGTCCTTGACGATAGAATTGGCTGGGTCCAGGCCGGGCTCGACCCGCCCAGTCTCTTCGTCGAAGTTGCGGCTGAATTCTACACCACAAGAAACAAGCAGAGTCAGCAAGCAAAACACGGGTCGACCGATCCAACTTAGCCTAAGCCAAAAGGACATACCTTTGAGCACGAGGTACCACTTCTTGGTAAGGTCGCCCAGATAAGCCTCCAGATCAATCCTCTTCTGGAAGAGGGCCTCATATTTGTCATTCAGAACACTCTTGGCATTCTTCAGCCTAGTCACCTCTTGGTTAGCTGCGTCGAGTGAACCCTTCAGCCTGGTGATCTCCGCCTCAACCGCGCCTACGGAAGCCAGCTTCTGCGCTCCCAATTCTGCCTTCTCTTGAGCTGCCTGCTGTGCCGCCGCCAAGTCGAGGTCTTTCTGCTCCAAGGCCGCTTTCACTTGACCTGCAAAAGACATCACTGGACAGATGAACATGAGGAGACACAAGGCATATTTATCAAAAGTCAATCGACGAATGGTTAGCGTCAGTTACCGGCTGCGTCATCCTGTGTCTTCTTCAGGTGGTCCCGAGCCAGCCGCAAGTCGAGATTGAGCTGGATCTGCTTCTTCTCAAGGTTTGCAAATTTGGCTCCAAACTCGCAAGATCTCTGCATCACCACAACAAAACAAGATTCTAAGACTACAGTCGAGCCAAACACTCAACCGCAGTCTCGGGGACTACACCGAGTGGGTGCACTGACCGTGCCCCCACTGGTTCTCACTCGGCCAAGATCAGTCTGGCTCGAGCTAAAAAAAACAACAACAAGGAGGAAATTTCTATCATCAGACCATGGCCGACTACCAGCAGTCGACCACGATCTCGGGGACTACACCCAGTGGGTGCACTGAGCGTGCCCCCACCTGTTCTCACTCGGCCAAGATCAGTCTGGCTGGAGCTCAAGGGAAGTTGAAAGCAAACGCTAAAAGACTACACATCAAGACTCTCACCCAGTGGGCGCGGCATCATCTTACGAACAAAGCAGCTGATTTTTTTCAAACCGAAGACTATTCCAGCGCAGCAAGCCAATCAGTGGAGAAAACAAACCTGGACGTTGGTCCGAAGGGAAGAACTAGCGTCGTAAGCAGCCATGCTGGCCTCGTACGCCGCCTTCGTCTTCTCCATCATCAACCCCGCCTGACGGACGGCTTCTTGAGCTGCGCCCACGGGATCCTCCGGGAGGCGATAGGAGGAGAAGAGAACGGACGACGGAGCAGGCGCTGGGTCGACGGCCAGAGCGGGCGCTGGGTTGACGGCCAGAGCGGGCGCTGGGTCGATGGCCGGAGCGGGCGCTGGGTTGACAGCTGGGGCAGGCGCTGGGTCGACGCCCCCCAGCTGACGAAGCAGGGCGTTCGGTCGACACGGGGACGGCGAAGGAGATCGTGGCTCGGACCACGTCTTCCTGTTGCTGGGCCTCTGGGCCAGAAGGCACCTTCTGGCCCTTCTTCCATGTGCGCCGTCGAGCCCCTCCCAAGCGCTCCTCATCGACATCATCATCGTCTGGGAGCTCTATGACATGGCGCGACACTTCAAAACAAGCAATTGTGAGGTTCAGTCGACCGTCAACCCTAACCGACGGAAAGTAAGACATGATCTACAACTCGCACCTGCGCGGGGTGTTGCGGCATCTGCGGTCTCCTCGTCGTCCCGGCCCTTGTCGATGTCCATCGAGGTCGTGGAGGTAGCAGCACTCAAGAATTTCCTTGAAGATGAGTCGACGAAGACATAGTCGACCTCCGAAAGGCAGAAAAGAACAAAGCTGAATAGCACTTACGTGGAGGCGATGGGAACATCCACCTTAATCTTGGGCAGGGCCTTCCGGGGCTTGGCGGTGATAACCTTGGGGTGCTTGGGCGCCTTCTTAAATGGATCAGGGGTGGCCGTGCGAGCTCGCTTGGGCGTTTGGGAGCTGGAGGGACCCGTCCGAGGGCGCACAGCCCCTGGGTCGTGCTTCCCCTTGGACCGCTTCTCATCACGGGGAGGTGACTCGACCTCCTCCCCGCTGTTGTAGTCCTCGCTCTCCTCTTCGGTCTCCTCCTCCGACTTCCACTCGGAGACGTCGCCCACGCCCTCTTCGCCTTCCTGGACCTGATCCCCGTTGGGCAGCGAGTACATTTCAGTGTAGATCTGCAGAAAAGGAAGATTGGCCAAATGTCAGTCGGACTCGTCAAGACAATTACAAGCCAACAATAGGAACACCACTCGGGAGCCGAAGACAGACCTCGTCAGGCAGATGGTCAGCGTCGAATGGGAGGACCTTCCCGGACCCCCTGGGGTTGTCCTTGTTCCCCGTGACGCACTTCAGGCACTACGCCACGTACTTCACGTCGGCCGCCTCCGGGTGGACTCGCGACGAGTCGTCGGTGCCGGAGTACAACCACATCGGGCGGTCCCGAGCCTGGAGCGGCTGGATCCTCTGTGTGAGGTACACCTCAAGCAGATCCAACCCTGTTACTCCCTCGCGGACCAACTGGATGACCCATTCCACCAACATGTTCACTTCGGTCCTCTCGGCTCTACCCACGATCATTGAAGGAGGCTGGCTGGCTCGACCAAGAGAGAAAGGGGGGAGTCCGGTCGACTGACCAGGAGTCAGACTGTCCTTGTAATAGAACCAAGTCGACTGCCAGCCCCGAATCGACTCCGGAAGGATCATAGGGGGAAAAGCGCTCCTATTCCTAAGCTGGATGCCGAGCCCGCCGCATGCCTGGAGGACGTGCGTCTTCTCGTCACTCGGGTTCGCCTTCTTGACGGTTTGCGAGCGGCAAGTGAAGATATGTTTGAACAAACCCTAGTGCGGTCGGCAGCCGAGGAAGTTCTCGCACATGGAGACGAACGCGGCAAGGAAAGCGATGGAATTGGGCGTGAAGTAATGTAGCTGGGCGCCGAAGAAAATCAAGAAAGCACGAAAGAAAGGATGCGGAGGCATGGACAAATCTCGGTCGACGTGGGTCGCGGGAAGGACGCACTCGCCCTCCCGCGGCCGGGGCTCGAGCTCGCCCTCCGGCACCCGCCAGGAGCCGTGAGCGACCAGTCCCTCCTCCTCCAACTCCTCCAAATCCTCCGCCGTGACGGTGGACCGGATCCAATCCCCCTGGATCCAACCAGGAGGGTGCCCGGACCTCGACGACGATCAGCTACGGTCGGACCGCCTCCCCTTCTCCGTCGCCGCCTTCTTCGAACGCTCCATCGCCGTGGTCTTGTCCCTGCTCATAGCACGCAAGCCGGCGGTTGCTGTGAAGAAAGCGAGAAGGAGCAGAGGCATGGCGGAGAGGTAGGGGCGAAAGAGCAAGGAATGGGCGCACAGTGCCCCCGCTTCGGGTTCGGCGCACACTTATAGCGCCCCGGTCGACTGATTGACCGGTGGCCCCGAGCGATCTTATCAAATCCTGCAACAGGCGCGGACGCGATACGTGGCGAAAAAGGTGGCGCGAGGATCGAGGCGTCCCGAGCATATCCGTCCGATTGCTGCGGCACGTCCCGCACCGCGTGCTTCCCCAAATTTCGAAACCCCGTGGAATCCGGCAACCAAAGAGCAACCAACCCCGCCGAAAACTGCGCACGCCAACGGCATCCGACGCCTAGCGCAAAGTTCAGTCGACGGAAGACGCAACCAACGCACTCGACGGTTCCAGAATCGATCAAGGCGGCCAAGACAAGACTGAGGAGGACAGCCTAGTCCGCGAGCTCAGAGAAGACTACCCCAGGGGCGTCGAGCCAGAACCGAAGCTTTCCTCAGCACTCTCTCCTGCTCAAGCCTCAATTCATTCGGGGGCTACTGACGAGGTTACAGACCTAAGGTAGGGTCACAGGCCTAACCAAGGTACCCCACCCAAGGTCACTACCCCAGAAGATTAAAAGACAAAACCTACGATGACAAAGACAGTCGACTGAGACAGCCCAAGAGGACATCCCACTAGACTGGACATCACCTACAAGACGACTCAACTCCACTCGACCAATCCAAGGCACTCGACCCCCGAAGGTCAAAGGTCCCTTAGGACAATAACGGTCTGGTATTTACTCGCCGTAGTGAATGCCTTTATTACTCTTTACTATTGATGTTATCAGTAACGTCTGCCTTAATGTACATTGAACCCTTGGTAACGTGGAGCATGACTGGGGTACTGGCACACTATATAAGCCACCCCCCTCCTGAACAAGGGTTCGCATCCCTGTAACTCACACCTATACACATATCACTCGACCGCCTCCGGACACCGAGACGTAGGGCTGTTACTTACTCCGAGAAGGGCCTGAACTCGTAAAACACCTCGTGTACAACTCCACCATAGCTAGGGCCTTTCCTCCTCATTCGTACCCCTACTCGTATTGTCAGGCTTAGAACCACGACATCGAGCCTTCCCCACACCCAGGGTGAGTGCCCCACCCTCTCCATCGTTTCTCTTGAGGTAGTAGATGCAGATCCACCCGTTGGTGTGTTTTTTGTTCGGAGAGCGTTTGTCGCCAGCGGGGCATGGGTGATTCGATTAATCACCGTGGTTCAGCGAGAAACATTTTTATTATCTCCAGTCCATAGTTGGCCGGTCAAGGAAAGGATTGCAGGTATGATGCGTTGTTCCATCGGGTTGTACTAGAAAATGTGATCAATTCTGTAGGATAGGTCGTTGAAAACTGCAAAAGCAACAACCATCTAGAGACCGTAATAATTTATGTGGTTTGCATTCCCAGGCAGAGTAACAATGAATTGCCACTATTGTTTGGATCGGAAGAGGGAATCTGCTTTTTTCAGTGCAAGCAGGGCAAGTTGAAAGCAGCACTTAGGCAAGCATATATCAGTAGGGAGACAACTCTTTTCATTTTTCGTGCAAAACCGATCCATTCTTGTTTTAGGTGATACAACGGTTAAACCATAGACCCAGTGTACATTTTCTTTTGTCACTGCCCTCGCAATGGCAGTGGAACCCCAACATCACCACCTTTTTACGGCACGCCGCACACCGATTTGCCGCCACCACCGGCTGTGTGCCACACAGGGGTCAAAAATTGCAGCGGCGATGCCAATGCTCGTCTTGGCGTTCTTGTCCAGAGGCGTGCCAAACACGTTGGCTACATATGTACTCTCTCCGTCCCAAAATTCTTGTCTTACATTTTTCTAGATACGGATGTATCTAACACTAAAGTGTAACTAGATACATCCGTATTTGGACAAATGTAAGACAAGAATTTTGGGACGGAGGGAGTACCATCCTAGATGCAGTCTAGAACTGCATTTTGCATTTTTTTTAATGGATATATCCTAGACAGTAGAGATGGTTGCTTATACTACCTTTTTTATGTAGTGAATACAGTTTTTGTCGCTGCATTCTTAATGTGATGGGTTGATTATCTGTCCTATGACCAATAATTTTCTATGCATTTGAGTCCCAATCAAAACTATGTTTTTTTTTCTTCTAATCAACAGTTTTGCACTGCGTTCCCTAATAATGCCAGAAAGTTGCTTACAATAATTTATCTAGTATCTATGGGAGTTTTGAGAGGGGTAGATTTATGTCGAATTATGTGTTTAATCAGTGGAATTTCACATCGTTTTTTGGAACTGTGTGCACTGTGCTATATAAGCTCCCCTCACCAATAGTTATAGTTGCCTTACTATAATGCCAAGTTGCCTGATTGGCATCTCTAGGATGCGGGGGCTGGAACCGTGGACTATCTTGAGCCAAAAGTGTTTAGAATTTGCGAACTAGTAATAGTTAGTTGCTAAAAATGATGGCGCAGGTATCTCGAAATCGCCCCCTAAGCATGTGCTCTTCTACTCAAATCTACGATACTATGCGATAGAGCCGAGATAGGGAGGTTGAAGAGGGGTGTGCGGGGTCCCAGCTTTTTGGGCAAATCAATGATTTCAAGCGCACAGTGGTTTACGACTTGGGGATGCGGGGGCTGGGATCGTTGATGATTTAGGGATGCGGCTGACACTATATTCAGAATGTCGCAACTAATAATCACAAATTCAGAATATGAACTGCCTAAGATGGTCTTTATTGTCTGAAGTGTTAGAATAAATCTGAGGTGCTTGTCGATCTACTGAGGACCAAGTAATCACACGAGGCACGACACCAATATTTTTTAATGAGGTTCATCGTCTGGTTACATCCACGGGGCCTGACTATGGGCACTCCTCCCCATGACACCGCTACAATATCGCACTCGGTCGTCCTGGACGCCGGCACATGTCGCCGGCTTCCCCTGCGTTCCTGTGCTATTATGTTGGCATAGGTTACGTCGTGTGTCTACCCTCGCTATATATGAGAGACCTAGGATACAAGCGTCCTACCGGACACAACTTCATATCCTATATAAACGCAATACAACTCAGAGTTCAACTATAATCTATCTTGTACACAATATTCGACACAACTCTAACAAACTCCACCTTGACGAATATTCTTCACCACCTTGAATTCGTCAATGCGTGAAACTTCCATGTACATTGGACTTGAGCTTAACCCATGAGTACTGCTGCTTCTCCAAAGACTCTATATGACTCCACCTGCAACTTGGGGTCCCTTCTTTTCTTGACCAAAGTCAACACTAGAGCAAACTTAAGTTCCTTGTTATTCTAGTTTGTGCTCCCAACTTCCAGATTATCGGTCCAACGCCATCACACATTGATCACGGACCTGCATGAAAGTGAACAACTCATATATGGGGGTCACACATAAGAGTTACCTAAACTCAACATCACAGCTCCTTTCTCGACCGTCCGTCTGAAAGTTGAAGAAATTTCACCGTTGCTTGTAGTCATCCCGAGTCAAATTCGCGGTTGTCTTACTACATGTATGACCACCAGAGCCCTGGCCCATCCCCATGCCCGTGCATACCGCACGCCTCGCCGCTATTACCGTGTCGAGCCTCCGCTGTCCCGGTCGAGTCTCAAGGGTCACGAAACCACATCACTCAACCCCCACTACAGAGTACCACCGATCATCACCGAGCGATGACGAGTTTCACGCTTCCATCAGAACACTAGGCTCCAATCCGAACCATGCGTCACTCGCTTTTTCCCGGCTGTTGAATAGCCTTCGACTTTCTGGCGACTTACGCCACAACTCCTCAACCAGCACCGAGTGAAGTCCTCCAGACACCAGCACCATCGTCAACATGACTCCATGGTAGATGATGAGTCCACCCTCGCGCCCCGTCGACATCAAGCTCCATGTGTACACCACCTTGAATCAACCCCGCAGCATAGTCTTGTCGAAGCCACAAAAGCCCTCGGGCCTGCGCCACGTGTTTCCACGCACCAGAAGCCGATCACTATGAGCATCACGCTCCTATGTCATCGTCGTCGATCCCAACACTGTCTTCTGTACCAACCGACTTGCGTCGATCCCGTCAGACTGTCCATCCGACCCAGCCGAACTATTCCGGATGTACGGCACGCTCGAGGCTCCCAAATCGTCTTCCACGAATTTCCAGCCATCACAAGATAATTCCATCTTAGCTGAACTGACTTCCTGCAACTCTTCAAGCATCCCTGTTATGCCAACAAACCTTTCATCCGTGTCTGCCATAACCCAATGTTTTCAGTTCCTTGAATTTCTCCATCTCAAACCTGGTACCGTTGGCTCCATGGTTTTTGATATGACTGACTTTATGAAAAAAATACCTGAGCTATCCGGGCGACGCCAAAGTACACTAGCAAAACCCAGCGTGGTCTCGCCTCCATGCACTAGTAGCAATCCACCAACACCAAAATTGGGGCCTTCACGTGATCTGCTCCTTTGCCTCAACTCCTGACGCTAGTGCTGCTCTCCGTGTCAAATCCGTACGCAAGTACTGCTCCTGATGGAGTATCGCTTGATGGTTGCCTGCCTATCCTCACGCATGCCACGGCTTCTGGCATAACACGCTGTAATTCAGCTTCAGCCCACACAGGATTAATCCCGCGACATGGGCCTACAAGTACGCCACGCGCGCACATCATCAGTACGCCTTTTTTGCCAGCCTGGTCCGTATCGCATAGAGCACCACCTCCGGATCGATCCGACTGAATCGATCTGTACGCAGCCGCCACTTTGATCGCCACTTTGCCGCAAAATCTTCAGTCCATCTATCACCTCGTCCGCAGAACCCGCGGTACGATCGCACTGCTGTTTTGACAGCCGCTCCCGTGATTTTCTCGACAATTTCTTCCGGCTCTTCCTCTAGATCAACGATCCATCTCTCCTGTGCTCGTGTGGTTGCTTGGTCCTTAGATTATCAACGGTATACCTCGAATTTACTCTAAGATGAAGTGATGTGAAACCGGGACCAATGAACGGTCAGCAAAAACAGAGGAAAGCAGGAAAGCAGGGGTCCTGAAAAAACAAAACAAAGGAGCTGCTCTATTTCAGGCAACCGGTGCTCTTTTCATCACTGATGAGTGCTGGCAACAATATCTGATGACCGTCTCCTCGACTACAGGAAGTTAGAGCAACTCCAAAGCACCGACCCAAACTGACGCTCACTTTATCCGCTTTTTGTTCGTTTGGGTCGGCCAGGCAGACGTGCACGTCCGATTTTTTATTTGGATCGGCAGGTGCGCTCAACAGGAGACCGACCAATTTATGCCGATGTGTCTGAAACCGACTAATTAAACATAATCATACATAAAATGGCCGGTCAAAAGCCGGCCATAGTCCACTTAAACATCTAGAAAATTTAAAAAAACTAATAAAGCTGCCCACACGCTGCCCTAGTAGGCTGCCTTGCCCTTGCCCTTGCCGTCATTGTCCTCATCGCTTGTTAGGTCAATGAAGACGGGGAGGCACAGCCCAACCGAATGCGGCTCGATAGGCCTCCGGGGCAGCCTACTCCGGCAACTGCGAGGCGGGCGCGCTCCTCCTCCTCCTCCTCAAGCTGCTAAGCCTCCATTTCACGGCGCAACATCTGCTCATATCGCATCTGCACCTCGTTGTCGACCCCTCATCGATGAGCCAATGCGCCTTCCAACGCTCAAGGTGGGTCGCCTCTTCTTCCGGCGTGGAGGCGAAGTAGCAGGGAGGCGCGCTCACCCACTCGCGGAGCTTGCCGGTCCACATATAGGACTCCTCTAGCTCCGACGTGTCCTTGAGCTCAACAGGGGCGGCGCCGGCGGCAGTGGCGGCACGAACGGAGTCCCCACCCGCGGACAAAGCTATGGCTTGCTCCAACCCATCCCAATGGGCGTCCTCCTCTGGCTCTGACTTGTCCTTGAGCTCGAGAAGGGGCGGCGCCGGCGGCAGTGGCGGCACGAACGGAGTCCCCCACCGCGGACAAAGCTATGGCTTGCTCCAACCCATCCCAATGGGCGTCCTCCTCTGGCTCCGACTTGTCCTTGAGCTCGACAAGGGGCGGCGCCGGCGGCAGTGGCGGCACGAACGGTGTCCCCCATCGCGGACAAAGCTATGGCTCGCTCCAACCCATCCCAATGGGCATCCTCCTCGAGCCGACTCGCCTCCAACGCGTGCTACAAGGCCTCCTGGAGGGCAGCCTCGTATTCCGCCTGCTCCTCCTCTTCCTTCGGCTGTACCCGCAGGGGCGGCGGTGGAAGGTCGTGGTTGATGTGGACGCCCAGGCAGTGCTGCCTCCTTGTACTCTAGCACAAACCAGCGCTCCTAGTTAGGGGAGTCTGTCGTGTACTGACGCATGGCGCGCTGCTACGGGGTGAGGAGCTCCCTCCGCCGGCGAACCTCCTCAGTGTGCGCCCACGCGGACCGCGACGCCGTCCAGACGGGGTTGTGTTGCAGGTCCAGATGCCAGCCGTGCGGCAGGTTGACATCTGGATACGACACGGGCTGGCGGTACTGCCAGTGCCACCGCGCCTGGTGGACTAGGATGTACACCCGCTCTCGCTCCCACGGTGGCGTGCCGCGTCTAGCTGGCGGCGACGTAGCAGGCTGCCCGTGAGAAGAGCTCGCTCCGGCGCTGAACTGCCCCTTCTTCCCTCCCATCCCATTAAAGAGTCCCATGACTAGCTGGATGCTTGCTGGCTGGCTAGGGTTTGGCTGGTCGCCGGCGAGGCGGCAAAGGCGGCCAGATGTGGATGTGGGTTGTAGATGAGGCCGGCCCCGCCGCACACGTCCATTAAAAAGGATGGGCACGCGGCCCTTCTACACACTGTCAGGCGGGCCCGATGTTAGTGGTCATCGTAAATATGACCGCGGGCGGTAGTTGGGAGGCTGACATGCGGGGCCGATGCGGACACCGAGGGGACATGCGGCGTGTCCGCTTCGCGTATGCGCCGACGCATTTCAGGCGCAGTTTTGAGCCGGAAATGGGTCCGCGCGTACGCGAAGCGAACGATTTTTGGGAATGGCTCGGCGCATTGGGCCAGCGTTTTTATCCGCGGCGATCCAAATAGACGTGGGCGGATGAAATGGGTCGGCCCGTTGAAGGTGCTCTTAAAATTGTATCCTGAGAGAATTTGATGGTGGTACCAATGTTGTCTGCATCTCTTTAAAATTTGCCAGCAATTCTTGGGAACATAAAAAATTAAGGAAACTCTCCATGTTTGCGTGCAATGGCCCGACGGCATTTCAAGATGGAATGTATGGAGTCACCGCGCTCAAGGAGCTGCAGATGGTAGCGTGCGCAAGGGTAGAGACACTACCCGAGGCACTCATGCAGCAACTCCGGGCCCTCGAGGAACATTTTACACAAAGAGTGGCACTTGTTTATAGTTGACATGCAAAGTTTGAAGGTAAAATGTTGTCTTGCTTGGAAGAAACCAAAAAGAAAATCTATATAATGATAAAACGGGTCTTGATACCAACTGAATGGACTAGATAGAAGGTGCAGCTACATGGGAGTAGAGAAAAATCACATTCGAGATGGGATACATGTCTGTTTAATCTGATCATCCCCACCTCCAGTCCGTGTTTCTCTTCATATGCTCCATTAGATGTCACCTGAGGTAGGATCGTATTGGAGAAAGAATTACTACTGTGGTAGGCTAACTTGAGGGGAGCCAATTTTCTAACCTCCAGTGAACATTCAGACCTTGAAGAGAGTGCCATTGGATGATGCTAGTTCACACCTTGATTCTCCAATCCTCCTGCCAAGAAATATGTGGCATGCGCTCTCATTGAGGAGAACTGGTCAGTTTATGCTAAAACAAGAGGGAATAACTAGCTAGGGAAGTTAATTCATTGCTGCACTGTAAATCAATGAAAAGCCAGGCAATCTGGATCTTTCAAAAAAAAAAGAATTATAGGGAAACATTGTTGCTCTCTGCCTGCTCCAAGGTTTTGGTTACTGAATGAGGCAATTTTACCGAGGGGGACGGATAAACGTGGTTACCACGATTACCAGGAAATACCGAGAATATTTGTTGAATTTTGAATTCAAATAAATGAATGAATGAACTTGAACCAGAGACCCATCAAAACAGGAACTAGGTTGCTATGAACATGTGAGAATACATCTCTCATGGCATTAATTGGATCCTGCACTTTACTACAAATGGAGCGTTCAAATTCAAAAATTTCAAAAAACGATATTTTTTGCTCGGTATGAGGATTTATCGAGGGGCACGGAAATATGCGATAACCATGGGAAATCTTGAAATTTCGACCGGTAACCAAAACCTTGGCCTGCTCCCGTCGGAGAAGCAAGAGTCAAAAGGTGCGAGACTCTGGACGCATAAAAAATGCAGAATCTGGTTTCTGCGTTAAAAAAGTGAGGGTTTATCAAGAAAATTAACAGCTAGAATAACATTTGTTTGAAGAATGCAGATACGCGGATGTCAGGCCATGATTGTTAATTCTGATGAACCTAAAAGCCTGTTTTTCAGGCAGAGCTTATTCACTTAAGATTGTTGTATCGAAAAAGAATCACAACAAATTGACTCAGAATGCAATGCCTAAGAAAAGATGGTATATAAGGACTGAAGTTCTCTGAGTCCGGGGACGAAACAGAGCATGTAGCTAGTCGTCCAGCAAAAACAGAGGCATGCTGCTCTATTTCTGAGGGAAAACAGTCCTGGCAACTCCAAGCCTACCTACCAGGCGACTACAGAGAAGCGACGACGGCTACAACAAGAAAAGATTAATAACACCCATTGACAGTCGACGACTACCAGGCGACTACCTGGCATGCACATGCACTGCACCAACGCATGACACCATGAAAAGATTAATAACTATCAGCTCAACTAACTATTTAGAGTCAACAACTTATACATCATATAAAGTACATCTGCTCAAGCCAAAATAGGTGCTTGAAACAGACACAGTTTTTTTTTTTTTTTTGCGGGATAAACTTCCGATCTATTCATCTTCAATCATGGTAGTACAACGAACACTAGAAATAATGAAAATTACATCCAGACCCGTAGACCATCTAGCGACGATGCTAATTGGAGGGTTAAAATTTTCAACGAAATTTGAGTGATTCCGAAATTTCGCATATTTCAGTGGGTTGCGAAATATTCTTAATCCCGAATTTCCGAGGCAGATTCAAACTATTTTCAAAATAAATTTAAACTATGTTATAATTCATTAAAATTAAGTGAAATTTGAAATATCAAAAATCCGGAATAATTTCTAAAATATGTGAAGTTTCTGAAATTTCGCATATTTTGCTGAGGTCCGAAATTAAAACAGTAAAAAAAGCAACCTACTAGTCAAGTTTATTTAATTGTTTTATGCATGTAAATTTTTATTTAACATTCTGTCGATTGAAAGAGGCAACATACTTAGTTCTTTACATTTTACAGGTAAGATTTTCTTTTGCACGAATACAAGTATGATTTTTTTTAGAAGAGTACTTGCACTGCCAATATTGTTGCCATTCTAATTTCTTTTTGGGAGAATCACCTTAAGATACCAATATAAAATCTACCGCCGGGACTCACAGTTTTCCACAAATGTTAAGATCACTAAACTGAGAACCCTCACATGAACATTGGAAGATGCTAGCAGTTAATTTGGAAGTGCAATGTTCCACCTAATGCCAGGAACTTTGTTGTTGATTTATGGCACTATATGTCTTCGGTCTGGCAACTCCCGGATATCGGTGAAGTTCAGAACATGAGCATAGAATGTGTTCTGGACATCTTATGCCCCTTAACTGAGATCAAGCATTGTATGTTATTGATGACATTATGGCGATGCTGGCATAGCCAGATTGAGCTAGTACTGAGATCAATCACTATAGAAACATTCGTACTACTTGTGTTACTCATGTATCACTTAGTCAGAATTAAGATAATGACTTTTTAACAAAGTTTGTTAGAACGGAATAAAGAAAACCGTCGTTCGGTTGATCTATGACCTACATTAGTTTTTTAACATTATAATTCGGATTGTATTATTATTAACAATTATCTGAGTAATATAAGTTAACCCGCGAAAATATCACCTTATCACCGGTCGGCGTCGACACCGTCTTTTGTGGCCTTCGGCGGCAGTTTCGTTGATGCGACAACCAACAACTTGACTAGGGTGTTGAGCTTCACATCTGTTGACCCCTCTAGCGCATGCTTGACCACATTGTCTACCACCTACAATCTACGGTTATCACGATGTTCGCATTTAAAATCTACCTCATGGGCTCCGGTAACCTCTCAAGGGTGCTCTTAGGTGCAGCGGCCACGAGCTATAGTAGCTTCTCTACCATGAAATCCTCTTTTTGCGGCCTCTCGGTGAAATATCTATCAATAAAATAGAATGTCATGATGCCATTGAGCATGATGATTTTTGTATTCGAAGACATCAACATTGGGCACATAGTTTTGGGGCCCATAAATTTTGTACCAAACTTATACATTTAGTTTATTAAGCAATGATATAAAACATTGTTTTTGTATATTGCTTTGTTTACTTAGTGTAGTTAATAAAAGGAAATTGTGTTTGAGCACTCTCTTGTATACGGTTGAAACATCCATGATTCAAAAATAATAATTGGCCGTGTTTCCAACATTATACAAAAAATATAAGTGTATTTCTCTTTGTGTTTCGGCATAATTTATTATCCTTAAATATATCAGTTTGGATCTACGGAACATGTGACGTAAAAACATCCCATTGCAAGTTTCTAGTGTATGATTTAAGAAAATAGAAAATTCTAGAGTTGTGACATTTGTATGTGGATCTTCCCATCCAATCAACATGGGCATTGTTGCTTACTACTCCTTCTGTACCTAAATTTAAATTGTTTTGGTAGGCTAGCTTAGCCTACCAAAAGGATTTGTTAAGGTACGGAGGAAGTAGTGTTCTACTTCATACTACTTCTTGCATACTTTCGTGAGTCCAGCAACAGGTTGCCAGCATGCATGACATCGCTGGTAACAAACACAGAGAGAAACCACACATTAGTCCTGTGTATCTTGTGGCATTGACGGTATGCCATGCCTGCAGGGCCATTGACTGGGCGGTTGGTTGCCTGCTTGCTTGCTGGGATGGTTGTCGCAACGGACCCGTGAGGGACCAGAGTCTGGGGTCCTAGCCATGTGTATCCCATTGGCGCCTCGCGATGTAAGCTTTTGACTCTTGACTCTTGAGTTCTTGAATGAGTGCCAGTTGTATATATATACATAATACATGTTAGCTTTTTTTTTTTTTTTGCGAGAACACATGCAAGCTTTTCTACAGAATAAAGACACCAATAATTGAACCCCATGTAAGTCGGGGAGAGAGAGAAGCTTGGTTCAAATCAATTTCAAACTATACACGTGTTGGTGTTTGGAAAAAGTAAAGTAAAGCAAAGAACAGTGGATTATCTTTTCCTTGGTTTGGAGGCAACCGACCGCGTGTGTGTCCTCTTCTGGTTTCTCACCTTAGGACATCTCTAGGTGAACCCCTAAAAAGCAATAAAGGAGTAATTTTTTTTTGATTTTACTCTAAACTGCACCTAGCTGAAATACTAAATCAGTCAGAGGAGTAAGAATTTACTCATTCCCTGAAAATTTAGCCCACGGTTCCTAAAAATACTCATCCCCCGACCAGCCGAGCAAACCTCTCCCACCTCTTTCTCCCGCCCACGCGGCGTCATCCTTCCAGTCGCCGCCTCCCCACGCACCACCATCGCCGCCGATGACCGGGGCTGGCCGGAATGGGCAACGAAGAAACTTCTGCCACCCGGCCAGCCACCGCCACCGGCGTGTCGCCGCCACAAACCTCCCCCGCGCC
Source organism: Secale cereale (assembly GCA_902687465.1). NCBI lineage: Eukaryota > Viridiplantae > Streptophyta > Magnoliopsida > Poales > Poaceae > Secale > Secale cereale. The sequence continues at coordinate 840,506,690 of LR738712.1, read as the reverse complement.
AACGGCCGCACTGAAGAAAAGGTTGGGGAAAAATCCCGTCCGGTCCACCACATGCATAAAGAACCACCGAATTTAACATGCATGCAATTATCCACGCTCTCTCTCACATCATTGACCCATTTTTCTCCTAGTCTCATGCAAAAGAACAGATTAAACGACAATAAATTAAATCTTTATCTCCTCCTTGATTCTCCGCTAGTGTTTTCACATTTTCCTCAAAAGAGAGCAATGAACTGCACGGCTGCTTCAATTATACCAATGTACTGGGGTTTTTTCCAATTGCTGATTCATATTCATTGAGTTATTCCGTTCGGGCCCAATTATTCCAAGTTGTTCTAGTTCTTTGAAAAAGCAATATTATTTGCTCACAAAGAGAAAAAAGAAAAAGAAATATTATTGCATGAAAGGAATGATTAATAAAAGAAAATTGATCGACATTTTTAAATGCACCTAAATTTTGATTCGGCACAGCACAGGGCCACGGTTTTGTGAAGTACGACGCTGCTTAGGAGAATATTGTCATAGGTTTTTATTGACTGAAATCAGTCAATCTATCTCACTCAGTCTTCTGGTACTATCTGAAAGAATTCATGAAAACTGAGATTTTCTTCAAGTAGGTACAAAACTCTTTGACTGCCCATGCAAATGAGTAGTGAGTGCACCAAAACACGGTTAGAGAATTTAGCCAAAACTTAACGGTCGTGTATGTAACAGAGTGAGCCAAAGAGCCAGATCAATTTCACCATGCATCCATTAAGAGCCAAAATTGGAATGCGTACGTTTGGTCTGACAGAGTCGTTATGGCACGGATGCATACATGTCTTGCATGCAACAGGGTAGTGTTTGAAGCCGGGAGAGTGAAAGACCTTCCGAAGGATGCAGTTCCATAGCAGTTTGACACGAATTGTTTGATGGTCCAGGAACAACAGACGAGCACACAGACTTGTTAGGTTTAATCTTGACTAGGTCAATTAGCTTAGATCGTGTCCAAGTTAGATATGCAACGTGAGTCCAGTTTGGAGTCAGGTGTCATGTACGTGTATACCAAGTTGTATGCCGGGAGTCAATTAGGAGAGTTTGGTTGAGTCCCGGTAGTACTAGGAGCAATGTTGAGGATATCGCTTATCGTTATCGTATCGGTCAGCTGGGGATTAGAGATTAATCGAAAATCGGCTGATTAATCGATTTTATCGGTCGACTATTAATCGGCCATTTTTTTCAAATTCCGGGTTCCCAACACTAAAATATGCTATATTCAACACCAAAACAAATATTGGACAAAAGTGTTACCTTCCTTCCCAGCCTTTGAGTCCTGGTATAATGACAAACAAAATAGGAAAATAGTACATATTGTGTAACAAGGTCCACAAAACGCAAATAAACTTAGTTTTTGCAAACATAGTCCTGTGAATAGGCCCGATTTATCGGTAGATTCCCCATAAATCGCTTGTCATAGCGATAAATCGGCCCAAACGATAAATGATGAAGATAAGGCATAATCTTATCGGTCACCCCATAAATCATTGAATCGGAAGATTTCTTGAATAGTGACTAGGAGTCACGTACGTATAGGTTTAGTTTAGCGTCTAATTAGGAGAGTCCTACACGTGTGCTGATTGGAGTCCTACTAGGAGATCATATACGAGTAGGTTTAGGCTGAGTTGTGTCGGCAGGTCCTGCATATATATATATATGTAGCACCTGCGTGAGTTTGTAACCGAAGCAAGAAAACAGAAAATAAAAAGAGGGAAAAGAAGGGCCATGACACGTGCCCTTGGCCAAAAAAATTGTGCGCGTGCTCGTGGTGATTGAATGTGATCGATCCTGTGGGCGGAGTTCGAACAATTGGTATCTAGAGCAAGGTTGATTTGAAGCCGCGCTTGCCCCAGGGTGGCGACCTGACAAGCGCCTCGGGGCGGGCGATGCCGTCGTTGGGTGCTGCAGCGACGAGGAGGATCGGGCGATGTCGTCGTTGGGTGCTGCAGCGACGAGGAGGATCGGGCAATCGTCGTTCAGCGGAGTGACATGGAGGGAGGCGACAGGATGTCGTCGGCAAGGCGGCTGATGGAGATCGTTGATGGGAGTGGTGGTGCGGTGATGCGGTGCCGGAAAGTCGTCAAGATCGTCATCTGGGAGTTAGAGTCAAGGAGTCGTGCAGGTTAGCACGGTGGGTCGGTCAGTCGTCATAGTCATCGTCGTGTCAGCGTCGTCATGTCCAAGTGCTCGTCTCTGCGAGGAGGCGTTGAAAATGAAGCCCAGGTCGTCTATGTGTCTCGACGAGAGGATCAAGTTCAAGTATGTGGGAGCAGTAAACCAGTGAAGGTGAGTCTCTTCAATGAGGCCATGTCTCTACATGAGGCTGGAGTGGGCGGTGTAGTCCACAGGGTGGTGTGATCCACAAGGAGCCGGCATGTGTTGGAAATATGCCCTAGAGGCAATAATAAATTGATTATTATTATATTTCCTTGTTCATGATAATTGTTTATTATCCATGCTAGAATTGTATTGATAGGAAACTCAGATACTTGTGTGGATACATAGACAAACACCATGTCCCTAGTGATCCTCTAGTTGACTAGCTCGTTGATCAATAGATGGTTACGGTTTCCTGACCATGGACATTGGATGTCGTTGATAACGGGATCGCATCATTAGGAGAATGATGTGATGGACAAGACCCAATCCTAAGCCTAGCACAAGATCGTGTAGTTCGTATGCTAAAGCTTTTCCAATGTCAAGTATCCTTTCCTTAGACCATGAGGTTGTGCAACTCCCGGATACCGTAAGAATGCTTTGGGTGTGCCAAACGTCACAACGTAATTGGGTTGCTATAAAGGTGCACTACGAGTATCTCCAAAAGTGTCTGTTGGGTTGGCATGAATCGAGATTGGGATTTGTCACTCCGTATGACGGAGAGGTATCTCTGGGCCCACTCGGTAGGACATCATCATAATGTGCACAATGTGATCAAGGAGTTGATCACGGGATGATGTGTTATGGAACGAGTAAAGAGACTTGCCGATAACGAGATTGAACAAGGTATCGGTATACCGACGATCGAATCTCGGGCAAGTGCTATACCGATAGACAAAGGGAATCGTATACTGGATTGATTGAATCCTTGACATCGTGGTTCATCCGATGAGATCATCGTGGAACATGTGGCAGCCAACATGGGTATCCAGATCCCGCTATTGGTTATTGGCTGGAGAGTTGTCTCGGTCATGTCTGCATGGTTCCCGGACCCGTAGGGTCTACAAACTTAAGGTTCGATGACGCTAGGGTTATAGGGAATAGATATGCGTGGTTACCAAATGTTGTTCGAAGTCCCGGATGAGATCCCGGATGTCACGAGGAGTTTTGGTATGGTCCGGAGGTAAATATTTATATATGGGAAGTCCCGTTTTGGTCACTGGAAAAAGTTTCGGGCGCTATCGATCGGTAGCGGACCGGGACCACCGGGAGGGTCTCGGGGGTCCAACGGGTGGGGCCACCGGCCCCAGAGGGCTGCGTGGGCCAAGTGTGGGAGGGGACCAACCCCAGGTGGGAGAGGGCTGCGTGCGCCCCCCCTCTCTCCCCCTTGGCCGCCCCCCTTGATGGGATCTAGGGCTGGCCGCCACCCCTAGGGGTGGAAACCTAGGTGGGGGCGCAGCCCCTCCCTTCCCCCTATATATAGTGGGGGTTTGGGGCTGCCATACACATGAGAACTTCTCGCTCTTGGCGCAGCCCTACCCCTCTCCCTCCTCGTCTCTTGCGGTGCTTGGCGAAGTCCTGCTGGAGTGGCACGCTCCTCCACCACCACCACGCCGTCGTGCTGCTGCTGGACGGAGTCTTCCCCAACCTCTCCCTCTCTCCTTGCTGGATCAAGGCACGGGAGACATCACCGGGCTGCACGTGTGTTGAACGCGGAGGCGCCGTTGTTCGGCACTTAGATCGGAATCAACCGCGATCTGAATCGCTACGAGTACGACTCCTTCATCCGCATTCTTGTAACGCTTCCGCATTGCGATCTACAAGGGTATGTAGATGCACTTCCCTCTCCCTCGTTGCTAGATTACTTCATAGATTGATCTTGGTGATGCGTAGAATTTTTTTTGATTTCTGCTACGATCCCCAACAGTGGCATCATGAGCTAGGTCTATGAGTAGTTTCTATGCACGAGTAGAACACAAGTTGTTGTGGGCGTCGATTTGTCAATTCACTTGCCGTTACTAGTCTTATCTTGATTCGGCGGCATCGTGGCATGAAGCGGCCCGGACCGACCTTACACGTACTCTTACGTGAGATAGGTTCCACTGACTGACATGCACTAGTTGCGTAAGGTGGCTAGCGGGTGTCTGTCTCTCCCACTTTAGTCTGGTCGAATTCGATGAAAATGGCACTTATGAAGGGTAAATAGAAATTGGCATATCACATTGTGGTTTTGGCGTAGGTAAGAAACGTTCTTGCTAGATACCTATAGCAGCCACGTAAAAACTTGCAACAACAATTAGAGGACGTCTAACTTGTTCTTGTAGCATGTGCCGTGTGATGTGATATGGCCAAAAGGATGTGATGAATGATATATATGTGATATATGAGATTGATCATGTTCTTGTAATAGGAATCATGACTTGCATGTCGATGAGTGTGACAACCGGCAGGAGCCATAGGAGTTGTCTCATTTTATTGTATGACCTGCGTGTCACTGAAAACGCCATGTAATTACTTTACTTTATTGCTAATCGTTAGCCATAGTAGTAGAAGTAATGTTTGGCGGCACGACTTCATGAAGACACGATGATGGAGATCATGGTGTCATGCCGATGACGATGATGATCATGGAGCCCCGAAGATGAAGATCAAAAGGAGCAAAATGATATTGGCCATATCATGTCACTTTTTGATTGCATGTGATGTTTATCATGTTTTTACATCTTATTTGCTTAGAATGACAGTAGTAAATAAGATGATCTCTCACTAAAATTTCAAGAATTGTGTTCCCCCTAACTGTGCACCGTTGCTAAGGTTCGTTGTTCCGAAGCACCACGTGATGATCGGGTGTGATAGGCTCTAATGTTCGCATACAACGGGTGTAAGCTAGATTTACACACGCAATACACTTAGGGTTCACTTGACGAGCCTAGCATGTACAGACATGGCCTCGGAACACGGAAGACCGAAAGGTCGAACATGAGTCGTATAGAAGATACGATCAACATAAAGATGTTCACCGTTGATGACTAGTCCGTCTCACGTGATGATCGGACACGGTCTAGTCGATTCGGATCATGTATCACTTAGATGATGATACGTCTCAAACGTATCTACTTTTCCAAACACTTTTGATATTGTTTTGACCTCATTCTTGCATGATTTGAACTAAACTAACCCGGACTGACGCTGTTTTCAGCAGAGCTGCCTGTATGGTTTTATTGTGTGCAGGAAAACGGATTTAGGTATCTCAGAAAAATCCACGAAAAATCACAGAAAATCCATGCACCCGAAGGAACCCGGAGCCAGAAGAGGGGCCAGAGGGGGGCCAGGGGGCCCCAGGCGCCCTGGTGGCGCGGCCCAGCCCCTGGCCGCGCCGGGGGTCGCCTGGGTGGGCCCCACCTCCCCTGGTGCCCTACCTTGACTCGTATTTTAGCTCGCGACGGAAAAATGCCAGATCAGAAGTTCTTTTCCCAGTTTTCGTCGCGGAGCCGCCGCCACCCTCTGTTCTTCTTCGGGAGGGCTAATCTGGAGGCTGAATTGGCCTCCGGAGAGGGGAGATCGTCGCCATCGTCATCATCATCACCACTCCATCATCCCTCCATGACTTCTCCTTCCATGTGTGAGTAATCTCCTGCTGTAGGCGAAGGGGATGGTAGGGATTGGATGAGTTAGATCATGTAATAGTTTGTCAGATCGTTGGGGGCATGTTGCCTATCATCTACTATGGTGTTTATCATCTTTGCTTCAACTTGTTATTTTTAATGCTTGACACTTAGGGCCCGAGTGCCATGATTTCAGATATGAACCATATGTGTTTGCATGAATATATTTGTGTTCTTGATACTATCTATGAGTTGTTTGCACCTATTACGGTTCGGAACCGGCGATCCCAAAAGTGACAGCTTGGGACACCAAAGGGGATGGTCCGTAGTTTGAGGATTACATGTATCCATTGAGTTTATTGCTTTGTTCCGGTGCTCTTTGACAGGAGCACCTTAATCTCCATAAGTTCCTTTTGGCCCCGTTCGTAGCGGGATGGTAGGACAAAAGATGTTGTGCAAGTTCTTATTGCAAGCACGTACAACTACCTACGGGATACATGCCTAATGTTTGATATTTGCCTAGATGATCATTACTTTTCCGTGTGCCGTGCCCCAAGTTAGAATCATGATATATCTCATCCATGCAGCGCCCAACCATCCGTCTCCCTAGCCTACAGTGTTTTAAATCCTGCTGGTTACTAGTTGCTACTTTTGCTATTTACCTTTACTATTTACTTTTGCTATTTACTTTTACTATCACTATCACCACTATCATATCACTGTTACCACTTATCTTTTGTTGCAAGTAAGTATATTTCTGGTGCGGCTGAATTGACAACTCAACTGTCAAAGCTTATAAATACTCTTTGGCTCCCCGTGTGTCGAATCAATAAATTGGGTTATTCTTACCCGCGAAGACTATCTCGATCCCTTACGGTTGAGGGTTATCAAGTACCGTTTTTTGGCGCCGTTGCCGGGGAGCATAGCAATATTTACAAGTCTACTTGAAGTATCCTACCTGCTGCACTTCATCCGCTATGGGTAAGAAAGGAGACCCCGAGGTTCCGATCTTACTATCCACTACAAGAAGAGGTACTGTTCTGAGCACTAGTGCTACACTTGATTCACCTTTTGTCATGAGTAAGTTTGCCTCACCGCCACCATATGATGCTCCTACTGAATCTGTTACTTTGTCCGATACTCTTGATGATGCTTCTACTATTGTTGATGATATTAGTTCCCTTGGTTATGCTCTTGAGAAACAGATCGCTACTGCTGCTAAAAAGTCTGGAATTGAAATTCCTGTTACTCGCTACCCTATTGGTGAAACTTATGATTATCCTGATTTGAGTAAACTCAAGGAGAGACTCCTTGATGATGATTACTATATGCTTGATGAAGATTTATGCAGGGAACTGACTGAGTTTTCTGGCTCTGACCCTGAAGTTATTAAGAAACTGTTTGAAAAACACTCTTTGAAGAACAAAACCGTTCCTGATCCTGAATTTGCTACATCTCCTATATGCATTGATGATCCTGATTATGATTTCTCTGTTGATCTTTCACTTATACCTATGGTTGAAGCTGACCCCTTTTATGGCAGAGAAAATGATGATGCTATTGCACACCTGACTAAACTCGGTGAGTTGGGTGGCCTGTTTACCACAGATGAGAAGATACGATACTTTTATGTTACCAAGCTTCTTCCTTTCTCCTTGAAGGAAGGTGCTAAAGCATGGTATGATTCACTCCCATGCGGTTCCATTAAGAGTCCTCAAGACTTAGCTCACTCTTTTGTTGATAAGTACTTTCCTGCTCACATGCAACATGCTGCTTTACAAAGAATTTATAACTTTAAACAGTTGCAGGATGAGTCCCTCCCTAAAGCTTGGGGGAGGTACTGCGGTCTGATTCGGGCTGGACCAGGACATGAAGTCCCTAAGAACGAATTAATCGATATATTCTATGCTGGTCTAACTGATGAATCCAGGTCCTATTTGGACAGTTGTGCTGGTTGTGTTTTCAGGAAAAGGACGCCGAAAGATGCAGAAGATTTGATGGGCAGGATTGCCAAAAACCATGAAGATTGGTCCGTCCTTGAACCACCTCCACCACCAAAGAAGAGGGGCATGTTTGTTCTAAGCCCCGAAGATATGCGAGAAGCAAAGAAGTCTATTAAAGAGAAATGTATTAAAGCTGAAGACGTGAAGAATCTACCCCCTATTGAGAAGCTGTGTGAGCCTACCACTCACCCTCCTATGGTAGAGGTACACTCTCTTTTAGATTTCAACGCAAGTGACATCCCTCATGGTAAGCCTCCTGATCAATGTTTAGATGAGTTTGATAATTTTATTATGAAACAAAATCATTTTAATGAGAGGATACAAAGTCAGTTGCATGATAATTCCCTTGCTATCAAAAGTTTGCTTGATGTTCTAGGTAGAACGGTTAATGATGTTCAATGTCTTGTGAAACATTTTCATATGGTTCAGACTCAGCTTGACCAAATTTCAAATGTGCAAAAAGATTTGCTTGCTAACAATGCCAAACAACATGATTTGCAGGCTTTCGGGATTAAGACCCGAGGAGGAACTAGCACTCAAGATCCTCTCTATCCAGAGGGGCATCCGAGGAGAATCGAGCAAGATTCTCAAATGCAGGAAGAAGAAATTGTTGGCTCTCCAAAGAAGAAGAAGAAACATAAGGAGGCTGACAATTCTAATGATCCTATTGCAGATGAAGAGCCAGCTGTTGATCCCAACAGCGTGTCCATCTCCGATGCTGAGACTGAAGACGGTGCTGAACCTGAAGGTAAGGATAATGAGAAGAATGATCCGCCTGAAGTTCGAGAAGAAGAAGCACCTGACAAACGTAAGAGGTACACTAAAGAAGACTTCATCGCAAGAAAACATGGGAAGGAAAGAGAACCATGGGTACAGAAACCCATGCCCTTTCCAGGTAAGTCCATCAAATCCAAAGAAGAAGAGCATTACAATAAGTTTTGTGAGTGGATTAAACCTCTTTTTCTTCAAATCCCTTTGACTGAAGCTATTAAGTTACCTCCTTATTCAAAATATATGAAAGATATTGTCACTAATAAAAGAAAAGTTCCTAATGAAGCAATATCTACTATGCTTGCTAACTACTCTTTCAGTGGAAAGATTCCTGAGAAGCTCGGTGATCCAGGTATACCCACCATTCCTTGCTCCATAAAGAATAATTATGTCAAAACTGCTTTATGTGATCTTGGAGCAGGAGTGAGTGTTATGCCTCTCTCTCTTTACGAGAGGCTCTGTTTAGAGATACTAATTCCTACAGATATCTCCCTTCAGATGGCTGACAAGTCAACCGCCGTTCCGATAGGTATTTGTGAGGATGTTCCAGTAGAGGTTGCTAATTGTTTGATTCTTACTGATTTTGTTGTGCTTGACATGCCCGAGGATGGGAGCATGTCCATTATTCTTGGTAGACCTTTTCTTAACACCGCATGTGCTATTATTGATTGCACTAAAGGGAAGGTTACCTTCAATGTAAATGATAAAGAACACACGGTATATTTTCCAAAGAAGACCGACAGGAGGCATGGCCTCAACTCTATAGAAAATATCTAGACCGTGAAGATTGGAGAATGGGATTGTCCACTACACGTGCCTCACAAATACAAAACTATCATGGTGGGGACAATGTCCATCAAAATAAAGGTTCAGTGATTACTCCGTAAGAGGTGAGACTTTTTGCTCTATATATCGCCTGTTTGTTGGTAATACTTGATCAACCTTACTAATAAACGTGTTTTATATAGATAAAAAGTTGAGCTTGTTATGTTTTCATTTGTTTTTAGTTTTTGTCCTACTTGCTGTACCAAGTATTTATGTTTTGAAGCTTCACAATACTACTCACTGCTTCAAGATTTCAGAGAGTTTCGCAGCTTTTTGAACTTCGAAAAAATTTCAACAGTGAAGTTTTCAGAAAAATTCCAGAAAAATAAAAATAAAAATTTCCACGTCGGGAGTGACCCAGAGGGACCTGGGGCCAGCCAGGGGGACCCACCAGTGGCCCAGGCGGCCAGCTGGCGCGGCCTGCCCCCTGGCCGCGCCCACAGGGTGCCTGGGGCCCACGAGGCCCCCCTCCAGGTATGTCTTCTTCCTCCCTCTCTCTTTTTCTCCAAAAACGCGAGTTCTGCACTTGTTCTTGTGTTCTTGCTGTTCTTGGAGGCGATTCTTCGATCTCTCTCTACAGCCCATCATTTGAGCTGAGATTTTGAACAAATACTCCCTGGTATGTGACTCCTCCACCCCTCCAATTAGATTTCTGATTGGTGGCTTCATTTGTGAGTATTTAGTAGTTCTTGGTGCTGTATAGATGAGCTTGCATGCATGTGTAGAAAGTTATTTTCCAAGTTTTGATGCAAGTTTATGCCTTGGGCAAGTGAGTTGAGTAGTTTTCCTTAACCCACCTTGTTTTAATCCTCGTTTTTTTTAAATTGCCAAAAATTTCAGAAATGAGTTTGTTAGGAAGGGCAAAAGGGTGGCTTGAGAAGAGGAGGCCCACGCACTCCGATCGAGTTACTAGAGCCGCAGCTTCACCCTCGACTGCTAGGGTGAGCTATAATGAAGATCATGTGCCCCTGGAGTTGTTGGAAGACACAAGTCCAGCACGTGCGATGACGTTTCCATGTGATGAATTCCTTGAAGCTGCGGGAATCAAGGACGAGTTTTATAATCTTTGTGCTAATGCAGGTTTGACACGGCTCGTCACGTGCCGTGTTACTCAGTATCAAAAACTCACCTCCAGTTTCATTAATAGTTTTAGATATAATCCTGATTTAGGTGCTATTGAGTTTAAAATTTACAATGATCTTATCACCATGACTTTGGGAAAGTTTTGTGAAATAATAGGTGTGCCGAACGTTGGGAGGACGGCTAGGATGGCCACTCAGCCCTCTGAGCTGAAAACCGTCATCAACTCTCTCTACAGCATGGGTACGAGGGATATTCATCGGTCGAAGATCTCCAGCATCTTATTTCCTCACCTCAGGTATTTTGCATATTATGTTGCTAGAGGGGTGTTAGCTCGTGACAACACGAGCAACATTTCTGCTCCGGATATTGCTATCCTGGCAGCAGCCCTCTCAGGGAGGTCTGATTATAATCTGGGTGCCTTAATTGCCTGACGCCTTGCTATGAACGGTAACAAGGGAGACTTATATGGTGGCATTTATGCCACGGTTATCTTAGAACATCTTGGAGGCACCCCACACCCTGATGATAATCCTTTTACTTATTTAAGCTTTGATCTTGCTACAATGAAAAGACATAAGTTTGTTACCATGGCTTCTGAGCTTGATAATCTTGTTTATATCTTGCGTTTCGGAACTACTGCGGAAAGCGAGATCCGTCTACCTGCACCTCTTTTGTTTGATTTTTCTCGCAGGAACGGATGGTCCTTTGATGTTATCCAGTTCGATGAGTTCATGGTCCAGTATCAGTTTCATAACCCCATGGAGGGGGTTGTGCCCGACGAGGAAGAGCACGGTGAGTTACCACCTTTTCAAGAAGAAACCGCCACCGAGTTTGGTGAAGGGTCTTCCTCTGCTTGGCGTACGGACCCTTCCTCGTGGGAGACTCCGAGGAGTTCGGTATACGCGCCAGCATCCTTCTACGACCCTTGGACTCACCACTGTTCCCCCGGAGCAGGAGGCTCCTGGGGGCAGTAGCTGCTACCAACTTAGGCCAAAAGTCTAAGCTTGGGGGAGTACGTGCCCCTCTCACTTTTCCATTGTATTATCCGTTTTATTCGCTTTGATCTTTTCGAAGTTTTTGCCCGTTCTTCTTTATTTCTCTCTTTGCAAAAACAACAAAAAGATTTTCTCTTTCTTTTGCCTTCATTCAGACTTTGAAATAATGCAAAAAGATTTCCTTTTCTCTTTAGTTTGCTTTGTTTTCAGAGTTCAGCTCGAGTCCGTGATGGCATTTAATTGTATTTCCTACGTTCGATCATGCAATTGACGAGGCAGTAATGACGAAGATCGACTGAAGGGAAGCAACAAGGAAGACCGGTATGAACTCTTCTTGTTTCTACTTTTGTACATATGCCTGTACTTATGATCTAGAGACCAGCTTGTAGCGACATAGTGCTATGTTTACAATGCTCTTCCAGTGGTTCATGCTTTCCTTGTGGCTAGTCTCGAATAGCTAGAGAATATAATGTGTTATTCAAATGATCTACATGCATTGCATTGTTCATAGTTCGGTATACTAAGGTGGTATTTCCCTTTAGAGAATTTTTGGATTGACTTGGCACATGCTTACACATGTTTGAGACTAAAAAGTCTGCTCTGCCTTGATGATCTTTGAGTTTTAGAATAGTTATATCACTTTCATGCCCGATTCAATGTTGCTTTGTCGCTTTGCATGATTATGACCGTTATTGCTCTCTAGTTGGTTGCTTCCCAGTCTTTTGCTAAACCTCCACCTGTACTAAGCGGACTGACTGCTTGTGCATCCAAAATCCTTAAAACCTGTTATGCCATATGAGTCCACCATACCTTCCTATACATGGTATTTACCTGCCATTTCTAACGAAGACTTTCGTGTACCATCTCGAAATTAATCAAAAGCATTTCTCTTTTTGTGCCTCTGTTTTAGCTCATGAGGAAGTAGTAGTTAATTCATGATCTTTTTAAGTTGGACAAGTTTCACCCCTGGATTGCATGTCTAATGTGCAAACCCCTAATACGAGAAGGAACTGGCATAGAGTGCGCCCGGCTCATAAAAGATAATACAACAAACAAACCCTCCTTCACGCTTTGTTCATGAGAAATCAGAAAACTTTGGCAGTGATAAACAAAGGAGATTAAGAGGATGTGATCGTCCTCATGCGGGAGCCGTTCCTCGAAACTTGTCCAGCTCAAGAAGTGATTGAGTTATCTGCTAGCATTGGTTGACGAAATATGCACCTCTCAAAAACGTTTTACCTCTGTTTTTAAAACCAAGAGCTCTGGTACATGTTTAGTTTTTGTTTCCGACCACGGGTTTTCAACCTTGCCAACAAAAGCCACGGTTCGAGAGTCTCCACCTTCTTTCTTCAAAGCACCAACTAGGAGAGCATAATTGTCATTCTGAGTGTAATGTGCATTGTCCCAAAGTATTACATTGTCTTTTGCATGCTTGTGATATGATTTATTCCGAAATTCTTAGTTCTAGTCTCCTTTAAAACTCTGGAGGAGTTTCTGCATTTATGTTTTGCTTCACTCATGGAGGCTAGCGAGATACCACCTTAATATGCTCAAGCTATGTGCAATGTAATCTTGTCTTGATTTTCAGTAATATATTAGTATTTACTTTTAAGTATTTGTGATTGGTCACTTGAAAGAAGGATTGCTCCGTGCATTGTCCTCATAGTACTGTTTCAATACTTGCTAGACTCTGTTTATATACATCTAATGAAACAAAAGAGTTTGTCAAAGTTTTCTTTGTCGCGTCCAGTTCGTTGAACTGAATTGCTTGAGGACAAGCAATATGCTAAGCTTGGAGGAGTTGATACGTCTCAAACGTATCTACTTTTCCAAACACTTTTGATATTGTTTTGACCTCATTCTTGCATGATTTGAACTAAACTAACCCGGACTGACGCTGTTTTCAGCAGAGCTGCCTGTATGGTTTTATTGTGTGCAGGAAAACGGATTTTTAGGTATCTCAGAAAAATCCACGAAAAATCACAGAAAATCCACGCACCCGAAGGAACCCGGAGCCAGAAGAGGGGCCAGAGGGGGGACAGGGGGGCCCCAGGCGCCCTGGTGGCGCGGCCCCGCCCCTGGCCGCGCCGGGAGGTCGCCTGGGTGGGCCCCACCTCCCCTGGTGCCCTACCTTGACTCGTATTTTAGCTCGCGACGGAAAAATCCCAGATCAGAAGTTCTTTTCCCAGTTTTCATCGCGGAGCCGCCGCCACCCTCTGTTCTTCTTCGGGAGGGCTAATCTGGAGGCTGAATTGGCCTCCGGAGAGGGGAGATCGTCGCCATCGTCATCATCATCACCACTCCATCATCCCTCCATGACTTCTCCTTCCATGTGTGAGTAATCCCCTGCTGTAGGCGAAGGGGATGGTAGGGATTGGATGAGTTAGATCATGTAATAGTTTGTCAGATCGTTGGGGGCATGTTGCCTATCATCTACTATGGTGTTTATCATCTTTGCTTCAACTTGTTATTCTTAATGCTTGACACTTAGGGCCCGAGTGCCATGATTTCAGATCTGAACCATATGTGTTTGCATGAATATATTTGTGTTCTTGATCCTATCTATGAGTTGTTTGCACCTATTACGGTTCGGAACCGGCGATCCCAAAAGTGGCACCTTGGGACACCAAAGGGGATGGTCCGTAGTTTGAGGATTACATGTATCCATTGAGTTTATTGCTTTGTTCCGGTGCTCTTTGATAGGAGCACCTTAATCTCCATAAGTTCCTTTTGGCCCCGTTCGTAGCGGGATGGTAGGACAAAAGATGTTGTGCAAGTTCTTATTGCAAGCACGTACAACTACCTACGGGATACATGCCTAATGTTTGATATTTGCCTAGATGATCATTACTTTTCCGTGTGCCGTGCCCCAAGTTAGAATCATGATATATCTCATCCATGCAGCGCCCAACCATCCGTCTCCCTAGCCTACAGTGTTTTAAATCCTGCTGGTTACTAGATGCTACTTTTGCTATTTACCTTTACTATTTACTTTTGCTATTTACTTTTACTATCACTATCACCACTATCATATCACTGTTACCACTTATCTTTTGTTGCAAGTAAGTATATTTCAGGTGCGGTTGGATTGACAACTCAACTGTCAAAGCTTATAAATACTCTTTGGCTCCCCGTGTGTCGAATCAATAAATTGGGTTATTCTTACCCGCGAAGACTATCTCGATCCCTTACGGTTGAGGGTTATCAGATGACTAGAGAGATGTCTATCTGAGTGGGAGTTTATTAGATGAACTTAATTGTCATGAACAATAGTCTAAGTTGTCTTCGCAAATTATGTTGTAGACCAATAACTTGCATTGTAGCTCCCTGTTTAATACGATCCTAGAGAAAGACTAAGTTGAAAGATATTGTAAGCACTGATGCGGACTGGGTCCATAGTCCGAGGAGTGTCCTCACTGCTACACAGAAAGCTTACGTCTTTGATGCACCGCTCGATGTGCAAACCCCTACAACATTGTCCGTGGATGTTGTGAACACCCGACAGACACGTCCTGATGACTACTTGATAGTTTAGTGCACCATACTTTACGGCTTAGAATCGGGATTCCAATGACGTTTTGAACCTCATAGGACATATGAGATGTTCCAAGAGCTGAAACTGGGATTTCAGGCTCATGCCCGTGTTGAGAGGTATGAGACCTCTGACAAGTTCTTTTGCCAACAAGATGGAGGAGATTAGCTCAACTAGTGAGCATGTGCTCAGAGTGTCTGGGTGCTAACATCACTTGAACCAAGTGGGAGTTAATCTTCCAGATGAGATAGTGGTCGACGAAATTCTCTAGACACTATCACCAAGCTACTAGAACTTCGTGATGAACTATGATATGCAAAGGATGGAGATGACCCCGGAGCTATTAGCGGTGCTTAAGACCGCAAAAGTAAAAATCAAGAAGGAGCATCAAGTGTTGATGGTTTAACAAGACCACTGGTTTCAAAAGGGGCAAGGGCTAGAAGGGAAACTTCATGAATGGCAAACCAGTTGTCGCTCTAATGAAGGAACCCAAGGTTGAACCCAAATCTCGAGACTAAGTGCTTCTATTGTAAGGGGAACGGTCACATGGTAGCGGAACTACCCCAAATACATGGTACATAAGAAAGCTGGCAACTTCAACAAAGTATATTTGATATACGTGTTATTGATGTGTACCTTACTAGTACTCCTTGTAGTACCTGTGTATTGGATACCGGTTCAGTTGCTATTATTAGTGACTTGAAGCAAAAACTACGGACTAAACGGAGACTAGCTAAGGGCGAGGTGACGATGTGTGTTGGAAGTGTTTCCAAGGTTGATAAGATCACCATCGCATGCTCCCTCTACCTTCGGGATTAGTGTGGAACCTAGATAAATGTTATCAGGTGTCTTCGTTGAGCATGAATATGATTAGATCATGTTCATTGCAATACGGTTATTCATTTAAGTTAGAGAATAATGGTTATTCTGTTTACATGAATAATACCTTTATGGTCATGCACACAATGGTTTATTGAATCTTGATCATAATAATACACATTATAATAATATTAACGCCAAAAGATGTAGAGTTAATAATGATAGTACCACTTTCTTGTGGCACTGCCGCTTAGGTCATTTTGGCATAAAATGCATGAAGAAACTCCATGCTGATGGATGTTTGGAGTCACTTGATTTTGAATCGCTTGACACATGCGAGCCATGCCTCATGGGCAGGATGACTAAGATCCCGTTTTCAGGTACAATGAAACGGGCAAGTGACTTGTTGGAAATCATACATGATAATGTGTGTGATCCAATGAGAATTAAGGCGTGTGGTGGATATCGTTATTTTCTCATCTTCACTGATGATTTGAGTAGATATGGGTATATTTACTTAATGAAGCAAAAGTCTGAAACGTTTGAAAAGTTCAAGCAATTTCAGAGTGAAGTTAAGAATCATCATAACAAGAAGATCATGTTCCTACGATCTGATCAAGGGGAGATTTTCTGAGTTATGAGTTTGGCAATCACTTAAGACATTGTGGAATTGTTTCGCAGTTGAAGCCACCTGGAACACCACAGCGTAATGGTGTGTCCGGACGTCGTAATCGAACCTTATGAGATATGGTGCGATCTATGATGTCTCTTACCGATCTACCGCTATTATTTTGAGGTTATGCATTAGACAGCTGCATTCGCTTTAGATAGGGCACCATCTAAGTCCGTTGAGACGACGCCGTATGAACTATGGTTTGGCAAGAAACCAAAGTTGTCGTTTCTTAATGTTTGGGGCTGCGATGCTTATGGCTTCAGCCGAAAAAAGCTCGAACCCAAAGCGGACAAATACATCTTCATAGGATACCCAAAGGTAACAGTTGGGTATACCTTCTATCTCAGATCCAAGGGCAAAAATGTTTGTCACTAAGAACGGGTCCTTTCTCGAGAAGGAGTTTCTCTCGAAAGAATTGAGTGGGAGGAAGATAGAACTTGATGAGGTTGTCGAACCCTCACTTCAACCGGAGAGTAGTGCAACACAGAAATATGTTTCTGTGGAACCTACGACTGCTGAAGAGGAAACTAATGATAGTGATCATGAAGCTTCGGATCAAGCCGCTATCGAACATCGTAGGTCGACGAGGATATGTACTACTCCTGAGTGGTACGGTGATCCTGTCTTAGAGGTCATGTTGTTGGACAACAATGAACCTATGAAGTATGGAGAAGCGATGGTGGGCCCGTATTCCGACAAATGGTTAGAAGCCGAGAAATCCGAGATAGGATCCATGTATCAAAACAAAGTATGGACTTTGGTGGACTTGCCCGATGATCGGCAAGCCATTGAGATAAATGGATCTTTAAGAAGAAGATGGACGTGGACGGTAATGTCACCATCTATGAAGCTCGACTTGTGGCGAAGAGTTTTTCACAAGTTCAAGGAGTTGACTACGATGAGATTTTCCCACCCGTAGCGATGCTTAAGTCCGTCGGAATCATGTTAGCATTAGCTGCATTTATGAAATCTGGCAGATGGATATCAAAACAAGTTTCCTTACCAGTTTTCTTAAGGAAAGATTGTATGTGATACAATCAGAAAAGTTTTGTTGATCCTAAGGATGCTAAATGGTATGCTAGCTCCAGCGATCCTTCCATGGACTAAAGCAAGCATCTCGGAGTTGGAATATACGCTTTGATGGAGTGATCAAAGTTTTTGGGTTTATACAAAGTTTGTTAGAAACTTGTATTTACAATAAAGTGAGTGGGAGCACTACAACATTTCTGACAAGTATATGTGAATGACATATTGTTGATCTGAAATGATGTAGAATTTCTGGAAAGCATAAAGGGTTGTTTGAAAGGAGTTTTTTTTCAAAGGAAGACCTAGATAAAGCTGCTTACATATTGGGCATCAAAATCTATAGAGATAGATCAAGACGCCTTATGATACTTTCAAAAGAATACACACCTTTGACATGATTTTGAAGGATTTCAAAAATAGATCAGTCAAAGAAGGAGTTCTTACCTGAGTTGTAAGGTGTGAAGTTGAGTAAGACTCAAAGCTTAACCACGGCAGAAGAAAGAGGAAGGACGAAGGCCATCCCCTATGCTTTTGTCATAGGCTCTATACAATATGCCATGCTAAGTACCGCACCTGATGTGTGACTTGCCACATGTCTGGCAAGAGGGTACGAAGGTGATCCAGGAGTGGATCACTAGATAGCGGTCAAAATTATCCTTAGAGGAATAAGGAAATATTTCTCGGTTATGGAGGTGATAAAGAGTTCGACGTAAAGAGTTACGTCGATGCAAGCTTAACACCTATCCGGATAGCTCTGAGTAGAGGTACCGGATACGTATAATGGAGCAACAATTTGGAATAGCTCCAAATGGAACGTGGTAGTAGCATCTACGATATGACATAAAGTTTTGCGAAATACATAGGGATTTGAATGTTGCAGACCCGTTGACTGCAACCTCTCACACAAGCATAACATGATCAAACTCAGAACTCATTGAGTGTTAATCACATATTGATGTGAACTAGATTATTGACTCTAGTAAACTCTTTGGATGTTAGTCACATGGCGATGTGACCTGTGAGTGTTAATCACATGGCAATATGAACTAGATTATTGACTCTAGTGCAAGTGAGAGACTGTTGGAAATATTCCCTAGAGGAAATAATAAATTGGTTATTATTATATTTCCTTGTTCATGATAATTGTTTATTATCCATGCTAGAATTGTATTGATAGGAAACTCAGATACTTGCGTGGATACATAGACAAACACCATGTCCCTAGTGATCCTCTAGTTGACTAGCTCGTTGATCAATAGATGGTTACGGTTTCCTGACCATGGACATTGGATGTCGTTGATAACGGGATCACATCATTAGGAGAATGATGTGATGGATAAGACCCAATCCTAAGCCTAGCACAAGATCGTGTAGTTCGTATGCTAAAGCTTTTCCAATGTCAAGTATCCTTTCCTTAGACCATGAGGTTGTGCAACTCCTGGATATCGTAGGAATGCTTTGGGTGCGCCAAACGTCACAACGTAACTGGGTGGCTATAAAGCTGCACTACGAGTATCTCCGAAAGTGTCTGTTGGGTTGGCATGAATCGAGACTGGGATTTGTCACTCCATATGACGGAGAGGTATCTCTGGGCCCACTCCGTAGGACATCATCATAATGTGCACAATGTGATCAAGGAGTTGATCATGGGATGATGTGTTATGGAACGAGTAAAGAGACTTGCCGATAACGAGATTGAACAAGTTATCGGGATTCCGACGATCGAATCTCGGGCAAGTGCTATACCGATAGACAAAGGGAATCGTATACTGGATTGATTGAATCCTTGACATCGTGGTTCATCCGATGAGATCATCGTGGAACATGTGGCAGCCAACATGGGTATCCAGATCCCGCTGTTGGTTATTGGCTGGAGAGTTGTCTCGGTCATGTCTGCATGGTTCCCGAACCCGTAGGGTCTACACACTTAAGGTTCGATGACGCTAGGGTTATAGGGAATAGATATGCGTGGTTACCGAATGTTGTTCGGAGTCCCGGATGAGATCCCGGATGTCACGAGGAGTTCCGGTATGGTCCGGAGGTAAAGATTTATATATGGGAAGTCCCGTTTTGGTCACCGGAAAAAGTTTCGGGCGCTATCGATCGCTAGCGTACCGGGACCACCGGGAGGGTCTCGGGGGTCCACCGGGTGGGGCCACCGGCCCCAGAGGGCTGTGTGGGCCAAGTGTGGGAGGGGACCAGCCCCAGGTGGGCTGGTGCGCCCCCCCACCAGGGCCCAAGGCGAAGAGAGAAGGAAAGGGGGGGGAACCCTAGGCTCAGATGGGCCTAAGGCCCACCTAGTGGTGCCCCCCCCCCCCCCCCCCCCCC
>LR738712.1:840468412-840486787 GCA_902687465.1 Secale cereale | reverse complement strand
CCCCCCCCCCCTCTCCCCCTTGGCCGCCCCCCTTGATGGGATCTAGGGCTGGCCGCCACCCCTAGGGGTGGAAACCTAGGTGGGGGCGCAGCCCCTCCCTTCCCCCTATATATAGTGGGGGTTTGGGGCTGCCATACACATGAGAACTTCTCGCTCTTGGCGCAGCCCTACCCCTCTCCCTCCTCGTATCTTGCGGTGCTTGGCGAAGCCCTGCTGGAGTGGCACGCTCCTTCACCACCACCACGCCGTCGTGCTGCTGCTGGACGGAGTCTTCCCCAACCTCTCCCTCTGTCCTTGCTGGATCAAGGCACGGGAGACGTCGCCGGGCTGCACGTGTGTTGAACGCGGAGGCGCCGTTGTTCGGCGCTTAGATCGGAATCAACCGCGATCTGAATCGCTATGAGTACGACTCCTTCATCCGCGTTCTTGTAACGCTTCCGCATTGCGATCTACAAGGGTATGTATATGCACTCCCCGCTCCCTCGTTGCTAGATTACTTCATAGATTGATCTTGGTGATGCGTAGAAATTTTTTGATTTCTGCTACGATCCCCAACAGCATGTATCTTGTTAGGGTGGATGGTGAAGTTCACCGGGTGGTGTATTCCACAGGTTACTAGCGAGACTGGGTAGTCCAAGGCATATTTGAGGTGGTCCGTAAATTCGCCAAGTCGAAATTAAAGGGGGCATTGTTGCAAGCAACCAAGCCAACAATTTGACTGTTCATGGTGCGAGCGGATGAGTCGACAAGGGGTGATCTACAACGAGCCAAGATCGGAGAAACACAAAAGACATCGAGTCAAGATTAGGGAGAGATTGTTAGGTTTAATCTTGACTAGGTCAATTAGCTTAGATCGTGTCCAAGTTAGATATGCAACGTGAGTCCAGTTTGGAGTCAGGTGTCAGTTAGGTGTATACCAAGTTGTATGCCGGGAGTCAATTAGGAGAGTTTGGTTGAGTCCCGGTAGTACTAGGAGTCACGTACGTATGGTTTAGTTTAGGGTCTAATTAGGAGAGTCCTACACGTGTGCTGATTGGAGTCCTACTAGGAGATCATATACGAGTAGGTTTAGGCTGAGTTGTGTCGGCAGGTCCTGCATATATATATGTAGCACCTGCGTGAGTTTGTAACCGAAGCAAGAAAACAGAAAATAAAAAGAGGGAAAAGAAGGGCCATGACACGTGCCCTTGGCAAAAAAAAAAAAAAATGTGCGCGTGTTCGTGGTGATTGAATGTGATTGATCCTGTGGGTGGAGTTCCAACAAGACGCGGGTTCCAGTCAACCAATGAACTTTTTTCACACACCGGCAGTGCACCAGGATCATTTCTGTGCCTTGACACCAGGACAGTTCCACCATGCATCAACGCATGACACATGGTAATGTTACGGCCCCGGATCTTGCAACCGTGGTTCAGAGAAGGAAGCCCATTCATTTTATGGATGTGAGGACCCCCATCCTGGCTAATTCCCATCTCTTGAGTTACTAGTACTTAGCCATCTTCCTGCACTAGAGGAGTGGGTTGAAATGGAGGGAAGAAATGTGTTTCCCCAGCTTGACTGCTGTGGAGATAAGGGATGTTGGTTTTGATACTTTCCCTGCAATTGAGAAACAGTAAAACGAGGCGAGTTACGCCCCTCCACAGCAATTTGATGTTTTCAGCCCTCAGACCACTCTCACCTACGCACAGGATTTGCTCGGCCGTCCAGTGTATTCTTTACGGGCTGCTGCTCTAGGGAACGAGTTACGCTAGTTGTCCCGAATTAGGCCGTTAAGTAAAAGGCCCACGAGTTGCAGTCATGCAAAGCCTCCTTTTACTTAAAAGACCCTCGATCCCTCAAAAAAAAAAAAACAAACATAAAAGACCCTCGAGTTGCAGACAAGGAAGGTCGCTATCCCTCTAACAGGCCAGGTCGCCTAACATATCCTCGAGCTGCTCCCCTGTTCCTCGGTGTTGCGCCGCCGCCGACCTCCGTACCGGCGGTGAGCTTCTATTGCTTGTCTGCCTTGGCGTTGATGCCCTCTACTCATGCTCCGGAGGCCCCCACGATGGGCCTCATCTCCCCATGTCGTGCGCTGCAGCGTCTTCATGGAGGTTGCGGGCCACGGGCGACGAGCGACCAATGCGCCACTGGAGGATTAAGACCACGTGTGTAAGTGCGTGCTAATAAAGAGCATCTCCAACGGGCGCTGAAAAAGGCGCGCGCGCGCTAAATCGCCGTTTTCGCGCGCGCGGGAAAAAAACCGCGCTCCAGCGGCGGCGGGAAAGACGCGCGCGCGGGAACCGCTTGCGCGCGCGCGCGAAACGGCGGCCTCACGCGCGCCTTTTTTGCGGCGGCGCGCCCCGCGCGCGCTATAAAACGCCGCGCGCCCGAACGGTCCTCGCTGCACCTCTCCCTCTCCCTCTCTTCTCCTCTCTCTCGCGCCCGCCGACCCCTACCGCCGCACCGGCGCACCGCCGCCGCACCGGAGCACCGCCGCCGCACCGGAGCACTACCGCCGCCCCCGACGCGCCACCATGCCGCCGCGCCGCCGTTCTTCCTCGGGCTACCGCGGCGTCCGCGAGCGCCCGAACGGCGGCGGTTTCTACGCCGAGATACGCTCCGGCGATCTCCGGCTCCCCCTCGGCACCTACGAGACGGCGCACGAGGCCGCCCGGGCGTACGACGCGGCGGCGTGGCGCCTAGGCAGGCCGCGTCGTCAGATGAACTTCGACGACGCCCGCACCCTCGAGCAGGCGTTGGAGCTCGCCCCGCCGCCTCGTCTGCACACCACACGAGATCGTGCGGAGCACACGGCGGCGCAGAACCGCCTCCTCGTCGCCCAGGAGGACGAGCGACGCATGGCGGAGTGGCGCCGCCTCCACCCGGAGGACGTCGTCGCCGAGCATCAGTTCTGGGAACGTCGCCGCGAGGACAGGCGTCGTCGGAGGGAGTTGGCGTGTCAGCAGAGCGCCATCCGCGATGCCGGCGGCCAATCCATCTTCGCTGATGAAGATGACCGCTGGTTCGACATTTGGCTGTCGACCTCCTCCGACGACAACAACGAAGGCGATGATGATGACTGGAGCGATTAGTTTTTTTTATGTTTTCGAACTATATATCTATCTATCTAGAACTATCTATCTATGTTTTATCTATGTTTTATTAGAACTATGTTTTTTATCTATGTTTGAAATATCTATCTTTGTATCTTTTTATTTTAATGCAATTTTTAGTATGAAAAAAAAAGTGTGCGCGCGCTGTATTTTTTGGGCACCGCTGGAGCAGCACGCGCGCGCTGCAAAATAGCGCTGCTGCTGGAGCCAGCACTGCGCGCCGCGGCAAAACAGGCGTTGCGCGCGCGCTATATGGTTTTTTTGGGCGCGCCGCTTAGCGCGCCTGTTGGAGATGCTCTAAGCCACCATCTCGGGTGCTACCTTGTCAGCAGCATCACCGTCTCCGTAGTCCTGCATCGAGGTTGAGAGAACTTCTTAGCTCTATGCCCAACTAATACTAGGGGAGATGAAGGCGCGGAGGTGACCTCCTGAAGACGGAGGTGACACCCCGACGTCGGTGGCACTACACCGCGGAGGGAATCGGTTCTGGGGCCGGGCTGGCTCGGACTCCGACGATTCAGATGCTGACAAAGGACTCGCCGGCGGCGGATCTGGGGCGGAGGCGTATTCGCCGACGCCTTCGGATTACGTGTGCGAGTCCCTTCGCGTGGGTTACTCTGAAGAGGAAGTCGCCGGATTCATCGATGGGATCGTGCCAGACAGCGACAAGGCATGGGAGGGATTAGATAAGACGGACGCGGTGGAAGTACTCCAGCGGGTAGTCCATCGCCGGACTGCTCCGACGGCAATTCGGCCCTGCAAAAGAACCTCTCCCTGGAAAGGCTCTGGAGAGGAAGATGAGAGGCGCGGGGCTCGAGGATGAGAGAGGATTGGTTGCTCGGTGCGCTAGGTTTTCACCACGACCTAATCCCCACGATGGAGAAATCTACGCAAAGCTCAAGTATACCCTGCTCATTGTGCGTGACCCCACGTACAAGGAGGACCACCAGTCATCAGATTGACAGCAAGTAAAATTGTACCACAGAAAAAAATCTGACGGACCAGATGCCTCAGCGCTCGCAAGTGCCTCCGGTGAGCGGGTACCATAGCATTGTGTATGTTCAATGATCTGGAGAAGTTCTTCCATGCATGTCTATTTTCTTCTCCATATATGTTTCTTATGATTGAACTTAACCACTGTGTTGATCTAAGTTTTTAGTTTCTTTCCGCGCAGACTTTTAAATTTTATTACTCTGCTCTGAGACTAGTCATAGATTGCCATTTAGCTTTCTTGTGAGTACAGAGTACTACTCCCTCCGTTTCTAAATATTTGTCTTTTTAGACATTTCAAATGGATACAACATACGGATGTATGTAGACATATTTTAGAGTATAGATTCACTCATTTTGCTTTGTATGTAGTCATTTGTTGAAATCTCTAGAAAGACAAATATTTAGGAACGGATGGAGTAGAACATAGGTTGGCCTATTTAGCTTTCTTGTACTAGTCATCTGTCTGACTTGTTGGCCTATTTAAAAAGCTCATCTCCTTTTTTTTATCAGGTTGTCAGGCGACTAGAGCAGCAAGCTGGACAAACTTTTGGCCATTCAAAAACTCGATGATCATGACAGTGTAAGAAAAATTCATATGTATGACAACATCATTCTTATCCTGGCTTGGTCTGCAAAAATATAATTGATTGTGAAAAGTACCCTGTATTGCATTATGTTTGATGTTGTGAAAGATCATGTTGCTATGAAGATATTATTGGTTCCAAGATCATGTTGCTGTGATGTGACTGATATTTTGCTGTGATGAGAAATTGATTCCAAGTCAAGCAAAATTATGTTGTTGATGTGAAGAACTATTTTCACATTTTTAGTAGGTGTCATTTACAATTTTATAGCAAGTGTGTATAGCTATGTAGCTATTTAACATGTAAAGATTGGATTTTTAACTGTTTTACACCATTTTAACTCAATACGACAATCCCTCCCTACCAAACAGTGTTTGATATGGAGGGGATTGTGGCTGGAAGGGGATTTGGGTTTTCAAGGGGATCTGAGGGGATTGGGTGGAAGAGGGGGATTAACCAAATCCCCTGAAATCCCCTCCTCCCCAAACCTCTCAAATCCACTCCTACCAAACAAGGCCTTACGGAAATTTCAATTCCTTGGTTCTCACTCTGTGCTGATACGAAGATGCCAGAAGGATAAGGGTCATGATAGGCACAAGATTGCACACATCCCAGAATTTCAGATTGAACAATGCTTTCCAGGCTCATATTCACATGGATGGAGTTATTTCAAGAGGCTCAGGTAAAACTTTGTGATATAGCGAACCAACCTATGGTTGAGATGGTTAGGTGGACAGTGGTATCCCCAACCCACCAGGGATCAAATCCTGGTGCTCGCATTATTCCTGAATTTATTTCAGGATTTCCGGCGATGCGCTTTCAGTGGGAGGAGACGTTCCCGTCGACGACGAGACGCCTACGGTGACTTCGTAAATCTCAAGATGATATGCCGGCTCAGTCTCTCGGAGGTGCTCATAGGGATAGGGTGTGCGTGTGTGCGTTCATAGGGATGAGTGTATGCGCGTGTATATGAGCGCTTGCGTCTGTACTGATGCTCAAAAAAAAACTTTGTGATATATGCAACTCTTTCCTTATTTCCTCGGTTGGTTACTGTACTCAATATAGCTATGCTAATTTGATTAGGCCCGCCTTCTGAGCAAGATTCTCCTTCATCGTATTGATATGGATGGCACTCCTACCAGAGTTCATACCCTTTAAAAGTCGTTTGATATGTGTAAGCTTTTTGCCTCTTTTCCCATTTGTGACTTGGTCGGATTAGTAATGCTGTTTTTCTTATTTATTGAGCTATTGTGCCATACATCATGGAGTGAAGCATTCTGATTTGATTTGTAACTTCCCACTCCATTTAAAGATCTTTACTCATCATACAATTTTTTGTTATTTAGGATATCCTCATTTTTTTAGCCGTTTACCACAATAATTGAAGAGATTGAATGGTTGCTGCTAAGCTTTGTATATTCACCTCCTTTGATAAAAAAAATACTCTCTGTGGCTGGCTTACATTGAGAGTTTGTGCACTGCTGTAGGCCTTGAAACACTACACCTCCTTCCCTACAAAGGATCGAGGTACCCAAATTGGATATTAGATAAGCAGAACGGTGGCCCAAAGGACCTACAAGAACTGACATCAATTTCTCAAGGCTTTCCCTCTTCTAGTGTGCTCAAGCTTTGTTACTGCAATTTTGACACCTTACCAGGCAATATGGAGCACTTCACCTTACTCAATGGACTTATGATCAGTGGATGCTTGAATATCCGGCCACTCCCAACACTACCCAGGTCTGTTGAGACGTTTCAAGTCAGACGACTACGATGATGAGTTCATGAATTCTTGTCAAACATTTGGATATCCAAACTGGGAATATTTTCTTTTATCCAGCACGTAAGGAACACAAGATTTTGTCTTGCATGGAGCATGTAATATGCTTTGTTGATTATGGTGTTCTGAGCTTCCTGATGTGGTTACTGATTTCTAATATTGTGGTTACATACATATGCTCCTTAAAACCTCCGTTGCTGCTTTCTGAAATAGTACTTGAGGAATTTTGTCTGAAAGAATTCAGAATTCAGTGACTGGGATGGATTTTGTTTAGCTCCCCAAAGAGCTGACAACTTTGTGATATATGCAACTCTTTCTTTATTTCCTCGGTTGGTAACTGTACTCAATATAACTATGCTGATTTGATTAGGTCCGCGTTTGAACAAGATTGTCCATCATCGTATTGATATGGATGGCATTCCTAACAAGCTATCAGTTTTGTAATGTTGGAGTTCTCTCAGATTATTGGCAGGTAACATTTAGCGAGGTATATGTATACCTTGTTCTCCTTTTAAAAAATGTATACCTTGTTCTCCCACAGTTTTAAAATTATTACTTAACTTCAGTTATTTATCAAATATAGCTCCCTCGATATGAATAATCTATTTGCTCTTCGTAGATGTCAAAACTTGTATCTATCTAAAGAGTGTTTATATTTTTTTCCCATGTATCACGTCTAAATGAATCGCACTGGGTACGGGCTACGGCAGTTGTACATGCATATTGCAACAGTAAGGGGAAAGTCCTTTCCTGTACAAGTGAAGTTCAGAGAAGTTTGTACCTACTAGTAGGCGAGTACACGCGCCATGCAAACCTTGCCTGCTAAGAACCTGCAAAACTTGTCCCTATGTAGTTTCTTATCATCTGCAACAGAACTGTTAGACTCTGCCATTCTATGTAGTTTGGCTTTATGGACTGAAACGAGTCTTCAAGTATTCAGTGGTATGCTGTATGGAAGAAATCAGTGACTGGGATTTTCTATAGATCTCAGTCAAGTCTGTAGTTCTTGCAGAACAGAAGATGTGATTTTGTAAATGCAACATTTGCCTGGGTAAATTGTCTCTGCTGCTTACTGAAATATACGCTTACTTATGGCAGAAATGCATACATGTCTTGCATTGGTAGTAGTACCGCTGCCTGGGCGCCGAGGAGGCCACGCCACATGAACATGTTTTCCTCATTGAAGAACCGGCAATGAATTGAAACCGCCAGAGGAGCCTAGCGTGATAGAGAGGCGAGGGAGCAGCGATATTGTTGTACTCACATTTGGTCAAGGGTGGAGATGGATTCGGGGGAGATTTTCTCGGAGCACCAAATTTTTTTACTGGTCGTTTTCTATCCTCTGTTTTATCCCAGATTGCACTGACCTGTAAATATTTGAATCTTCACATGGCATAGAGATTACATCAAGTTGCCTCGTGCTTGCCGGAACATGCTACCTGGGACGATGCCGATGGATATCAAGTGGACAGGCGGTGGCGCACACACGCACGACATGCCGCAGCCACGACAACTACATGGCTGATTGATGGCCTCTTGGAAGAGACACAGTAGCAACTAGCAACGACAGCACCGTTTCATGGGCCTTGACATCATCTAGGCATGTCGACGTGGTTCACGTGAGCAACTAGCACATTTGCTTGCCTTAACATAGGACACATAATTGATAGTTGCTACTTGTCACACGCATATAAGAGCTATTTGGCAGTCTTTACGAGACATGCAATTCTGTGACTGCTGCAAGGATTGATGCCATGCTGGCGTCCATGTTATGCATGTTCTTCAAAATTCGTAGCTGCCATATTTCATTATGCTCTTTATTATTTATCAGGTGCAAACTGTTACTTTCTTAGGTAGATGGATTCATTATTCTGATCAGTGCTTGACTCTTTCAAATGAAGTGCACTAAGTGGTTGTACCAGCTATATGGCTTGTTTTCCTCTAATGTGTATTTGAATGATTGAATATGTTTAACTATAACAGTTGCGGTACGGGGAACACATACAGGAAAAAATATATTTATTAAATACATAGTATATTTTTTCTCACTCATTTGCCCTTTTCTTTCTTTCCATCCTTCATTTTTAGAAGAGAATTAACCCGACGTTTCACATGATTTTATCTGTTATCATTAGGCTAGGGTCATATAATATTTTATGTAGTTTTTTTATAAAGAATATTTTATATTTTTAACTTCTTACCTCTAGCCTACCCCAACTTGTTTGGGACAAAAGGCTTGGTTGTTGTTGTTGTTGTTTCTTCCCACCATTACTCTGAATATTTTAATCTACTAAATAATACGTGTTTCAATTCCAGAAAGAATATCATAAAAAAATAGGTGTCAAATACGTGTTCCAATTCCAAACTTTCTGTCTCTGTGATAACAGCTAATAAAACTTTTGCTAACTTGAAGAATAATTATATTACTATTATTCAATTCAACCAAAATTGTTTTAGCATAGGGGCATGACATAATTTGTCTTGTACACTGTAGCAATTTTTTAGGTACACATTTATCAGTTTAGATGCATCCGGCTCCTTTCCAAGGTGGTCAGGTATGTGGAAATGTTTTCCATTGCCATGCAAGGGAGGGGCTTGCGATACTAGCGTGCTAGAGTGCAGTGACAAGATCATCGCCTTGAATTGTCATGTTCGTCATGAGGTGTACAACGTGACCATGTTGGCGAAGAGAGTGGTAACACGGATGGGTCACTTGGAGGGATTTATTTCTCGCGTTGCAACACACGGGCATATGTG
This sequence comes from Secale cereale, assembly GCA_902687465.1. Lineage (NCBI taxonomy): Eukaryota > Viridiplantae > Streptophyta > Magnoliopsida > Poales > Poaceae > Secale > Secale cereale. The sequence goes on along the minus strand of LR738712.1, from coordinate 840,477,578 downwards.
CTAGTAAAACTAAAGGATGGGCAGACAAAACGTTGTTTAGTACACAACCAGATCTATCATTCTAACAAGCGCTCCCAGCAAGTGCATCTTCACGATGATCATTTTGCCAGGGAACGTGTTGCACTGAAACTACTACAGATCAAATTCATCTCTTTTAAAGATAAACTTGCATACATCTTCACAAAGCTGTTGCCATTACATGTGTTTGAGGTTTGCCGACCCAATCTCAACCTGAGGGACATGCTTGAGATTGAGGGATGGTGTCAGACTTTGTATGTACCTTGCCGTACACGGTACGGACTAGGCTTGTATTTGTACCCACACCACCTCACCTCCTTATGTGCACTGTTGTCGTTGGGCTTGTACCAGTGGGTGTGTACTGTTGCTGCTTCCGGCACAGCTAGTCGCCAGGGGGTTGCGACGTCGAGCTCGCCTACGTCCACGACCACTGAGCGCAACCTCCCTGTCCAATCGGGGGCTGCCCGGCAATAGCAAGTACGTCGTTATGAATGGGCTCTCACGAGGAGCCCCATGCCACAGAGCGGCAGCAGCAGCAACGTTGATTTCTTCATCTAGGACTATCGTTTGCAGCGCCGAAGCTTGCTAAAACAAATCCAATCTAAGCTCCCCAAAAAACAATTCTTCACAACTTAATCCAAGTCTGGGGGCTAATGCACCCGCCTCCCCCCAAATGCACATAGCTCTACCTCTGATTTGTTATTTAACAATTAGTAATTTAGTTCGCATATTCATTTGATCTAATTGCAGATACAGAACTTGCAAACTGAAAGACACATTTTTTCTGCAAAAAAAAAAAAACTGAAAGACACATTTGTATCACGAGTGCTAATGCATATGAAGATACACTTATATTTCTATCACTACTGATATATTAAAATCCGGATAGTTTTAAAGTGACAAGATATATTGTCTTGCTGATATATCAACACGCAAAATACAAGAGGAAATCGGTTGAGACCGAATCACATGACAAATTGAATTGTTGCTGTTGAGACCCAAACACTATTGGTGATAGTTACACATCATGATGCCACCCTCTTTCTTTTCTTCCTCCACTCATCGTGATGAAATGTGTTAACATGCAAGTCCGACATATACATGAAGATGAAGTAAATGACAATTGATAAAGAAGTCATGCTCAACTACTAGTGATACAAAAGAAAAACTCAAGCTCATTGCTTGTGTACATGCCCAGAATCATAATGAAAAAAAATAAAAGATTTATGCACATAAACTGAAGAGGAATTAAGCAAAAACAATGAGAACAAAAAGCTACGACATGGGGGGCCAATCTTAATCTTCCTGGACTCTCATAATACAAAAACACCTTTGTATTACTAGTTTTTTTTTTTTTTTGAGAAGGAGGATATCTCCGGCCCATAAGAGACAGGCCGACAGCCTGAGGACCCCCTAGTCCAGGACTCCCTCAGTAGCCCCTGAACTAGCCTCCAACACCGGTGCTTTATTGCTTTCCTGAAACTCTGGATACACCCGAAGTCTCCGGCTTTCCTTAAACTCTGGAATTCTTGTTGGTTCGGCATTGCCATTCTTGGTTTGGATTTGGTAGGTCCAGCTATGATGTATCCTCTGTTCAGGCTGAGCATTCCCTTCTCTCTATTCCGGTCACCATGTTCAGGTCTGCCTGCATCCGTGTCGTGTGTTGTACCCCCGTTGTACTCATTCTACTCCTTTTATATCAATGAACTGATACACAAGCTTTGCGTATTCCTGAAAAAAAGTTGATGTATTGTTGAATACGTGCATTAGATGTATGCTGAGTGATAACCTATCTAAACTTGATGCCAAAACATGAAAAGAAGCTGTGTATGTATGTATATCTGTTATCACACCGTGCAAACCTTGCTGGTCTTCTTTATAATAGATGACCTGTTGCGCCCATGGCGCAAAGGCCGAGAGAAAGGCAACTATTGGAACAGTGTGCATCAAAATATGTAGACACAGAAGGAAACATATGGAAATAAGTACGGATTGATGATAGATATATGGTTGCTTTTTTTCGCGATGAATAGATAGATGGATGGTTGCTGATGATACATGTTTTCTAAGAATCTTACGAAAAATCATTTACAATGTTATGAGCAAGGCATGTAGATAGGCAGACCTACGTTAGACAAATGTATCACTGGATGTTAGAAAAATTTCTTTGAGGAAAGTCTCCATAGCTGTTGTTCTTCATGGCTTGCATTGCTTGGAGCAAAAAGTCCTTCGATATCATTGTCCAGGCTCCAATAATACTTGTTTGTTTTCTGTATAACGGCTTCTGATTATAAATTTATATCGTTAAGACGATCAACAACATATCTTATCTATGACAAAATATGTTTTATATTGTTGGCTTTGGGTGTTGATCTTGTTGTAAAGTTTGTATCTATTATGCGGCGCGCGGGTGTGGAAGCGGCGGCGGCGGCTAGGGTTTAGGAGAGATTAGGCTGATACCATGTTAAAAGGGAGAGAGCGGATTGGTGGAATAGTTGTTGTATTGCTTGGACCTCGTGGGTATATATATAGGAGTACATGATCTACTTGGAGTACAAGACAAGCCAGAGTATTTCCGAGTCTAATCTATGTTTCCAATCTAATCAATATACTCAACAGATAGAGAAGAAGCCGCGCTGCGAGAGGCGGCGCCAACAACCGGCGCCGACAATGGTGACCAGCGCGCTGCAACCACGGTCGTCATGTCGCTGCTTCCGGCAATGGTTTTTGTTTCCTGGCCCTGATGGGCATGCGGATGTTGGAACCAGCAACGATAAATGTTGGAACCGGCGATGGAAGATGCGGCATCCAGCGACTGATTTTGCTTCAGCCGGAGCTGCAGCCAGCGATGTGGTGTCGATGGTTTGTCGCAACCGTACCCCGCATAAACTACATCCATGTTCGCGCAGAGTTGCAACCCTTCACACAAGAGCTGCAACCCAGGACACCATTGTCACAAATGCTACAACCGCACACTATAGAAGCTTCATCCATGTACGCCAAAGCTACAACCGGCGACGCCATTATCGTCGAATGCTACAACCATACACTGCAAAAGCTACATCCATGTTCGCCAAAGCTGCAACCATTTTGGCGATGTTAGAACCATTTATGCCGGTGTTGCAATCAAATCGTCGCGGGTGAGGCTGCAAGCATTAGCACACGGGAGTTGCAACCGACGCGCCTAGATTTGGCGAATGACCTTGCTGCAACCGGCGGCGAGCACCCATATACTGGGGACTTCGGTCTTGCATGCTACATACATGGCCGACGGTGACCAACTCATGCATTGCAATAGAGGGAAGGCGAGAGATGCGGGCTTGTTGGGGGGATTCCCCCCCCCCCTGCGCATTGACCGAGCGGATTGAGAAAGATGGTTAAGATCCAAGGGCATGGGCTGGCCTAATCTAACGGCACACGGGCGACTGGCCAAAATTTGGGTCGGCCCGCCGGCGTCTAGTACTTGCCTTATTAGTAGGTAATAAAAATAGGTATAGATTTTCCAAATAGATTTTTGTTTAAAAAAGAAGCACAACATAACATAACATAACGTATTCAAATTGTGCATGGGGTATACATCCAAGCAAGGGAACAATGTTTGGTTTTATTTAGGAACCTTGTTTATTTCATATTTACTTAGATGCGACAAACAGGCACTGACACAGGCTCATCCAAACAAAGGTCATCCTTCCTTCACAGAGGGTCACCCGAAAGCCACTTGGCGAACATCGCGTGGCACTCCTTGGGCTTGTACTCTGGAGCAGTATGCCCAGCACCCTACATGGTAGGTAGTCTACAGATATTACCTCCAAAGACTAGGACAGTAGAGTTTATATATCCTGATTTAATTATGTACTGGAAAAGAAAATAATAAGGTTCCGAAGCACTTACCTTCACAGTTGCATACGTTAGGTTAGTGGAGTAACTTCTTGTGAATCTGGACAAGAAATTATTTGAATCAGTGTGAGACTTGGGCAACGCTAACCGGCCAATTTTCAATTGGGTGAAGGCATTTTGTCTTAAATTAATTGGTTCAAGACATGGACTAGGCCTACGTGAAAATAGGATATGCACAGATAATTAAGCTCCAAAATATTGTTATAACACTTGGAAACATATTTTAAGAAATTTTTTGAACATTGAAATATCGTTTTTTCCATACATTGGAGGAAAAAATACATTTGAGTGGAATAGACCCCAGTGAAAGAAGTTTTAGTAGGCATAGGACAACTTACCCTGCAACCTGACCATCAACATACCAGGGTCTCCAGTCATCTGTGATAGATAGGTTAAGAGATCTTATCCATGCTTGAGTGCCAACGAAGGAAAACTCCTTATCATGGTCGCCGCTGCATGCAACATCAATTACATATCACAATTTCAGATGAGATTTCAATTTTAGATTAATTTTTTTTCTGTGGGCTGGTTACTTGTATATCAGCGCTGGATATCCTTCCCTACGTAGCCTCGAATGAATCTCTACTGTACTTGTGATATCTCTAGTGTACCGTATGTCGCTAACACATCTTTTCCATTCCCCCTTAGTTCCCTGCAGTGTGAGAGTGTGACAACGTTCAGGCACAACTACACCGAAAAAAAAAGATTCAGTACAGTACAGCTCTAGAGTAGTACCTGGCGAATGCCAAGACTCACCCTTACTCCTTCATCATTTGCCCATACATAAGATAGCTGGTAGGTATCGCTCTAAGACCAAATTAACCAACATTAGTTGTGTGAGCAAGAGTGGATACAGTGTAAAGTTAATGGGAATTGGATGCACTCAACTCTACACTTGAAGGGAAACAGGAGATCATCACCAACCAAGTACTCCACCCTGAGCCCACTTGTTTCATTGCTTGCTGCTGCCTGCTGAATCCCGGAGCTCCATATCAACTCGCATGAGGGCTCCAGGATGTGGGACAAGTTGATATCTTTTGTGCACTATTTGTCCATTGTTAGTGGTAGAAACTAGTAATCAAAACTCCTCGTGTTCCAAACATGTTAGCTTCAACGATAGATGTTTTATTTTCTATCTTCAATGATTGACAGGGGAAGATAATATCTTGTGTTCTAGGGGAAACTTACATTGTCAATAGCTTGGATGGCCTCGGCACATAATGCATTGGGTGGATCACTGTAGTTTCCTCCACAGCTCTCCTTAGCAAACTGTGGATAAAATTTCTTTGCATTCTGAGTACGCGATACAACTCATGAAAACTTCAATTGTATATACAATCATCTGCTTAGTACTGTACTACCATAGTAATTTCTACTGCTACTACTGTTAGTACTTTTGTGGGAGGATGGATCACCTCATAAAGTTCGTCCGACAGCATTCCCATGCCATGAAAAAATTGGATTGTACCAGCGCTGTCAAACCTGTCGTCAGTCACTGGGTTCCCGACAAAGTACCCCTGTAATATTCTTGTTAAGCGATGCAAAGATGAATTTGATGAACAGTAGGCCTAAGCATATTGTGTGATAGGCCAGATTCAGGCAAGGCTAACATTTGCCCTAGTTGCATTTGGGCTGATTCAGGGTAGACAAACTAGAGTAGGTGGGTTTGACCTATTTGTGCATGTTCGAGCTATGATACATGTAATCTTTTTTAGCCTTTAGTCCCAATATCAATAGCTAACCAGGCTTAAATGTTTAACCTATCCCATACATTAGATCCAGATAATACAAAATATTCATCGGAAGAACACTGCTATAAAAACTTGCTAAATACACCGAGTTCATAGTGCGTTTTTTACATTACATAGGTTTCTCTAACTGTACTTATGTTGAATTTTTTTCGCGATTCCGGAGTCTTGTCTATTTTCCTGTTTCTAACAATAAAAGACCTTTATCCTGGATTTATTTTAGTATTTCTGGCGACATGCTTTCAGTGGGAGGAGACGTTCCCGTCGACTACGAGGCACCTATGGTGACTTCGTAAAATCTCAAGATGATATACCGGCTCAGTCACTCGGAGGTGCTCATAGGGGTAGAGTATGCGTGTGTGCGTTCATAGGGGTGAGTGTATTCGCATTTATATGAGCGCTTGCGTCTGTATTGTGTTAAAAAAGACCTTTGGAATTATTTTCTTCCGATCGTATTTTTTCGTGTCACGTACGGAACCTCTTATAGATGGTGCCTGCAGCCACCGGCAAATCCTATAACATAATGTAAGGAGATGTGAGATTCATACGAAGGAACCCCCGCCTAACCTACCCCACCCTCGTGCGGCGCCGCCGTGCCGCACCGGGGCGCCCCTGCCTCCTTCCGCCACCCCCCCGCCGCCACCGCCACTCTCCTCTCCGGCGCCACCGGCGATGATGCCAAGGAAACGCTGGAGCGGCTTGGCGGCGGCGGCCTTCTCCTGGCACGCCAGCGACTAGCTCAAGATCGATGCGGTGTATCCAATATCGATCTCCTCGCTAGTGATGGCGGCGGTCAACAACGGCTGGGTGTGGCGGCGGGGCTATAGCGGCAGCGGCAGGTGGCGGCGGCGGCCATGCTGCAGCCGCTCAACCTCTGGTTCGGCTTTTGATCACGGTGGTGCTCCTGGTCTTGGTCTGCATCACTCGGACGCCCGGGTCGGCGACCCTAGGCTTGGCGGTGGTGGTCATCTCCTCCATCGGAGGTGGTCGGCCTGAGGCTAGGTGGTCGGATCTCAAGATCCGTCATCTAGTCCCAGCTCGAGTTGGGGAGACATAGTTGCCGGTGAAAACCGAGCTGACGGTACGCAATGGCGATGCTCTGCGTCGTTACCTTGATGAAGCATCGTTGTATAACTACTATCGACCCGCTCGTGCTACTCCGTAGGAAATCCTAGGATCTAGTTTTCCAGATCGGACGATGACAACACTACGGTGTCGTTTGTCTCTTGGGAGCATCGTCTGTGGAGCGGCGCTGGAAGACAGAGGCACGAGATGGAGCGGCTTTGTCATGCACGGAGCTTTGGTGGAGATGTCAAGTCATGCCTAGCCGACAGGTGTGCTACGTTGTGTCATGCCTGTTCGGCAGGAGCTACACACGACAGATCTTTCAAAGACTTCTAGCTGTCGCCAGGTGCTACGTGGCGGCATGGTGCTGCCGTGAATCGGCGGCGACTGTGACGTGCTCAATAGTTTGCGTGCAGGGAGATGGTGCCATTGGATGTCATGTTGGCGTCGACGGATGTCCGGCCTGGCAAGGATGATGCGGCTCTCTTTCCTGAAGATGGGTCAGCAGTTCGTTGATGATGGCAGCTTCTAAAACGTGTGCATGTGGTGTACGCTTTAGTTTTGTTTCACCGGCTATAGGTTCCGATACGTTACGTGGATGGATCGGCGACGATACTGATTTTAGATATGGGGAATGAGAGCACTCAACATTATTGAGTTTGTAGGAGTGAGTGGTGGTTTCGGCTAGTTTGATGTACGTTCTTGTCAGACCTTTGTTGAATAATTAATAAACATGACTGCATGCATCCATTTTAACCTCCCTTTCCAAAAAAATAAGGTAAGGAAATGTGGCCACACAGAATTAGTCAGAAATCAGCTAGGACTCATGCTCCTGTTGAGTCTCCTAGTGGGCCTAGAAAGTTTAGATAGACTATTCAAAAAGGATTAATTCTTTAATCGTCAGCAAGCAAAGACTGTGTTCCTCTACAAACAAAAGGAATAAAATGTAAATCAAACTTCTTCATGATTCTAGGGTCACAAGGAGAAACAAGTTTTTTGGAAAACTATGGTTCAATGATACTCAGATGTATATTGTAAAAAACAAGAGTATACAAAAAAACAAGTGATGCATGGGCTAGTCCATGGTATTATATAGATTTATAAGGAAAGCTTATACATTTTACTTAATATAAATGGACTTCAACAAACCTTGAGGTTAAGAAGTGGTTCTTCCCCAGATTCCTTGTCTGAAATTTGTAAACATGTATGTGCCTGTGTTAGTGAACACGTGATACACATGTACAAGAAGTAATCATCATTAAGTTTGTCGTGAACAAGTAAAGTAAATCGACCGCAAAATCAAAAAAAATATTAAAAGAAAGTGGATGTGATACGGTACTCGAACAATAGAATGTGAGGGGCAACATCAATAGATATATAAGAAAATAATGAGATGTATTGTGTACGACAAAATCAGTTTATTATTGGTACAATTTGGTCCAACAAAAGACTCAAAGCCCACTAAGAAGAAGTAAAACCTGAAATATCGATTAGTGGTGTCATACTACAAATGTCTTACCATTGTGCAACTCATTTCTACAACATTTATGCATGTACCAAATAGCTGGTTTGGATTTAGTTACTACATATCATTTTGTATAAAGCTAGCAAAACAATTAACTGAAGTAAGTGAAGTCTTGTATGACTAGATTTATTACTCCACTACAGTACTATTAGGTTTAAATTTTATGTCTTCACATTTTTTAAGATTAATTGGTGAACTGTACTCCATAGCAGCAGTCCATCATCTCAAGATAATTATACAAAGTCTTACTTGATATGTGGATTTCCAGGGCAAGAGTGGGTACGATCATACCACAATATGATTCACCACCAACATAAAGTGGGTTTGAGAGGAACTGGGGGTGCTCATGCAACCACTGCATATAGAAGGATAAATTAGAATATATGTGAAAGCATATATAGAGATTGAATATTGATCTTTTTCCCATAGCACAGAATTAAAATTCAACTCTAATTAGTTTTGGTTAGATCATAGGGTGCGGCCCAGCTGAATGAAGTATTACACTAATCTCTGGTGCTCTTTTTTTGACTGAGAAAAATAATAATCAATCCTGCCACACAATTAATTAATAACTTGTTTGCAAGGCAGAAATTTAACAAAATCTAAAAGGAATTTGACATTAAACATTTGATTCCCATGTTTCAAAGAAGCTCAATTGGGCATAACAGGGAAAGGAAATATGCAGCTGAATGAATTTGTTGGGCTCATACGATGATTGTAAATTTAAAGAACTCCCGTGACTAAGTTATCCTCCGATAGATCAATGGATGAAGTTAGCATATTTTAACCATGCTTGTGGCAATGAGACTCCTGTGTTGCTCCCGCGACGCCCAGGAAGAAACCCTAGTCGCCGCCACCACCTCCCCCTCCTCCTCTTACCATCTCCCCCTCCCTAATCCTTCACCGTTCTCTC
>LR738712.1:840432645-840458830 GCA_902687465.1 Secale cereale | reverse complement strand
GCTGCTTCTCCAAAGACTCTATATGACTCCACCTGCAACTTGGGGTCCCTTCTTTTCTTGACCAAAGTCAACACTAGAGCAAACTTAAGTTCCTTGTTATTCTAGTTTGTGCTCCCAACTTCCAGATTATCGGTCCAACGCCATCACACATTGATCACGGACCTGCATGAAAGTGAACAACTCATATATGGGGGTCACACATAAGAGTTACCTAAACTCAACATCACAGCTCCTTTCTCGACCGTCCGTCTGAAAGTTGAAGAAATTTCACCGTTGCTTGTAGTCATCCCGAGTCAAATTCGCGGTTGTCTTACTACATGTATGACCACCAGAGCCCTGGCCCATCCCCATGCCCGTGCATACCGCACGCCTCGCCGCTATTACCGTGTCGAGCCTCCGCTGTCCCGGTCGAGTCTCAAGGGTCACGAAACCACATCACTCAACCCCCACTACAGAGTACCACCGATCATCACCGAGCGATGACGAGTTTCACGCTTCCATCAGAACACTAGGCTCCAATCCGAACCATGCGTCACTCGCTTTTTCCCGGCTGTTGAATAGCCTTCGACTTTCTGGCGACTTACGCCACAACTCCTCAACCAGCACCGAGTGAAGTCCTCCAGACACCAGCACCATCGTCAACATGACTCCATGGTAGATGATGAGTCCACCCTCGCGCCCCGTCGACATCAAGCTCCATGTGTACACCACCTTGAATCAACCCCGCAGCATAGTCTTGTCGAAGCCACAAAAGCCCTCGGGCCTGCGCCACGTGTTTCCACGCACCAGAAGCCGATCACTATGAGCATCACGCTCCTATGTCATCGTCGTCGATCCCAACACTGTCTTCTGTACCAACCGACTTGCGTCGATCCCGTCAGACTGTCCATCCGACCCAGCCGAACTATTCCGGATGTACGGCACGCTCGAGGCTCCCAAATCGTCTTCCACGAATTTCCAGCCATCACAAGATAATTCCATCTTAGCTGAACTGACTTCCTGCAACTCTTCAAGCATCCCTGTTATGTCAACAAACCTTTCATCCGTGTCTGCCATAACCCAATGTTTTCAGTTCCTTGAATTTCTCCATCTCAAACCTGGTACCGTTGGCTCCATGGTTTTTGATATGACTGACTTTATGAAAAAAATACCTGAGCTATCCGGGCGACGCCAAAGTACACTAGCAAAACCCAGCGTGGTCTCGCCTCCATGCACTAGTAGCAATCCACCAACACCAAAATTGGGGCCTTCACGTGATCTGCTCCTTTGCCTCAACTCCTGACGCTAGTGCTGCTCTCCGTGTCAAATCCGTACGCAAGTACTGCTCCTGATGGAGTATCGCTTGATGGTTGCCTGCCTATCCTCACGCATGCCACGGCTTCTGGCATAACACGCTGTAATTCAGCTTCAGCCCACACAGGATTAATCCCGCGACATGGGCCTACAAGTACGCCACGCGCGCACATCATCAGTACGCCTTTTTTGCCAGCCTGGTCCGTATCGCATAGAGCACCACCTCCGGATCGATCCGACTGAATCGATCTGTACGCAGCCGCCACTTTGATCGCCACTTTGCCGCAAAATCTTCAGTCCATCTATCACCTCGTCCGCAGAACCCGCGGTACGATCGCACTGCTGTTTTGACAGCCGCTCCCGTGATTTTCTCGACAATTTCTTCCGGCTCTTCCTCTAGATCAACGATCCATCTCTCCTGTGCTCGTGTGGTTGCTTGGTCCTTAGATTATCAACGGTATACCTCGAATTTACTCTAAGATGAAGTGATGTGAAACCGGGACCAATGAACGGTCAGCAAAAACAGAGGAAAGCAGGAAAGCAGGGGTCCTGAAAAAACAAAACAAAGGAGCTGCTCTATTTCAGGCAACCGGTGCTCTTTTCATCACTGATGAGTGCTGGCAACAATATCTGATGACCGTCTCCTCGACTACAGGAAGTTAGAGCAACTCCAAAGCACCGACCCAAACTGACGCTCACTTTATCCGCTTTTTGTTCGTTTGGGTCGGCCAGGCAGACGTGCACGTCCGATTTTTTATTTGGATCGGCAGGTGCGCTCAACAGGAGACCGACCAATTTATGCCGATGTGTCTGAAACCGACTAATTAAACATAATCATACATAAAATGGCCGGTCAAAAGCCGGCCATAGTCCACTTAAACATCTAGAAAATTTAAAAAAACTAATAAAGCTGCCCACACGCTGCCCTAGTAGGCTGCCTTGCCCTTGCCCTTGCCGTCATTGTCCTCATCGCTTGTTAGGTCAATGAAGACGGGGAGGCACAGCCCAACCGAATGCGGCTCGATAGGCCTCCGGGGCAGCCTCCTCCGGCAACTGCGAGGCGGGCGCGCTCCTCCTCCTCCTCCTCAAGCTGCTAAGCCTCCATTTCACGGCGCAACATCTGCTCATATCGCATCTGCACCTCGTTGTCGACCCCTCATCGATGAGCCAATGCGCCTTCCAACGCTCAAGGTGGGCCGCCTCTTCTTCCGGCGTGGAGGCGAAGTAGCAGGGAGGCGCGCTCACCCACTCGCGGAGCTTGCCGGTCCACATATAGGACTCCTCTAGCTCCGACGTGTCCTTGAGCTCAACAGGGGCGGCGCCGGCGGCAGTGGCGGCACGAACGGAGTCCCCACCCGCGGACAAAGCTATGGCTTGCTCCAACCCATCCCAATGGGCGTCCTCCTCTGGCTCTGACTTGTCCTTGAGCTCGAGAAGGGGCGGCGCCGGCGGCAGTGGCGGCACGAACGGAGTCCCCCACCGCGGACAAAGCTATGGCTTGCTCCAACCCATCCCAATGGGCGTCCTCCTCTGGCTCCGACTTGTCCTTGAGCTCGACAAGGGGCGGCGCCGGCGGCAGTGGCGGCACGAACGGTGTCCCCCATCGCGGACAAAGCTATGGCTCGCTCCAACCCATCCCAATGGGCATCCTCCTCGAGCCGACTCGCCTCCAACGCGTGCTACAAGGCCTCCTGGAGGGCAGCCTCGTATTCCGCCTGCTCCTCCTCTTCCTTCGGTTGTACCCGCAGGGGCGGCGGTGGAAGGTCGTGGTTGATGTGGACGCCCAGGCAGTGCTGCCTCCTTGTACTCTAGCACAAACCAGCGCTCCTAGTTAGGGGAGTCTGTCGTGTACTGACGCATGGCGCGCTGCTACGGGGTGAGGAGCTCCCTCCGCCGGCGAACCTCCTCAGTGTGCGCCCACGCGGACCGCGACGCCGTCCAGACGGGGTTGTGTTGCAGGTCCAGATGCCAGCCGTGCGGCAGGTTGACATCTGGATACGACACGGGCTGGCGGTACTGCCAGTGCCACCGCGCCTGGTGGACTAGGATGTACACCCGCTCTCGCTCCCACGGTGGCGTGCCGCGTCTAGCTGGCGGCGACGTAGCAGGCTGCCCGTGAGAAGAGCTCGCTCCGGCGCTGAACTGCCCCTTCTTCCCTCCCATCCCATTAAAGAGTCCCATGACTAGCTGGATGCTTGCTGGCTGGCTAGGGTTTGGCTGGTCGCCGGCGAGGCGGCAAAGGCGGCCAGATGTGGATGTGGGTTGTAGATGAGGCCGGCCCCGCCGCACACGTCCATTAAAAAGGATGGGCACGCGGCCCTTCTACACACTGTCAGGCGGGCCCGATGTTAGTGGTCATCGTAAATATGACCGCGGGCGGTAGTTGGGAGGCTGACATGCGGGGCCGATGCGGACACCGAGGGGACATGCGGCGTGTCCGCTTCGCGTATGCGCCGACGCATTTCAGGCGCAGTTTTGAGCCGGAAATGGGTCCGCGCGTACGCGAAGCGAACGATTTTTGGGAATGGCTCGGCGCATTGGGCCAGCGTTTTTATCCGCGGCGATCCAAATAGACGTGGGCGGATGAAATGGGTCGGCCCGTTGAAGGTGCTCTTAAAATTGTATCCTGAGAGAATTTGATGGTGGTACCAATGTTGTCTGCATCTCTTTAAAATTTGCCAGCAATTCTTGGGAACATAAAAAATTAAGGAAACTCTCCATGTTTGCGTGCAATGGCCCGACGGCATTTCAAGATGGAATGTATGGAGTCACCGCGCTCAAGGAGCTGCAGATGGTAGCGTGCGCAAGGGTAGAGACACTACCCGAGGCACTCATGCAGCAACTCCGGGCCCTCGAGGAACATTTTACACAAAGAGTGGCACTTGTTTATAGTTGACATGCAAAGTTTGAAGGTAAAATGTTGTCTTGCTTGGAAGAAACCAAAAAGAAAATCTATATAATGATAAAACGGGTCTTGATACCAACTGAATGGACTAGATAGAAGGTGCAGCTACATGGGAGTAGAGAAAAATCACATTCGAGATGGGATACATGTCTGTTTAATCTGATCATCCCCACCTCCAGTCCGTGTTTCTCTTCATATGCTCCATTAGATGTCACCTGAGGTAGGATCGTATTGGAGAAAGAATTACTACTGTGGTAGGCTAACTTGAGGGGAGCCAATTTTCTAACCTCCAGTGAACATTCAGACCTTGAAGAGAGTGCCATTGGATGATGCTAGTTCACACCTTGATTCTCCAATCCTCCTGCCAAGAAATATGTGGCATGCGCTCTCATTGAGGAGAACTGGTCAGTTTATGCTAAAACAAGAGGGAATAACTAGCTAGGGAAGTTAATTCATTGCTGCACTGTAAATCAATGAAAAGCCAGGCAATCTGGATCTTTCAAAAAAAAAAGAATTATAGGGAAACATTGTTGCTCTCTGCCTGCTCCAAGGTTTTGGTTACTGAATGAGGCAATTTTACCGAGGGGGACGGATAAACGTGGTTACCACGATTACCAGGAAATACCGAGAATATTTGTTGAATTTTGAATTCAAATAAATGAATGAATGAACTTGAACCAGAGACCCATCAAAACAGGAACTAGGTTGCTATGAACATGTGAGAATACATCTCTCATGGCATTAATTGGATCCTGCACTTTACTACAAATGGAGCGTTCAAATTCAAAAATTTCAAAAAACGATATTTTTTGCTCGGTATGAGGATTTATCGAGGGGCACGGAAATATGCGATAACCATGGGAAATCTTGAAATTTCGACCGGTAACCAAAACCTTGGCCTGCTCCCGTCGGAGAAGCAAGAGTCAAAAGGTGCGAGACTCTGGACGCATAAAAAATGCAGAATCTGGTTTCTGCGTTAAAAAAGTGAGGGTTTATCAAGAAAATTAACAGCTAGAATAACATTTGTTTGAAGAATGCAGATACGCGGATGTCAGGCCATGATTGTTAATTCTGATGAACCTAAAAGCCTGTTTTTCAGGCAGAGCTTATTCACTTAAGATTGTTGTATCGAAAAAGAATCACAACAAATTGACTCAGAATGCAATGCCTAAGAAAAGATGGTATATAAGGACTGAAGTTCTCTGAGTCCGGGGACGAAACAGAGCATGTAGCTAGTCGTCCAGCAAAAACAGAGGCATGCTGCTCTATTTCTGAGGGAAAACAGTCCTGGCAACTCCAAGCCTACCTACCAGGCGACTACAGAGAAGCGACGACGGCTACAACAAGAAAAGATTAATAACACCCATTGACAGTCGACGACTACCAGGCGACTACCTGGCATGCACATGCACTGCACCAACGCATGACACCATGAAAAGATTAATAACTATCAGCTCAACTAACTATTTAGAGTCAACAACTTATACATCATATAAAGTACATCTGCTCAAGCCAAAATAGGTGCTTGAAACAGACACAGTTTTTTTTTTTTTTTTGCGGGATAAACTTCCGATCTATTCATCTTCAATCATGGTAGTACAACGAACACTAGAAATAATGAAAATTACATCCAGACCCGTAGACCATCTAGCGACGATGCTAATTGGAGGGTTAAAATTTTCAACGAAATTTGAGTGATTCCGAAATTTCGCATATTTCAGTGGGTTGCGAAATATTCTTAATCCCGAATTTCCGAGGCAGATTCAAACTATTTTCAAAATAAATTTAAACTATGTTATAATTCATTAAAATTAAGTGAAATTTGAAATATCAAAAATCCGGAATAATTTCTAAAATATGTGAAGTTTCTGAAATTTCGCATATTTTGCTGAGGTCCGAAATTAAAACAGTAAAAAAAGCAACCTACTAGTCAAGTTTATTTAATTGTTTTATGCATGTAAATTTTTATTTAACATTCTGTCGATTGAAAGAGGCAACATACTTAGTTCTTTACATTTTACAGGTAAGATTTTCTTTTGCACGAATACAAGTATGATTTTTTTTAGAAGAGTACTTGCACTGCCAATATTGTTGCCATTCTAATTTCTTTTTGGGAGAATCACCTTAAG
Organism: Secale cereale; assembly: GCA_902687465.1. Classification (NCBI taxonomy): domain Eukaryota; kingdom Viridiplantae; phylum Streptophyta; class Magnoliopsida; order Poales; family Poaceae; genus Secale; species Secale cereale. The sequence continues at coordinate 840,452,503 of LR738712.1, read as the reverse complement.
ATACCAATATAAAATCTACCGCCGGGACTCACAGTTTTCCACAAATGTTAAGATCACTAAACTGAGAACCCTCACATGAACATTGGAAGATGCTAGCAGTTAATTTGGAAGTGCAATGTTCCACCTAATGCCAGGAACTTTGTTGTTGATTTATGGCACTATATGTCTTCGGTCTGGCAACTCCCGGATATCGGTGAAGTTCAGAACATGAGCATAGAATGTGTTCTGGACATCTTATGCCCCTTAACTGAGATCAAGCATTGTATGTTATTGATGACATTATGGCGATGCTGGCATAGCCAGATTGAGCTAGTACTGAGATCAATCACTATAGAAACATTCGTACTACTTGTGTTACTCATGTATCACTTAGTCAGAATTAAGATAATGACTTTTTAACAAAGTTTGTTAGAACGGAATAAAGAAAACCGTCGTTCGGTTGATCTATGACCTACATTAGTTTTTTAACATTATAATTCGGATTGTATTATTATTAACAATTATCTGAGTAATATAAGTTAACCCGCGAAAATATCACCTTATCACCGGTCGGCGTCGACACCGTCTTTTGTGGCCTTCGGCGGCAGTTTCGTTGATGCGACAACCAACAACTTGACTAGGGTGTTGAGCTTCACATCTGTTGACCCCTCTAGCGCATGCTTGACCACATTGTCTACCACCTACAATCTACGGTTATCACGATGTTCGCATTTAAAATCTACCTCATGGGCTCCGGTAACCTCTCAAGGGTGCTCTTAGGTGCAGCGGCCACGAGCTATAGTAGCTTCTCTACCATGAAATCCTCTTTTTGCGGCCTCTCGGTGAAATATCTATCAATAAAATAGAATGTCATGATGCCATTGAGCATGATGATTTTTGTATTCGAAGACATCAACATTGGGCACATAGTTTTGGGGCCCATAAATTTTGTACCAAACTTATACATTTAGTTTATTAAGCAATGATATAAAACATTGTTTTTGTATATTGCTTTGTTTACTTAGTGTAGTTAATAAAAGGAAATTGTGTTTGAGCACTCTCTTGTATACGGTTGAAACATCCATGATTCAAAAATAATAATTGGCCGTGTTTCCAACATTATACAAAAAATATAAGTGTATTTCTCTTTGTGTTTCGGCATAATTTATTATCCTTAAATATATCAGTTTGGATCTACGGAACATGTGACGTAAAAACATCCCATTGCAAGTTTCTAGTGTATGATTTAAGAAAATAGAAAATTCTAGAGTTGTGACATTTGTATGTGGATCTTCCCATCCAATCAACATGGGCATTGTTGCTTACTACTCCTTCTGTACCTAAATTTAAATTGTTTTGGTAGGCTAGCTTAGCCTACCAAAAGGATTTGTTAAGGTACGGAGGAAGTAGTGTTCTACTTCATACTACTTCTTGCATACTTTCGTGAGTCCAGCAACAGGTTGCCAGCATGCATGACATCGCTGGTAACAAACACAGAGAGAAACCACACATTAGTCCTGTGTATCTTGTGGCATTGACGGTATGCCATGCCTGCAGGGCCATTGACTGGGCGGTTGGTTGCCTGCTTGCTTGCTGGGATGGTTGTCGCAACGGACCCGTGAGGGACCAGAGTCTGGGGTCCTAGCCATGTGTATCCCATTGGCGCCTCGCGATGTAAGCTTTTGACTCTTGACTCTTGAGTTCTTGAATGAGTGCCAGTTGTATATATATACATAATACATGTTAGCTTTTTTTTTTTTTTTGCGAGAACACATGCAAGCTTTTCTACAGAATAAAGACACCAATAATTGAACCCCATGTAAGTCGGGGAGAGAGAGAAGCTTGGTTCAAATCAATTTCAAACTATACACGTGTTGGTGTTTGGAAAAAGTAAAGTAAAGCAAAGAACAGTGGATTATCTTTTCCTTGGTTTGGAGGCAACCGACCGCGTGTGTGTCCTCTTCTGGTTTCTCACCTTAGGACATCTCTAGGTGAACCCCTAAAAAGCAATAAAGGAGTAATTTTTTTTGATTTTACTCTAAACTGCACCTAGCTGAAATACTAAATCAGTCAGAGGAGTAAGAATTTACTCATTCCCTGAAAATTTAGCCCACGGTTCCTAAAAATACTCATCCCCCGACCAGCCGAGCAAACCTCTCCCACCTCTTTCTCCCACCCACGCGGCGTCATCCTTCCAGTCGCCGCCTCCCCACGCACCACCATCGCCGCCGATGACCGGGGCTGGCCGGAATGGGCAACGAAGAAACTTCTGCCACCCGGCCAGCCACCGCCACCGGCGTGTCGCCGCCACAAACCTCCCCCGCGCCAACGGCCGCACTCAAGAAAAGGTTGGGGAAAAATCCCGTCCGGTCCACCACATGCATAAAGAACCACCGAATTTAACATGCCTACAATTATCCACGCTCTCTCTCACATCATTGACCCATTTTTCTCCTAGTCTCATGCAAAAGAACAGATTAAACGACAATAAATTAAATCTTTATCTCCTCCTTGATTCTCCGCTAGTGATTTCACATTTTCCTCAAAAGAGAGCAATGAACTGCACGGCTGCTTCAATTATACAAATGTACTGGGGTTTTTTCCAATTGCTGATTCATATTCATTGAGTTATTCCGTTCGGGCCCAATTATTCCAAGTTGTTCTAGTTCTTTGAAAAAGCAATATTATTTGCTCACAAAGAGAAAAAAGAAAAAGAAATATTATTGCATGAAAGGAATGATTAATAAAAGAAAATTGATCGACATTTTTAAATGCACCTAAATTTTGATTCGGCACAGCACAGGGCCCCGGTTTTGTGAGGTACGACGCTGCTTAGGAGAATATTGTCATAGCTTTTTATTGACTGAAATCAGTCAATCTATCTCACTCAGTCTTCTGGTACTATCTGAAAGAATTCATGAAAACTGAGATTTTCTTCAAGTAGGTACAAAACTCTTTGACTGCCCACGCAAATGAGTAGTGAGTGCACCAAAACACGGTTAGAGAATTTAGTTTCCAAAACTTAACGGTCGTGTATGTAACAGAGTGAGCCAAAGAGCATCCATTAAGAGCCAAAATTGGAATGCGTACGTTTGGTCTGACAGAGTCGTTATGGCACGGATGCATACATGTCTTGCATGCAACAGGGTAGTGTTTGAAGCCGGGAGAGTGAAAGACCTTCCGAAGGATGCAGTTCCATAGCAGTTTGACACGAATTGTTTGATGGTCCAGGAAAAACAGAGGAGCACACAGACTCGGGTTTCAGTCAACCAATGACCTTTTTTCACACACCTGCACCGCACCAGGATCATTTCGGTGCCTTTACACCAGGACAGTTCCACCATGCATCAACGCATGACACATGGTAATGTTACGCCCCGGATCTTGCAACCGTGGTTCAGAGAAGGAAGCCCATTCATTTTATGGATGTGAGGACCCCCATCCTGGCTAATTCCCATCTCTTGAGATACTAGTACTTAGCCATCTTCCTGCACTAGAGGAGTGGGTTGAAATGGAGGGAAGAAATGTGTTTCCCCAGCTTGACTGCTGTGGAGATAAGGGATGTTGGTTTTGATACTTTCCCTGCAATTGAGAAACAGTAAAACGGGGCGAGCTACGCCCCTCCACAACAATTTGATGTTTTCAGCCTTCAGACCACTCTCACATACGCACAGGATTTGCTCGGCCGTCCTGTGTATTCTTTACGGGCTGCTGCTCCAGGGAACGAGTTACGCTAATTGTCCCGAATTGGGCCGTTAAGTAAAAGGCCCACGACTTGCAGTTATGCAAAGCCTCCTTTTACTTAAAAGGCCCTCGAGTTGCAGACAAGGCAGGTCGTTATCCCTCTAACAGGCCAGGTCGCCTAACATATCCTCCAGCTGCTCCCCTGTTCCTCGGCGTTGCGCCGCCGCCAACCTTCGTCCCGACGATGAGCTTCTATTTTTTGTCTGCCTTGGCGTTGATGCCCTCTACTCATGCTCCGGAGGCCCCCACGATGGGCCTCATCTCCCCATGTCGTGCGTTGCAGCGTTCTTCATGGAGGTTGTGGGCCACGGGCGACGAGCGACCAATGCGCCGCTGGAGGATTAAGACCATGTGTGTAAGTGCGTGCTAATAAGCAACCATCTCGGGTGCTACCTTGGCAGCAGCATCACCGTCTCCGTAGTCCTGCATCGAGGTTGAGAGAACTTTTTAGCTCTATGCCCAACTAATACTAGGGGAGATGGAGGCGCGGAGGCGACCTCCTGAAGACGGGGGCGACACCCCGACGTCGGTGGCACTACACCGCGGAGGGAATCGGTTCTGGGCCCTGGCTGGCTCGGACTCCGACGGTTCAGATGCTAACGAAGGACTCGCCGGAGGCTGATCTGGGGTGGAGGCGTATTCGTCGACGCCTTCGAATTACGTGTGCGAGTCCCTTCGCGTGGGTTACTCTGAAGAGGAAGTCGCCGGATTCATCGATGGGATCGTGCCAGTCAGCGACAAGGCATGGGAGGGATTAGATAAGACAGACGCGGTAGAAGTACTCTAGCAGGTAGTCCATCGCCGGACTGCTCCGACGTCAATTCGGCCCTGGAAGTGACCTCTCCCTGGAAAGGCCCTGGAGAGGAAGATGAGAGGCGCGGGGCTCGAGGATGAGAGAGGATTGGTTGCTCGGTGTGCTAGTGTTATGTCCGGCATATTAGGGGTTTAGCCCAGTGGGTTGTGGCCCAAGTTATCTTATCATTATTAGGGGCTTAGCCCAATTATCTTATCGTTATTCGGATCGTTTGCTTAGGAGTCAAGTAAACCTCTCTATATAAGAAGAGGAGATGTATCAATCTATTTGTTTGACGAGATTTTGTCATCTTTTATCAGATGCATATGTATGTGTATGAGAAAATGATAAATATACATCAATGTTATATTTTTTTTTGCGGGGAAATTCAGAGAGCTTTATTCAAACAAAGGCATTCTTGGGACAGTCAGCCAGGAGGCTGGTCACCAAGAAGCCAGGAGTCTCCTCAAGCCAGCTATCGGTCACATTCAAAGTGCAAGCACGCTTAGCACAAAGATGCGCCGGGACATTAGCTGACCTGATTACATGCTGAATATCAAAGAAGGTAAAATTATTACATAGCTCTCCTATCTCTAATAATAAAGGAGCCACAATTGAGCGCGAATTGTGACGAGTGTTCCAGAGCGTCACCATCTCCAGACAATCAGTTTCCATAATCACATGTGAGAATCCTCGTAGTGCAGCAAAACGAACTCCATCTCGCAGTGATAATCCTTCCATAATCAAAGGATCAGAGATACCCATATAGGGTTTGCACCATGCTCCGAGAAGCGCCGAGGAGGATCTGGCTACTCCTCCTGCGCCCCCCCTGAATTCTACCAGGTTTAAGGCGCCATCCGTGGAAATCTTGACATGTCCCTCGTCTGGTGGGCGCCACCCAAAACCAGGTAGTATCATCGCCTCGCAGCGTGGGAGATGAAGTAAGGCCAGCGCCTCCTTAATAGTCATGATTGTCGCCGTCGGATCCCGCCCCTTCTCGCCGTGTGTGATCCGATTCCGGGAATGCCAGATGGACCACATTATAGTAGTGATCTTTGCGCGATCATCACCAGAAAACCGGCTGTCACAGGTGATATCACGCGCCCATGAGTCAGGGTGGAGGCGGGGCAGTCTAATGCCAAACCATGCATAAGCTTCATCCCAAAAACCCTTTGCATGTGAACAGTGTATTAGTGCATGCTCCAGGTTCTCATCCATTGCCAAACAAACTTTGCAACGACTGATCGCAGCAATATGTCGATGGTTGAGAGTGACTTCATCCGGGAGAATACCACGAAGGACCCTCCACCAGAATACTCTAACCTTCGGAATGACATTCAATTTCCATAAGGATTTCCACAGCTGTGTATCTTCCTCTGAGGTTCCTGTAGCCGTCCCTTCCTCTAGAGCAACACGCTCTTTCTGAGTCACGAGAGCACGGTACGCCGACTTCACAGTGTAGTTCCCGGATCTTTCGAATGCCCATGCAAGAAAATCATCTCCACCTCCTTGCCGAATAGGAATGTTCAAGATGGCTTCGGCGTCAGGAGCAATGAAAATCTGCCGTACAAGTTCTTGCCTCCAAGACCAATTTGATGTATCAATAAGCTCCGACACACGCTGAATAGCCGTGTGTTGTGGCCTGAGGATAGGAGACATGGATACTGTACCTGGAATCCACTTGTCATTCCAAACCGAGATAGAGGAGCCATCACCCACTCGAGTAATCAATCCCGAGCTTAAGGCCTCTCTCCCAGCCATGATCGCCCTCCAAGTTGTCGATGCTGACTTGGGTACAGTTGCCTGCATGAAGTCAGTTTCAGGAAAATACCGACCTTTCATAACTCTGGCACATAGAGAGTTCGGGTTGGTGATAAAACGCCAACCATGCTTGCCCAACATAGCAAGATTGAAAAAATGAGGGTCCCTGAAACCCATACCACCCTTGCATTTAGGTGTTGCTAGCTCCTTCCAGGACACCCAATGCAAGGATTTCTTGTCAAGAGAGCTACTCCAAAAATACTTGGCCATTGGTGAAGTAAGACTCTTACAAACTTTCTTGGTCAGTAGAAAGGTGCTCATTGGATATGTGGGAATAGATTGAACGACCGATTTGAGTAGAGCCTCTCGGCCTGCACACGCTAGTAATTTTTCTGACCAACCTTGCATTTTCCCACGGGCTCTTTCGCTGATGTGATCAAACGAACCACTTGTGATCCGACCCACAGCAGTAGGCAGCCCCAGGTATTTCTCACTAAAAGCTTGCACCTGGATATTCAGTGTGGTTTGCACAACCTGTCTCAAGGAATCAGGGGTGTTAGAGCTGAAATAAATCGAACTTTTATCACGGTTAACACTCTGGCCCGAGGCCTCTCCATAGATCCTGAGAATCTCATTAAGCCTAAGAGCACTTGGGTTACAAGCATTGATGAAAATAAGACTATCATCAGCAAATAGTAAATGGGTAACCCATGGTGATCTGTAACTTACTCTCAGACCCCTGTCAATCGTGATCCCATTGTAGTATTTCAACAGGGATGAAAAACCTTCCGCACAAAGCAAAAACAAATAAGGTGAAACTGGATCTCCCTGTCTGAATCCTCTGGATGGTGTGAAATATGGAAGCAATTCACCATTGACACGCACCGAAAACCGAACCGAGGAGACACACTTCATTATTAATCTGATGAAGCTCATACAGAAACCCAAACGGTCCAAGATAGCCTCCAGATAATGCCACTCAACGCGGTCATAGGCTTTCATCATATCGAGCTTAACCGCACATGAGTAATTCTTGCCCTTCTTCCTCCTCCTCATCGTATGTACACTTTCATAAGCCACTAGCACATTGTCCGTGATGAGGCGGCCGGGGACAAAAGCACTCTGCTCTTCGCTGATTACCTCGTCCATGATATATCTCAAACGATTGGTAATTGCCTTTGCTGCAATTTTATAAAGTACAGAGCACAAAGCAATAGGACGATATTGAGTTATTGATTGGGGGTGCCTAACCTTTGGGATAAGGGTAATAGCAGTATCATTCAAGCCCGATGGCAGCTCGCCCCCATTCAGAAAATCAAGCACTGCCTGGGTCACGTCATTACCAAGAAGATCCCAATGACGTTGATAAAATCCTGCAGTAAACCCATCAACACCGGGCGCCTTCGACGGGGCCATTTGGAACAATGCCACCCTGACCTCCTCCGCAGTATAGGGTCTGGAAAGATCAGTGTTCATCGCCTGCGTCACTTTGGTCGGCACATGTGATAATAGAAACTCAGGGTCGGCGAAACCTTGTGACTCGTAGAGCTGCTGATAAAAATTCTGCACCTCCACCTTATCCTCCTCTCCACTAGCACATACAGAACCATCCGCCCGTCGCAATTCAGATATTCTGTTCATACGCTGGCGTTGCGTTGCTCTCAATGTTATATGCATCTACAAATAAGGAAAACGTATTGATTGGAACGGGCGAGCGCGTGATCGTGTACACGATTGTTTACATGTCCACGTACGTACACTTATGGTAATCTCCTCAGGCTAAGTGGACTTGACTTATTAAAGCCCACTTCACATATTGATGCACGTGGCCGGATGTTTTTGTTGTAGTTTATTAATTAAATTCACGGGCTAATGTCATCTTTATCCAGCCAATGGGCACGTAAAGCTGAACTCATGTGTACAAGATGTGAGTTTGTAGCTCACACGACTAGTCAAAGTTGTTAGCATGCAGAAGGATAAGATAAGCACGTAACTTCTCATTAGCCCTTTAGGCCATGCATGCAGCGGGCGTTGCCGAACATGCAGGAGCTGCCCAGCAGAATAGCTCGGCTTGCAACGTCACCGCGGCGGCGCCGGCTGATCTCTTCCACGCAGGTGCTCGCCCTAGGCATGGGCTATATAAAGGAGCACATTTTCACATCCAGAGGGGAGGCACACACAGATGGGCCGGCCGCCAGGCCGCTCTCACGCACGCGGCTGCCGCCGGCGGGCTACACACCGGAGAGGGGCACCGCCACACACGCGGCAGTCAGGCTACTCACGCGCACACTCGCACACGTAGACGCCGCCCCCCTGCACATCCACGCACGGCTAGAGGAGGGAGAACGACACCGCCACGCCGCAAGGCCGCTCATGCGGACACGCGCACAGCTGGCCCCTCAAGCATAGGCCACCGTCAGGCTGCACCCACTGAGGAAGACGGAGGCCATGCGGCCACGCCCAGCAGAATTTCATCCCTATAGCCCCATCGTGCTGATCCTTTCTTCCAATACCTCCACACAAATATTTCCTTAGATCCATGAAGGTCATTTCTACTACATCGTGCTCAAGGTGAGATGGTAAGATTGGTAAGAATGAATATATTGTTGTTTATTTGATCTATACAGGTCTTTTCCCTCGCTACCGATGTACATGTCATGGCGTCTTGTGAGTGGAGACGAACAGGTCTTGCAAGAGGATGTGATGAGATTATGAGCATAATAAGCAACCTCAGGTAATCAAGGTGAGATTTATGTTTGTTATATACAGGTACAAGGAGCAGGCACTAGCCGCCGGCAAGCATGCATGGAGAGGCCGCCGAAAGTCTGGCCCTTGCCCTTGGTGAAGATTGGATCGCCGATCTGAAAATAAATAGGTACAAATCACACGGTGAACAGAGTCCGCAGAAGACAAAGAGGCCAACAAATTCCATCAAAGAAGGAAAGGTGAACAGGTATCCAATTTATGGTGAAGTCCCCATATGTCAGTAGCACACTCATGATCATGTGGCGATCGAGTGATGCATGGAGAAGTAATTCCGTGTTTTAGATGGATCCGATTTATGACGAGGTGCCGCATATAATGGCATACTCAAGACCATAGGTGTACATGATTTGCACCACGTTTCTTAGAGGAGACGGTGTGGCGGAATCGGAGCTCGGTGACGACGCGGCCTGGGACTCGCTTCCCCCTTCATGACGTACAGATATTTGGTCGAACCAAAGTTTGCAGCAACACAGTACAAGACCGGTCCCTCCTTCGAGGGGTGCACCTACCGTGGCGTACAGGTTCACGGAGTCGCCGGCGTACAGGTCACCCTTTGGCGTAGCACCAGTCCAACGCGACGCGGCCTCTACAACGCCACCTTTCCACGGCCCTGTGAGGCGGCCTCCTTTGCCTTGGCGGACCGCCCAATACTCGGCGTCTAGCCGAGATGAGGTGCCAACCACCCCGGCCACGCCCATGTGAGCGTGCGTTGGTTTTTACGCTGACGCCGGTCTACCCAAACCGTTACATCCGCAAGGCGTAGCCCCTTGAACACCCCGATAAAGCGATATGTCATCAAGAAGTCTAAGCCGAGCGCAACCCATGTTACCCCAACACCAACTACTCCAACGCCGCCAAGACCAACGAGGCACGACGGCGAGGGCGGGCGCGGCCACCGCTAAGGCCACGCTACATGCGGCGCGTGTACCGACGAGGACACGGGCTCTGCCGCCGCCCACACACATCATCATCATCATGCATGGAGAACGCGAAGCGAAGACGGCCATATGGCTTAATCGGAGGTATCCTGCGGAGTAACCAGCAGGAGTAATTAACTAGGAGCCTTCCGAGGCTCTGGGAACCAGGAGACCACAGTCGCCACAGTCAGGCAGGCCGCGCTAGTAGGCCACCGAGCGCATATGTAAAGGGGTCTTGTAATTTTGTTTCTCCAATGAGAGATTAATAAAGTGCATGTTTCCCTATGTTTATTTGTGTACTTAGTACACAGGCACGCCCGCGATTTTTTATTTCCCCTGGCGCGTAGAGAGATAGTAACACGATAACCATCGTTGTTTGTTATTATTTTTTGTGTCAAACACTAATCAAGCAAGAAGCAATCATATTTGCTCAGTTTCCTTAGGGAGCCGGGAGACCTAAACCTAGCCGCCTCCTCCCCTGCGCCATCTCCTCTCAGCCGCTGCCTCCATCGCGCAAGGACGGCGCCCAGCCGCCGGCCGCCGCGCCCTCGCCCTCGTCCTCCTCCATCCTTCCCTTACAATCTCCGCCCTAGGACCGGCAGAACCCTAGCTCCTAACACCTTGGTATCAGAGCATGCCCCCTTGGGAGCGCTTTCGCGAGCTCTGCCTCCTTCATTTTGGGCCACCGATCCGCGGGAGCCGCCTGGCAGAGCTAGGCCGCCTTCCCTACACCTCCATGGTTCAGGACTTCGCCGACCGTTTCCAGGCCCTGGCATGTCACGCGTCGGGCGTGACGGCGCAACAGCGTGCCGACCTCTTCGTCGGTGGACTTCCGGATCACATCCGCGTGGACGTGGAGCTTACGGGACCCCAGGATCTCCAGACGGCCATGTACTACGCCCGCGCGTTCGAGCGCCGCGCGGTGGCCATCCAGCAGGAATCACCGTCCCGGGCTGCTGGGTCGCTACCCTGGCCGGATGTTCCCGCGCAGGGTCGGCCTGCTCAGGCATTCGCGGCACCCTTCGCAGCGACTGCGGCGCGCCCGTTCCGCCGGCTTACCTCGACCGAGCTACTCGAGCGTCACCGCCAAGGGTTGTGCTTCAACTGCGACGAGCCCTACACGCCCGACCACGTCTGCCCACGACTCTTCTACCTGGAAGCTGCAGACTACATTCCGGAGGACGCCGTCGCCACCGACCTAGCCGCCCCAGCTGTCGCGAAGGTGTTTGACGCTGGTTGATCACCTCGAGGAGTTCAACAAGCGCTTCCCCACGTTACAGCTCGAAGACGAGCTGTTTGTGCAGGCGGGGAGAAGTGTTATGACCCGCATATTAGGGGTTTAGCCCAGTGGGTTGTGGCCCAAGTTATCTTATCATTATTAGGGGCTTAGCCCAATTATCTTATCGTTATTCGAATCGTTTTCTTAGGAGTCAAGTAAACCTCTCTATATAAGGAGAGCAGATGTATCAATCTAATCAAGCAAGAAGTAATCATATTTGCTCGGCTTCCTCAGGGAGCCGGGAGACCTAACCCTAGCCGCCTCCTCCCATGCGCCATCTCCTCTCATTCGCCGCCTCCACCGCGCAAGGACGGCGCCCAGCCGCCGGCCGCCGCGCCCTCTCGCCCTCGTCCTCCTCCACCCTTCCCCCCCTACAATCTCCGCCCTAGGACCGGCAGAACTCTAGCTCCTAACAGCTAGGTTTTCACCACGACCTAATCCCCACGATGGAGAAATCTACGCAAAGCTCAAGTATACCCTGCTCATTCTGCGCGACCCCACGTACAAAGAGGACCACCAGTCATCCACCTATTAAGGTTGTGTAGAGGTGTAACATAGACCAACGGCCTACAGATTAATAGCAAGTAAAATTGTACCACAGAAAAAAATCTGACGGACCAGATGCCTCAGCGCTCGCAAGTGCCTCCGGTGAGCGGGTAGCATAGCATTGTGTATGTTCAATGATCTGGAGAAGTTCTTCCATGCATGTCGGTTTTCTTCTCCATATATGTTTCTTATGATTGAACTTAACCACTGTGTTGATCTAAGTTGTTATTTTCTTTCCGCTCAGACTTTTAAATTTTATTACTCTGCTCTGAGACTAGTCATAGATTGCCATTTAGCTTTCTTGTTAGTACAGAGTACTAGAACATAGGTTGGCCTATTTAGCCTTCTTGTACTATTCATCTGTCTGACTTGTTGGCCTATTTAAAAAGCTCATCTCCTTTTGTTTTATCAGGTTCTCAGGTGACTAGAGCAGCAAGCTGGACAAACTTTTGGCCATTCAAAAACTCGATGATCATGACATTTTAAGAACAATTCATATGTATGACAACATTATTTTTATTCCTGGCTTGGTCTGTAAAAATATAATTAATTGTGACAAGTACCCGTACTGCATTATGTTTGGTGTTGTGAAAGATCATGTTGCTATGAAGATATTATTGGTTCCAAGATCATGTTGCTGTGATGTGACTGATATTTTGTTGTGATGAGAAATTGATTCCAAGTCAAGCAAAATTATGTTGTTGATGTGAAGAACTATTTTCACATTTTTAGTAGGTGTCATTTACAATTTTATAGCAAGTGTGTCTAGCTATGTAGCTATTTAACATGTAAAGATTGGATTTTTAACTGTTTTACACCATTTTAACTCAATACGGCAATCCCTCCCTGCCAAACAGTGTTTTATATGGAGGGGATTGTGGCTGGAAGGGGATTTGAGTTTTCAAGGGGATCTGAGGGGATTGGGTGGAAGAGGAGGATTAACCAAATCCCCTGAAGTCCCCTCCTCCCCATACCTCTCAAATCCACTCCTACCAAACAAGGCCTTACGGAAATTACAATTCCTTGCTTCTCACTCTGTGCTGATACGAAGATGCCAGAAGAATAAGGGTCATGACTGGCACAAGATTGCACACATCCCAGAATTTTAGATTGAACAATGCTTTCCAGGCTCATATTCACATGGATGGAGTTACTTCAAGAGGCTCAGGTAAAACTTTGTGATATATGCAACTCTTTCCTTATTTCCTCGGTTGGTTACTGTACTCAACATAGCTATGCTAATTTGATTAGGCCCGCCTTTTGAGCAAGATTCTCCTTAATCGTATTGATATGGATGGCACTCCTACCAGAGTTCATACCCTTTAAAAGTCGTTTGATATGTGTAAGCTTTTTGCCTCTTTTCCCATTTGTTACTTGGTCGGTTGAGTAATGCTGTTTTTCTTATTTATTGAGCTATTGTGCCATACATCATGGAGTGAAGCATTCTGATTTGATTTGTAACTTCCCACTCCATTTAAAGATCTTTACTCATCATACAATTTTTTGTTATTTAGGATATCCTCATTTTTGTAGCCTTTTACCACAATAATTGAAGAGATTGAATGGTTGCTGCTAAGCTTTGTATATTCACCTCCTTTGATAAAAAAAATTACTCTCTGTGGCTGGCTTACATTGAGAGTTTGTGCACTGCTGTAGGACTTGAAACACTACACCTCCTTCCCTATAAAGGATCGAGGTACCCAAATTTGATATTAGATAAGCAGAACGGTGGCCGAAAGGACCTACAAGAACTGACATCAATTTCTCAAGGCTTTCCCTCTTCTAGTGTGCTCAAGCTTTGTTACTGCAATTTTGACACCTTACCAGGCAATATGGAGCACTTCACCTTACTCAATGGACTTATGATCAGTGGATGCTTGAATATCCGGTCACTCCCAACACTACCCAGGTCTGTTGAGACATTTCAAGTCAGACGACTACGATGATGAGTTCATGAATTCTTGTCAAACATTTGGATATCCAAACTGGGAATATTTTCTTTTATCCAGCACGTAAGGAACACAAGATTTTGTCTTGCATGGAGCATGTAATATGCTTTGTTGATTATGGTGTTCTGAGCTTCCTGATGTGGTTACTGATTTGTAATATTGTGGTTACATACATATGCTCCTTAAAACCTCCGTTGCTGCTTTCTGAAATAGTACTTGAGGAATTTTGTCTGAAAGAATTCAGAATTCAGTGACTGGGATGGATTTTGTTTAGCTCCCCAAAGAGCTGACAACTTTGTGATATATGCAACTCTTTCTTTATTTCCTCGGTTGGTAACTGTACTCAATATAACTATGCTGATTTGATTAGGTCCGCGTTTGAACAAGATTGTCCATCATCGTATTGATATGGATGGCATTCCTAACAAGCTATCAGTTTTGTAATGTTGGAGTTCTCTCAGATTATTGGCAGGTAACATTTAGTGAGGTATATGTATACCTTGTTCTCCTTTTAAAAAATGTATACCTTGTTCTCCCACAGTTTTAAAATTATTACTTAACTTCAGTTATTTATCAAATATAGCTGCCTCGATATGAATAATCTATTTGCTCTTCGTAGATGTCAAAACTTGTATCTATCTAAAGAGTGTTTATATTTTTTTCCCAGGTATCACGTCTAAATGAATCGCACTGGGTACGGGCTACGGCAGTTGTACATGCATATTGCAACAGTAAGGGGAAAGTCCTTTCCTGTACAAGTGAAGTTCAGAGAAGTTTGTACCTACTAGTAGGCGAGTACACGCGCCATGCAAACCTTGCCTGCTAAGAACCTGCAAAACTTGTCCCTATGTAGTTTCTTATCATCTGCAACAGAACTGTTAGACTCTGCCATTCTATGTAGTTTGGCTTTATGGACTGAAACGAGTCTTCAAGTATTCAGTGGTATGCTGTATGGAAGAAATCAGTGACTGGGATTTTCTATAGATCTCAGTCAAGTCTGTAGTTCTTGCAGAACAGAAGATGTGATTTTGTAAATGCAACATTTGCCTGGGTAAATTGTCTCTGCTGCTTACTGAAATATACGCTTACTTATGGCAGAAATGCATACATGTCTTGCATTGGTAGTAGTACCGCTGCCTGGGCGCCGAGGAGGCCACGCCACATGAACATGTTTTCCTCATTGAAGAACCGGCAATGAATTGAAACCGCCAGAGGAGCCTAGCGTGATAGAGAGGCGAGGGAGCAGCGATATTGTTGTACTCACATTTGGTCAAGGGTGGAGATGGATTCGGGGGAGATTTTCTCGGAGCACCAAAAATTTTTACTGGTCGTTTTCTATCCTCTGTTTTATCCCAGATTGCACTGACCTGTAAATATTTGAATCTTCACATGGCATAGAGATTACATCAAGTTGCCTCGTGCTTGCCGGAACATGCTACCTGGGACGATGCCGATGGATATCAAGTGGACAGGCGGTGGCGCACACACGCACGACATGCCGCAGCCACGACAACTACATGGCTGATTGATGGCCTCTTGGAAGAGACACAGTAGCAACTAGCAACGACAGCACCGTTTCATGGGCCTTGACATCATCTAGGCATGTCGACGTGGTTCACGTGAGCAACTAGCACATTTGCTTGTCTTAACATAGGACACATAATTGATAGTTGCTACTTGTCACACGCATATAAGAGCTATTTGGCAGTCTTTACGAGACATGCAATTCTGTGACTGCTGCAAGGATTGATGCCATGCTGGCATCCATGTTATGCATGTTCTTCAAAATTCGTAGCTGCCATATTTCATTATGCTCTTTATTATTTATCAGGTGCAAACTGTTACTTTCTTAGGTAGATGGATTCATTATTCTGATCAGTGCTTGACTCTTTCAAATGAAGTGCACTAAGTGGTTGTACCAGCTATATGGCTTGTTTTCCTCTAATGTGTATTTGAATGATTGAATATGTTTAACTATAACAGTTGCGGTACGGGGAACACAAACAGGAAAAAATATATTTATTAAATACATAGTATATTTTTTCTCACTCATTTGCCCTTTTCTTTCTTTCCATCCTTCATTTTTAGAAGAGAATTAACCCGACGTTTCACATGATTTTATCTGTTATCATTAGGCTAGGGTCATATAATATTTTATGTAGTTTTTTTATAAAGAATATTTTATATTTTTAACTTCTTACCTCTAGCCTACCCCAACTTGTTTGGGACAAAAGGCTTGGTTGTTGTTGTTGTTGTTTCTTCCCACCATTACTCTGAATATTTTAATCTACTAAATAATACGTGTTTCAATTCCAGAAAGAATATCATAAAAAAATAGGTGTCAAATACGTGTTCCAATTCCAAACTTTCTGTCTCTGTGATAACAGCTAATAAAACTTTTGCTAACTTGAAGAATAATTATATTACTATTATTCAATTCAACCAAAATTGTTTTAGCATAGGGGCATGACATAATTTGTCTTGTACACTGTAGCAATTTTTTAGGTACACATTTATCAGTTTAGATGCATCCGGCTCCTTTCGAAGGTGGTCAGGTATGTGGAAATGTTTTCCATTGCCATGCAAGGGAGGGGCTTGCGATACTAGCGTGCTAGAGTGCAGTGACAAGATCATCGCCTTGAATTGTCATGTTCGTCATGAGGTGTACAACGTGACCATGTTGGCGAAGAGAGTGGTAACACGGATGGGTCACTTGGAGGGATTTGTTTCTCGCGTTGCAACACACGGGCATATGTGCTAGTAAAACTAAAGGATGGGCAGACAAAACGTTGTTTAGTACACAACCAGATCTATCATTCTAACAAGCGCTCCCAGCAAGTGCATCTTCACGATGATCATTTTGCCAGGGAACGTGTTGCACTGAAACTACTACAGATCAAATTCATCTCTTTTAAAGATAAACTTGCATACATCTTCACAAAGCTGTTGCCATTACATGTGTTTGAGGTTTGCCGACCCAATCTCAACCTGAGGGACATGCTTGAGATTGAGGGATGGTGTCAGACTTTGTATGTACCTTGCCGTACACGGTACGGACTAGGCTTGTATTTGTACCCACACCACCTCACCTCCTTATGTGCACTGTTGTCGTTGGGCTTGTACCAGTGGGTGTGTACTGTTGCTGCTTCCGGCACAGCTAGTCGCCAGGGGGTTGCGACGTCGAGCTCGCCTACGTCCACGACCACTGAGCGCAACCTCCCTGTCCAATCGGGGGCTGCCCGGCAATAGCAAGTACGTCGTTATGAATGGGCTCTCACGAGGAGCCCCATGCCACAGAGCGGCAGCAGCAGCAACGTTGATTTCTTCATCTAGGACTATCGTTTGCAGCGCCGAAGCTTGCTAAAACAAATCCAATCTAAGCTCCCCAAAAAACAATTCTTCACAACTTAATCCAAGTCTGGGGGCTAATGCACCCGCCTCCCCCCAAATGCACATAGCTCTACCTCTGATTTGTTATTTAACAATTAGTAATTTAGTTCGCATATTCATTTGATCTAATTGCAGATACAGAACTTGCAAACTGAAAGACACATTTTTTCCGCAAAAAAAAAACAAAAAAACTGAAAGACACATTTGTATCACGAGTGCTAATGCATATGAAGATACACTTATATTTCTATCACTACTGATATATTAAAATCCGGATAGTTTTAAAGTGACAAGATATATTGTCTTGCTGATATATCAACACGCAAAATACAAGAGGAAATCGGTTGAGACCGAATCACATGACAAATTGAATTGTTGCTGTTGAGACCCAAACACTATTGGTGATAGTTACACATCATGATGCCACCCTCTTTCTTTTCTTCCTCCACTCATCGTGATGAAATGTGTTAACATGCAAGTCCGACATATACATGAAGATGAAGTAAATGACAATTGATAAAGAATCATGCTCAACTACTAGTGATACAAAAGAAAAACTCAAGCTCATTGCTTGTGTACATGCCCAGAATCATAATGAAAAAAAATAAAAGATTTATGCACATAAACTGAAGAGGAATTAAGCAAAAACAATGAGAACAAAAAGCTACGACATGGGGGGCCAATCTTAATCTTCCTGGACTCTCATAATACAAAAACACCTTTGTATTACTAGTTTTTTTTTTTTTGAAAAGGAGGATATCTCCGGCCCATAAGAGACAGGCCGACAGCCTGAGGACCCCCTAGTCCAGGACTCCCTCAGTAGCCCCTGAACTAGCCTCCAACACCGGTGCTTTATTGCTTTCCTGAAACTCTGGATACACCCGAAGTCTCCGGCTTTCCTTAAACTCTGGAATTCTTGTTGGTTCGGCATTGCCATTCTTGGTTTGGGTTTGGTAGGTCCAGCTATGATGTATCCTCTGTTCAGGCTGAGCATTCCCTTCTCTCTATTCCGGTCACCATGTTCAGGTCTGCCTGCATCCGTGTCGTGTGTTGTACCCCCGTTGTACTCATTCTACTCCTTTTATATCAATGAACTGATACACAAGCTTTGCGTATTCCCGAAAAAAAGTTGATGTATTGTTGAATACGTGCATTAGATGTATGCTGAGTGATAACCTATCTAAACTTGATGCCAAAACATGAAAAGAAGCTGTGTATGTATGTATATCTGTTATCACACCGTGCAAACCTTGCTGGCCTTCTTTATAATAGATGACCTGTTGCGCCCATGGCGCAAAGGCCGAGAGAAAGGCAACTATTGGAACAGTGTGCATCAAAATATGTAGACACAGAAGGAAACATATGGAAATAAGTACGGATTGATGATAGATATATGGTTGCTTTTTTTGCGATGAATAGATAGATGGATGGTTGCTGATGATACATGTTTTCTAAGAAGCTTACGAAAAATCATTTACAATGTTATGAGCAAGGCATGTAGATAGGCAGACCTACGTTAGACAAATGTATCACTGGATGTTAGAAAAATTTCTTTGAGGCAAGTCTCCATAGCTGTTGTTCTTCATGGCTTGCATTGCTTGGAGCAAAAAGTCCTTCGATATCATTGTCCAGGCTCCAATAATACTTGTTTGTTTTCTGTATAACGGCTTCTGATTATAAATTTATATCGTTAAGACGATCACCAACATATCTTATCTATGACAAAATATGTTTTATATTGTTGGCTTTGGGTGTTGATCTTGTTGTGAAGTTTGTATCTATTATGCGGCGCGCGGGTGCGGAAGCGGCGGCGGCGGCTAGGGTTTAGGAGAGATTAGGCTGATACCATGTTAAAAGGGAGAGAGCGGATTGGTGGAATAGTTGTTGTATTGCTTGGACCTCGTGGGTATATATATAGGAGTACATGATCTACTTGGAGTACAAGACAAGCCAGAGTATTTCCGAGTCTAATCTATGTTTCCAATCTAATCAATATACTCAACAGATAGAGAAGAAGCCGCGCTGCGAGAGGCGGCGCCGACAATGGTGACCAGCGCGCTGCAACCACGGTCGTCATGTCGCTGCTTCCGGCAATGGTTTTTGTTTCCTGGCCCTGATGGGCATGCGGATGTTGGAACCAGCAACGATAAATGTTGGAACCGGCGATGGAAGATGCGGCATCCAGCGACTGATTTTGCTTCAGCCGGAGCTGCAGCCAGCGATGTGGTGTCGATGGTTTGTCGCAACCGTACCCCGCATAAACTACATCCATGTTCGCGCAGAGTTGCAAGCCTTCACACAAGAGCTGCAACCCAGGACACCATTGTCACAAATGCTACAACCGCACACTATAGAAGCTTCATCCATGTACGCCAAAGCTACAACCGGCGACGCCATTATCGTCGAATGCTACAACCATACACTGCAAAAGCTACATCCATGTTCGCCAAAGCTGCAACCATTTCGGCGATGTTAGAACCATTTATGCCGGTGTTGCAATCAACTCGTCGCGGGTGAGGCTGCAAGCATTAGCACACGGGAGTTGCAACCGACGCGCCTAGATTTGGCGAATGACCTTGCTGCAACCGGCGGCGAGCACCCATATACTGGGGACTTCGGTCTTGCATGCTACATACATGGCCGACGGTGACCAACTCATGCATTGCAATAGAGGGGAGGCGAGAGATGCGGGCTTGTTGGGGGGATTCCCCCCCCCCCCCCCCCCCCCCCCCCC
>LR738712.1:840415507-840425507 GCA_902687465.1 Secale cereale | reverse complement strand
ATGCGCCTGGCCGGCAGGAGAGCTCCTCTGAATAGTACTGCGTGTGTACTTCCATGTATGTGTACGAATCGTTATGAGAAATTATGGGTGTGCTATATAAAATTTACCCAGCTCACCAGCTGTGATGCCAGAGGTGCTTGAGGAGAGATGTAGTCTCCAGGTGCGTGTGTGCGCGGAGAGCCAGAGATGAGGTGGATGATGTTTCCGTCAAGACTGTGGTATGCGCCTGGCCGACAGGAGAGCTCCTCTGAATAGTACTGCGTGTGTACTTCCATGTATGTGTACGGATCGTTATGAGAAATGAAACCAAGATACATGCGTTCGTGCACCATGGCATTCGTCGCTGGGAAAATTATGGTGTCTCCTTCGTCTGACTCTGTCCGGTGTTTGCGTCGCCGCGAGGACGCTCGGGCTTCGTCACCGAGGAGGGTTAGTCTGCCCCAACAACGGCCACGGACCGACACCCGACACGCCCAGCGCGTGCGCACACACGCACTGCACGTGCTCGTCGTGGCTTATTCCTAACAGTCACCCCCCCCCCCCCAAGCCACGACTCCATGAGGGCCAGCCCCTCAACGTCGATGTCGGCGAGGAGGGCCTTCTCCACCTCATCCGCCTTCTTCAGCTTCGTGCAGTCCTACCGGAAGTGTCCCTGCTGGCCGCAGTTGTAGCACCACCGTCCAGCCACACCGCTTTCCTTCGCCGCCCGACGCCGTGCTGCTGCTGCCGTCGTCGTCGTGGTCAAAGCCGCCGCCGAACTGATGCTTCCGTGCCGCCCATTGAGCCGCCATGAGCATCAGCTGCTCATCCGTCCTGCTCACCATCGGCCTGCGCGCCCCGACACGTCCTCTTGTCGAACACCTTCAGGCGTCTCGAAGCCTCCTCGAATAACACCTTCTCCATGTCACATAATTGCTCCATCCCAGCGACGAGAGAGTACAGGAAGTTGGGGATCGAGTCCAGCAACTTCTTCACCATCGTCGGGTCATCCAGAGTCGACCCTAGCACTGTGTAGCGTGCCGCCATGTAGCCAATTTCCCCGTCCGCCATGTGCAGCCGCTCACACTTGCCGCGAAAGGTGGACGGGCATGCCTCCCTAACCCGCTCAGCTCTTACAAAGCTAGTCTTGAGGCTGGTCCACACCTCCACCACCATCTTCTTCGTCGAGACCTACATCAGGATATCCTCGAAGAATGTGCCGAACAGCATCGCGCTGGCCGCATTGTTCTTCTTGTCGTCAACCGCCGCATCACTGGCTGGCGACACTGCCACCGACAGACTCTAGGCATCACGAATAGCCTCTGTGTTGATCGCCGACCCTGTGTAATTGTCCGGCGTGAGCATCGGCATCGAGAATGACATCGTGCCCCCTCTGCCACCATGCGGGACAATTGCCATGGCCGCCGATAGAATCCTCCCGAAGCTCGGATGCCAATTGTTGGGGTTTAACCCTTGATAGCACTAGCTCTCTCACACGTCTTGCTCTCTCTGGCTCAAACATAGGAAGGAGAAGAAGGAGGAATAATAGGGCATGGTGGACACATGTGTTTCCGGCGCTCGAACGCCCGCCGCACGAATATCAAATTTTCTTCCCCATGCACAAACTCTCTCGCCACGGCAATTAAAACGATTATCATGGGGCATTTATACCTGGGCCGGCGCTGGGGCATGACTCCCACGCCACCTACCCACCCGGGCGCCCGATCGGCCCGCTCTGGCCGCACCCACCATGTGCACGCACAAGCACGGGTCGCGGTGAGCCCGCAACAAACTCCACGGTCACCCCGGAGTCCACTAACTATCTAGACGTACTTACACGCGATGAGTGCACACACACGCACACCCTGCCACGGGCTCGACACGGCCACGAACCGGCACCCGACACGTCCAGCACGCGCGCACACGCACTGCACATGCCCGTCGTGGCTTATTCCTAACAGTACTGACGATCTGATAAGGGGGTGCCGGGAGTGCCCGGAGCTACCAGACCTTTTGTATTCTTCATTTCTTTTACAAATATTATGATTAAAGGGAAAGATTGGCTCAACACCTTGGTCCATGTCTCCGGTCGGTACAGCAAAGTAGGGAGTCCACCTCTGTACCCTTGGACGTCAAACCGGAAGGGCCCTGTACGTACATGTATGGACAATTAATTGATTATCAACGAGTTGTCTTGCAAAGTGCATGCTTCAACATCTTATTTTTAATATTTCACAACAAACTATAACACGTGTGTTTCTTTTTTTGAAATGTCAGGAAAGCTAGGCATATACTACTCCTTAATTTGTAACTTAATAGTATAAGACCTGATGATTTTCACAGTGTCATAGTGTCAAATAACGTTTTATATTAAGTTACGGAGGAGGTATTAAATAGTCGAGCTTGATTAAATATCATTGTGATTTCCCTTGTTCTTTCAAATTAAATGGTATAATAATCAAACCTGATGATTTTTATTAGCTAGTAGCTCTTTTACCATGCATGGAAGTGTTGCATGTGTGAGAATTGCGACTTCTTTGTTATGGAATAGTAGGTGGTGAATTATTACCCATCTCGTAGAGAATGCCAGAGAGGCTGGAGCAGCCGGGTCCACCCTGCATCCACAGCACCAGCGGATCTGTGGTGGGGTCCTTCTCCGACTCGACGAAGTAGTAGAAAAGGTGCACGCCATTGCTTCCGTCCACCTCCACATACCTGCAGGCGCCCCTTGTTAGATTTAGATTTACATAAAATGAACACCGGCCTCACTTGAAGAAAACCCGAAGGGAAAAAAGATGGATCATGCGGTACCCGGTTTCGAGGGAGAATGGGAGGGGCCCGTCGAAGCCGGGCAGGTGCGTGATGGAAACCGGCGACGAGTCCACCGGAGAGACAAGAAGGCAGCAGAGCCACAGGAGCAGGAGCGACCACCAGAATCTGGCCATGGTTGCGATGGTGCTCATGTCGAAGCTTCTGGCCATGGTTGCGAAGCTGCTCCCTGGGAGGCGCTGCGCAGCAAGGTGGGGAAGAGAGATGAGTGTATAAGGAGAGATATGGTCAACCAAGCAACAGGGGCCATAGCCATGGGACTTAGCTGTAGGTACAGTAAAACTATGTAAATCTACGTGCCTTATCAACAGGCTTAGGTGGAAACGTTTGATTGGAAAAGAAAAGGAAGATGGCCCCATGCATTTTTGGATGGAAGGTTTACGTAGCTTTTTGCAAACAGTTCGTAGGTGTAGCATTTTTGGCGCAATGCACTCTACTATTTGGTGCAACAGTTTGTCACGAATCGTTTTCCCTCCCATTTCTCCCATTTCTTGAACGTGGGTCTATACTCTATAGTGCAATGTAACCGGTGGCAGTTGGAGCAATGCATGATTGGCGTGGGCCAGAAATGAAACCAGGAATTTGTCTATACATGGCCGCTGCCGACTTCGCCACCCACCGGTTACCAGACGCCAGAAGCTGCGGGGTCAGTACTACCACACTTCAAAGACTAATAGGTAAATACATAAGCCCTCTCACACTTAATTTTGATTTACTTCAAAGCAACTGGGTTTTGCTTCTCCGGCCGTCGGCGCTGCCATCGGTCCACCCTTCCTCTCATGGCTTTAGACCATGAAGGTGTGGAGGACCTCGGCCCGGCGTCAACGAAAGGGACCGCGCTCCCATTTCTGTTAGATTCAGCATCTTGGTTGGGACTGTGGCAGTGGCGATGTCCAGCTGTAGGAATAATGTCATCCATGTTTGATCCATGTCACGATGGTGCGTCTAGCGTCATCAGAGAGCATGTCGAGGTGTCTTCCGTCAGATCTTGCGGGATTCGATCGGTGCTAGACTTCGGTGGATCTGTGTGAATCCAGTTTTCATTTGTCTTTGCTCATGTGTTTACAAATTTGATCCTTCCAATCTATTAGTCTATTCATTGGCGGTGGTTGCTGCTTTGGTTCGCTGTGTGGAGGATGATCGAAGCGTCTCAACTCTCGTAACATGTTAGGCTGTCTATAAGGTTCTTTAACTTTTTCGATAGAAATATTAAATCTCTTGTTTACAAGAGTTAATTTCCTTTTGTAGATCTTTCTCTAATTCTTTGATTGCTCCTTGTTTCTTTAATAAATTTGGGAATCCAATATGGATTATGATTATCGATTTCTTTTTGAATTTCTATATGTGCAATTACTTCGGAACTTGAACCTGATTCCATTTTTCTATTTTGTGTAATTTTTTCGGAACTTGAGTCTGATTCTATTTTTCTATTCAAGACCTTTTTCCTATTCTTTTGTATATAGTTCTTGATACAATCCATTATTTTATATCTTCCGGTAGACCTTCAGAATAATTTTTTGGTTGTGCGAACCAAAAGGAATGGTGTTTTTGGGTTGTACCAAGTCCGAAACCGAGTGGGTTTATTTTTTGTCCCATATTTTTCTATTCTATATTTTTTTAGTGGGAATCGAAATCTTAGATGGATCTAAAGGTTATTTAGATCCATTTAATATATTTAGTACAATTGTTATATGCTTTTTTATGGGGAAACTACGTCCTCGAGCTCGAGGTCTGAATTTCTTCATAACAGTACTCCTACTGACTTTGGCTTTAGTAATAAATAAATTCGCTTTATCGAAATCCCTATAATGAATAGAATTTGCGATTGCCGAATAAACCAACTTTAAGATGGGATAAGATGCTCGATAGGGCATGAGGTTCAGTATCATAACAGTTTCCACGTGGTGACACCAACGAATCTCGTCAAGAACACTTTGTGCTTTGAAAACAGACATAGGGATACGATTTTGTGCTTTGTAAACTCTCTCGAACTTAAGCAGAAGATCGGTTGGAACTTGCCTTGCGAGTTTCCTTAGCCCACTTTTCGTCTTCTTTATCTTAGGGATATACTTTACTAGTTTGAAACTTGTCATAAATAAGGCTATTTCCCGCCTACCTTTACTTTATTTTGAATCTTTTTTCTTCTTAATCTTTTCATTCAGAATTCAGTTAACGACGAGATTTAGTCTCCTTTCTTGCATTTTCATAACTCGTGAAATGCAGAGTAGGCACGAGTTCCCCTAATTTGCGACCTACCATAGGATTTTTTATGTAAATAGGTATATGTTCCTTTCCATTATGAATCGCGCTTGTATGACCAACCATTGTGGGTAGAATGCTAGATGCTCGGGACCACGTTACTATTGTTTCTTTCTCCTCCTTCATATCAACATTTTCTATCTTTCCCAATAAATGATGAGCTACAGAAGGATTCGTTTTTTTTGTGTCACGGCTGATTATTACTTTTTTCCTTTTTAAAGAGTGGCATTCTATGTCAAATATCTCGATCGAATTACGGATGACAGAATAAATAGAATAATGATAAATGGAAAAATGAAAAAAACTTTTAGCTGGATAAGGGGCAGATGTAGCCAAGTGGATCAAGGCAGTGGATTGTGAATCCACCATGCGCGGGTTCAATTCCCGTCGTTCGCCCATGGCATTGTTGCAAATTCCAAAAATGCAATTTTCCATATTCCTAGTTAAGTATTTACTTACAACGACGAAGAATAAAATTATCGCTATATTTTTTTTTCTTTTCCTAGTTCTTCTTCCAAGCACAGGATAACCCCAAGGGGTTGTGGATTTTTTTCCACCAATGGGAGCTTTCCCTTCACCGCCCCCATGGGGGTGGTCCATAGGGTTCATAACTACCCCTCATACTACAAGGCGTTTACCTAGCCAACACATAGATCTGGCTCTACCCAAACTTTTTGGGTTTACCCCAACATTACCCACTTGTCCGACTATTGCTATAAGCAGTTTTGGGATACTAAACGGACCTCCTAGATGGTAATCTTAAAGTGGCTGATTTACCCTCTTATGCAATGAGTTTCGCTACAACACCTGTCGCTCTAGCTAATTTCCCACCCCTTCCACATCTGATTTCTATGTTATGCATGGTCGTGCCTAAGGGCATATCGGTTGAAGTAGATTCTTCTATTCTCTCAAAAAAAACCCTTCCCAAACTGTAGAAGCTTCTTCCAAAGCATACGAGTTTCTAGATGTATATGATGATCTCTAGACAGATGGATTTTATATGAATCATATGATGAAGTACCACCTGAGTGGATATATAGGAAAGGAATCCAAATCTGCCGAATCGCTCATGTTCTGATCTTCTACATCCTAAGTCTCTGTGTTCTGTCATCTGGCTTATGTTCTTCATGTAGCATTCTGATCGAATGACTCTATGAAATTACGTCGATACTTCCACATATTATGGGTAACATAGGGGACATACCTATTTTCCCCCGGTGATCTTAATTACCATTGCTTAGCTTTCAATTTGCCTCTGACCATCAAATTAAATGTGAGGGCGCTTCGGTTCTGTGCGTGCTTCAAATAATTTTCTCTTCTCCATATTACCATATCTCTAGATCCAATAATTTTCTATGAGGAACTACTGAACTCAATCACTTGATGCCGTTACTCAACAGTTTTCTGTTGCGATCTATCCCGTAGAGGTAGTCAAATTGGATCAGTGATTGATTTCTAGGTTTCGTCATAAACCTAATTGGTTACTTCCAATTACGTAATCAATACTTCAAACTACACTCGGTCAAATTTCCTCTATTCAGTGGCAAAAACCTTGGTGACAAAATAGGAAACATCGACAAAGAACATTTTCTGTGATGGTTAGCCATCACGAGTTGTTTTCCTACCATGGTAGCGCCCTCGGCAACTTTGATGATGTTTTGACCTAATTTTAGACAACGAATTTGGCCGTCACTAGGTGTGCCCATATTCTGTGACGATTTGTACTGTCACCGAAGATAATTTTAAAACTAAATATATTTTTTGTATCTTAGTTCCTTATAGAAAAATTCCCCAATGTCCCCAGCTAGGTCAAACCCCTGGATGGCTACCTCTACACTCCCCATATGACCCGCCGTCCCTGACCCAGCACGAAGCAATGCATATGGCAGCTACCACCCCTCGCCCTCCCGACGCGGAGAAATATTCAGATGTGTACCGACGTCGAGCACCACAAACACCACCAGGCGCAGCCCTCCACCCAGCGCATTGGGCGATTGGATCCTCCGGGGCTGGATCATCGCGGTCCTCCCGAGAGCTTTCCAATCTCCATTTCCCCATCAACGGACTGCCAGAGTATGGGTGCTATAGAGACCAGTGTGCCCGCCATGGGAAGGAGAGGATGTGGGTGGCTAAGGCCTGCCTCACTCCCACCGCACGGAGGAATCCATCTATCCCCGCATTGTAAAGAAGTGGTAGCGGAGGAACACACGCATCCTTGCCTGAGAGCAGAATTGGGCGGTCTGTGCCATGACCGGACTGCCCCCTCCCCCAAGGTGGAGAAGGGGGAGCGATGGGCCAGATGGCTTCGGCGATGAGCAGACCCGGCTCGATCCATATCGCGTTTTCGTCTGCTACTTCGGAGAGAAGGATGGCAAGCGCGCCGGAAAGGGTAAAGGAAGCCGTGGATGATCTTTTACATAGCTAGTATGTCGGTAGAACATGTCAAATTTTGGTAGTCCGATCATGGCATGCCCTGATGTAGTAACCGAGCGATGTGTGTAATGCATTGTTTATGTAGTTGCATGTATTTGTATTGATTTGAGGTATGCTAATTGAGATGTTAGGTTGTGAGAAGGGAAATTTGAGGTGCGTCCGGTCAGTGCCCGCAGACGCACCCAGGCGCATCCGCGAGCGTTTCTGGGGTCGTATTTGCCAAGTCCAGCTATAGATGCTCTTAGGCTGCTGCCAATACACCGGTGCTTAGATGAGTTGCTAAGCTTATTAAATAGCTAGCAACTATACTCCTCCATGCATAGGTGCTTAGCTTCTTATAGCTAAGCTTCCTTCATTTGATGATTTAGCAACTAAGAGCAATTACAATATGGTGATGTAGGCGGACCGTAAGACTTTAAATAATATATATTTTCTTAATTGGTGGAGAGAGAAGCGAGTTACAAACTAATAGCCGGCTGCAACACGTGTTCCTAGAGATTTTGTGAGAGAGGGGAATGGGCCATGTATCAATAAAGTATCACTTATTTACATCTAACTATTCTATTTTTCGGCTATAAGCTTGGTTGTAGATGACATGGCAACATCATATAGCTAGCAGCTGACTGTACTATGAATCATGCTCTAAAACATTTCATCCATTGATGGGCTACATTCATTTAAATGTTTTCCCTAGGTTCACGCCTTTGGCATTGTTTCTTTCTGGGTCACCATACTCATCTCTCTTATCTTAGTTAACTTGCCACATCATTTTAGTTATGTATTTATTTCTCTCACCCACTAACAAATGGGACCCGCAATAATGGACAGAAGAAATTTTGTGTGTGACAATTTTACCCCGGCCCCATTCTGACGGGTGGAACACATGTGAGTATGCGATATTGAAGCACTTGTCAATTATGAGAGCCATGTTGAACCTAGCTAGCGACTACGAGGGCGTCTTCACCCATCCACATGTGTCACAAGTGCGACACTGTATGGTGAATGGCCTACAAAGCACTGAAAGTGAAACAACAGCTACACTGAATCAAGATGTGCCAACTACCAACACTGGCCTCAATTATTACTTAATAACCTGCTGAAACGGCCCGCATTTCCATCAAATAGATACTAAATAAAATATATACTACTAACACTGACCTCAATTATTACTTAATAACCTTCTGAAGGTGAATGGCCTTCAAATTTCATGCTTGAAGGCTTGTGCTCAGGCTATGGGGGTCTTCGGTTTGTGTGGCTTGTCGGCTCCTGCATTCAAGCATGCATTCATCCGAGTAAGCATTGAACCATCTAGCGCTGGGTAGATTAATAGGTCTTGCATTGCGTTTTGCCAAGCCATTTGAATCATTATTTTGGATTATTTTTAATTCCATTATGTCGGGTCATATGTCTTTTAAAATGCTGAAAAAAATCGATAATCAAAGGCCTTTCCTCTAAGTCCGACAGACCTCCAATTCCAATTCCAACGCCGACGAACCTGCAACACCGGCACCCCTAAGATATACTCCCTCCGTTTTCAAATATAAGTCTTTCTAGAAATGTTATCAAGTGACTACATACGAAGCAAAATGAGTGAACTTACACTCTAAAATATGTCTACATACATCCGTATCTTACATTTCATTTCAAATGTCTAAAAAAACTTATACTCCTTCTGTCTCAAAATAAGTGTCTCAACTTTGTACTAGCTCTAGTTCAAATTTGTACTATGCCCCCCCCCGGGCCGCCGCCACCCGCTGCACCCGTAAGACAGACAAGGAGGCTACTACTTGGCCCTGCACCCCAAGCTAGACAAATAAAACCTGTCGCGGGCAACTTAGGTGCTTCTCCGCTGCTGTTGCTTACTCCACAGAATCAGCTGACGTAAATTCAAAATTCGGATGACTGATGTCTAGCAAAACCGATTATTGTGTGGGTTCATTGGTTAATGCACCGGCGCCGGTGGCTCACGCAGACGAAGGCATCCAGCTCTAGGACGGTGACCTTGCCGCTGCAGCTACCAGTTTTTAGGAGCACGTAGCCTGCCGCCATCCTGAAGATCGCGGTCCCGCCCACCACGGCCAACTCTCACTCCCACTCCGACCTATTTCATCTGCGCATGTCCATTTAAGTTGTCACAGACAGAAAAGTCGGGTCAACACGCCGACCCAAACAGACGTGCATCCGCTACCGGGCGACCCATTCCTGGCCTTATTTACGTCGGCGCGGAAACGAAGCGGACGCGCGCAACGCCCGCCTACTCCTCCCCTGGCCTGGCAGCCGGTGGCACATGGACCATTCTCTTCCATCCCCATCGACAGCAAACCCTCGCCCGCCGCACCCCGTTCCCGCCGCAGCCCAGTTTCGGTGCCCCAGCGAGTAGTCTGCACCCACATATCTTCCCCGCATGCCACCACATCCCATGTCGCTGCCACCACTGCCTCACCACCGGGTCACCGCGGCTTCACACCACCCCCGACGTCGCCGCGAGCACGTAGTCGCC
>LR738712.1:840396256-840406719 GCA_902687465.1 Secale cereale | reverse complement strand
CCCGCCCTTGGCCAGCTCCTTCCTAACGCTGCCACACTCGTCGGACGCCGCCATGCCGGCTACCTGGTCCAGGCGAGGCACGTGTCTCTTCGTTGGCTAGCTTCTTCGACGACGCCTGCAAGCTGTTCGACAGTTTGCCCCCAAGGTACACATGGACTCCGCCGACGAGTTTTATTCTCGTAATTCTCTCTGCGACTCCGATGATTCCTCATCCGACGATGAGAAGATTTTGGCTGCCGTGTTGGTCGTCCATGACCACCTTACTAGGCAGCGGCCGTTGTTCCGGGGCTCGATCTCTGGGCACACTCCGGTATTGAATCGCAATCGAGAGAGCGGCCATTTCCTTCTTTGGAATGACTACTTTGAGATACCCAACCCGCTCTTCAGACATCACCAATTCCAGCTTCGTTTCGGTATGGCTAGGCATGTGTTCAACCATATGCTGGAGGGGGTGGTCGGATAATATAGGTATTTCGGGTGCAAGGAGGATGCCCTTGGATAGATTGTCGTCTGCTCTTATCAAAACATTGTAGCTATTGGGATGCTTGCATACGGAGTGCCCGGTGATCTCATTGATGAATACGTCCGTATGAGCGATTCTACGTGCCTAGACTCCATGTACAAGTTCTGCAAGGGTGTGATTGCAGTGTTTGACCCTGAGTACTTGAGAGAGCCAAATAATAAAGATACAACCCGCTTTTTGGCGATGA
The DNA here is from genome assembly GCA_902687465.1 of Secale cereale. Taxonomy (NCBI): domain Eukaryota; kingdom Viridiplantae; phylum Streptophyta; class Magnoliopsida; order Poales; family Poaceae; genus Secale; species Secale cereale. The sequence continues at coordinate 840,406,009 of LR738712.1, read as the reverse complement.
ATGCCCGCATGGGCTTCCCCGGGATGCTTGGCAGCATAGACAGCATGCACTGGAAGTGGAAGATTTGCCCTTCTGTTTGGAAAGGGCAGTATAGGGGCCATGTCAAGGCTTTCACTCTCATACTTGAGTTCGTGGCCTCACATGAACTCTGGATCTGACACTCTTTCTTCCGCATGGCCGGATCGCACAATGATATCAACGTGCTTCAATGCTCGTCGGTGTTTGCAAGGGTTGCCGAAGGCAACTGCCCGCCGGTGAATGTTAACATCAACGATCACAACTACAACAAAGGATACCACCTAGCTGACGGTGTCGACCACTATTGTGAAGACAATCGTCAACCCTGTCGTAGAGAAGAGGAGATTTGCCAAAGAGTAAGAGATTGCTAGGAAGGATGTAGAGCATGCCTTTGGTGTTCTGCAATCTTGATGGGGAATTCTTTAGTATCCTAGTAGAACTTGGAGCACCAAGAAGTTGTGGGAGGTGATGACTACTTGTGTGATAATGCAGAATATGATCGTAGAGGACGAGCGCCTACAACGCATCTATTATCAAGGGTTTCAGTTCCAGGATGACAATGTTGTGCCTGAGCATGGAGGAGCGGCAACGTTTGCATGACTCATCGAATTTCATCATCAAATGCGTGATTGAGAAACTCACATTCAGCTGTAAGATGATTTACTTGAGTATAGGTGGGCTCATATTGGACCAACAGATGTATCTGTTTTTAAATGTATTTGAGACAATTTATCTTTTATCCAGCTTGTAAATTATGGTATATTTATTTAGGTTGTGAAACAATGCTATATTTACGTGCTTGTGATGCTATATAAAATGTGTGTGTTTTGTTTAAAAAACGACGGCAAGTCGGCCACGCGGGCGAATATAAGTCAGCGCGTTGGAGTTGCTCTTACGGCCGATCACAGCCAGCCAGCTTCCGTTACAAGGCCCGTCGGCGAGCAGCACGTCCATGGCGACGAGCACTGCAGGGTCACCCTGCCGAGGCGCCGTCACGTAGAACCCCTTGGTACGCCCCCACGACTCTGAAGACCGGCACAGGACCCTCGGTGAGGGGGTCGTCCATGACCACCGTGTTGCCGTACCGGCCGCTGCCTCCGGAGCCTTTGAGCGGTTGGCCGGTCCCTTTGACGATTACGGCGGCGATGGGTTCGGGGCCAGTGTAGGATTCGTGCATGTACATGTGCAGATGCTTGGGGTTGCCCACGGCAAAGGCAAAAACGACGGTGGCCGTGAGTAGGGTCGTAACTATTGATGCAGAGGTGAGGAGAGAGTTAACTATCTTGGGCCAGCATGAGTTGTAATTGTTGAAAATAAATTTGTGCTCTACGGCCTATTCCTCTGTGCTTATCCGTGATGTCACTTACAATTCACATATGTGATGCTAGGGGATAGGAACTTTCTTGTACTGTCTTTCCAAAAAGTTTAGATCAAATTACCAAGGGATAAGTATTTTTTTCGTTCTCGAACTCTCGCCAAAGTATAGAAATCGTCCCTCAACTCCAAAACCACCAAAATCTGAAGAAAAAAAATCTGAAATTTTACTCCGGTTTTCATAGTTGAGGGACTGAGTTTTGGTGATTTTGGAGTTGAGGGACGATTTCTATACTTTGGCGAGAGTTCGAGGACGAAAAATATACTTATCCCAATTACCAACCACCATCATATTTGTCTATTAACGGATTCTATCCGTTTTGTCCCCGAAGCACGCGCTTGTGAGCAACACGTCATAATTGAATGTAAATACCTCTAATTACGTAGATCACAAACTTGATTCCAGTAGCTGCTAATTTTTCTTTTCCTTTTCGCATTTAGTATGGATGCATAAAAGGTCAAATAGCACACGTGATTTAAAACTGACACCAACATAGCATTGGCAGGCTGGTTATTGAACTTGTTAAGTTTTCACGTGTACCACACATGGATTCTCTAGGGATAATGGGTTCAATAATCTTTAGCTGTTAGGTGGTTTTATCAGTTTATATGTTTCCTTGTGTAACACACATGGACTCTATAGGCCTAATCGAATAAAAGTATGTAGCTTGTTAGGTGGCTTTACCTTACAAGTTTCCTCGTGTAACACACACATATATTTTAGACTGGCCGGATCATGACTTCTAAACGTATAGAGACTATAGTTTTCTTGTCTATAACTAATGTGAAGACTTAGGCTGCTCATAGTGGAAGTAACATAAGTAGAAACATGCATGCCACATATGCAAAAATTATGATGTGGCTAGTATTTAGTGAGGAGCAGTGCAAATGGAGTAACATAACCATCACATAGTGGTTCCCAATGTAAAATGAGTCTATAAAGTAATAAATGAATCTCCTTATGTTATCACACCTATGATACTTACCCACCATAGAGGTAATAAGGCTGGTTGTAAAGGGGAGTATCATATTCTAGTATCATGCTATGATACTAGTGTATGATACTACATCCGTAATGCATAGTATCATATGTTACAAAGTAGCACATCATTTAATATGATACAGTATCATGATATGATACCCAAGCCTCTCTTTTTTCATTTAATTTCATGCCACCTCACCAAAATTGCTTAGTTGGTATGCATGATACTACCTATGATACTCACATTATGGGCAGCCTAACATAGACATGTTGCCGGTCTAATTTATTCCCCAGTATGATGAGAATTTATTAGCTTACCAAAGAAAACTTATTTTTGTTTGACAAATCAGTAAGACATGAGGAGTTGGCGCTTTTCAAAAATATAATGAAAAAAAAGTCAAGAGAGGCAAAAATTACGTGAGGCTGGGCGAAGGGTGAGGTAAACGACATAACATCAGTTTTTTTAAGATGATGATTAAAGACTGGTGGACGGCAAAGGTGCATATATCCATTCACCGCTGGACCTTCTATAAAACGGATTGTTCCATCCTCCTGCTTGAAGCAAGCAAACGAACCATATATGCACAAGCCTTCCCTCGAAATACATGCATACAGCTACATGGCTTCCATCGCCGATGAAATGGTGTGCGGTTTTGAACCCTCGGTCTGGGGTGACTACTTCATCACATATCAGCCGCCGCCACTGCAGGTGTATACAAGCAGTTTCTTGTTTCAAGTCCAATTGTATGTATACATTTCTCATCATTACGGGTGTGCTGCATGCGGAGAGTGTACTTAATATCTTTGTTTTTCCTGTTAGGGGCCAATAGTGAGCTGTGAGGCATTGAGGAGACAAAAAATATACTTTTTACTTTCCATTCAAAGCGTGACCCTTGAAATTGTCATAATTTGAAGTAGACATCTCATCTGATCATTGGTTGAAGTATGGATATGTTTTTTTTTCTTCCATGAAATCAAGTTTCTCGTTTTTCTTTGATCAGTTCCTCTTGGACGCATGCATGGATCATGAATTAAGCACCTGCATGCACATGCACACATATGTATGTACATTTACCTGAAAAGTCATCTGGGACGATGTGGTGTCAGTAGATTTTTTTTCCGTGGGGTTTTCTTCGGCCTCCTCTTGTTCGTCTTCCTCTTGTCCCCGCCCTCACTGATGAAACCGAATAATTGGCTACCTCCACCCATGGCCGGCCTTGTGCTTCCATGACAAGACATGACACACAAAGTGTAAATTCTATATAATTCATATGGCGTCGGCGTCTGTTGCATAATGCTCGTATCATGGGGGATGACTGCAATGGATGCAAAAGATTATCGGCAATATGTGGCACACTAGCCGCAAGAGTTTCCGGGCATCTTTCTTGTAAATTCTCGGCAATATGCGAGACAACATCTTTCTCTTATTCCACATCAATTACAAATTTATGTAGCAACTCTTACATACAGCTGACAAGACACTATTGTAGGTGCTCTTAACCCATTTTTACATGAAAATCGTGCTGTTTGGAGGGCTGATCACATTTATTAGGAGAAGTAGCCCAAGTAGCTTTTGTGGACACATCATTCTTGTAGATGAGAGCTACTCCCTTGGTCGGGTTTATAAGTAGATCGGGCATGGACTTTTAGGACTTCTGAGTTCGGGCAAACAAGCATACATTTTTTATAAAAGAGCGCTTTATTACTTAAAAGGTTTAGGCATTACACCTGGCCTCTGCATAATTGAGATGCACACACCATAACCAAGTACAAGTTCCAAAAAAGAACCTAAAAGGCATAATACAAGTAATCATGTGGAGACTGTATAACGCCTAAGACGTCGGAGGGCCAATCCGAAATCATCCTGCCATCCTTGTCGGTAAAAGTATCCCTCTTCCTGGCCTCCAAGCGTGTATACACACCTCCGGTATCCCTCTTCCTGGCCTCCAAGCGTGTATACACACCTCCGTAAACAGATCTCAATTCTCCATACGTTGTTGAGATGGCCATAAACGGAGCGTACCAGTACATCTGTAGATAACCTGCAGAAACAAAAGAACTTTTATCGCTAAAAACCTTATCATTTATACACAGACAAAGTGCCAAATCACGGCAAGCGCTCTTACCCTGAGAAGAATTCTAAACTTGTTATTGACCGATATAACCAGTTGCCAATAATATTAGCAACACTTGGATGACTGACCATATAGAACGAGCAAATTTGTATTGGAAGAACAAGAGTTGTATGGTATCATCATGATGACAAAATACATATTGCGCACTTCCATGCCAATTCCATCTTGTAACATTATCTTTGGTAAGAATGCCTCCTCGACTAAGATACCACGCAAAGATTTTATTCTTGAGTGGTATCTTCATCTTTTAAATCATTTTATTATTATTAACTAGCACATCTAACTGGATCAACTCTCTATACATGGACTCCACCGAGAAATTAGCACTAACATGTAGGTTCCGACGAAATACATCGATCCCTTGCGTCAATTGCACCATGGATAGGCGTTGTACCAAAATGTTCCACGATTCAAGGCTATGACCAATTAAATCTCTCCTAAACTCCACATTCGGCGGAAAGGATTCCATAAATGTGGCGATGGTAGCACATTTATGCCGCACAATATTGTATAGGGCGGGATATTGTTCATGGAGAGTGGCAGTGCCTTGCCACTTATCCTCCAAGAACCTAATCTTTTATCCGTCCTTAATGGCGAAGGATCCATAGCGGAAGAGATGTTTTTTCATTAGATCTAAATCTCCATCTCCTCACAAAAAAATAATCAAATCTTCATTGTTATAATTATGGCCCACCAGATAATTGATGGTGTAGATGATTTAGCCTTGTGAATGCATGTGCTTGTTTTGTTTGCCTTTGGTTTTTAATACATATAATCGTAGATAGCTTCAAACATGATCTTTTATAATACTTTACAATGATGGATCATTAGCTAGCAGTCCAATTCTGAAAATGCAAAATACAAAGTACTTATACGCACGAAAATCACTATGTTGAGTTTTGGGTTAATCTTCTAACATGATCTGTGCAGAGGTCAGAGGTTTGGTTGAGGATCAGAATAGAGAAACTGAAGGAGGACGTCTGTATGTTGCTTAACACTTGTGAGGACGGGTTGGAGAAAATAACATTAGTGGATTCACTTCAGCGTCTCGGAATCGATCACCTTTTCTCAGAACAAATTCGAACTACATTATGGGACATCCATGGAGCCGAATTTAGTAGTTCTAGCCTCCATTATGTTGCTCTCCGATTCCGGTTGCTTAGAGAGCATGGAATTTGGGTATCTACAGGTATCTATTTTTTTACATATACATAGAGTGCTATTTTTTGTTTTTGTATTTACACTTCTATAAATCTTGATATATGTATTTATAAGAAATCCACATGGAATCTGTATGGAAGATTCTTTTCAAGATTTGTGGATGCATCATTTCAATCTGCCAACCAATTAAGCTCATATTCTGAAAATGTCTTCACTATTTTTCATATATGTACAAAGTACACACAAGTTTGTCGTTGATGATAAATATTCATTTTCGGTATCAATAATTTTGTGAGTACATGATTTCTGTAGGAATTTGCTCTTAATTTTTGGGCCTTTTGAAACGACTGAAATATTGTTTTACTCTTATTTTTTGACATCAATCTAACAGTTTACCTAATTTTAACTATTTTCTATTTTTATTTATGTTTCTGTGCCGTATACTTATTAATAGAATTATATTGGGTACCACGATGACTACAACTTTTCACAGGCCATCGAAATGCTAAATATAATGCTAATTGGTATTGCTTATTTGTAGATGCAGCTAGAGTCTTAAATATTTTGGTAAATTATGAACTTCTTATTTATTAATAAACTAAATGGTAGGTAAACTCTTCAGATATGTTGGTACCCGGCAAGTCATACTATGACTAGATTCACGCAGTTTGTGTTACATATTTGCATATTTAATCATCCTTACGATATTGCTTCCATAGTTCACACCTTAAGCAAGTGAATTGCATTACGGTTGTCTCATCTAGAAATTGGTCGATGCATGATGTTGGATTAAACACGACACAGCCTCCCACCGTGGTATGTGTCCGGGTCCATGTGCATGTATGATCCTAGTAGTATTGGAATTAGCTTCCGAGTAGTATTCCCCTATTTATTTTTAGCGGTGTATTCCTCTAGTAGCCCTGTAACTTGTACCGTGATTTGTCAAAGTAATACAAATCAAACAGGAGTGATAAGACGCTGTGACCATCAAGCTTTCCTCGTGTGTGTGCATGTGTTGTGTTCGTACGCGAGGTGCTATATATAGATCGATTAGCTAATAGTTAAGTCTAGCTTCGCACTGCTGTGGATTGATCAGGAACCAGCTTCGCTTTGTTCGTGTTGGTCATCATTCGTCATCGTTCATTGTCGCCGTCGCCGTTGTCGGAAAGTACTCGGTGTCTGGTCTAGGCCAACACATGATGTGTGAATTCACCTATCAATTGCTTGCCACTAATTTTTTTATTGCCTAACATGCATGGAAATAATCTAGTATAAGGTGGTCCAAACGTAAGATCGAATAGTTATTTGCTTGATGTAGAGACTTTCGTGGCATTTATTCTTGCAGATGTATTCAATAACTTCAAAGGTAAAGATGGGCGCTTCAAGAAGGACATAACAAATGAGCCAAAGGGATTGTTAAGTTTGTACAACGCTGCTTACCTTTTTGTTCATAATGAGCCGGAGCTCGAAGAAGCCATTTCCTTCGCGAGACATCATCTTGAAGTAATTAGGGGCAGTCTCAACTCCCCTTTAGCTGAGCAAGTCAAACGAGCTCTTCAGGTACCACTTCCAAGGACCTCAAGAAGGGTGGAAACATTGCACTACTTGTCGGAATACAAAAAGGAAAAGGACTATAAACCTCTTATGCTTGAGCTCGCACAGCTTGATTTTACCCTTCTGCGGCATGTCCAGCTAATGGAGCTCAAAGATATTAGCGAGTAAGTCTCCTTGATATCCAGAAGTGAGTTATAATGGTGACAGGATTAATTGGTGTTTTAATCTATGCGTTTAAGAAGCAAGGAACCTTGCACTTCATTAGGATTTTGTAATTAACTTCTTATGATCGAGGATGGGTAACTAACTAACTTTTTCTTATAATGGTGTGTGCTCATATAAATAAACCATGTGGTGGTGTTTTGAATTTCATGTATCTCGGTTCTCTGTAACCTCATCGAACAACCAGCTTATGGTATAATCTTACTCGTGACACAGTATAAATATTGCCATATGTTGTCCCATACGTCCACAATGATGCACCTAACTGATTTCTGTTTAATGGGCTCAACACTTCAATAATAAATTTACAGGTGGTGGAATAACCTGAAGAGCATATGTGGACTAACCTATGTGCGTGATCGTGTTGTGGAGGCTTACTTGTGGTCTCACACAGTGTTCTATGAGCAAAGTTGTGCACGTGCAAGGATGATCATGGCCAAGTTAATTACACTTACAACCATATTGGATGATACATATGATGTACATGCCACCATAGAGGAATGTCGGCTGCTAAATGCAGCCATTCAAAGGTAGGGTATAGTTTGTTTCTAAATTTCTTCAAAAAAGCGTCTTCAAATTTATTCCTTGAGAATCATTCTTGGAACAATTAGTTATATGCTAGTTTCCTTAATTGTTTTACATTCTAACTGTCCGTGTGTAGATGGGATGAGCGTGCCATTTCTGACGTACCAGAGTACCTGAAAATGTTCTATAGAGAATTGCTACGAAACTTTCAGATGTTTGAGGGAGAAGTGGCAATAGTTGACAAGTACCGGATTGACTACACGAAGAAAGCGGTACACCTTTTTGCGATGTAGGCATATTGCAATTGTTGAAAATATTGTCCCTTTCTCATCATTTTTCTTTAATTATGTGTTTGCAGTTCCAAAATCAGTCTGCTTATTATCTCCAAGAAGCTGAATGGGTACAACAAAATCATAAGCCATGTTTTGAAGATCAAGTGAACCTGACATCCATGTCCTCAGCCGTGCCATTGCTGTCCGTGGGTATGTTGGCTGGCATGGGTGAGGCAATAACGAATGCAGCACTCGATTGGGTAGCCAGTAGGCCTGATGCAGTCATAGCAGGGGCAAAGATTGGCCGTTTTCTGAATGACATCGCGGCATATAAAGTAAAACTCGGCTTGTTAATTATTAGCTAGGTTTACGAGTAGATATAACCTTATACCACTGACTAAAGCGATCTGATGGCATAAACCTGCAGCGCGGAAAGAACAGGGGGGACGTAGAGAGCTCTGTGGAGTGTTACATCCATGAGCATGGAGTTACAGCTGAGCAAGCCTTCGCTGTAATCTATTCACTTATAGAGGATGGGTGGAAAACCACGAATCAGGCTCGCTTTGATCACGGTGCACTACTCCCAGCAGTGCAGCGGGTTGTCAATACTGTCGTTAGCATGCAACTCTACTACTACAATGGAGGAGATGCATACACATTCAACATGCACATTCAAGAGATCGTCAACAAACTGTTTCTCAAGCCCATTCCTATGTAATCTCTAGTAGATGTACAAGATGCATCGGGTCATCCCAGTTCAGGGACCCCTACTATTATCTGTGTGAATACGTATTGTTTTAGTTACACCAATCATCCATTGTATTGCTGATGTTTGGTATGGGATGTAACGCTATGTATGTTGTCTTGATTAAACATATTTTTGAAACGCCTAAATATTTTCTTACATGCCATGAACATCTGAATGGTGGGATTTTTTTTTCGAAATTACATAGCGCATTTTTTAAAATGTCATGAACATGTTTTTATGTTCTGAAAAAGGGTGATTTTATCATCACATAATAAAGCATCAAGGAGATACAAAACATAATTTTCAAAAGAAGCGCCAGAGGCAAGCAGTTCTTTCGTCTCGCTGTAGGTGAGTCAAGGATGAGCCCTAGATTGGGGGACCGCGTGTATGTCGCGTATATGAGATAGGATGTGGAGCAAATGCACAGACACGCGCGTGATGGGCCGGTCCAGTTCGATCAGTAGTATGTACGTGCAGTCCGGTTTCTTGTTGATTTTTTATATAGTTTTCTTATTTTAGCTGATTTTAGTGTAAACAAGATAAATAAAACTATTTTTATTTCAAAAATCAACCGTTAAACTTTGATATCATTTTGGATAAAATTTGAACATTTATACATATTTTTTACAAAATCTGTTTTTTCAATTTTTGTAAACATTTCACTTTCCACCAAACAACTGGTTTACTTTGTCTCACTTTTCCCATGAAAATGTTTTTTCTCATGATTTTAGCATAGTTCAAGAGTGGAGTGGGGGTTGGAGG
>LR738712.1:840372718-840392726 GCA_902687465.1 Secale cereale | reverse complement strand
ATCACCATTTCAGTTTTGAAAAAAAATGATAAAAACTTCAAAAATTAAAATCCTTGGAGATGTAGTTATGTTACTACATCTACTAGTTAGGAAAATTTAAAAACTTAAATTTCGACATGTTCTCCAAAAAAGTGTCATGAAAAAGTAAAACGGCTATAACTTTTGCATACGAGGCCGTTTTACAAATTTTTAGATTCCTCATATTCTGAAAGAAAAAAAGTTATTCTCAAATTTATATTTTTTCGAATTTTTGGTCAAACTACATATTCAAGAAATATTAGTGTTAAAAACAATTATTCAAGAATATTAGTGTAACTAAATAATTATTTCAGTTTTTTTATTTTGGTTAGATCTGGTCAAACTATGGTCAAACTACTTATTCAAGAAATATTAGTGTTACTAAATAATTATTGGTTTAAAGAATAATAGTTTCAAACTCAAACTTTGTAATGTGTGACTTCATGCTCAAGTTTAACTCCTAAGGTTCAATAGGATTGACAGCTTACTATTGTTAGGAAAAAAATAAGTGCAGACTTGGAATCAAGGGGGGATAGCACTCGAAAGTTAAGCATGCTCAGACTGGAGTAGTGAGAGGATGGGTAACCAGCCAGGAAGTTAGACGGTTTGGAATGATGAGGGGTGATTAGAGATTACAAAAACAAAAATTTCAATAAAATTCTTTTAGTCCGGGTTGGTGTTACACCAACCGGGACGTTACACCAACCGGGACTAAAGGTGGACCTCCGGACAGCGGCCACGTCGAGCCCCTTCAGTCCCGGTTCATAAGCGAACCGGGAGTAAAGGCCGTCTGGAACCGGGACTAAAGGCACATTTTCTACTAATGGTTTATGCCCTGAATATAATTTTTAAGTGCTTAACACGAATAAATAATAGCACAGTTGCAAACCACCATTTTTCTGTCAGTTCGCTCTGTTTTTAGCCGGTTAGTTAAACATGATATGCTATAATTTGGGAATTTAAACTCGTATTCATATAATTTGAAATAAAAGAAATGGGTATGATCGCCCAACTCTATTGAAATGAAAGAAAGAAAAAAAGCTCAGTACATATTTTTTAGGGGTAAAAAGCTCAGTACATTGTAGGTACATGTAGTTTAGAAATCAAAAAATAAGACATTTTCTTGTTTGCCAGTCGAATAGCAAAGGCCGAATTGAAGCCTGAGCTTGAGGAATCAGCAGGCCCTGGGCGCGAAGCTGATGGCCCTGTTGCCGAGGTCGTAGCGCACTCCGTACGTCTTCTGCACCGTGTTGCCGATGACGCCGAGCCTGGTGTCGTCGCCGTTGGACGTGAAGGCCAGGCACTCCGAGGTGCTCGCCGGGTACATGATCCCGGTGTAGTCCACGTCCAGGGTCGCGCCGCCCTGGAACAGCAGCGACACCGTCGGCAGCGGCACGCTGGTAAGCCCCCTGAAGTCGTAGCAGGTGTCGAAGATGGCGAACGGCGACGGCACCTTCTTGTACCCGAGCGCCGACATGGCAGCGGCGAACGCGGACCTCAGCGCGGCGTAGGCCGTGTCCGGGAGCTGCGTGATGACCGTGCCGGAGTCCACGACGGTTCCGGCCGTGGAGAAGACCGACTCCGGGATGGCCAGCTGCTGCCCGTCCACGCGGATGCCCGCCAGGGCCACGTAGTAGAACCCCGGCCCGCGGTCGAGCAACATCGGGGTGACAATGGCGTTCGCCGGCGGCGGGGAGCCCGGGCCCAAGTCCAGGTACCCCGTTCCGGTCGTGGACGCTGGGAGGCAGTAGGCGAAGACGCCGCCGTATTTCTGGTACGCCTGCACCGTCAGCGACGAGTTCCCCCGGCCCAGCCCGAGCAGCCCCGCAATCTTGCCGAACGACCCGCGGTTCCTCTGGCCGCAGCCGAAGTGGAAGCCCTGCACAGCACCGCAACCCCTGTCTGTCAGATCACGTGCCTACATTGCCTTCCGTCTCATATTAGTTGTATGTATTTAGCACTAAAATATGTCTAGATACATCCATCCATTGTGCGACAAGGAGACAACAGAGGGAGTACCTGGATGGCGTCGATGGGGGAGAGGGTGAGGGTTTCCTGCGCAAAGTAGCCGACGCTGAGGGAGCCGTCGCCGTACTGGACGGCGTAGATGCAGTTGCCGGCGTTGCAGCCGTGGTTGAGGAGGTCGGTGCAGGTGGAGTCGGCGCAGGAGATGTTGGCGTAGGTGATGGACCTGGCCGGGTTGAAGAGGGGCTCCTTCTGCTTGTAACACACATCCACGCACGGACGGCATTGCACCCACGTCGTGTCGCTGCCGGTGTCGAACGCCACCGTGTAGCGCCCCACCGGGGTGCCCAGCCCGAGGGTCACCACGTAGTTGCCTACGCCCAGCGAATAGCCCGACGATGCCGGGAGCGACGTCGAGGAGGGGGACAACAACGCCGATGCTCCGGGCTGGACCGGATTATTGGCCCGCTGCTGGATCGACTCGACGCGCTTCTGGTCGGCAGCAAGGACCTCCTCCTGGGACGGCGGCGCCTCGGCCACCGGCGAGCATGGACCATACCGGTGGACGAGGTTCATCCTCGTGGACTTTGTGGCGTCATGGTTGCGTGCTGATTTTATTTTTTTCCCAGGAACACGTCAACACTAGATATAACAGACAGCAAGAAAACAACTAGTGTGATGACTAGACTGAGGTGACGAACTAACCTTTTGTCGGCAGGCAAGACGGTCCAGGGACTTGATCACCAGTGCTCCCTGCAGCAGCATGAAATGCCGAAAGGAAGACAGCGGCAGCAAGCATTCTCAGGACGCTGCGGCAGGGAGCGGCCATGGCTGATGGCTGTATCCTGACTCGGGCTAGCTACTTAGGAGCTGGTGATTGGAGGGCACAACAATACACATGATATTTATAGCCTCCTATATATGTCCGCTATAGCATCCTTGCATTCAAGCTTATTCAGGGTTACCCTGACTAGTACTCCCTCCGTCTCAAATTAAGTGTCTCAACTTTATACTAGCTCTAATACAAATTTGTACTAAGCTCAAGACACTTATTTTAGGACGAAGGAAGTAATATAATACATCTCCTTCATTTGTCATCTCTTATTTGATAGACTTTATCTGCTGTACCCACAAGCTGAAGTGAAATGCTCATTAGTCATTAGTTTGGAGTCCATGAAATTAACTTCCGATTCATTTTTTTATCCGAAATGGCCAATTCTTGGTCATGTCATCATAGACATACCAATCAGAATCAGTAATAGACGACTTCAAAAGCTCAAAGTGCCGGTGAAGATTGCAATATTCCTTTAATATTTAGAGCATCTCCAGTCGCGCCCCCAACAGCCCCCCCAGGACGTTTATTAGCGCCGGTGCCGAAAAATCGGCCCAGACGCCCTCCACGTTTTTCACCGGATTGGGCCGAAACTGGCGTCGGCGGACCCAGGTCGAACCCGGCGCGCTGGGGGCGCCCGTGGGCGCCGGCGCGAATGTTTTGGCGCGAAAGAGTGGCGGGACCGGCGAGTCAGCGAGACGACGCCTCGTTGTCCTCCTCGTCTCGGTTTTCTCGCGAGGAATCAATGCCAAGGCTGCCGCCGGTCAGCCTGCCATTGATTCACGGGCGGCGCAGCCCCCCCCCCCCTTACCGCGACGTGTTCGCACGCGGCCGCCCCCGAGCGGCTATAAAAGGCGCCCCTGGCCGCGCCGGTGAGGCACCCATCCATCGGCAGTCCTCCCCCTCCTCGCCGCCGCACTTTCTCCCCTCTCCCTGCCGTTCGAGCCCCTCTCTCTCCCCACGGCAAACATGAGCGCGAGGTTCACCGGCGACGCGGCGGCGGCCAACGGTTTCGGCCGCCGCTCGCTGCATGAGTGGGAGGCCTACCTCCTCCACGAGGCCAACTACCCCGCGCCGCCCGACGTACGCGCTCCGTCGCAGTGGAGACTCAGCGCCGGCGGGGTCCCAGTCCGCCCTCTGCCCGTCCCCGAGACGCCCTATTTCCACGCCGAGATCGAGCGTGCACGGGCATCCCTAGCGGCCGCGGAGCGGGCGCTCCCGGAGTATGCCACCGACAACCACGCGGCATGGGCGGCGTACTTCGAACGCCGGCAGAAGTAGCGGCTCGTCTCCACCAACAACGCGCCGGTGCCGCGCGGCCGTAATAACAGCGAGGGCCGCCGCCTGTGGTGGGGCGTCCCTGGCCGCACGCTCAGCGGCGTCCTCACGCACCTCGAGGGCGGCAACGACCCGCCGCTCGAGTGAAGCAGCGCGCCGGGGCGAGGGGTCGAGCAGCGGCGCCGGCCGTGTTAAGGAGGAGAAGCAGGAGGACGACGCCGACGACGATTACGCCCTGCTCAGCGCCTACTTCGGCCCGTAATTTAGGGTTTTTTCGTCCCTTTTATTCGTGTAAAAAACGCTTAAATTTCGCTCAAATTTGGCCGTGTTTGTTGAAATTTGGCCAAACTGTGGGGGCGTCTGGGGGCGAACTGGGGGCGGCGGCTAGGAACGTGCTCGCCCCCACGCCGAAAAAAACGCCGGCTCGCCCCCAAGCGGCGCTTTTTCGTGCCCTTGGGGGACCGAACGGCTGGAGATGCTCTTAATTACCATGGTGAGCGGTTTTTATGTTAAGAAAATAAAATGTCAAATCCTTAAATTGTGTTCTTTCTGCTCCTAAGACGAGTTTATCCAATATATATTTTTTGACTGCCATCTTTGCATGTCTAGTAAGGAGGTTATTCACGCGGCTTGTATTGCCATTTTTCCTTTGTGTCCCACAAAACATATTGATGCAATAGACAATGGCAGTGTGCGTGTAATTTTACAGAGGCCAGGAGATCATCTAAAAACATTTGGACCGTGAACAAAACCACCAGTTGACATTAATCGAATCTCGATTTAATAATTAAGGAGAACAAAGGAAACAGACTCAGCATTTGACATCTTTACTATAAGGTGATGCATGTGATGCCTTAGTGGTGTCCAACCAACAGCCATGTCAGGGGGGATTGAAGTATAGGACAAAATATTAACTCTGATGTACTTGAGGTTATATAATCTTAGATAACTGAATACATACTAGTAGGATTTCTTTGACTACCCGCAATGGAAGTAACATAAGTGGTAACATCATAATTATCTAAGCAAAATAGATGATGTGGCATGTAATTAATGAACAAAGAGAGGCAAGTGGTAACATAGCTAGTTACTGCAACATCACATATATCAAAACAAAATGAGTTTACAAGCTAATAAATGAAGTGATGCATGACGCAACACATATGTTACTCTTCACTATAGACATAGTAACATATGCATGTTACTACTCTAAGTTATACTTCCCACTGTGACTAGTCTTAGAAAATTAGGATGACTTAGCATTGCCAATTAAAACTGAAAAACTTAGTATAATAATGCACTTATGTTGAACGGTGAGCTCATTGCTCAGTCACGAAATCAGTTTTGTGGTCGATAATGTCTGTAAAGAGGAGAGCTCATTGCTCAGTCACGAAATCAGTTATGTGGTCGATAATGTCTGTAAAGAGGAGAATAATGATGAGAAATAGTGATAAATTTTGACAAATAATAGGACGAATATGTTAGAAAATTAGGATGACTTAGCATTGCCAATTAAAACTGAAAAACTTAGTAAAATAATGCATTTATGTTGAACGGTGAGCTCATTGCTCAGTCACGAAATCAGTTATGTGGTTGATAATGTCTAAAAAGAGGAGAGCTTTGGGGGGCAACCCTAATCGCGCCGCCGCCGGCCCCTCTCCATACCACTTCCTCTGCTTCGCCGCCGCCGGAGAGGACGCTAGCGAAGCCGCGCGTGCCCCAAGGATGGCGGCGGCGGGGCTCCTTGCGGCGGCGCCCGCTAGTTGACGGCGGGGTTCCAGGCGTCGGTGCCGCGAGCTCCGGTGCAGCCTGTCTTCTTGGCGGCGCCTGGCTGCGGATCCGGGGCTGCCCCGGTCGGATCTGGCGTGGGTGTGGCTCGTGGCGGCGGTGGATGTGGTGCTGGCCTCGGCCCCGTGGGATGGAGTTGCAGAGGCATGTTGGTGGAGCGGGCTGCTGGTGCGAGTCCGGCGGGCCTGCTCCGGTGGCTCTGGCAGTGTGCTGGGATAGGTGGCTCTTTGCCTCTTCTCGGTTGCTGGCCGTCTTGGCGCTGGTGGCTTGGATCTGGCCGGCGCGATCTAACGGCAGCGGCTGGGACGGCGACTCCAGGCTGTGCGGCGGGGGCCGGAGCACCATGGCTGGCGGAGCGGCGGCCCTGATTGGACAGCGGCGGTGGCAGCGCCCCATCCGGCGGGGTGGGCTGTTCTGGTCGTGATGGTGACGGCGGTCACTGCGGATCCAACGTCCCGTTTGGATCCGTCACGGGGAGGCCTTCCGCCGACCGGCGGCGCGTGGAGGGACCGGTGAGGAGATGCTGGATCTCTGCCGGAGTACCGACGGTGACATACGTCTTCGTGGCGAGGTTCCGCTCGGTTCCAGCTAGCCGCGAGGTTGGGAAGACGTGGCTTCCGATGAAAATCGCGCCTGACTGCGGTCTTGGCGGACGATGGCGGCGTTTGAGACGTCGTTCCCTTCTGGAGGCATCGTCGTTGCTGGTCATGTCAACCTGATCGGGTATCTCCGGGGGAAACCCTAGATCTGGGTCTACCGGATCGGACGATGACGGTGCCTTCGGTATCGTTCTCCCTCCTGGGGGCATCGTTTGGGAGCAAGTGCTGGTTGGAGGGGACAAGAGGAGGAGCGGTGATTCATCTGGTCCATTGATGACGGCGGATCTCGGCGGCATGGCGCAGTGGAGACTCGGTGTCTAATGGGCGGAGATGCACTCGCGCGGGAGGGTGATGCTGCCTGGCGTCGTGGTGGCGTCGGCGGCAGCTAGATCGGGCAAGGTTGATGCAGCAGTACAACTCTGAAGATGGATTGATGGCATGTGGCTGCGGCGGCCTCAGACCCGGCAGGCGTCCTGGTTGAGGAGTGCGCCGGACTGGTAGGTGACCCATACCCGGCAGGCGTCCTGGTTGGGACCTCAGGTCTTAGATGTTAGGTTTGGCTGCGAGGTCTGTTTGGTACTAGGCCCAGGCTATCAGCATTCCTTCATCTCTTGGATAGGAGTAGCGACACTTTTGTTGCCTAGACGGTGGCTTCAGTCTTACTGTTGTATGACTTTGTAAGGTCTTGTGTGAATAATGAATAAAATGGCTGCATGCATCATCCAGATGCAGAGGCCGGGGGTCCTCCTCCATTTCTAAAAAAAAAAAAGAGGAGAGCTCATTGCTCAGTCACGAAATCAGTTATGTGGTCGATAATGTCTGTAAAGAGGAGAATAATGATGAGAAATAGTGATAAATTTTGACAAATAATAGGACAAATATGTTAGAAAATTAGGATGACTTAGCATTGCCAATTAAAACTGAAAAACTTAGTAAAATAATGCATTTATGTTGAACGGTGAGCTCATTGCTCAGTCACGAAATCAGTTATGTGGTCGATAATGTCTGAAAAGAGGAGAGCTCATTGCTCAGTCACGAAATCAGTTATGTGGTCGATAATGTCTGTAAAGAGGAGAATAATGATGAGAAATAGTGATAAATTTTGACAAATAATAGGACGAATATGTTAGAAAATTAGGATGACTTAGCATTGCCAATTAAAACTGAAAAACTTAGTAAAATAATGCATTTATGTTGAACGGTGAGCTCATTGCTCAGTCACGAAATCAGTTATGTGGTCGATAATGTCTGAAAAGAGGAGAGCTCATTGCTCAGTCACGAAATCAGTTATGTGGTCGATAATGTCTGTAAAGAGGAGAATAATGATGAGAAATAGTGATAAATTTTGACAAATAATAGGACGAATATGTTATGAACAGACAATGCCACTACTACGAACATGGCAGTGTTGTGCGAAGACATGTCATGCATGTGAAGGAACATGGCCCGATCGAGTTGATCATCAGCAAAACATAAGATTCGTCTTCAGGTCAGCTGCCATGTCCATGGGCGGCTAAGCAGAGCAAAGCCCAGGTTATTGCCCACCGACGTACTTTGCTTTTTAGGGATCCAATCGACACACTTAATTACGTACCAGCCGAAGGTACTTATGGTGGAGTGATCATCCACTCGCTGGCAGCCTGTAAGTCTTGCCGTTTTTATCGTGATATTCTCTCCGTTCCTTAATATTTGTCTTTCTAGAAATTTTAGCAAGGTACTACATATGAAGCAAAATGAGTGAATCTATACTCTAAAATATATCTACATACATCCATATGTTGTAACCATTTGAATTGTCTAGAAAGACAAATATTTGAGAACGAATGAAGTATAATACATGCTGATGCTTTTCTCAGTGTAATCTACACTACACTGGTTACCTGGAAAATCTTACGAATACATGCATGCATAAAGAGTTATTGCTCGTGAAGGGCTCAAGATCTTAATAGCCGATGACTGTGGGACAGCGATATATGAACCAGAAATATAGTTTTACCCAGGTTATTGAATCTCTCTCGAGTCCTTTTAGCATGCTCCCTCTTGCCCCCTCTTTTCATATGGGAGAGGTAAGAAGGTAAGAGTTAATTTGATCATTACTTAATCAAATTAACGGCTAAGATCTATTATGAACTCTTACCTCTTATGTGAAAAGGGGAGGTAAGAGAGAGGAGCAATGCTAGACATACGTAAAAAAGCTACGTAAACTAACGGGCTGTCCAACTTGGGGCATTATTATTGGATGTAGGGAGAGGGGGAGGCCCACCACCCAAAAAATCACGGGGGGGGGGGGAGGGGTGGATTAGTTGGTTAGAAGGATTATGTAAAGTTTCGTAACAGTTTCGTAGGTGTAGTATTATTGAAGAGAGAGCATGCTAAAATTTATCATCTTTCTCATAGTTCAGAATATATTTTTTACCACCCTCTATGTATATTTTCGGAATCTTTTGTGGTGTAGAATGATGTAACTGCATGTATATTGACAGCTTCTAATTTAGGGTTAATTATCCTTTTGCCCTCAGTGGTGTCCATGTGCTCAATTTTACCCTCAGATGCGAATTGTGCTCAATTTTCCCCTAGTCCATGCGCATCGACTCGTTGTGTGAACTCTGCCGTCTCTGTCAGGTCAACCTTTTGACTCGGCCCTTACAGGTGGGACCAGGCGGCAGAGACGGCCAATTCTATTCAGACCGTTGCACGCGTGGCTTGTGGGACACAACAGAGAGCCGTTGCGGGTGTGCTATATAAGCGGGCGACAGAGGCGGTGACCACGGCGACAGAGAGCACGGCGGTGACCACGGCGAGGGAGAGAGAGCACGGCGGTGGGAAGCTAGCTGTGGAGGGCGCGGCGGCGTTGAGATCCCCTTCGGCTCCGAGCTCCATGTCTTCCTCAAGCTCCCGCGCCACCTCGCGGATGCAGAGCCGAGCGCGTGTGGACATGCCTGTCTTCGTCTGTCCGCGGTGCCGGGCGGGCGTTTATCGGAGGGTTTCTCACACACCGAGGAACCAGAATTGTCCGTTCTACGTGTGCAGCGAGTATGGGGTAAGAATCGGGGCAATTGCACCATTTTCGTGGTCGGGATCTTTGAGCAATGGGTTGATCTGTTTGATGTTCATGCAGGTGACATGCTTCTTTCTTTGGGTCGATGCTCTAGCCAAAACACTAATGAATGAACTGCAATAAGAGCATGAAGAATGGTTGCACATGCTGCCACGAATGGCAGTGGCCGCAAGACGAGCTCCGGAAGAAGAGATGGAGGGCGAAGCACGCACTGATAGAGATCTAGCTGTTGAGCTTAGGATGTTGAAGAAGAAGGTTAGGAAGCTTGAAGATCAAGCACAAATACCAAGACCCATTTGCAATTACTTTTGGGCATTTGTAGGTATGGTAATCGCACTGGTTGTAATATTAAAAATGTATGGAAAGGCATAAATTATGGAGGAATTTGTAAGCTTGAAATTGTATGAGAAATTCACCTAGTTTAAATGTTGGTCAAAGTTGTTTAAATGTTGAAAAAAGAAGAAGTGGCCAACATTTAAATATGTTGAAAAAAGGGACAAGAAATGAGAAATTCAGAAACTTTTGATCAATGAAATGCAGCTCTCTACTCTGTCTTTCTGTAAAAAAAAGGTTCCTCTATGGCCAAATTCAGAGCGTGGAGCCAAGTGCAGGCTAGACTAATGGGCCAACTGCATCCAATTAGGCCCATTCGAGGGTTCTCTTGCGTGTTTTTCTGTTTTCTGTTATGATTTAATTTAGGCAGTAAATCATAATGATGAAACTTTTTGTGGAAGCTAATTGAATTATTACAGAGCCAAACAATTAAGTTTAGATTTTTTTGTAGCTGTTAAATATTTAATAGCAATTTAATTACTCCAATTCAAATACACCGTGATTTAAATCAAAGACCAAATTGTCATGGAAAATGTGCCTCAGCTCTGGTAGAGGTTTACACCTGGTGCCAAAATAAATGAACATTTTTTAAGGGCATTACATTGAGAAAAAAATAATTTGTCTAAAAAAATGAAGGGTGGAAAATGCACAAAAAATTGGTGCGGCTGGGGACTCGAACCCAGGATCGCGTGGGTTTGTGGCGTTTAGGGCTCGCTGGTAACCGCTAGGACAGATGGAAAGAATTTACAATGGGTAGGGAATAAATGTATACATAGTGTGACCGTGAATGTTTGCACACGTGTGAGAGTGGTTTTCCTTTATTTTGCACTGAAATTTTGGAGGGTTGGAAACGTATGTTTGCACTGCCACATGATTTTGGTTAGAATGGCACTTGGTTTAGGGTTAGAGTGGCACTTGGTTTAGGGTTTAAAGGGAATAAATTTGCATGTTAGTTCATGACTTGTTTTTTTAGTGAAAAAAAGGGCTTCTCACCTCCTCCGATTTCCATTTTTCATTAATGAAAGCCTCAAGTTCTCGAACTTCATGACTTGGTTTAGGAAAAAAATGATATGTTTGGGCACGGACATTTTCTAACACACATAATAACTTAGAATAGATGCAACACACCGTACCCTTACATTAGGCAATAATAACTTGGACCCATAAGTTCACGGACACGACACGACATGACACGGCACACACGACATAGAAAAGCAACAAAATAAAAATGATAAAACTAAAACATGACGAGCTTGACTCCGGGCTTGAACATCTTCATCTTTACCTCCTTCTTCCACCTTGTCCGCGCGCCGCTTCAACACTGTCTTCAACTTCACACCTCCTCCTCCTCGTCGTAGGGAAGGGAGTGCATCTGGCCTGGAGTGGGGAAGATGCTCTCGTAGTTGGTGTAGATGTTGTACACCATGAAGAAGATGGCCTCGCAGCCGCACCAAAAGACTTGGCGGAGGAGCTCGCATGCGTCAAACGGGTTGGTGAAGTTGACCGTGAGCAGTAGGAGAATGCCGCCGCGGTCACGAACCTCATTGAGGGTGAATATCCTAGGCGAGCCCCGTGGGAAGTGGGCATAGCCGGCTATGAGGAAGGCGCGGGTGAGTTCGACGGACCCCTCCACCTAGAAATCGCCCACACACGGAGCTCCCTCTCCACGAGCACGCCCGGTGGGTAGCGCAGCTCCGGCACGACAGGCGGGCGGTTGAAGGTCGGTCCGTTGAACTGCATCTTCACTTCGTCGCTTGGAGAGGGCTCGGTCGCTTGGGTGTTTGAAGTTGGAGAGAATGGATCGGATCTGGCTTGTGGGTGGGAGAGGAAGAGAGGCACCCCATTTATAGGCCTGTGGGTGGGAGAGGAAGAGAGAAAGGATGAGAACGGTGCGTGTGTGAATCTGTTATGTTTTGGACCCTTAAATTTTTGCACGAAAACGATGCATGGAGCGCGTGCGTGCATCTGAATCACTGCATAGCTCGCCTAGCTACCGTAATATGAACCACTGCCTCGCTATCTCGCCTCGCTCAATACGTGCATGGCCACCTAGCTCGGAATCAGTATGTGCATGGACACTGCCTCGCTAGCCTAGCGTGCCTCGCTCGCATGCATGCACGTCCGCCTCCCGCGCATGCAGACCACATCGCCGCCCTTCCATGCATGCAGGCCTGGAAAGGCCGAGACGGGCTATTAACTGCGGTCTCAGGCCTAGACAACGAGACGGCCCAACGATCCATCCAGCGCGCCCGCTATTTGTTTAGAAAAAAACAATCTCCCATCCAATTAGATGGCATCTCGCGGATCGCCCCCTCCTCCCCGCAGATTCCTTCTAGAAGGGTTGGATAGATTGACGGCCCTTGATCGCCGCTAGGGTTAGATAGACGGTCCTTGTTCAACGCTAGGGTTAGCGGGGTTCGGGAGGGGTTTGGAGCAGTCAAAGATATATGTTTCACCAGATTTCAAATGAGCATAATAAATTAAATAAAAATCAGAAAAATGAAAAACCTGCGCACACAGTCTTCTTATGTCATATAATAATGATCTAATTTAATAAACAAGGTTTACATACATTTAAACGACAAGTTCATGTGTCTTATGTGATATCTCGAGTATCTGGAACTCTTTTGTATGAAGTGAAGAGAAGTGTTTTGGGAAATAAACATGAAAATTTCAAAAAACTCACCACAACTTCATTTTGGAGTGACTAAGAAGGATCCAGCCTTAGATTTTCATTTTGATGTTTTAGACTTGTTTAAATCTTGGTCAAAGTTAAGTTTGACCAGAATTCAAATGAGCAAAACAAATTCAAAAAAATCAAAAAATGGAAAAACCAGCTCACATAGTCTATATATATAGAATATATTTGTAGGAAAGTTATTTGGCTGATTTAGACAAGGTCGAAAAAAACATTGCTTAGAAATAAGGTCGTTTACCTTACCTTTGGATCCCTCTTTTTAGCATATTTTTCAAGAAAATTTCAAAAACCTCACCACAGCTTCATTTTGGATTGACTAAGAAGGATCGATGGTTATTTTCATGTTGATGTTTTAGACTTGTTTAAATCTTGGTCAAAGTTAGGTTTGACCAGAATTCAAATGAGCAAAACAAAATTCGAAAAAATAAAAAATAAAAAGGAAAAACCAGCACACATAGTCTGTGTATATATATATATATATATATATATATATATATATATATATATATATATATATATATATATATATAGGAAAGTTATTTGGCTCATTTAGACAAGGTCAAAAAAATCTTGCTTAGAAATGAGGCCGTTTACCCTACCTTTGGAGCTCTTTTTTAGCACATTTTTCATGAATGTGAGTTTACCAAAGTTTCGAAAGCAGAATTCAAACATCCATATAGCATGTCAAATTTGAAGTTTGATACGTCCAAAACGTATCTATAATTTCTGCTTGCTCCATGCCTCTTTTGTGTGATATTGCTATGATATTTACGCACTTCCATACACTTTTGATCATATTTGGACTAACCTATTAACTCAGTGCACCCCAGTGCCAGTTTCTGTTTTCTGCTGTTTTTGTATTTCAGGTTTTCCCATTACGTAAACTGCCAGAAAAATTCCGGGAAAAATATATAAAAAATCAGCGTTCCGGAAGCTTCCATGCGGCCAAAGTAGGGCCGGAGGGGGGCCACCAGGGCTCCAGGCGCCCTGGGAGCGCGGCCCCCCTCCTGGCCGCGCCGGGGGGGCGCCTGGGCCCCCCAGGCCTCCGCTGATGCCCCCTTTGGCATATATTTACACCGCGTCCCGAAACCCTCGAGGACGGAACCCTATTTCGCGATCTCATCTCTGTTCCGCCGCCGCCGCGCTTCCAAGATCGGGAGCACCAGGAGAACTCTTCCCGGCACCCTGCCGGAGGGGAGGATCACCACCGGGAGCCTCTCCACCACCATGGACGCCTCCCGGATGAGTTGTGAGTAGTCTCCCTTGGACCATGGGTCCATGACCAGTAGCTATGTGATGTTCTCCTCCCCTCTTTGTTCTTCACTAATTAGACCTCGTGAGCTGCCCTACATGATCGAGGCACATATGTAATCCTTATGCTGTTGCTATGATGAGTTTGCTGGGATCCGATGGATTATGAGATTATGTTCAGATTGTGTGTGAGTAATATATTTGATTTACCTCTTTTATATTTATGTTCTTGAGTAATTCTTGCATGTTCTCCGTTGCTGTTTATTGCTTTGGCCAAGTAGTAGGTAGTAACTCCAAGAGGGAACGTTATGCTTGATTGTGGGTTCATGCCCCTCGATGACTAGCTTGAGTGACAGAAACATGAGTCTAGGGGATGTGCTGTTGCCACAAGGGGGAAACCAACGGTGCTTGTACTCGCGGGTGCAAGGATTGTTTACTTTACGCAAAGTTCTTTTAATGCAGTTGTCTGTTGCTTTGAGTTTACACTATGGGTGGGACTCGCAACTTAATACCAGCGAGATGTTCTGGATAGATATCTCAAGGTGGATGATTAGTAGTAGATGCAGATGGATTTCGGTCTACTTGCCTTGGCGTACCGCCCATGCTTTTGAGCCTCTACCTTTCTTTGTAGCATAGTTAGCATTGGTTTGCGCACATAATCCTGTCAATTGCCCAGCTGTAATTCGTTTACCTCACATAGCTGTTTTATCGTCTTTTGGGAGAGAGACATCACTAGTGAACATCATGGGACCCCGGTCCATATTACCATCACTGATCACATCCGCTATTTACTTTCAGTTCTTACTTACTAGTTGCAATTATACCTATCACTATTATCTCTTGCGTGTGATCCTTTGTAAACGACAAGGCCGGATGGATTGACAACCTCTCTGTACTCGTTGGGAGCAAAGTTATTTGTATTTGTGAGCAGGTCCGGTCGATCGCTAGTTGCGCTGCTAGCAGTTGACACCTTCTTGTTGAACCTTGGAGTCTCAGGGGAATTCGATCCTTGGTATCTTTGCCAAGGGAAAACTACCGCTACACTGCATCTCAAACCTTCCACTTGGGGTAACCAACGAGGGGCGAGAAGCCATCAAAGTTCTAAGAGCATCTCCAGCCGCGACCCCAACAGGCCCTCCCCAGCCGTTTTTGTCACGCCGGTGCCGAAAAAACGGCCCAGTCGCGCCCCCAGAAGCCCGTTTTTCGCCGGCTCGGACCAAAACTGGTGCCGGCGGACCCAGGCCGAACCCGGCGCCCTGGGGGCGCCTGGGGAGCCGGCACAAGCAAAAAAGGCGCGTGGGTCCGCCCTTTCGGCGACTCGAGGACCTCTTCCCGCCGTTTCTTGTCGCTTTTCTCCCGCTTCCCTCCCGCTCGCTCGCCTTCCTTCCGCCATTCCCTCCCTTCCTCCCGCCAAACTCCCTCCCGCTCGCCTTCCAGTCGGCCGCCATGCCACCGAGGAAGTACGCCATGCCACGCGCGGCGGCAACCGCGACCGGCACCGTGGCCCAGTCAAAGCAGAGGAAGCCGAGGGCGCCGCCATCCAAGCCACCGGGCATGTCAAACGCCGAGTGGAGGGCGGAAGTTCAGCGACGCGATGCAGTCACCGCCGACCGGCGGAACAGGGCCATCGCCAAGAAGGCCCGCGACAACGCGGCGCGCGCGGCTGCGGCTGCCTCCTCATCGGCGGAGCACGCGGGGATGATGAATCCACCCGGCAGCTACGCCCAGTACGCGCCCTAGGGACAGCAAGGCGTCGGTTCTCCGCAGCCACGGGGATCGCCGTCGCCCGGCTACGCCGACGGCGACGCGCACGGTGGGTTCAACCCAAACGTGACCTTCCCCCATGGCCATCCGGCGACGCGCACACCCTCGCCCGCCTTCGCCGGCGTGCAGTATCCTCCATACAACTACTCGCCACCCGCCTATGCGTCCTCACCGACGCCCCCTTTCCGTCGTGGACCGCTGCCCTTCTCGCACCTCGGTGACACCGACGAGACAGGAGCCGACATGGACGACATCATCGCGACAGGTTCGACCGCGGCCGCCGCGTCTCCCGGGTTCGTCACCCAGGACGAGACGGTGGATCTCAGCGGCGGCATGGAGGCCGAGCTCGGCTACGTCTACGGCGAGGACGTGCAGGAGGCACGGGAACCCGAGGAGGAGGACGAGGAGGAGGAGGAGGAGACCGCGCCTGATCCGACGAAGGGGCGCAAGAAGAAGAAGGGGGCGGCCAGGCCAGGCGAGCCGCGCATCAAATGGACGTCCAAGGAGGAGGAATGCCTCGCCGAAGCATGGAAAGTCGTCTGCCTCGACCCGACCACCGGCACGAACCAGATCTTCGAGACGTACTGGGACCGCATCAAGGCTGAGTTCGACGAGCGGAAGCTCGTCGACCCCTACTTCAAAGGCGTGTACATGCAGCGCGGCTCCAAGGCGATGGCAAACCATTGGGGGCGTATCCAGGGGGCGTGCAACAACTGGCATGGTATCGTCGAGGAGGTCGCGGCTCGCCCGGAGAGCGGCGCCAGCGTTGAGGATCAGGTATGCCACGCCGTTCGCCCGCCTCTCTTCGTCGTCTACGCCCGCCAACTATTTGTTCCTCCGCGCAGTTGCTGCGCATGTTTGCCATGTATCGGCATGACAACCTCGACGCCGACTTCAAGTACCTCCACATTTACAAGCGCATTGATAAGTGCGAGAAGTGGGCGGAAGTCCGGCGCACCCTCGACAAGGCCAATGAGACATACAAGCCGGACGCGACGACTCTGGGCGCGTCAGAGGGGCGGCCGGACGACCACAAAGGGGCCAAGAAGGGGAAACAAGCCGACGCTGCTACCGCACGAGTGCAGGAGTCCATCGAGCATTGTCTCGCCGACGCACAAGCCCGGGCCGTCCTGCGTGAAGAGAAAACAGCGGCGCGGTGGTCGTCGTTGATGACGAACACCGCCATCAAGCTCGACCTGCTCCGGACCAATGTCGACCTGTGCTAGGTGGCTTCTCACCCCTCGTTGGTTACCCCAAGTGTAAGGTTTGAGATGCAGTGTAGCAGAAGTTTTTCCTTGGTAATACCAAGGATCGATTTCCCAGAGACTCCCAGTTTCAACAAGAAGGTGTCAACTGCTAACGGCGTCAGATATTAGCAATCAACGTGGACCTGCACACAGATACAAATAACTTTGCTCCCAACGAGTACAGAGAGGTTGTCAATCCCTCCGGCCTTGTAGTTTACAAAGGATCAAACGCAAGTGATAATAGTGATAGGTATAATTGCAATAGTAAGTAAATAGCGGAAAAGTAAATAGCGGATGTGATCAATGATGGTAATATGGACCGGAGTCTCATGATGTTCACTAGTGATGTCTCTCTCCCAAAAGACGATAAAACAGCTATGTGAGGTAAACGAATTACAGCTGGGCAATTGACAGGACCATGTGCGCAAACCAATGCTGACTACATTGCAAGAAAGGTAGAGGTTCAAAGCATGGGCGGTACGCCAAAGTAAGTAGACCGAAATCCATCAATATCTACTACTAATCATCCACCTTGAGATATCTATCCAGAACATCTCGCTGGTATTAAGTTGCGAGCCCCACCCATAGTGTAAACTCAAAGCAACAGACAACTGCATTAAAAGAACTTTGCGTAAAGTAAACAATCCTTGCACCCGCGGGCACAAGCACCGTTGTTTTCCCCCTTGTGGCAACAGCATATCCCCTAGACTCATGTTTCTGTCACTCAAACTAGTCATCGAGGGGCATGAACCCACAATCAAGCATAACGTTCCCTCTTGGAGTCACTACCTACTACTTGGCCAAAGCAATAAATAACAACGGAGAACATGCAAGAATTACTTACGAACATAAATATAAAAGAGGTGAATCAAATATATTACTCAAACACAATCTGAACATAATCTCATAATCCATCGGATCCCAGCAAACTCATCATAGCAACAGCATAAGGATTACATATGTGCCTCGATCATGTAGGGCAGCTCACGAGGACTAATTAGTGAAGCACAAGAACGGGAGGAGAACATCACATAGCTACTGGTCATGGACCCATGGTCCAAGGGAGACTATTCACAACTCATCCGGGAGGCGTCCATGGTGGTGGAGAAGCTCCCGGTGGCGATCCTCCCCTCCGGCAGGGTGCCGGGAAGAGTTCTCCTGGTGCTCTCGATCTTGGAAGCGGCGGAGGCGGCAGAACAGAGATGAGATCGCGAAAAAGAGTTCCTCTTTCAAGGGTTTCGGGAGACGCTTTAAATATATGCCAAAGGGGGGCATCGGAGGAGCCTCGGGAGGCCCAGGCGCCCCCCCCGGCGCGGCCCAGGGGGGGCGCGCCGCCAGGACGCCTGGAGCCCTGGTGCCCCCCCCCCCCGGCTGTCCTTCGGACGCACGGTAGTTTCTGGAACGCTGATTTTTTATATAATTTTTCTGGATTTTTCCTGGCAGTTCTCGTAATGTGAAAACCTGAAATACAAAAACAGCTGAAAACTGAAACTGGCACTGGGGTGCACTGAGTTAATAGGTTAGTCCAAATATGATCAAAAGTGTATGGAAGTGTATAAATATCATAGAAATATCACCCAAAAGAGGCATGGAGCAAGCAGAAATTATAGATACGTTTTGGACGTATCAACATCACCAAGCTTAATTCCTGCTCGTCCTCGAGTAGGTAAATGATAACAAGAATAATTTATGTGGTGACATGCTATTAACCATATAGGACTTATTCATAGTCATATGACAAAAGCTTACTGAGACAATGAATCTGTAGTAATTAAGTTGCCTCATGAGAAAATCACAAAGAACTGAAAGTTTTACAATATGATACTGAAACATCAAATAGATTTGCAATGAACATGATGTGCAAATATGATAAAGTGATATCTAGCTTGTCCCCTTTAGTGAAGCAAAACATAAATGCAGGGTCACCTTCAAGGTTTAAGTGATGACTAGATACAATGATTTCAAAATAAACGATATCACAATCATGCAAAAGACAATGCTACTTTGGGACAATGCACATTACACTCAGAATGACAATCTTGCTCTCAATAGTTGGTGCTTTGAAGAAAGAAGGTGCAGACTCAACATAAAAGTAAAAGAATGGCCCTTCGCAGAGGGAAGCAGGGATTAGTCATGTGCTAGAGCTTTTTATTTTGAAAACATAGAAACAATTTTGTCAACGGTAGTAGTACTTCGTATGTGTTATGCATAAGACATCCTATAAGTTGCAAGCCTCATGCATCGAATACCAATAGTGCTCGCACCTTGTCCTAATTAGCTCAGATTTCCATGGATTGTCATTGCATTACATATGTTTCAACCAAGTGTCACAAAGGGGTAACTCTACGTCACCTGTACAAAGGTCCAAGGAGATAGATCGCATTTGATTTCTCGTTTTTGATAGATCTCAACTTGAGGACATCCATACCGGGACAACATAGAAATAGATAATGGACTCCTCTTTAATGCTTAAGCATATTCTCATAAGAGATTGAGGATTAATGTCCAAGCTAAAACTTCCACCATGATACATGGCTTTGGTTGGCGGCCCAATGTTCTTCTCTAACAATATGCATACTCAAACCATTCAACCCACGGCAAATCACCCTTACTTCAGACAAGACGAACATGCATAGCAACTCACATGATATTCAACAAAAGTGTATCGGTTGATGGCGTCCCCAGAAACATGGTTACCGCTCAGCAAGCAACTTATAAGAAATAAGATACATAAGCAACATATTCTTTACCACAATAGTTTTTAAGCTACTTTCCCATGAGCTATGTATTGCAATAACTGAAGGTTTTAAAGGTAGCACATGTAAACTTACTTGGAGTGGCGGTGAAATACCACATATAGGTAGGTATGGTGGACTCATATGGCATAACTGGTTAAAAAGGATGTGGATGCACAAGCAGTCAGTCCGCTTAGTACAGGTGGAGGTTAGCAAAAGACTGGGAGCGACCAACTAAGAGAGCAATGACGGTCATAATCATGCAGAGCGACAAAGCAACATTGAATCAGGCATGGAAGTTATATCGCTACTCAGAAACAAAAGATCATCAAGGCTTGACAGACTTTCTTTACAGTCTTAAATATGCGTGAGCATACGCCAAGTCAATCAAAATAAATTCTTGAGGGAAGATATTACTAAACCATACCACATCATAGGCAAA
>LR738712.1:840351238-840372039 GCA_902687465.1 Secale cereale | reverse complement strand
AAGAAAACCTGAACTACTAAGCGCCATTATGCACGTAGCATCTTTATCATAGACATATTAACCAATGCAACGGAAGCAAACTCTCTTAATAAGATAAGCATGATAATTAAAGAGAGTTCAAGCAACCAACTAAACACAAGCTCTTTAAAAAGATAAGCATGAAAACTGAGAGCTGAACATGATAGTAGCTATTAAAAGACCAAGAACACACACAGAAAGATAGTCATGAAAATTCTATGTTATGTTCTAGGTAGAAGTGGAGTGTGTTTCTCTCCCACATAAAGAACGCTGTGTTCCGACTCGTTATGGAAAACTAAAAAGGAAATTAAAAGCAAGACGCTCCAAGCATAGCACATAACACATGAAGTGATTAAAATATAGTGGAACGAAAGACGAACTGATAATGTTGATGGAGAAGGGGATGCACGGGGGCATCCCCAAGCTTAGACGCTTGAGTCTCCTTGAATATTTCTTGGGGGTGCACGGGGGCATCCCCAACCTTGAGTGCTTGACACTCCTGAATCTTTTTATCATCTTCCCTCGCACACTTGAAAACTCCCTTCATACATAACTCATCATAATCTGATTAGTGAGGTTAGTACCCATAATAAAATAATTTTTCCTTGCTGGAAATAAAGATATTCTTGAAGTTCTACTGTTTCTCAAGATTGCCAAAAGGTTTTTGCAAAGAAAAAGCAAGTTCTTAATTTGCAAAGTGAAGGTAAGGCAAAATAGGACAGAATCTGTGAAAAACAGAACAGCAGGCAGTAATTGACCTGTTCGGGATACTTCTGCAACTCAAATAAAAAAACTCAGAACTGACGCACGAAAGACAATTATATAGAGAACGCTGTCGAAAAAATTCAGACCAAAAAGATGATCAGGTGATTTTATACGAATATTTCTATCCAAGGACAGAATCTGTTTCCTGGACAGCACCTCACAACTTTTGAACTTTCTAGCAATCAGAGGCTATACTTGGCACAAAATTGAAAAGCAAAGATACAATGATGATGCTACAGTAGTAAACAACATCAAGACACAACAAAAGCAAAATAAATTTATTCATTGGGCTGCCTCCCAAAAGCGCTTTCTTTTATGCCTTTAAGCTAGGCATAATGCATAGAGATCAAGTTTTATCAAGAGTAAAAGAATAGCTAGCCCGTACAACGGACTCAAAAGGTAACTTGATCTTCTTTCGAGGGAAGTGTTCCATCCCTTTCTTGAGAGGAAACTGAAATTTTATATTACCCTCTTTCATGTCAATGATAGCACCAACGGTGCGCAAAAAGGGACGTCCCAAAATAATTGGACAAGAAGGATCACATTCAATATCCATAATAGTGAAATCAACTGGAACATAATTGTCATTGACAACGATAAGAACATCGTCGATCCTCCCTAAAGGTTTCTTTATGGAAGAAGCAACGAGACGAACACCAAAAGAACAAGAATCAAAAGGTTTCAATTTAAGCATACCATATAGTCTTTTGGGCATAACAGAGGTACTGGCTCCAACATCACATAATGCATAGCAAGAGAAGTCATTCAATTTAATTTTTATCATAGGATCCCAACCATCTTCTAGATTTCTAGGTATGGAGGCTTCTACTCTAAGTTTCTCCTCCCTAGCTTTGATAAGAGCATTAGTGATATGCTCTGTGAAGGCAAGGTTAAGCGTGCTAGTGCGGGGATCTCTAGACATCTTGTGAAGGAAATCAATAACTTCGGTAAGAGTGCAATTATCAAAATCAAGGTCCCTAGCATCAAGTAAAGTGGTAGTGGTGTCCTTTAGGTTCACTTGTTTGGTGGGTTCTATAGTCATAGCATCACCATTAATAGGTCCATCGGGACCAGGAGTACATTGGGTGCTAAGAGTTTGGATATCCTCAACAACTTGGATAGTAGCAACAGTGTGGTGGGTAGGAAGGCTCTTAATTCTATCCTCTTCCTCCCTTTCTCTAGCCCATCTTTCTTTAAGTTTAGCCATCATCCTAATGTTTTCATTAATTTGCACTTGAATAGCATTCATAGGAGTGACCTTCCTCTCCTCAAGAGGAGAAGTTTTAATTTTTAGCAATTCTATCTCATTGGCTAAGCGGTCTACCTTCAAAGAGAGATCATCTAGTTTATGTACAACACTCTTATTAAAGGCTTTTTGGGTAGTGATGAAATCTTTAAGCATAATCTCTAGTTCAGTAGTGGAGTTCCTGGTGCTAGGATAAGCATTGTTGTTCCCACAAGAATTAAAGGGGAACGGTCTAGGATTGCTACCAAAATTACTCCTATAAGCATTGTTGTTGAAATTGTTTCTAGAGATAAAGTTCACATCTACTTGTTCTTGAGCAATCAAAGAATTTAAAGGAACATCACGAGGATCAACAGAAGATTGCTTCGAAAGTAGAGACATGATCAAGTCAACTTTTTCATTTAGGGAGGAAATCTCCTCGACAGAGTTTACCTTCCTACCTGTTGGAGCGCGTTCGGTGTGCCATTGGGAATAGTTGGTCATCATCTCATCGAGAAGCTTTGTGGCAGCACCAAGTGTAGTTGACATAAAAGTTCCTCCCGCGGCCGAATCTAACAAGTTCCGCGAGGTAAAGTTCAAGCCTGCATAAAAAGTTTGGATAACCATCCAAGTAGCCAAACCATGAGTAGGGCAGTTCTTGATAAGAGATTTCATACGTTCCCAAGCTTGGGCAACGTGTTCATTATCCAATTGTTTAAAATTCATTATGTTACTTCTCAGTTGGATAATTTTAGCAGGTGGATAGTATTTTCCGATAAAAGCATCTTTGCACTTGTCCCATGAATCTATGATGTTTCTAGGCAAAGACTGAAACCAAATTTTAGCTCCTCCTCTCAAGGAGAAAGGAAAAAGCTTAAGCTTAACAATATTACCATCTATTTCTTGGTACTTTTGCATATCACAAAGTTCAACAAAGTTGTTCAAGTGTAAAGCAGCATCATCTCCAGCACCGGAGAATTGATATTTCATGACTAAGTTTAGTAAAGCAGGTTTAATTTCATATGAAGGTGCTGAAGTGGCAGGTGTAGTGATAGGTGTGCTGATAAAGTCATCGTTGTTGTGACTAGTGAAGTCACACAACTTGGTGTTCTCGGTGGAACCCATTGTAGCAAGCAAGCAAGATAACTATTTTTGTGATTTTTGATAAAAGATACTAAAGCAAAACTGAAAGGTAAACTAACAAGACTAAAAGCAAAGGTAAAAGATAGCGTGCAACTCCCCTATCCTGAAGAGTGGAGTCCCCGGCAACGGTGCCAGAAATTGCTTTGCTAGGTGGCTTCTCACCCCTCGTTGGTTACCCCAAGTGTAAGGTTTGAGATGCAGTGTAGCAGAAGTTTTCCCTTGGTAATACCAAGGATCGGTTTCCCAGAGACTCCCAGTTTCAACAAGAAGGTGTCAACTGCTAACGGCGCCAGATATTAGCAATCAACGTGGACCTGCACACAGATACAAATAACTTTGCTCCCAACGAGTACAGAGAGGTTGTCAATCCCTCCGGCCTTGTAGTTTACAAAGGATCAAACGCAAGTGATAATAGTGATAGGTATAATTGCAATAGTAAGTAAATAGCGGATGTGATCAATGATGGTAATATGGACCGGAGTCTCATGATGTTCACTAGTGATGTCTCTCTCCCAAAAGACGATAAAACAGCTATGTGAGGTAAACGAATTACAGCTGGTGTAAGGGCATATTTCTCCCTAATAGTTTTGGTGATTGATGACAATACTTTTGCGGACTGATCGTGTGCTCTAAGCTCATACAGGTATATCTCCTTATGGCACAAGACGATTGCTTGCCCCTCGGATTCTATGAAGGACGGTGTTTTCTTTTTGCTCCCTGTAGGTGGCATTGAGTAATAGGAAAGCCGTATTATTAAGAGGGGGTCCGCGTCGGAAAGGTTTGGGTAGAATCAACACGTACACATCTTTCTCCCACACTTCCTTTCCTTGCTTCTCTGGAGGTCCAACCGGTTATCTTTCGTTGTGGCAAATCTGTGGCTTCTGTACTGATCAACTGCCTAGCATGCGGTAGTACCGCTCTGCCAAGCGGTAGTACCGCGCAGGTACACGGTAGTACCGCTTGCCGACACGGTAGTACCGCTCCCGCGGTAGTACCGCGTCCCCAGAGCGGTAGTACCGTGTATCTAGCCCAGGCACTGAATCTAAGTATAGAAGTGGATGCGGAAGTAATTTTTTACTTCCGCATACAACGCGGTAGTACCGCTTATCTTAAGCGGTAGTACCGTGTCGCATTTTTGCTACTACCGTTTTCCCTGCGGATGTAGCCACGGATGTAATTTATTTCATCCGTGGTTGTGAATCATGTCGCAATCTTTGCCTAAGCGGTAGTACCGCTGCCGAAGCGGTAGTACCGCTCAGCCAGCGGTAGTACTGCAACTCATGCGCGGTACTACCGCTCTCTGCGGGCTGAAACCTCCAATAACGGTTGGATTTGTCCCCCCACTATATATAGGGGGTCTTCTTCTCCAAGAAGACTTACCTCTTCCCCCACTACTCCATTGTTGCTCCAAAAGCTCCATTTCCGCCCGATCTCTCTCCCTAGCCAATCAAACTTGTTGATTTGCTCGGGATTGCTTGAGGAGGCATCGATCTACACTTCCACCAAGAGATATTTGATTCTCCCCACTAATCCCTTGCGGATCTTGTTACTCTTGGGTGTTTGAGCACCCTAGACGGTTGAGGTCACCTCGAAGCCATATTCCATTGTGGTGAAGCTTCGTGGTTTGTTGGGAGCCTCCAAGTTGTGGAGATTGCCCCAACCTTGTTTGTAAAGGTTCGGTTGCCGCCTTCAAGGGCACCACTAGTGGAATCACGGAACCTTGCATCGTGTGAGGGCGTGAGGAGAATACGGTGGCCCTAGTGGCTTCTTGGGGAGCATTGTGCCTCCACACCGCTCCAACGGAGACGTACTTCCCCTCAAAGGGAAGGAACTTCGGAAACACATCCTCGTCTCCTTCGGTTCTACTTGTGGTTATTTCTTACCTTTACTCTTGCATGCTTTACTTGTTTAATTCCTATAGCATGCTTGTGTAGTTGTTGTGCTTATTTACATTAGTTGTCTTCATAGTAGTTTATCTAGACAACTTATTTTGTCGCCTAATTTTAATTGGTTAAGAAAAGCTAAAAATTGTTAGTTGCCTATTCACCCCCCCTCTAGTCAACCATATCGATCCTTTCAATTGGTATCAGAGCCTCGTCTCTTTTTAAGGACTTTACCGTCCAAAGAGTATGGTTGACAACGTAGTCGAGACGGAGGACCATTCCGATGGAAATCCGTCTTTGCCTACGGTAGATGGGGGAGCCTCGGTCACTCGTGAGGAGTTCAATGTGGCCTTGACCACATTGAAAGAATCACTAGCGAGCGAGGTCAAGGGCATGTTTAAAGAAATGTTTGAGGGGCTTAAATTATCCACCTCACCGTTGGAAGTGGGTCGTCCCGCTACCAACGTGTCAGAGGCTAATCCCGACAAGGGAGAAGCTAGTAGTGAGCAAGCCCCGGTCACTAAGCATGGTAGTGGGAAATTTGCCCAATCTCCTCCGCCTACTCACTATGGAGGACCCGTCCCCACACCGCATTTAAATTCCGTCGGGCCCCCTCCTAAGTTCGTTAAAAATACTGATTTTGCTACTTGGGTGTTTCGTTTCAAACGTCATATTAATCATTGTTCCACTAACCTCTGGAGAATCATTGAGCAAGGTTTTTATCCGTATGATCCCGACAACATGACTCCAAGAGAAACTGCCGATCATCAGTTCAACGAGTCCGCACTTTGCATTCTTCAAGACTCAATCCCTCCTGAAGACATTGCTCATCTTCGTCCATTCACTGTGGCCAAGGAAGCATGGGAGCATGTTGGCACAATGTACAAGGGAAGCACAAGCATTCAACGCTCCAACTATGAAGTGGTGCAAGATGAAGCTGATGAGTTTGCAATGATCGAGGATGAAGATCCTCGTGAACTTTATCGAAGATTAACTATTCTTGCAGTGTCTCTTCGAGATCATGGCAGTAAGGATACGGATGACAATTGGATCAAGCGCAAGTTCCTCAAGGCCATGATGCCCTATCACAAGGCCATGTCCTCTGTGATTCGTCAGAGACCAGACTTCCA
The DNA here is from genome assembly GCA_902687465.1 of Secale cereale. NCBI lineage: Eukaryota > Viridiplantae > Streptophyta > Magnoliopsida > Poales > Poaceae > Secale > Secale cereale. The sequence continues at coordinate 840,365,875 of LR738712.1, read as the reverse complement.
CACTTTATCCTCAAACGAAGTGTTGGATGAATTTGTTGCCATGAGGATCCTTGACGTTACCGCCGACAATGCGGTCCTAAGAGCTCAACGATCCAAGAAGCCTAATCTTGCTCTGAAGGCCAAGGCTTGTGTGGAAGAGGAGGAAGTTGAAGATGATGATGAGTGCTGCCCCGAGGACACCAAATATGCCTATCACGAGCACATGGCTCTTGCTTCTAGGCAATTCTGGGGCAAGAAGAACTCAAGGTCCAACTTCAACAGGAACAACTCCAGTGGGAACAAAGGGAAGCAACGAGTAAGGACATGCTTCAACTGTGGAAATGTAAGCCACTTCGTTGCGGATTGCCCATATGAGAAGAGAGAAGACTTTGGAGGCAAGCTTATTCGGAAGGACAAGTCAAAGTCCTATCCCAACAAGAACAACTTCATCAAGAAGACTCCTCCGAAAGTGTTGGTGGCTCAAGAAGAATATGTGGAGGATGATGACAATGATGAAGAGGATGAGGTGACCACTATGGCCACAATTGCAATTGCTACCACTCCGCACTCATCTCTCTTCAACTCACCCAACGAGAACATCACCGCCAAGTGTCTTATGGCCAAGGCCACCAACAAGGTAACCCCGATCATCAATTCTACTATCTCTTCTAATCCCTCATTAACTAATTGTATTGATGAGGGTGAGGGTAGTAAGGAGGGAGAAAATGAATTTGATGTGTTCATAAAAAATCTCAAGGGCAAATCCAAGAAGCATGTGGTTGCTCTCTTGGAACAACTCGGTGAGGCCAATGACATTATTGAGGCTCACGAGGAAACCATTACTAAAATGGAAGGGCATAGTCGAGACTATGCCGATGAGATTTCGGATCTCTCTAACGCTCTAGAGGAGGAGCGTGGTCTTCGTTTGGCTCTTGAGGAGTCACACAACGATGATCATGCTAAATTAAAGAAAGATCTTGATCATGCTCTAGTTGTCTCTCGTGTCCTTAACTCTGAGAAGGCAAAACTTGCGGCTGACCATGCTAAACTCAAAGGGGAGTTTGACATACTTGACAAGGCTCACAAGGCCTTGAAAGGAATGCACGCTACTCTCAAGGAGTCTCATGATCAACTCCAAGTTTCGCTAACCAAGGAAAAGGCTATCTTTCCTCGCATGGTTTTAATTGATAATGCAAATGCTACTAACCCATGTTGTGAGCATGTGCATCTTGTTGAAGAGAATGCCGAATTGAAGAAGCAACTTGAGAAAGGCCTTGTGACTTGCATACAGGGTGAGAAGAACCTCAACGCCCTTTTGAGCAATCAAAAGGAAGTTGTGGCAAAGGAAGGAATTGGGTTTGCTCCTAAGCCCAAGAAGAAGAAGAATGACAAGACAAAGCAACCACCCCCTCTCCGACAATCCTTTGTGAAAGAAGGAGAGGGCACGTCAACCAAGAAGAAAAGTGGTGGTGTCAAGAAAAACTCCACCACACCCTCAAACATGGCCGGCGATTTTAATCCTTCATATGTTTTATGCCGTGCTAGTGATGGCCATGTGTTTGCTAAATTTGTTGGTTCTTCTTATGAGTACATTGAATGGTCCATTTGGGTTCCTAAGACCCTTGTCACTAACCTCAAAGGACCCATTACCAAATGGGTACCTAAATCCAAGCATTGATCTATTGTAGGGGTTTGCTTCCGGTGGGGGATCATGGTTGCTCGATAGCGGAGCCACAAATCATATGACCGAAAGCAAAGACTTGGTGGTGGACGTGCATCTCGGTTCATCTATGGCCACCAACGTCGAATGGGGTGATGCTTCATCTTCTAAGGTATTGGGACTTGGCAAGGTTGTTGTCTCTCATGATCTCACGATCGAGAAAGTCATGCTTGTTGAGTCCCTTGCATACAATTTACTTTCTGTTCGCCAACTCGCACTCATGGGCTTTGCTACATTCTTTGATATTGATTCTGTGGCCCTCTTGTGGAGCAAGACTCTTAAAGTAGCCTATGTTGGGCATGTCGAGAACGGTCTTTATGTGGTTAACTTCTCGAAGCAACCCACTAAAGTCGCGACATGCCTAATGGCTAAAGTTGATGTGGGATGGCTTTGGCATCGCCGTTTGGCCCACGTCAATATGAGATCTTTGCAAAGTCTTCTCAAGGGGGACCATGTCCGAGGACTAACAAATGTTAGCTTTGCCAAAGATCGTGCTTGCAGGGCGTGCATTGAAGGAAAACTACATGAGAAGGCTCACCCTCCCACGACTATCATCTATTCAAAGAGACCTCTAGAGCTCCTCCACATGGATCTCTTTGGGCCTCCCACTTTTGATAGTCTTGGGGTAGGAAATATTGCTTGGTGATTGTGGATGATTACTCAAGATATACCTGGGTATACTTCTTCAAGAAGAAGAGTGAGACCCAACAAACCGTCATCAACTTTGCAAATGAAGCTCAACGACAACATGAAGCAAAGATTTTGATGATCAGAAGTGACAATGGCACCGAGTTCAAGAACTACACCTTGGATGAGTTTCTTGGTGATGAGGGGATCAAACATCAATATGCCGCCCCGTATACCCCTCAGCAAAACGGTGTTGCGGAGAGAAAGAACCGAACCTTAATAGATGCTGCAAGAACCATGATGGCTGAATTCAACTCTCCATACAACTTTTGGGCCGAAGCCATCAACACCGCTTGCCATGCATCAAATCGTCTCTATCTTCGCAAAGGCTTGAACAAAACTCCGTATGAGATTCTCACCGGTAACAAGCCCAATCTCAAGTACTTCCGGGTGTTCGGGTGTAAGTGTTTCATTCTTAAGAAAGGTGTTCGTTTGTCTAAATTTGAATCTAGAGCTCATGAGGGCATATTTGTTGGTTATGCTACAAACTCTCATGCTTACCGTGTCCTCAACAAGTCCACCGGACTCATAGAGGAGATGAGTAACGTAGAGTTTGATGAAAATAACGGCTCCCAAGTGGAGCAAAGTGGTACTTGTGATACAGGTGATGAAATTCCTCCTCAAGCCATAAGAAGAATGGGTGTTGGATATATCCTACCCGTTGAGGAACCCCTTGTGGCCGAAGGAGAAGGACAATGTTCCACTCAAGTGGAACCATCACCAACCCAAGACCCACACGCTTCCGAAGAACAAAGTGAAGGCCCTCAGCCTGATGAACAAGGCCAAGTGCAAGATCAACCTCAAGTTGGTGAAGAACCACCAATTGATGCACAAGGCCAAGTTCAAATTCCCGAGCAAGATCAAGGTCAAGAGGAAGCTCAAGATCAAGATCTTGCTCATGATGACGCTCCAGATGATCAACTCAAGGCTCCTCAGTTATCACTTGAAGAGCAATTAGAGCGTCGTGCTGCAAAAGTTGCCTCCAGGCTTGCTTCCAACAAGCATCACATCGAGAACATTTTAGGAAGCATCAAAAGGGGGGTAAGCACTCGTAGACAATTAGCAAACTATTGTGCTCATCAAGCTTTTGTCTCCTTTGTTGAACCTAAGAAGGTCTATGAGGCGCTCGAAGACCCTGACTGGCTCAATGCCATGCATGAAGAACTCAATAACTTCGAGCGCAACAAAGTGTGGCGTCTGGTGCCAAGACCAAAGGAGAACCATAATGTCATTGGAACCAAATGGATCTTTAAGAACAAGCAAGATGCCCATGGCATTGTCATCCGCAACAAGGCACGTCTGGTGGCTCAAGGCTACTCCCAAGTCGAGGGTATCGACTACGGTGAAACCTTTGCCCCCGTTGCTCGTCTTGAATCCATTCGTTTGTTGCTTGCTTATGCTTCCCATCATAATTTTAAATTACAACAAATGGATGTGAAAAGTGCATTTCTTAATGGTCCCATTAATGAGTTGGTGTACGTTAAGCAACCCCCGGGGTTCGAGGATCCTAAGTTCCCCAATCATGTGTATCAACTTGATAAGGCACTCTATGGCCTTAAACAAGCCCCACGAGCGTGGTATGAGCACCTTACCGAGTTGTTACAAGATCGTGGGTTTGAAATTGGGAAAATCGACCCCACTCTTTTTACTAAGAAGGTCAAAGGGGAGCTGTTTGTATGCCAACTATATGTAGATGATATTATCTGTGGTTCTCCTAACAAAGCTTTCAATGATGAGTTCGCCGCACTCATGACCACACATTTTGAGATGTCCATGATGGGAGAGTTAAAGTACTTCCTTGGATTTGAGATCAAACAACGAAGAGAAGGCATCTTCATCAAACAATCCAAGTATACTCAAGACATGCTCAAGAGGTTCAACCTTAGTGATGTCAAGCCGGCTACTACTCCAATGCCAACCAAATGCCAACTTGACATTGATCCCAATGGTAAAGCGGTGGATCAAAAGGTATATCGCTCTATGATCGGATCCTTGCTTTACCTTTGTGCATCTAGACCGGATATTATGTTGAGTGTGGGAATTTGTGCACGGTTTCAAGCCTCACCTAAGGAAAGTAACTTTGTGGCTGTCAAGCGAATCTTTCGATATTTGGCTCATACCCCAAACTTTGGCTTATGGTACCCAAGAGGAGCAAATTTCAACCTTGTTGGTTTCTCTGATTCTGACTGGGCGGGAGACAAAGTGGATAGGAAGTCCACCTCGGGAGGGTGCCAATTTCTTGGTTGCTCTCTTGTTAGTTGGTCTTCCAAAAAGCAAAGTTGTGTATCTCTCTCGTCCACTGAAGCAGAATATGTGGCCGCTGGCAGTTGCTGTGCTCAACTCTTATGGATGAGGCAAACTTTGAAGGATTACGGTGTCACTTGTGACAAAGTGCCTCTTTGGTGTGACAATGAAAGTGCCATCAAGATTTCTCTCAACCCGGTGCTTCACTTCAAGACGAAGCATATTGAGATTCGGTATCACTTCATCCGGGATCACATAAGGCAAGGAGAATCGAGCTTCACTACGTCAACACTCATGATAACCTTGCAGATATCTTCACGAAGCCATTGGATGAAGCAAGATTTCGCGAGTTAAGGCATGAGCTAAATATCATCGATTTGAGCAATGTGGTTTGAGTCTGTGCACACACACCCCTCACACTCAATATAGCTATCTTGTCTAGATGTAGGCATGGACATAGGGGGAGTATTGTTCTCTCAATGAACTGTTCCTCCCCCCATTATGCATAAACTGACCAAGTCTTTATCATTTGCCATACATAGTTGGTTTAAATGCTTCAAGTCGAGTATTGATCATGGGCCCAAGGATAATTCTTCGCGGTGCCATATCTATAAACTCAAACATAGGTGGCCTCGGCCACCGCCCTCCTCTGAGGAGTTGTGTTGTTCACTTTGCTTGTGCGTGCGTTTGTTTTTCTTTCTCCTTTGCTTAAAGCCTCTTGTCAAATCGTGCATGTTCTTGGAGGAGCGGTACTACCGTGCTTGTCTACGGTACTACCGCAAAAGGGTTACGGTACTACCGCTCGACCAGCACGACAGTATTTATTTACTGCCGCTGGTAGGGCGGTACTACCGCTTGGCGAGCGGTACTACCGCGATGACCGCGGTACTACCGCACATATCAGAATGTGTGGGGGTTATAAGCAGGCAGGGGGAGTTCCATCTCCCCCATACCCATTCACTCCTAACCCCCACGTCGTCCCTGTCTCTCTCTCTCTCAAGAACGCCGCCGGAGGACCTCGCCGGATCTCCTCCCTCGGCCACTCGTCTCGCTTTCCGACCGGTGGGATCGTTCCCCACCACGTCCTCTTGCCATGGATGCAGGTTTCTCCCCTTTTCCCCTCTTCTTTTTGCCTTGCCTGAGTTTTTAGGGTTAGGGGAGATGCTTAGTGCTTTCTTGTGTTCTTCGTGATCTTATCCATGGATGCTTAGGTTGTGGGAGAGTGTTTGTGATCCGGAAATATGCTTAGAGTTGTTGCTACGAAGTTACTATGATCAGCCGTAGTACCGTGTGAAGATCTTGTTGGTAGTTTCTAGATCTATTCTTCTCAGATCCGTTTTGTGCGGTACTACCGCTGGAGGACCGCGGTACTACCGCACGATGTAATCCAGATCTGATCTGACCTGAGCGGTACTACCGCTGCCCTCAGCGGTACTACCGCTTGGGCGGAAGTAAAATTTTAGTACTGCTTGCCGAGCGGTACTACCGCGACCCCATGCGGTACTACCGCTCCGCATGCAGCACTAATATTTTAGTTCCGCCCCCTCGGGCGGAAGTAAAATTTTAGTACTGCTTGCCGAGCGGTACTACCGCGACCCCATGCGGTACTACCGCTCCGCATGCAGCACTAATATTTTAGTTCCGCCCCCTCGGGCGGAAGTAAAATTTTAGTACTGCTTGCCGAGCGGTACTACCGCGACTCGGTGCGGTACTACCGCTCCGCATACAGTACTAATATTTTAGTTCCGCCTATTCTTGCGGCAGTAAATTTTTACTACCGCATGAGACATGCGGTACTACCGCTTACCCTGCGGTACTAATTTTTTACTTCCGCAAGGGTCAGCAGTACTACCGCTTGGCTCATACTTTCTTCGTGGCATGTTCTCTTGTCTATTTCCCTTGGTTTCCTGTGTCTTTCGAGGCTTTGGCATTGATTCTTCTTGTCTTTGTGTTGTTGTGGTCTTGTGTTTGTGTTCTTAGGTGGTGGCTCAGGCTTTGAGGTTCGTCGTACCAACCCAGCTCGTGACACCGGTTCCAAGCGCCTGCGTACCCCAAGTGATGTGCCAGAGGGCTCCAATCCCCAGCGCCGGTACAAGACCTCAGCCAACAAGCGCAAGGAATCATCAATGTCTATGGAGGAAATGTCTGCTGGTGAGTTCATGGCTCGACGGAAGATCAACCCATGTGAAGAACCCCGTGAGCACTTTCCTGGTGATGATGTCTTCTGGACCAAGCAACAGTATCGCATCTATCATGAGGTGCTCAAGACCAAGGCCAATCTGTATGTGGATGCTCACTGGATCGATGTGGAGCACATGAGGAAGGATCAGAACAGGGCATATTTTGCAGAAGCCCTTGACTTGATCGAGCAGCTGGGTCTGGAGCATATCATGACTTTCCAGAACGATTTTGACCCTGAGCTCATTGCGCAGTTCTATGCCTCTGTCAACTTTCAGGCCAAGGAAGATCGTCCCATGACTTGGATGACCAATGGTCACAAGATGACCGCTACTTGGAAGGAGTTCATGGATCTTCTTCAGCTTCCCGATGAGGGTCTCCATCACCCTATTGGTTTTCGGCCTCACGCCAATCCTGAAGCAGCTAACAAGGACAAACTTCTTCCATTCTATGAGGCAAAGACCCTTGCTAGTGGCAAAACAACTTACGTGTTGAATCCCTTCCTGGACATCATGTATCGGATTTTTCGCAACACGCTGTTCCCTCGTGTTGGCGACAAGGACAAGGTTCATGCCTATCTGGTTGATATGCTTCTGATGTGTCAAGAGGCTCGCTCCGCCCAGGCTGTTCCACTTGACATTTCCCACATCATGTGGAATGAGCTCCGGTTTGCCATCTACACTCGCAAGGTACCTATCTATGGTCCATTCTTATTTCTGCTCATCTCCAAGACTTGGGCGAAATTGTATACAGAGGAGGAGTTGGAGGCCGACTGCTACCGCCATGATCCTATCAAGCTTCGCGTCAAGACTCGTTGGGCCAACACCACTACTCGTGCTCAGGCTGCTGCTGCCCAGATGGGCACTGAGGATGAGCCTGTGGAGGAGACTGCCGATGTCCGCTCAGGCAGATTTGCCCCCTCTTCTTCCTCTACCGTGGAGAAGCCTTCGTGGGCTAAGAAGCTCCAGCAGAAGATGAAGGCTCTCTTCTGCATGCAAGCTCAGGGGCAATACCGTGCTCATGTGACTGACAAGAAGACGCGTCAGCGGGACAAGAAGATTCTGTCTTTGTATGGAGAAGCGGTTTCAAATGGATCGGAGGACATCATCACTCCAGAGGCTACCTGGATGGCTCGCCAGGGATACCAGTGGACAGATTCTGATGAGGAGTATCAGCCAGAGCAGCAGGGATCTGATGATGAGTATCAGGAGGAGCAGCAGCAGGGGTTTGATGACGAGTATGACGACTGAGCTTCTCCCGGGCTGCCACCCATCTTCGTTTCCTCTTTTCCCCTTTGTGGTGTCTCGATGACAAAGGGGGAGAGTGATTTGCATTTGCCGTCTTGTGCTTGTTCGTGTGTTTCTTTTCGTTGAACTTGGTTTATTGTGCGTGTTTATGTGAGACAATCATATGGTGTAAGACATATGCCCCGGTATCGTTAAACTTATTATTATGTCCTTAATGTTTATCCTATGCAATCAATGTTATATAGAGTATCTCGTGTGTAGATTATAGGGGAGCGCTATACCTAGTATGTGTGCGGTGCAGTCCAAAGCACAATCATGTGAAGGCACACATACAGGGGGAGCTCACCTATACTCTAGGGCTTATATTGCTTACTCTATTATTTCTTCTCTGTGCAAATCTCGTGTTGTCATCAATACACCAAAAAGGGGGAGATTGTAAGGGCATATTTCTCCCTAATAGTTTTGGTGATTGATGACAATACTTTTGCGGACTGATCGTGTGCTCTAAGCTCATACAGGTATATCTCCTTATGGCACAAGACGATTGCTTGCCCCTCGGATTCTATGAAGGACGGTGTTTTCTTTTTGCTCCCTGTAGGTGGCATTGAGTAATAGGAAAGCCGTACTATTAAGAGGGGGTCCGCGTCGGAAAGGTTTGGGTAGAATCAACACGTACACATCTTTCTCCCACACTTCCTTTCCTTGCTTCTCTGGAGGTCCAACCGGTTATCTTTCGTTGTGGCAAATCTGTGGCTTCTGTACTGATCAACTGCCTAGCATGCGGTAGTACCGCTCTGCCAAGCGGTAGTACCGCGCAGGTACACGGTAGTACCGCTTGCCGACACGGTAGTACCGCTCCCGCGGTAGTACCGCGTCCCCAGAGCGGTAGTACCGTGTATCTGGCCCAGGCGCTGAATCTAAGTATAGAAGTGGATGCGGAAGTAATTTTTTACTTCCGCATACAACGTGGTAGTACCGCTTATCTTAAGCGGTAGTACCGTGTCGCATTTTTGCTACTACCGTTTTCCCTGCGGATGTAGCCACGGATGTAATTTATTTCATCCGTGGTTGTGAATCATGTCGCAATCTTTGCCTAAGCGGTAGTACCGCTGCCGAAGCGATAGTACCGCTCAGCCAGCGGTAGTACCGCAACTCATGCGCGGTACTACCGCTCTCTGCGGGCTGAAACCTCCAATAACGGTTGGATTTGTCCCCCCACTATATATAGGGGGTCTTCTTCTCCAAGAAGACTTACCTCTTCCCCCACTACTCCATTGTTGCTCCAAAAGCTCCATTTCCGCCCGATCTCTCTCCCTAGCCAATCAAACTTGTTGATTTGCTCGGGATTGCTTGAGGAGGCATCGATCTACACTTCCACCAAGAGATATTTGATTCTCCCCACTAATCCCTTGCGGATCTTGTTACTCTTGGGTGTTTGAGCACCCTAGACGGTTGAGGTCACCTCGAAGCCATATTCCATTGTGGTGAAGCTTCGTGGTTTGTTGGGAGCCTCCAAGTTGTGGAGATTGCCCCAACCTTGTTTGTAAAGGTTCGGTTGCCGCCTTCAAGGGCACCACTAGTGGAATCACGGCACCTTGCATCGTGTGAGGGCGTGAGGAGAATACGGTGGCCCTAGTGGCTTCTTGGGGAGCATTGTGCCTCCTGTTGGAAATATGCCCTAGAGGCAATAATAAAAGAGTTATTATTATATTTCCTTGTTCATGATAATCGTTTATTATCCATGCTATAATTGTATTGATTGGAAACTCAAATACATGTGTGGATGAATAGACAGACTTTGTGTCCCTAGTGAGCCTCTACAGGACTAGCTCGTTGATCAAAGATGACCGCGGTTTCCAGGTCATAGACATGAGTTGTCATTTGATAACGGGATCACATCATTAGGAGAATGATGTGATGGACGAGACCCAAACGTTAACATAGCTTTTGATCGTGTCAGTTATCGCTATAGTTTTCTGCATGTCAAGTATAAGTTCCTATGACCATGAGATCATGTAACTCACTGACACCGTAGGGGTGCTTTGTGTGTACCAAACGTCGCAACGTAACTGGGTGACTATAAAGGTACTCTACAGGTATCTCCGAGGGTGTCTGTTGAGTTGACATGGATCGAGACTGGGATTTGTCACTCCGTGTGACGGAGAGGTATCTCCGGGCCCACTCGGTAATACGTCATCTCAATGAGCTCAAAGTGACTAAGTGGTTGGTCACGGGATTATGTATTACGGTAACGAGTAAAGAGACTTGCCGGTAACGAGATTGAACTAGGTATAGAGATACCGACGATCGAATCTCGGGCAAGTAACATACCGACGAGACAAAGGGAACTGTATACGGGATTGCCTGAATCCTTGACATCGTGGTTCATCCGATGAGATCATCGAGAAACATGTGGGAACCAATATGGGTATCCAGATCCCGCTATTGGTTATTGACCTGGGAGTGTCTCGGTCATGTCTACATGGTTTCCGAACCCGCAGGGTCTACACACTTAACGTTCGGTGACGCTAGGGTTGTTAGTGAGAAAAGTGCATGGTTACCGAAGGTTGTTCGGAGTCCCGGATGAGATCCCGGACGTGACGAGGGTCTCCGGAATGGTCCGGAGACGAAGATTGATATATAGGATGAAAGGTTTCGGAGTCCGGAAGTGTTCCGGGGAGCATCGGGAAATCGGCGGAGTACCGGAAGGGGGTTTCGGGGGGTCCGGAAGTAGTTCTGGGCCTATTGGGCCACAAGGGGGAACACCACAGCCCTCAAGGGGCTGTGCGCCCCCCCTGGGCCCTCTCCTTGTGCGCCAAGGGGGGTGGACCCCTCTAGGGTGGCCGCACCCCCTAAGCCTTGGGGGGCAAGGCACCTAGGGGGGGAAACCCTAGGGCCTGCCTGGCCGCCGCCCCCTCCCCTTGCCCTGGCCGCCGGCCCCCTAGGGGAAACCCTAGGGCGCCCCCCTCTCCTCCTTCCCCCTATATATAGAGGGGTAGAGGGAGGGCAGCCAACACACACAATTGTGCCTCGGTGCTGCCCTCCCTCTCCCGTAACATCTTCTTCTCCCGCGGTGCTTAGGCGAAGCCCTGCTGGAAATCCTCTCCACCATCACCACCACGCCGTCGTGCTGCCGGTTCTCCATCAACCTGTCCTCCACCCCTTGCTGGATCAAGAAGGAGGAGACGTCCCCGAGCCGTATGTGTGAAGAACGCGGAGGCACCGTTGCTTCGGTGCTAGGATCTTCAGCGATCTGAATCGCGGCGAGTACGACTCCATCATCCGCGTTCATAACGCTTCCGCTTAGCGATCTACAAGGGTACGTAGATCCAACTCTCCTCTCGTAGTAGCATCTACTAGATTGATCTTGGTGAACGGTAGGAAAATTTTTGTTTCCCATGCAACGTTCCCCTACAGTGGCATCATGAGCTAGGATCTTGCGTAGATGCTTTCTCGAGTAGAACACAAAAGGGTTTGTGGCGTTGATGTTTAAATTGCTGCCCTCCTTAGTCTTTCTTGATTCAACGGTATTATGGGATGAAGCGGCCCGGACCAACTTTACATGTCCACGTACATGAGACCGGTTCCATCGACAGACATGTGACTTTTGTTGCATAAGATGGCTGGCGGGTGTCTGTCTCTCCTATCTTAGTTGAATCGGAATAGAACAAGGCGGTCCTTGTAGAAGGTTAAATAGCAACTTGAATATCACCGTTGTGGTTTTGCGTAGGTAAGAAGCGTTCTTGCTAGATACCCATAGCAGCCACGTAAAACATGCAACAACAAATTAGAGGACGTCTAACTTGTTTTTGCAGGGTATGTATGTGATATGATATGGCCAATGACATGATGAGATATATTTTGATGTATGAGATGATCATGTTGTAATAGTTAATATCGACTTGCATGTCGATGCATACGGCAACCGGCAGGAGCCATACGTTCGCATACAACGGGTGCAAGCCAGTTTTGCACATGCAGAACACTCGGGTTAGACTTGACGAGCCTAGCATGTACAGACATGGCCTCGGAACACGGAGGACCGAAAGGTCGAGCATGAGTCATATAGTAGATATGATCAACATGTTGATGTTCACCATTGACACCACCTCATCTCACGTGATGATCGGACTTGGGTTGGTGAATTTGGATCATGTCACGCTCGAATGACCGGAGGGATGTCAATTTGAGTGGGAGTTATAATTAATTTGATTAGGTAATAACTCACTTATCATGAACAATAGTCTAAAATGTCTTTGCAAATTTTTGGTTGTAGATGGCTCGCGCAGTAGCTCCCCTGAATTTTAATGCGTTCCTAGAGAAAGCTAAACTGAAAGATGACGGGAGCAACTTTGTGGACTGGCTCCGCAATCTGAGGATCATCCTCACAGCTGCCCAAAAGGTTTATGTCCTAAATGCACCGCTAGGTGACCCCCCCGCTCCTACAGCCCCTGCGGACGTTTTGAACGTCTGGCAGACACGTTCGGATGACTATTCGATGGTGCAGTGTGCCATGTTGTACGGCTTGGAAGGAGGACTTCAAAGGCGTTTTGAACGTCATGGTGCATATGAGATGTACACGGAGTTGAAGTTCATCTTTGAAAAGAATGCTAAGATCGAGAGGTATGAGACCACCGATAAATTCTTTGCTTGCAAGATGGAGGAGAATTCGTCTGTCAGTGAGCACTTACTGAAGATGTCTGGGTACTATACCCGCATAGCTGATCTGGGACTTGTGTTCCCGGATGAGGCTATCATTGACAGAATTCTCCAGTCACTCCCTCCAAGCTACAAGAGCTTCGTGCAGCAGTATAACATGCAAGGGATGAACAAGACCATCGCCGAGCTGTTTTCGATGCTGAAAGTCGCTGAGGCAGACATCCAGAAGGAGTATCAAGTGTTGATGGTCAATAAAACCACCAGTTTCAAGAAGAATGGCAAGGGCAAGAAGGGTAACTCTAAGAAGGGTGGCAAAGCAGTTGCTAATCCAGTGAAGAAACCCAAGGCTGGGCCCAAGCCAGAGACTGAGTGTTTCTATTGCAAGGGGAACGGCCACTGGAAGCGGAACTGCCCCAAGTATCTGGCGGACAAGAAGGGGGCCAACAACAACAAAGGTATATGTGATATACATTTTATTGATGTGTACCTTACCAACTCTCGTTGTAGTGCCTGGGTATTTGATACCGGTTCGGTTGCTCACATTTGCAACTCTAAACAGGAACTGCGGAATAAACGGAGGCTGGCGAAGGACGAAGTGACGATGCGCGTGGGAAATGGTTCCAAGGTTGATGTGATCGCCGTCGGCACGCTCGCTCTTCGATTACCATCGGGATTAGTTATGAACCTGAATAATTGTTATTTAGTGCCTGCGTTAAGCATGAACATTATATCTGGATCTTGTTTATTGCGAGACGGTTACTCATTTAAGTCAGAGAATAATGGTTGTTCTATTTATATGAGTAATATCTTTTATGGTCATGCACCCGAAGTTAGGGGTTTATTCTTATTGAATCTCGATAGTGATGATACACATGTTCATAACATTGATGCCAAAAGATGTAGAGTAGATAATGATAATACCACTTTCTTGTGGCACTGCCGTCTCGGTCATATCGGCGTAAAACGCATGAGGAAGCTCCATGCTGATGGACTTTTTGAGTCTCTTGATTTTGAATCACTTGACACGTGCGAGCCGTGCCTCATGGGCAAGATGACAAGGACCCCGTTTTCAGGGACAATGGAACGGGCGAGTGACTTATTGGAAATCATACATACTGATGTGTGCGGTCCGATGAGTGTAACGGCGCGCGGTGGATATCGTTATTTTCTCACCTTCACTGACGACTTAAGTAGATATGGGTATATTTACTTGATGAAGCATAAGTCTGAAACTTTTGAAAAGTTCAAGCAATTTCAGAGTGAAGTTGAAAATCATCGTAACAAGAAGATCAAGTTCCTACGATCTGATCGAGGGGGAGAATATCTGAGTTATGAGTTTGGTGATCACTTAAGAAAATGTGGAATTGTTTCACAGTTGACGCCACCTGGAACACCACAGCGTAATGGTGTGTCCGAACGTCGTAACCGAACCCTATTAGATATGGTGCGTTCTATGATGTCTCTTGCCGATTTGCCACTATCGTTTTGGGGATATGCGTTAGAGACAGCTGCATTCACTTTAAATAGGGCTCCATCTAAGTCCGTTGAGACAACACCGTATGAACTGTGGTTTGGTAAGAAACCTAAGTTGTCTTTTCTCAAGGTTTGGGGTTGCGATGCTTATGTCAAAAGGCTTCAGCCAGAAAAGCTCGAACCCAAAGCGGACAAATGTGTCTTCATAGGATACCCAAAAGAAACTGTTGGGTACACCTTCTATCTCAGATCCGAGGGCAAAGTGTTTGTCGCTAAGAACGGGTCCTTTCTCGAGAAGGAGTTTCTCTCGAAAGAATTGAGTGGGAGGAAGGTAGAACTTGATGAGGTTATTGAACCTCTGCTTCAACCAGAGAGTAGCGCAGCACAGAAAGATGTTTTTGTGGAGCCTACAGAGGTTGAAGAGGAAGCCAATGATGATGATCAAGAAGC
>LR738712.1:840337985-840351228 GCA_902687465.1 Secale cereale | reverse complement strand
ACGGAGGACCGAAAGGTCGAGCATGAGTCATATAGTAGATATGATCAACATGTTGATGTTCACCATTGACACCACCTCATCTCACGTGATGATCGGACTTGGGTTGGTGAATTTGGATCATGTCACGCTCGAATGACCGGAGGGATGTCAATTTGAGTGGGAGTTATAAATAATTTGATTAGGTAATAACTCACTTATCATGAACAATAGTCTAAAATGTCTTTGCAAATTTTTGGTTGTAGATGGCTCGCGCAGTAGCTCCCCTGAATTTTAATGCGTTCCTAGAGAAAGCTAAACTGAAAGATGATGGGAGCAACTTTGTGGACTGGCTCCGCAATCTGAGGATCATCCTCACAGCTGCCCAAAAGGTTTATGTCCTAAATGCACCGCTGGGTGAACCCCCCGCTCCTGGAGCCTCTGCGGACGTTATGAACGTCTGGCAGACGCGTTCGGATGACTATTCGATAGTGCAATGTGCCATGTTGTACGGCTTGGAAGGAGGACTTCAAAGGCGTTTTGAACGTCATGGTGCATATGAGATGTACACGGAGTTGAAGTTTATCTTTGAAAAGAATGCTAAGATCGAGAGGTATGAGACCACCGATAAATTCTTTGCTTGTAAGATGGAGGAGAATTCGTCTGTCAGTGAGCACTTGCTGAAGATGTCTGGGTACTATACCCGCATAGCTGATCTGGGACTTGTGTTCCCGGATGAGGCTATCATTGACAGAATTCTCCAGTCACTCCCTCCAAGCTACAAGAGCTTCGTGCAGCAGTACAACATGCAAGGGATGAATAAAACCATCGCCGAGCTGTTTTCAATGCTGAAAGTCGCTGAGGCAGACATCCAAAAGGAGTATCAAGTGTTGATGGTCAATAAAACCACCAGTTTCAAGAAGAATGGCAAGGGCAAGAAGGGTAACTCTAAGAAGGGTGGCAAAGCAGTTGCTAATCCAGTGAAGAAACCCAAGGCCGGACCCAAGCCAGAGACTGAGTGTTTCTATTGCAAGGGGAACGGCCACTGGAAGCGGAACTGCCCCAAGTATCTGGCGGACAAGAAGGGGGCCAACAACAACAAAGGTATATGTGATATACATGTTATTGATGTGTACCTTACCAACTCTCGTTGTAGTGCCTGGGTATTTGATACCGGTTCGGTTGCTCACATTTGCAACTCTAAACAGGAACTGCGGAATAAACGGAGGCTGGCGAAGGACGAAGTGACGATGCGCGTGGGAAATGGTTCCAAGGTTGATGTGATCGCCGTCGGCACGCTCGCTCTTCGATTACCATCGGGATTAGTTATGAACCTGAATAATTGTTATTTAGTGCCTGCGTTAAGCATGAACATTATATCTGGATCTTGTTTATTGCGAGACGGTTACTCATTTAAGTCAGAGAATAATGGTTGTTCTATTTATATGAGTAATATCTTTTATGGTCATGCACCCGAAGTTAGGGGTTTATTCTTATTGAATCTCGATAGTGATGATACACATGTTCATAACATTGATGCCAAAAGATGTAGAATAGATAATGATAATACCACTTTCTTGTGGCACTGCCGTCTCGGTCATATCGGCGTGAAACGCATGAGGAAGCTCCATGCTGATGGACTTTTGGAGTCTCTTGATTTTGAATCACTTGACACGTGCGAGCCGTGCCTCATGGGCAAGATGACAAGGACCCCGTTTTCAGGGATAATGGAACGGGCAAGTGACTTATTGGAAATCATACATACTGATGTGTGCGGTCCGATGAGTGTAACGGCGCGCGGTGGATATCGTTATTTTCTCACCTTCACTGACGACTTAAGTAGATATGGGTATATTTACTTGATGAAGCATAAGTCTGAAACTTTTGAAAAGTTCAAGCAATTTCAGAGTGAAGTTGAAAATCATCGTAACAAGAAGATCAAGTTCCTACGATCTGATCGAGGGGGAGAATATCTGAGTTATGCGTTTGGTGATCACTTAAGAAAATGTGGAATTGTTTCACAGTTGACGCCACCTGGAACACCACAGCGTAATGGTGTGTCCGAACGTCGTAATCGAACCCTATTAGATATGGTACGTTCTATGATGTCTCTTGCCGATTTGCCACTATCGTTTTGGGGATATGCGTTAGAGACAGCTGCATTCACTTTAAATAGGGCTCCATCTAAGTCCGTTGAGACAACACCGTATGAACTGTGGTTTGGTAAGAAACCTAAGTTGTCTTTTCTCAAGGTTTTGGGTTGCGATGCTTATGTCAAAAGGCTTCAGCCAGAAAAGCTCGAACCCAAAGCGGACAAATGTGTCTTCATAGGATACCCAAAAGAAACAGTTGGGTACACCTTCTATCTCAGATCCGAGGGCAAAGTGTTTGTCGCTAAGAACGGGTCCTTTCTCGAGAAAGAGTTTCTCTCGAAAGAATTGAGTGGGAGGAAGGTAGAACTTGATGAGGTTATTGAACCTCTGCTTCAACCAGAAAGTAGCGCAGCGCAGAAAGATGTTTTTGTGGAGCCTGCAGAGGTTGAAGAGGAAGCCAATGATGATGATCAAGGAGCTTCTAATCAAGTTACTACCGAACCTCGTAGGTCGACAAGGGTACGCACTGCACCTGAGTGGTATGGTAACCCTGTCTTGGAGGTCATGTTGTTAGACAACGGTGAACCTACGAGCTATGGAGAAGCGATGGTGGGCCCGGATTCCGACAAATGGTTAGAGGCCATGAAATCCGAGATGGGATCCATGTATGAAAACAAAGTATGGACTTTGGAAGTATTACCTGAAGGGCGGAAGGCCATTCAGAATAAATGGATTTTTAAGAGGAAGACGGACGCTGACGGTAATGTCACCGTGTATAAAGCTCGACTTGTGGCAAAGGGTTTTTCACAAGTTCAAGGGATTGACTACGATGAGACTTTCTCACCTGTAGCGATGCTTAAATCCGTCCGAATCATGTTAGCAATAGCTGCATATTTCGATTATGAAATTTGGCAGATGGATGTCAAAACAGCGTTCCTTAACGGTTTTCTTAAGGAAGAGTTGTATATGATGCAACCGGAGGGTTTTGTCGATCCAGAGAATGCTGACAAAGTATGCAAGCTCCAGCGTTCCATTTATGGGCTGGTGCAAGCATCTCGGAGTTGGAATCTTCGCTTTGATGAGGTGATCAAAGCGTTTGGGTTTATACAAGTCTACAATGAAGCTTGTATTTACAAGAAAGTGAGTGGGAGCTCTATAGCGTTTCTAATATTATATGTGGATGACATATTGCTGATTGGAAACAATATAGAATTTTTGGATAGCGTGAAGGGGTATTTGAACAAGAGTTTTTCGATGAAAGATCTCGGTGAAGCTGCTTTCATATTGGGCATCAAGATCTATAGAGATAGATCAAGACGCTTGATAGGACTTTCACAAAGCACATACCTTGATAAAGTTTTGAAGAAGTTCAAAATGGATCAATCCAAGCAGGGGTTCTTGCCGGTATTGCAAGGTACAAAGTTGAGTAAGACTCAATGCCCAGTGACTGCAGAAGATAGAGAAAAGATGAGTGTCGTCCCCTATGCTTCAGCCATAGGCTCTATCATGTATGCAATGCTGTGCACAAGACCAGATGTCAGCCTTGCCATAAGTATGGCCGGAAGGTTTCAAAGTAATCCTGGTATGGATCACTGGACAGCGGTCAAGAATATCCTAAAGTACCTGAAAAGGACTAAGGATATGTTTCTCGTTTATGGAGGTGATCAAGAGCTCGTCGTAAAGGGTTACGTCGATGCAAGCTTTGACACTGATCCGGATGACTCTAAGTCTCAAACCGGATACGTATATATTCTCAACGGGGGAGCGGTAAGCTGGTGCAGTTCCAAGCAGAGCGTGGTAGCTGATTCTACATGTGAAGCGGAGTATATAGCTGCCTCGGAGGCGGCAAAGGAAGGTGTCTGGATGAAGGAGTTCATGACAGATCTTGGAATTGTGCCTAGTGCACTGAACCCAATGACTCTGTTCTGTGACAACACTGGTGCCATTGCTCTAGCCAAGGAACCAAGGTTTCACAAGAGGACCAGACACATAAAGCGACGCTTCAATTCCATCCGCGATTCGGTCAAGGAGGAGGACATAAACATTTGCAAAGTACACACGGATTTGAATGTTGCAGATCCGTTGACTAAGCCTCTTCCACGGGCTAAGCACGATCAACACCAAGACTCTATGGGTGTTAGATTCATTACCTTGTAATGCTAGATTATTGACTCTAGTGCAAGTGGGAGACTGTTGGAAATATGCCCTAGAGGCAATAATAAAAGAGTTATTATTATATTTCCTTGTTCATGATAATCGTTTATTATCCATGCTATAAATGTATTGATTGGAAACTCGAATACACGTGTGGATGAATAGACAGACTTAGTGTCCCTAGTGAGCCTCTACAGGACTAGCTCGTTGATCAAAGATGACCGCGGTTTCCAGGTCATAGACATGAGTTGTCATTTGATAACGGGATCACATCATTAGGAGAATGATGTGATGGACGAGACCCAAACGTTAACATAGCTTTTGATCGTGTCAGTTATCGCTATAGTTTTCTGCATGTCAAGTATAAGTTCCTATGACCATGAGATCATGTAACTCACTGACACCGTAGGGGTGCTTTGTGTGTACCAAACGTCGCAACGTAACTGGGTGACTATAAAGGTACTCTACAGGTATCTCCGAGGGTGTCTGTTGAGTTGACATGGATCGAGACTGGGATTTGTCACTCCGTGTGACGGAGAGGTATCTCCGGGCCCACTCGGTAATACGTCATCTCAATGAGCTCAAAGTGACTAAGTGGTTGGTCACGGGATTATGTATTACGGTAACGAGTAAAGAGACTTGCCGGTAACGAGATTGAACTAGGTATAGAGATACCGACGATCGAATCTCGGGCAAGTAACATACCGACGAGACAAAGGGAACTGTATACGGGATTGCCTGAATCCTTGACATCGTGGTTCATCCGATGAGATCATCGAGAAACATGTGGGAACCAATATGGGTATCCAGATCCCGCTATTGGTTATTGACCTGGGAGTGTCTCGGTCATGTCTACATGGTTTCCGAACCCGCAGGGTCTACACACTTAACGTTCGGTGACGCTAGGGTTGTTAGTGAGAAAAGTGCATGGTTACCGAAGGTTGTTCGGAGTCCCGGATGAGATCCCGGACGTGACGAGGGTCTCCGGAATGGTCCGGAGACGAAGATTGATATATAGGATGAAAGGTTTCGGAGTCCGGAAGTGTTCCGGGGAGCATCGGGAAATCGGCGGAGTACCGGAAGGGGGTTTCGGGGGGTCCGGAAGTAGTTCTGGGCCTATTGGGCCACAAGGGGGAACACCACAGCCCTCAAGGGGCTGTGCGCCCCCCCTGGGCCCTCTCCTTGTGCGCCAAGGGGGGTGGACCCCTCTAGGGTGGCCGCACCCCCTAAGCCTTGGGGGGCAAGGCACCTAGGGGGGGAAACCCTAGGGCCTGCCTGGCCGCCGCCCCCTCCCCTTGCCCTGGCCGCCGGCCCCCTAGGGGAAACCCTAGGGCGCCCCCCTCTCCTCCTTCCCCCTATATATAGAGGGGTAGAGGGAGGGCAGCCAACACACACAATTGTGCCTCGGTGCTGCCCTCCCTCTCCCGTAACATCTTCTTCTCCCGCGGTGCTTAGGCGAAGCCCTGCTGGAAATCCTCTCCACCATCACCACCACGCCGTCGTGCTGCCGGTTCTCCATCAACCTCTCCTCTACCCCTTGCTGGATCAAGAAGGAGGAGACGTCCCCGAGCCGTACGTGTGAAGAACGCGGAGGCACCGTTGCTTCGGTGCTAGGATCTTCAGCGATCTGAATCGCGGCGAGTACGACTCCATCATCCGCGTTCATAACGCTTCCGCTTAGCGATCTACAAGGGTACGTAGATCCAACTCTCCTCTCGTAGTAGCATCTACTAGATTGATCTTGGTGAACGGTAGGAAAATTTTTGTTTCCCATGCAACGTTCCCCTACACCTCCACACCGCTCCAACGGAGACGTACTTCCCCTCAAAGGGAAGGAACTTCGGAAACACATCCTCGTCTCCTCCGGTTCTACTTGTGGTTATTTCTTACCTTTACTCTTGCATGCTTTACTTGTTTAATTCCTATAGCATGCATGTGTAGTTGTTGTGCTTCTTTACATTAGTTGTCTTCATAGTAGATTATCTAGACAACTTATTTTGTCGCCTAATTTTAAGTGGTTAAGAAAAGCTAAAAATTGTTAGTTGCCTATTCACCCCCCCCCCTCTAGTCAACCATATTGATCCTTTCAGCTGGGCAATTGACAGGACCATGTGCGCAAACCAATGCTGACTACATTGCAAGAAAGGTAGAGGTTCAAAGCATGGGCGGTACGCCAAAGTAAGTAGACCGAAATCCATCAATATCTACTACTAATCATCCACCTTGAGATATCTATCCAGAACATCTCGCTGGTATTAAGTTGCGAGCCCCACCCATAGTGTAAACTCAAAGCAACAGACAACTGCATTAAAAGAACTTTGCGTAAAGTAAACAATCCTTGCACCCGCGGGCACAAGCACCGTTGTTTTCCCCCTTGTGGCAACAGCACATCCCCTAGACTCATGTTTCTGTCACTCAAACTAGTCATCGAGGGGCATGAACCCACAATCAAGCATAACGTTCCCTCTTGGAGTCACTACCTACTACTTGGCCAAAGAAATAAATAACAACGGAGAACATGCAAGAATTACTTACGAACATAAATATAAAAGAGGTGAATCAAATATATTACTCAAACACAATCTGAACATAATCTCATAATCCATCGGATCCCAGCAAACTCATCATAGCAACAGCATAAGGATTACATATGTGCCTCGATCATGTAGGGCAGCTCACGAGGACTAATTAGTGAAGCACAAGAACGGGAGGAGAACATCACATAGCTACTGGTCATGGACCCATGGTCCAAGGGAGACTATTCACAACTCATCCGGGAGGCGTCCATGGTGGTGGAGAAGCTCCCGGTGGTGATCCTCCCCTCCGGCAGGGTGCCGGGAAGAGTTCTCCTGGTGCTCCCGATCTTGGAAGCGGCGGCGGCGGCGGAACAGAGATGAGATCGCGAAAAAGAGTTCCTCTTTCGAGGGTTTCGGGAGATGCTTTAAATATATGCCAAAGAGGGGCATCGGAGGAGCCTCGGGGGGCCCAGGCGCCCCCCCGGCGCAGCCCGGGGGGGGGGGGGCGCCGCCAGGGCGCCTGGAGCCCTGGTGGCCCCTCCCGGCTGTCCTTCGGGTGCACGGTAGTTTCTGGAACGCTGATTTTTTATATAATTTTTCTGGATTTTTCCTGGCAGTTCTCGTAATGTGAAAACCTGAAATACAAAAACAGCCGAAAACAGAAACTGGCACTGGGGTGCACTGAGTTAATAGGTTAGTCCAAATATGATCAAAAGTGTATGGAAGTGTATAAATATCATAGCAATATCACCCAAAAGAGGCATGGAGCAAGCAGAAATTATAGATACGTTTTGGACGTATCAACCTGCTCCGGACCAACGTCGCCGCGAAGAAGAGGAACACCGACATGGCTTTTCTAATGGGCGGGACGGACATGCTCCAGAACAACGACGAGAAGCTCAAGGCGTTGTACATGGTGGAGCGTAGCCTCATCCTGAACCAGCTGCAGACGACGCCGACGACGCCAACTCCCGCGCCCACGGCCACACCGACGCCAAGCCCGAGTGATGACGCCTCCACGTCGTCGCCCAGCAATACCGAAGCCGCGCCGACACCGCCCAGCACCGAAGCAGCTCCGATACCGCCGAGCCCGCGCACGCCGACTCCGCCAACGCCTGGAGCCGACCCCGCCGAGTGATTTGTTGCGCACGCGAACTTGCGGCGCTCTGTTTTTGTAACGCCAGACTACATCCGATCGCCGGATTTGTGGCGTCTTTTGTGAGCGGGAACTACCAAGTTCAAATTTCTCGCATCCTGGGGCCGGCGCATGGGGGCGTGACTGGGAGCTAGGTCGCCCCCAGGGGCCGAGCTAGCGCCGGTTCGCCCCCAGGCCGCTCTTTTTAGCAGCCCTGGGGGCCGAACGGCTGGAGATGCTCTAACATAGGTCCAACATCATTCAAACATAGTTCTAACATAGGTCCAACATCATCCAACAGAAATACAACATTATTCATAAATAGCGTTGGGGCTTCTGTCTGTTCCTTGAGCTTCTTGCCATCACTTTGCTCCTCGTGCACCTTGTGCTCATCGCTTCTTCTCTTCTCCTCTTGGTTGTCAGTACCTTGCTCATCACTTTGCTCCCTGAGATGTTGCACCGTCATCCTAGGCTGCTCAAGCACATCAATTTGCAGCCTCACGTGAAAATTATCTTTCTCTTTATGCCTAGCAAACATGGTAGCCATCTCTTCATCATTACTAACTGTCAACCATTTCTTTTCCCCATAATAGTATTTGTATACCACTTCATCACGCAAACCCCAAGGATATTGACTACAAATTACCTCCCTAAATTGTCTGAAACTGCAATTACTAGCCATTGGCAACCGATAATCGAAACCTCCTTGGTATTTCTTCTTATCCTTTGCATCGAACATGTATCGGTCCCTTCTAATGTGCAACAAGAAAGCAAACCACAACTCCATCCTAACCGACGAAAAACAGAGACGCAATCAGCACACTAATTGGGCAAACCTACTCGAATCGACTGTTCAAATGCACAACTAAGCTCAATCTAAACAGGAGGCGCGACTTACCCCTCGGGAACCCAATCGTGGACGCGGCGGATCTCCGGCCTGTTGCTTGCCTCGCCAAATACTCCAGGGTCGCCGCTGCTCGCCATTTCGCCCTGGGGTTCTTCCTCCTAGTTCAAACAGCTCCAACAGCCCCCCACCTTTGAGCGCTCCGGCCGGGCGCACGGAAGGAGGCCGAGCCGCGGGTCGAGCAGGTGGCGGGTGTCCCACACGTGGCGTCACAGGAAGGTGACGAGCGTCGCGGGTAGCGGTGGAGCGTCGGCGTAGGACGGTAGCGGTGGAGCAGGCCGTGCAGCTGGTGGCGGGGCAGGTGCTGGCCGCGGCGCAGGTTCAGGCGGCGGCGCGGGCCGGCCGGCCAGCGGATGAACAGAGTGGGCGTCGATTTGGCCGGCTAGAATCCTACGAATTATTTGGGGATTTTGTTGCACGGGCCCACATGTCAGCTCCGGACCGACGTCCATGCGGTCCCACGTGTAAGCTCCGGACCCACAACCTCTAACGCCGGCGGACGGAATGGACTCAAATCTGGACGTTTGGCCTCTTCGTAGTATCTGTGCATGGACTAGGGGCAAAACTGGGGACAATTTGCATCTAAGGACAAAACTGAGCACACGAACACCACCGAGGGCAAAAGGATAATTAACCCTCTAATTTATGATGAGGGGGGAATTTAGAGTAGTGATTGCTCTGACATACACACACATGAGTGCGTTAATGCTTGGTGTATTATAGCTGCGGTTTGGCCTCTTCTCGTAGTATGCTGCCTTTTACCGGTTCCATGTTTAAGGAAAAAACAGTACGCAGATTTTTGAATTTGTTCTGGTTTAGATTTTAGAGGGCGAACCGAGTTGCTTCTTTAACGTTTACCGCACGAACCGAGTCCATGTAGTGCTGGAGCTGCACCAACTACCATGCAAATCCAAAACACGTAAAACATGATTGATTTCCTTTCTATTAATGGTTCACATAAACACGCAGCACCTGACAAACATGATACAGCCGGCCAAGTGATAAAAGATGCATAAATATATACTGTGATTATTGTACGCATCTACCAGCTATATGCATGTAGCTGCCTTTCATTCCTAATCTAATGGAAAGTCAACTTGGGCTGCTATACATACCTCAGCGTTGATATGACTAACAATTGTACTCCCTCCGTCCTAAAATAAGCGACTCAAAAGTGACTCAACTTTGTACAATTTTAGTGCAAAGTTGAGTCACTTATTTTGGGACGGAGGAAGTAAACTAAGATCATACAACTGGAACGCTGTCAGCCCAATCAGATGGTTCTAATTTTTTTTGGCAAATATTAAAAAAAAATACCATACCACACACAGTCTGGTGTACACCTTGTTGTGACATCTTTCAGGTGCCTTGTACACTAAAGAGAGTATAAGTGTGTCTTGCTATATAATGAACCTTTCTCTAGTCCTTTATACTATGTGTGTGCGTCTAACTCCTTCTCATCCCCGCCTCCCTCCTCTGGTCCCCTGCCACCGCCGGGGACGACAGGACAAAGCCCGAGCGAGGCTCAGCGGCGGCCTTCTTCTCAGTTCTGTAGTCGCACCTGCAAGTGCCGGCCGGCCATGTTTTAGCTGCTCAACCTCCAGTTCGGCTTCGGATCGCGATGGCGCTCCTGGTCTTGATCTGCATCCACGTGGACGCCCGGGGTGGCAACCCTGGGCTTGGCGGTGGTGGTCATCTCCTCCGTCGGATGTGGTCCGACTGAGGATGGGTGGTCGGATCTTGAGATTCATCGTCTAGTCCCGGGTGCGAATCGGGGAGGCATAGTTGCCGCTGAAAACCGAGTAGACATCGGGTGATGGCGACGTTCTGCACCGTTACCTTGATGAAGGTCTCATCGTGTAACTACTATCGACCCACTCGTGCGGCTCCGGGGTAACCCTAGGATCTGGTTTTCCAGATCGGACGATGGTGGCACTGCGGTGTCGTTTCTCACTTGGGGGCATTGTGGCACTGCGGTTTTCCAGATGTCAAGTTATGCCGGGCCGACGGGTGCTACACTATGTCATGCCTATTCTACAGGTGCTGCACACGATAGATCTTCCAAAGACTTCAAGTTGTGTCGGCTGGTGGTACTTGGTGGCATGTTGCTGTGGTGTACCGGCAGCGGCCACGACGTGTTCATGCGCAGGGAGGTGGTGTCGTTGGACACCGTGGGGCATCGATGAATGCGGATCTCTTTCCTGAAGATGAGCCGGCGGTTCAATGATGATGGCGGCTTCTAAAATGTGTGCACGCGGTATGCGTTTTAGGTTTGTTGCACCGGTTGTAGGTTCCAATATGTTATGCGAATGGATCGGCGACGACGCCAGTTTTAGATATGGGGAGTGAGAGCACTCCACGTTTATCGAGTTTGTAGGCGTGAGTGCTGGCTTCGGGTGGCTTGATGTATATTCTTATCAGACCTTTATTGAATAATTAATAAAGATTGTTGTATGCATCGATTAATGCATAGGTCAGAGTTTTAACCATCTTTTCTATAAAAAAAACACTCCTCACGCTTGACGATGGAACTTTGCAACAATTTTTCCAAGGAAAAACACTTTGCACCCGTTTGTGTTTCGAAGGGTGCGCTCAGTCAACTTTTTTCTTTTTTTACACTTGATTGATACTACAAGCGCTTTGAGGGTTGCCCGTTATGCGTACAGAGCGTGCTGACGGGCACCTTGGGTCTGCCCATTGCGATGGTGGGCGCATGGAGCACGGCGACGGGCGCCTTGGTATGGACGCAGCAAGTTGAAAGCGCTTAGAGCGCGTCAACAGGCGCCTTGTGGCTTGCTCATTTTGATGTTAGGTACACGGAGCACAGCGACGGGTGCCTTGGGATGAACCCAAGAGGTTGAATCGGTTAGAGCATGACAACGGGCAAATTGAGGGTTGCCCATTTTGATATGAGGCGCATAGAGCTTGCCAACAGGAGTCTTGGGGGTTGTCCATTTCAATGTTAGGCACATGGAGCGTGGCGATGGGCGTCATGGGTTTTGTCCATTTCAATGTTAGGTGCATGGAGGGCTGTGTGGGGCTCCTTGGGGTTACCCATTTCAATGATAGACACAAAGAGAGTGTGGCGACGGGCTCCTTGGGATGGACCCAACAGGTTGAAGTGCACAGACCGTGACAGCTACTCCCTCTGTTCGGAATTACTTGTCGCAGAAATGGATGTATCTAGACATATTTTAGTTCTAGACACGTTCATTTCCGAGACAAGTAATTCCGAACGGAGGGAGTAGCTCGTTGGGACCGGCCCAACATTTTGCAGGCACACATAGAGCGCTGACTGGCATGTTGGGATGGACACAACAGGTCAGAGACGCACGGAGCGCAGTGACCGGCACCTTTTGTTTGTTCGCAAAGAGCAAGCGGACGGAGTGGCACGAAGAGAGCCCCCATGTGTTTGCTTGCACAAAGCAAGCCCGTTGGCTTTGTGCACATGGAGTGCGGGGGCTGGCCACTTCTGTTTGTTCACATGGAGCGAGTCGGGTTGCACCGTGTGTTATACCCAATAGGCAACATGTCACAAAGCTGCAAGAAGAAGATAGATGTGCAAGGAGCAAATCCTCATATAATCATAGAATGTCAAACAAGAGGGTTGCTCGGGGTGTGCCCAGTAGAAAGCTTAGTATATATGATCATTAAGTCAAGGTTACCAGTATAAATACGAAAACCAGTGTAGAAATGAAACCTGACTTTGTGGTTTGTGAAGTTTGGTACTTCCGCGCGTTCAACGTAGTACTCCCTCCATTATCAAATATAAGTCTTTCTTGAGATTTCAACAAATGACTACGAAGCAAAATGAGTAAATCTACATTCTAAAATATGTCTATATTCATCCGTATGTTGTAGTCCATTTGAAATGTCTAAAAAGACTTATATGTAGGAATGGATGGAGTACTTGCGTAGGTTTACGGTATTCTATCTTCTCTTGAGCTTCTCGCCTTCTAGTGCTTGGATTCGGAAGGAAGTTGGGCATGACTGACTGATGACTTCATATGGTCGTCCTTCCCACTTGGAGTTGAGCTTCCCATCGGCTTCGGGATTGCTGGCTTTCATCACCCACACTACGGTCTGGTCGGAGCTGCTAGCGTGATCTCTTGATGACCCCACATTCCTCGGAGGGGTCATGGCACCTCCCATGTATGTATTTAGTAGAACAATGATGGTCCCTTGATACGTCCAAAACGTATCTATAATTTCTGCTTGCTCCATGCCACTTTTGGGTGATATTGCTATGATATTCATACACTTCCATACACTTTTGATCATATTTGGACTAACCTACTAATCCAGTGCACCCCGGTGCCAGTTTCTGTTTTCGGCTGATTTTCTATTTCAGGTTTTCACGTTACGAGAACTGTCAGGAAAAATCCAGAAAAATTATATAAAATATCAGCGTTCCGGAACCTACCCTGCGCCCGAAGTACAGCCGCGGGGAGGGGGGGGGGGGGGC
>LR738712.1:840189085-840337922 GCA_902687465.1 Secale cereale | reverse complement strand
CCTGGCGGCGCGCCCCCCCTAGGCCGCGCCGGGGGGGCGCCTGGGCCCCCCGAAGCCCGTCTGGTGCCCCCCTTTGGCATATATTTAGAGCGTCCCTCGAAATCCTCGGGACGGGAACTCTTTTTCGCGATCTCATCTCTGTTCCGCCGCCGCCGCCGCTTCCAAGATCGGGAGCACCAGGAGAACTCTTCCCGGCACCCTGTCGGAGGGGAGGATCACCACCGGGAGCTTCTCCACTACCATGGACGCCTCCCGGATGAGTTGTGAGTAGTCTCCCTTGGACCATGAGTCCATGACCAGTAGCTATGTGATGTTCTCCTCCCGTTCTTGTGCTTCACTAATTAGTCCTCGTAAGCTGCCCTACATGATCGAGGCACATATGTAATCCTTATGCTGTTGCTATGATGAGTTTGCTGGGAACCGATGGATTATGAGATTATGTTCAGATTGTGATTGAGTAATATATTTGATCTACCTCTTTTATATTTATGCTCATAAGTAATTCTTGCATGTTCTCCGTTGTTATTTATTGCTTTGGCCAAGTGATACGTAGTGACTCCAAAAGGGAACGTTATGCTCGATTGTGGGTTCATGCCCCTCGATGACTAGCTTGAGTGACAGAAACATGAGTCTAGGGGATGTGATGTTGCCACAAGGGGGAAAATAACGGTGCTTGTGCCCGCGGGTGCAAGGATTGTTTACTTTACGCAAAGTTCTTTTAATGCAGTTGTCTGTTGCTTTGAGTTTACACTATGGGTGGGGCTCGCAACTTAATACCAGCGAGATGTTCTGGATAGATATCTCAAGGTGGATGATTAGTAGTAGATATTGATGGATTTCGGTCTACTTACTTTGGCGTACCGCCCATGCTTTGAACCTCAACCTTTCTTGCAATGTAGTCAGCATTGGTTTGCGTTCGTGGTCCTGTCAATTGCCCAGCTGTAATTCGTTTACCTCACATAGCTGTTTTGTCGTCTTTTGGGAGAGAGACATCACTAGTGAACATCATGTGACTCCAGTCCATATTACCATCATTGATCACATCCGCTATTTACTTTTCGTTATTATTTACTATTGCAAAACATTATCTATCACTACTATCATTTGCTTTTAATCCTTTGTGAACTACAAGGCCGAAGGGATTGACAACCTCTCTGTACTCGTTGGGAGCAAAGTTATTTGTATCTGTGTGCAGGTCCACGTTGATTGCTAATATCTGGCGCCGTTAGCAGTTGACACCTACTTGTTGAACCTAGGAGTCTCTGGGGATTCGATCCTTGGCATCTTTGCTAAGGGAAAACACTTCCACAACACTGCATCTTTCACCTTCCACTTGGGGTAACCAACGAGGGTTAGAGGCCCATCAAGGAGTATTTTCTGGCGCCATTGCCGGGGACTCCACTCTTCAGGATAGGGGAGTTGCATGCTATCTTTTACCTTTGCTTTTTAGTCTTGTTAGTTTACCTTTCAGTTTTTGCTTTAGTACCTTTTATCGAAAATCACGAAAATAGTTATCTTGCTTGCTTGCTACTATGGGTTCCACCGAGACCACCAAGTTGTGTGACTTCACTAGTTACAACAACGATGACTTTATCAGCACACCTATCACTACACCTGTCACTTCAGCACCTTCATATGAAATTAAACCTGCTTTACTGAACTTAGTCATAAAAGATCAATTCTCCGGTGCTGGAGATGATGCTGCTTTACACTTAAACAACTTTGTTGAACTTTGTGATATGCAAAAGTACCAAGAAATAGATGGTAATATTGTTAAGCTTAAGCTTTTTCCTTTCTCCTTGAGAGGAGGAGCTAAAATTTGGTTTCAGTCTTTGCCTAGAAATAGCATAGATTCATGGGACAAGTGCAAAGATGCTTTTATCGGAAAATACTATTCACCTGCTAAAATTATCCAACTTAGAAGTAACATAATGAATTTTAAACAATTGGATAATGAACACGTTGCCCAAGCTTGGGAACCTATGAAATCTCTTATCAAGAACTGCCCTACTCATGGTTTGACTACTTAGATGGTTATCCAAACTTTTTATGCAGGCTTGAACTTTACCTCGCGGAACTTGTTAGATTCGGCCGCGGGAGGAACTTTTATGTCAACTACACTTGGTGCTGCCACAAAGCTTCTCGATGAGATGATGACCAACTATTCCCAATGGCACACCGAACGCGCTCCAACAGGTAGGAAGGTAAACTCTGTCGAGGAGATTTCCTCCTTAAATGAAAAAGTTGACTTGATCATGTCTCTACTTTCGAAGCAATCTACTGTTGATCCTCGTGATGTTCCTTTAAATTCTTTGATTGCTCAAGAACAAGTAGATGTGAACTTTATCTCTAGAAACAATTTTAACAACAATGCTTATAGGAGTAATTTTGGTAGCAATCCTAGACCGTTCCCCTCTAATTCTTATGGGAACAACAATGCTTATCCTATCACCAAGAACTCCACTACTGAACTAGAAACTATGCTTAAGGATTTCATCACTACCCAAAAAGCCTTTAATAAGAGTGTAGAAGAAAAACTACATAAACTAGATGATCTTTCTTTTAAGGTAGACCATTTAGCCAATTAGGTAAAATTGCTAAATATTAAAACTTCTCCTCTTGAGGAGAGGGAAGTCATTCCTATAAATGCTACTCAAGTGCAAATTAATGAAAACATTAGGATGATGGCTAAACTTAAAGAGAGATGGGCTAGAGAAAGGGAGGAAGAGGATAGAATTAAGAGCCTTCCTACCCACCACACTGTTGCTACTATCCAAGTTGTTGAGGATGTTCAAACTCTTAGCACCCAATGTACTCCTGGTCCCAATGGACCTATTAATGGTGATGCTATGACTATAGAAACTACCAAACAAGTGAACCTAAAGGACACTACTACCACTTTACTTGATGCTCATGACCTTGATTTTGATAATTGCACTCTTACCGAAGTTATTAATTTCCTTCACAAGATGTCTAGAGACCCCCGCACTAGCACGCTTAACCTTGCCTTCACAGAGCATATCACTAATGCTCTCATCAAAGCTAGGGAGGAGAAACTTAGAGTAGAAGCCTCCATACCTAGAAAGCTAGAAGATGGTTGGGATCCTATGATAAAAATTAAATTGAATGACTTCTCTTGCTATGCATTATGTGATGTTGGAGCTAGTACCTCTGTTATGCCCAAAAGAATATATGATATGCTTAAATTGAAACCTTATGATTCTTGTTCTTTTGGTGTTCGTCTCGTTGATTCTTCCATAAAGAAACCTTTGGGGAGGATCGACGATGTTCTTATCGTTGTCAATGACAATTATGTTCCCGTTGATTTCACTATTATGGATATTGAATGTGATCCTTCATGTCCAATTATTTTGGGACCTCCCTTTTTACGCACCGTTGGTGCTATCATTGACATGAAAGAGGGTAATATAAAATTTCAGTTTCCTCTCAAGAAAGGGATGGAACACTTCCCTCGAAAGAAGATTAAGTTACCTTTTGAGTCCGTTGTACGGGCTAGCTATTCTTTTACTCTTGATAAAACTTGATCTCTATGCATTATGCCTAGCTTAAAGGCATAAAAGAAAACGCTTTTGGGAGGCAGCCCACATGAATAAATTTTTTGCTTTTGTTGTGTCTTGATGTTGTTTACTACTGTACCATCATCATTGTATCTTTGCTTTTCATATTTGTGCCAAGTATAGCCTCTGATTGCTAGAAAGTTCAAAAGTTGTGAGGTGCTGTCCAGGAAACATATTCTGTCCTTGGATAGAAAAATTCGTATAAAATCACCAGATCATCTTTTTGGTCTGAATTTTTTCGACAGTGTTCTCTATATAATTGTCTTTCGTGCGTCTGTTCTGAGTTTTTTTATTTGAGTTGCAGAAGTACCCCGAACAAATCATTTACTACCTGCTGTTCTGTTTTTCACAGATTCTGTCCTGTTTTGCCTTTCCTTCAGTTTGCAAACCAAGAGCTTGCTTTTTCTTTGCAAAAACCTTTTGGCAATCTTGAGAAACAGTAGAACTTCAAGAATATCTTTATTTCCAGCAAGGAACAATTATTTTATTAAGGGTACTAACCTCGCTAATCAGATTATGATGAGTTATGTATGAAGGGAGTTTTCAAGTGTGCGAGGGAAGATGATAAAAAGATTCAGGAGTGTCAAGCGCTCAAGCTTGGGGATGCCCCCGTGCACCCCCAAGAAATATTCAAGGAGACTCAAGCGTCTAAGCTTGGGGATGCCCCCGTGCATCCCCTTCTCCATCAACATTATCAGTTCGTCTTTCGTTCCGCTATATTTTTATCACTTCATGTGTTATGTGCTATGCTTGGAGCGTCTTGTTTTTAGTTTTATTTTTAGTTTTTCATAACGAGTCGGAACTCAGCATTTCTTTATGTGGGAGAGAAACACGCTCCACTTCTACCTAGAACATAACATAGAATTTTCATGTCTATCTTTGATGTGTGTGTTCTTTGTCTTTTAATAGCTACTATCGTGCTCTGCTCTTAGTATTCATGCTTATCTTTTCAAAGAGCTTTTGTTTAGTTGGTTGCTTGAACTCTCTTTGATTACCATGCTCACCTTATTAAGAGAGTTTGCTTCCGTTGCATTGGTTAATATGTCTATGATAAAGATGCTACGTGCATAATGGTGCTTAGTAGTTCAGGTTTTCTTATGGTTAGTCTCAAATAGCTGGGGGATTCCCAATGTGTTATTGGAGTACCAACATGATTTGTTTGCCTATGATGTGGTATGGTTTAGTAATATCTTCCTTCGAGAATTTATTTTGATTGACTTGGCGTATGCTCACGCATATTTAAGACTGTAAAGAAAGTCTGTCAAGCCTTGATGATCTTTTATTTCTGAGTAGCGATATAACTACCATGCCTGATTCAATGTTGCTTTGTCGCTCTGCATGATTATGACCGTCATTGCTCTCTTAGTTGGTCGCTCCCAGTCTTTTGCTAACCTCCACCTGTACTAAGCGGACTGACTGCTTGTGCATCCATATCCTTTTAAAACCAGTTATGCCATATGAGTCCACCATATCTACCTATATGTGGTATTTCACCGCCACTCCAAGTAATTTACATGTGCTACCTTTAAAACCTTCAATTTTTGCAATACATAGCTCATGGAAAAGTAGCTTAAAAACGATTGTGGTAAAGAATATGTTGCCTATGTATCTTATTTCTTATAAGTTGCTTGCTGAGCGGTAACCATGTTTCTGGGGACGCTATCAACTGTCACACTTTTGTTGAATATCATGTGAGTTGCTATGCATGTTCGTCTTGTCTGAAGTAAGGGTGATTTGCTGTGGGTTGAATGAGTATGCATATTGTTAGAGAAGAACATTGGGCCGCCAACCAAAGCCATGTATCATGGTGGAAGTTTTAGCTTGGACTTAATCCTCAATCTCTTATGAGAATATGCTTATGCATTAAAGAGGAGTCCATCATCTATTTTCTATGTTGTCCCGGTATGGATGTCCTCAAGTTGAGATCTATCAAAAACAAGAAATCAAATGCGATTTATCTCCTTGGACCTTTGTACAGGTAGCATAGAGGTACCCCTTTGTGACACTTGGTTGAAACATATGTAATGCAATGATAACCCATGGAAATCCGAGCTAATTAGGACAAGGTGCGAGCACTATTGGTATTCGATGCATGAGGCTTGCAACTTATAGGATGTCTTATACATGACACATATGAAGTACTACTACCATTGACAAAATTGCTTCTATGTTTTTAAAATAAAAAGCTCTAGCACATAACCATTCTTTTACTTTTATGTTGAGTCTCCACCTTCTTTTAAAAGCACCAACTACTGAGAGCATGATTGTCATTCTGAGTGTAATGTGCATTGTCCCAAAGTAGCATTGTCTTTTGCATGATTGTGATATCGTTTATTTTGAAATCATTGTATATAGTCGTCACTTAAACCTTGAAGGTGCCCCTGCATTTATGTTTTGCTTCACTAAAGGGGGCAAGCTAGATATCACTTTATCATATTTGCACATCATGTTCATTGCAAATCTTTTTGATGTTTCAGTTTCATATTGTAAAACTTTCAGTCATTTGTGATTTTCTCATGAGGCAACTTAATTACTATAGAATCACTGTCTCGGTACGCTTTTATCATATGACTATAAAAATTCCTATATGGTTAATAGCATGTCACCACAGAAATTATTCTTGTTATCATTTACCTACTCGAGGACGAGCAGGAATTAAGCTTGGGGATGTTGATACGTCCAAAACGTATCTATAATTTCTGCTTGCTCCATGCCACTTTTGGGTGATATTGCTATGATATTCATACACTTCCATACACTTTTGATCATATTTGGACTAACCTACTAATCCAGTGCACCCCGGTGCCAGTTTCTGTTTTCGGCTGATTTTGTATTTCAGGTTTTCACGTTACGAGAACTGTCAGGAAAAATCCAGAAAAATTATATAAAAAATCAGCGTTCCGAAACCTACCCTGCGCCCGAAGTACAGCCGGGGGGGGGGGCACCAGGGCTCCAGGCGCCCTGGCGGCGCCCCCCCCCTGGGCCGCGCCGGGGGGCGCCTGGGCCCCCCGAAGCCCGTCTGGTGCCCCCCTTTGGCATATATTTAGAGCGTCCCTCGAAACCCTCGGGACGGGAACTCTTTTTCGTGATCTCATCTCTGTTCCGCCGCCGCCGCCGCTTCCAAGATCGGGAGCACCAGGAGAACTCTTCCCGTCACCCTGCCGGAGGGGAGGATCACCACCGGGAGCTTCTCCACCACCATGGACGCCTCCCGGATGAGTTGTGAGTAGTCTCCCTTGGACCATGAGTCCATGACCAGTAGCTATGTGAAGTTCTCCTCCCGTTCTTGTGCTTCACTAATTAGTCCTCGTGAGCTGCCCTACATGATCGAGGCACATATGTAATCCTTATGCTGTTGCTATGATGAGTTTGCTGGGATCCGATGGATTATGAGATTATGTTCAGATTGTGATTGAGTAATATATTTGATCTACCTCTTTTATATTTATGTTCATAAGTAATTCTTGCATGTTCTCCGTTGTTATTTATTGCTTTGGCCAAGTGATACGTAGTGACTCCATGAGTCTAGGGGATGTGTTGTTGTCACAAGGGGGAAAACAACGGTGCTTGTGCCCGCGGGTGCAAGGATTGTTTACTTTACACAAAGTTCTTTTAATGCAGTTGTCTGTTGCTTTGAGTTTACACTATGGGTGGGGCTCGCAACTTAATACCAGCGAGATGTTCTGGATAGATATCTCAAGGTGGATGATTAGTAGTAGATATTGATGGATTTCGGTCTACTTACTTTGGCGTACCGTCCATGCTTTGAACCTCAACCTTTCTTGCAATGTAGTCAGCATTGGTTTGCGTTCGTGGTCCTGTCAATTGCCTAGCTATAATTCGTTTACCTCACATAGCTGTTTTATCGTCTTTTGGGAGAGAGACATCACTAGTGAACATCATGTGACTCCGGTCCATATTACCATCATTGATCACATCCGCTATTTACTTTTCGTTATTATTTACTATTGCAAAACATTATCTATCACTACTATCATTTGCTTTTAATCCTTTGTGAACTACAAGGCCGGAGGGATTGACAACCTCTCTGTACTCGTTGGGAGCAAAGTTATTTGTATCTGTGTGCAGGTCCACGTTGATTGCTAATATCTGGCGCCGTTAGCAGTTGACACCTACTTGTTGAACCTAGGAGTCTCTGGGGATTCGATCCTTGGCATCTTTGCTAAGGGAAAACACTTCCACAACACTGCATCTTTCACCTTCCACTTGGGGTAACCAACGAGGGGTTAGAGGCCCATCACCCCCCTCGGAGGAGGAGGATAGAAACCATGATCACGGTTATCGTTTCGGCCTTGATCACAATTATCATTGGAGCGGTCACCTTCCTGATGCTCCTGATCACAATTATCATTTGTACTTCACAAGGACAAGGGCAGCATACTACTATTATACAACCAGTCGTTAGTTCTTTCACATAGTACTCTTAATTTATCATGTTCACTATTCCTTTCAGAAACCTGATTTAGGAAGATGTACAGGTTGCTAGAAATTTTTGTAATGTTGATGTGCTTTTGTTTTTTGAGAAAATTGTGACAATTGCAGTGCATGTTTTATTGAAACTGCCAATTATATTCAGCAGAACAGTGCCTCAGCTATTTTCTTAATACTTCGTTTTCCTGAAGGATGCTGTTGGTCCATCTTAGAGCTGCAAAGTATTTCGCAAGAGGTCTTTATCATGGTCCATCAAGCAACTCTTATCGACATACTACGAGATGAATATAATACTTTTATGCTTCATACATATAATAACTGGATAACCATTTGTTGAACAAAGTGGCGAAAGAGTAAAGGTACTATACAAAGCTTCTCAACATCAATTACATATATCTAGCTAGATGGAAGTCGCTGACAAATCTTCTCTATTTTTCATACTACACACACTTAAAGAGACTCGTGTGGCAACTCTCATTACATGTCCCGAAAATCAGTAACAGAACTGACGGTTGTAGAAAAAAGCAAGACATTCTGGGGCTTTAATTTATTCTTAATGTTGAAGAAGAACGAACAGGGCGATACATGGAGACAAGGGTCATCAAGCACGGGTTGCACTCTGCCGTTTGGTGTACTCAACTTTAATCTTATTCAGAGTGATGACAACATCGCTCATAGTCATCCTCTGGTCAGGCGAGTCGCTGGAGCAGCGCAAACCGAGCTCAAATACTGGCGTAAGAAAACTTTCAAAGCAGCAGCTTGAAGAAGATGCTTGCGATAGCTGATCATGCACAACACGGACAAGCTCTGTAGGGAAGGCCTCA
Organism: Secale cereale; assembly: GCA_902687465.1. Classification (NCBI taxonomy): domain Eukaryota; kingdom Viridiplantae; phylum Streptophyta; class Magnoliopsida; order Poales; family Poaceae; genus Secale; species Secale cereale. Next base: position 840,329,068 of record LR738712.1, on the reverse strand, counting down.
ACAACCCACTTCCTGAGGGTTAGGCCTCCGGCAAAAATCCCATCTGTGGGCCTCCTTCCAGTGAATACTTCAAGGAGCATGATGCCATAGCTGAAGATGTCACTCTTCCGTGATGCCTTTCCAAGAGTCCCGTACTCTGCTCAAAGAATTTACAGAAAGTTAAATCATGACCGATTAACCATACTAATCATACAATGCCTTAACAAGAACGGTACTGAATAATAGTATTGATTAAATTTAGAAGTCTTGTACTAAGTAAGTACCTGGTGCCATGTATCCAACTGTTCCAGGCATGCTCGCGGAGATCATGGAGGTGTCGTCACCAAGCAACAACCTTGCAATGCCAAAGTCAGCCACATGTGCTGTCATGTCATCATCGAACAACACATTGCTAGGCTTCAAGTCACAGTGCAAGACCACCTGTTCTTGCTCATGGTGTAGATACTCCATTCCCAAGGACACATCCAGCATGATGCCAAGCCTCTCAAGGAAGCTCAAGTTCCTTGTGCTTTCAGAGTTATGTAGGAGTGCCTCTAAGCTTCCATTCGGCATGTACTCAAGTAATAGTGCTCTGAAGTCCAAGTTTGAGCAGGTGTTGAGTATCTTCATTAGATTACGGTGCCGCACCATGCGCAGAACATTGCATTCAGCATCAAAGCTTCTCATGGCTTGTTCCAAGTGCATGTTTAGGACTTTCACTGCAACTATCATACCATTGCTCAATTGGGCCTTGAAAACTTTTCCATAGCTTCCTACCCCCAGAAGGTTGCTCTCACTAAAACTATCAGTGGCACGAGCAAGCTCATGGTAGGACACCAACGGATGAGTGATCATGTCAGCCATGTCGGCAGAAATTTTATTCCCTTTCCTCTTCGTATTTCTTCTTCTTATGAATAGATATGCGAAGAAGGATACAACTCCCATTACTATGATGATAGTAGGCAGTAAAAATTTCAACATATGCGCATTGGTTTTGTGCATGTAACTTGGACACGGCAAAAAGCCAAATCGTGGAGCACCACATAGCCCTGAGTTCCCCCATAAGGATTGCAAGCTGATGTTTGAGAAGACACCTCCATTGGGTATTTGACCTTTTAGGTCATTGAATGACAAGTTCAAGCTGGTAAGGAGGGTGAAATTGACTAGGTACTTTGGTATCGTACCAGATAGTCTATTGTGTGATAGGTCCAAAGTTTTCAAGCTAGATAGCTTGCCAAAAGAGTCTGGAAGTACATCACTAAATGAATTGTGAGATAGGTTCAAGTAGTCTATCATTTGGAGTAGTCCAATCGAATCTGGGATCCTACCAACAAAGCGGTTGGCAGAGAGATCCATGTGGTAAATTTGCTTCAAACTGCTTATGTCAAACGGCAATTTGCCTTCCAACAAGTTTTGAGACAAATCAAGCCGGAGTAGACTTTCAAGATGAAATAAACTTGGTGGTATAGTTGATGATAATTGGTTACCAGACAATATCAGTTGTTCTAACTTGGTGAGTTTTCCAAAACCCACTGGGAGGGGGCCAGAGAACTTGTTGCGGTCAAGGTTCAACTTTTCTAGATTTTTTAGCATTGCGATTTGTGGAGGTATGGGTCCAAACAAGTTATTTCCACTAAGGTTAAGCCATTGGAGATTCTCCATTGTAACGATGGATTCTGGAATGCCACTACGTAGCTGGTTTTCAGAAAGATCTAGCCAACTAAGGCTGGTCAAATTGGAGATGGTAGAGGGAAGTTTCCCAGAGAACTTGTTGCCATTTGCAAGGAATATTAGCAATTTACTTGACATATTGCCCATGTAGGAAGGGAGGGCACCGGTGAAATTATTTAGTGAGATATCAAGGACCTGAAGATCTCTAGAACTAGAAAAAATGGATAAGGAGCTTATGTCCCCTTCTAAGAGGTTATCTTGAAGTGTACAAATCACCAAAGACTCCATGTTACTAATTGTTGTTGGTACCAATCCTGTCAACTTGTTTGCTCCCAACTGAAGGAATGTTATTTCCGAAAGATTACCAACAGAAGCTGGAATGGATCCAGTTAGTTGGTTATTCGAGAGATGCAAAAAAGAGAGTTGGGTCAACTGAGTGAGTTCTATAGGAATGATACCTGTTAGTTGGCATGATGACAGGTCTAGGGAATTAAGCTCAGTAAGGTTGCCAAGTGCGGCAGGGATTGGACCATGAAGATAATTATATGCCAACATAAGGGTTTTGAGATGAGTCAACTTTCCTAGCCATACTGGCACAACATCCTCAAAATAGTTACCTATGATAGAAAGACCTTGCAGGTTCTTGCAAGAGGCAAGACCTTGGGGAATCTGACCTCTGAAACTGTTAAACTCTAAGCTGATCTTTTGAAGTAATGGGAGATTGAAACTTGTGTTTCCTGGGATAGGACCAGTTAAATTGTAGTTTTTATTGAGAAACAAACGTTGTAGTTTAGACATGTTGAAGATGGATGGAGGCACAGGGCCACTGAAATGATTGACTTCCAAGACCAAGACCTCTAGCATTGGCAAGGAGCCGATACAATCTGGTATCGGCCCTGACAGACTGTTGTTACCAAAGTTTATTTGAGTTAACAAAAGAGTGTTATTGAATAGAAAGACAGGTATCGAACCGGTCAAGTGATTATTGAAGGTATTGAAATAGCTAAGACTTTGCAGGTTATGCAGTTCTACCGGGATTGAACCAGAAAGACGGTTATAATATAGGGCAAGAACTTGAAGGCTTGTGAGGTTTCCTATGGTGGGTGGAATGCTACCCGACAGGCCATTGAATCCAAGGTATAGGAACTTAAGACGATGCAATCGTCCTAAAGCATTAGGAATGGAGCCAACGATATTTGTGTTGTTGAGGTTAAGACTGGTGAGAAAAGAGAGATTACCAAGGTGGGGAGCAATTGATCCATGGAGGGGGATGCCCGGCAGTCCCAAAGCGGTCACACGTTGTCTGCGCGGGCTGCACGAGACACCAAGCCAGTGGCAGAAAGTCGTAGCAGTGGTCCAGTTGCTGGCAAGGACGCCCTGAGGGTCAGAGAGCTGGCCCTTGAAAGCCAGTAGTGCAGCGAGATCAGTGTCGCTGCCGTTGATGTTGATCGGAGTCGAAGAAGCGTCCACTGCTGAGGCCGGCACAAAGATAGCACATAGTGATAGTAGTATGAGGATGGAAATGCATGCATAAGCCATTGGGTATTTGTTAATCTATGCAGCGAGTGGGGGTGCGTTTATATAGTAGTTCCCCACACCAGACTACTCTCCGTATGGTATTTTTTTTATGTTTGACAAAAAAATTAAGACCATCTGATTGGCGCTGACAACATTCCAGTTGAATGATTGTAGTTTACTACTATTGTTAGTCATATCAACGCCGAGGTATGTATAGCAGCCCAAGTTGACAAATAATGAAAGGCAGCTACATGCAGATGCGTGTGTCTTGAAAAAAAATACTGACGTAGTATCTAGCGGACTCTCTCTCACTTGTTTCTGACAAATTATCTTTCTTGAATTTCTCTAAGGGCCAGCTCAAGTTATCTCACGGTAAAAATTCTACACGCATTCTCTGTACTTGCAAGTGGTATGTGTGCTACCCAGCTTTTTCTCTCGCAGGTCTGCTACAGCAGGAGGGCAGAGACTAGGACAAATAATGCATTGTTCCCTCTGTTAATCATAAATTGATCTCCAACACACCAGCTGTTCTTGGAGCGGATCTCGAGGAAAGAAGTACAACATGGACGGGCTAGATAAGGAGTGTAGCGCGGGTGCACCCAACATGGGTATAGAAAAAGCACTCTCAACAAAATTTCGCATCAATTTGCTATTATTTTTCGTCTTCCAGTGTTACTTCCAACCAATATCAAAGTTTGGCTTCATCTAATTTGATTTTTCAACATAAAATAAAATATGCTTACATACTTGCTTCCGATATTCGCTCCATGTCCATACAATCGCAGGAGTTTACATATATGCATGATGCTTCCTCGTATTCCATACTCGTTTCCATTATATGCTAAATATATGCTTCCAACAGTACATGCCATGCTTCATAATTGACGGTCACATTTTTCTCGAAGCATTATCATGATTTGTTTTCTGCTATGAAGCACGCGGTGTTTTATTTTGAAGCACAACTTTATTTGGTTGAAGCATGAGAAATGTAGTACCAAGTTCCTTATACCATCACAATGTTAGTGTAAGAAACGAAGCACACAATATTTTGTAGGAAATGTATAGTGTCAAATATAATACGGATGCATTTTAAGTCATAGTGAGCCATCGAAAACATAGTTTTACAATTACTGAAGCATGAACAAAATATTTCTGAAGCATTACCAGTTACCATGGTTGAATAAACAATGAAGCAAATTAACACGTAAATGCTTGGAAACATGCCACATGATATTGAAGCAAATATGTGATACTAAATTGGAGGGAGCACATACATAGGTAGTATGACAATAAGAAATCTGAAGCATTGCGTTGTGACCATTAAGCACATCATTCCCACTAACCGGAAGGGTCGATGGCAGGAAGCATGAGAGACGATGCCAACCCGAACATGGATTAGGAGAACCATGGATGCAACGGCACCGGTGAAGAGGCCAACACGGTGGAAAGACCATTGCAAAATTTGTATCAACCGTTAAAAATTTGACTGAGCACACCATTCAAAACACAAATGAGTGCAAAGTGTTTTTCCTTGGAAAACTTGTTGCAAAGTGCCATCGCCAAGCATGAGAAGGAGTTAGGCGCGCGCACATAGTAAAGACTACAGAAAGGTTCACTATATAGCAAGACACGCTTATATATATTTTTTGGGTACAAGGCACCTGAAAGATGTCACAACAAGGTGTACACCAGACTGCGTTCAGCGTGGTATTTTTTATGTTTACAAAAAAAAAATTAGAACCATCAGATTGGGCTGACAACATTCCGGTTGTATGATTGTAGTTTACTACTACTATTGTTAGTCATATCAACGCCGAGGTATGTATAGCGGCCATTGTTCAAGAAATCTTCCGATTCAGCGATTTATTGTCCGATTTATCGCTACTCTTGGGGTGACCGATAAGATTATGCCTTATCTTCATCATTTATCATTTGGGCCGATGTATCGCTATGACAAGCGATTTATCGGGAATCTACCGATAAATCGGGCCTATTCGTAGCATTATATTTGCAAGAACTATGTTTATTTGTGTTTTGTGGACCTTGTTACGCAATATGTAATGTTTTTCTATTTTGTTTGTCATTATATCAGGATTCAAAGGCTAGGATTCAAGGTAACACTTCTGTCCAATATTTTTTTGGTGTTGAATATAGCATATTTTAGTGTTGGGAACCTCGGATTTGAAAAAAATGGCCGATTAATAGTTGACCGATAAAATCGATTAATCGGCCAATTTCTGATTAATCTCTAATGCCCAGGTGACCGAGACGATAACGATAAGCGATATCCTCAACATTGATAGCAGCCCAACTTGACTTTCTATTAGACTATGAATGAAAGCCAGATACATGCATATCAAGATGGCAACGGGCCCCGAAACCCGCATCCCCGTGGGTTTTTACCCTATTAGGGGGCGGGGATGGGCATCTTTTCATCCCCGCGGGGCTGTTGTTGGGCACATTATACAACCCGACATGCTTCGTGGGTTTATACCCGTTTCGGTAGTCCCCGAACCCGAAACCCGGAAATACCCGCGAAATTACATTTTTTTTTACCAAGCAATGATCCGGCCCGACCCAATGCGACCGAGCCCCCCACCCCCAGCGTCGAGGCCAAATCAACCCCTCGCTGGGTAGCCACAGTATCGCTCGCTCTTTCCCCCTCGCTCGAGCCCTCAACTCTCTCTCTCCCTCATTATACCTAAACCTAAACCTAGGACCCCAGCCGCCGCCTGACTCGATCCCATCTTGCAAGAGCCGCTGACCACGATCTGCACCGGCGAGCCTCCTCGCTCCACGTCTCCCTCCGCCTGACACTCTATATAGCTGTTGAACCATCTACTCTAGTTTTTTGTTGAAATTTTCTCAAGTTATACTACTGAAATGTGCTTGTTTTGTTGCTGAAATGTAATTCTTTCTCATCTCTATGTTTGTTTAAATATTTTGATTTTCTCGTGGGTTCCCCGAAACCCGATGGGTTTAGGGGACGGGCGGAAAACTAGCCCCGCGCATGGTGATGGGGACGGGGACGGGTTTACGATTTTCTCGTGGGGATGGGTTTGGGAAGGCAAAACCCGATGGGTTTAGGGGACGGGCGGAAAACTAGCCCCGCGCATGGTGATGGGGACGGGGACGGGTTTACGATTTTCTCGTGTGGATGGGTTTGGGAAGGCAAAACCCGATGGGTTTCGTCCCCGTTGCCATCTTGACATGCATACCGCTGGTAGATGCGTACGATAATCGCAGTATCTACGCATCTTTTAACACTAGGCGGTCAGTTCCTCTTTTTCTGTATCTTAAAACCAATAATGGGAAGAAAACCGTGTTAGTTCAATCATGTTTGTCAGGTGCTGCATGTTTATGCCATCGCTTTGTTATTCACATTGCAGTGTTTTACGTTTTTTGGACTTGCATGGTTGTTGGTGCAGCTCCACAGTACATGGACTCGGTTCGTGCCGTAAGCATTTAAGAAGAAACTCCTCATGCTTGGACCATATGAACTCCTCATGCGATAAACATTTAATAGTAAGCTCACCTGCACTCTAAACCAGAACAAATTCAAAAATGTGTCATAAAGGGTCCAAGTGGGAAGGACCATATGAACTCATCGCCCAACCGTCCTTCTACCTCCAAACACTAGAAGGCAAGAAGCTCGAGAGAAGATGGAATGCCGACAGCCTACACAAGTACTACGTTTAAGACGCAGAAGCACCAAACTTCACAAATCACCAAGTCAGCTTTCTTTTCTACCTTGGTTTTCATATTTATATTCTGGTATCCTTGCCTTAATGATCATATATACTAAGCTTTGTACTGAGCACACCCCGAGCAAACCTCTTGTTTGACATTCTATGAGTATATCAGGATTTGGTACCTTGCACATCTATCTTCTTCTCGCATATTTGTGACATGTTGCCCATTAGGTATAGCACACGGCGCAAGTCAACTTGCTTCGTGCGAACAAACCGAAAGGGCCAGGCCCCGCGCTCCGTGTGAACAAAAACAAGGGGATCACTTCATGCAAACAAACAGAAGGATTCTGCCCCCGTGCTCCATGCAAAGAAACACGAGAGGCTTGCTCTTTGCAAGCAAACACAAGGGGCTCGCTTCGTGCAAATGAACAGAAGGAGCCAGCCCCGCGTTCCGTTCGCTTCCTCTTTGTGAACAAACACAAGGCGCCAGTCGCCTCGCTCTGCATGCCTCGAAAGTCTTGGGCCCATCCCAAGACGCCAGTCACCGTGCTCCGTGCGCCTCCAAACTGTTGGGTCCGTCCCAACGTGCAAGTTGCCACTATCCGTGTGTCTACAAAGTGTTGGATATGTCCCAACGAGCTAGCCGCCGCGCTCAGTGCGCTTCAACCTGTTGGGTTCGTCCCAAGGCGGCTATCGCCACACTACGTGTGCCTAACATTGAAATGGGCGACCCCCAAGCAGCCAGTCACCGTGCTCTGTGCGCCTAACATTGCAATGGATAACCACCAAGGCACCCGTCACCATGCTCTGTGCACCTAACATTGAAATCGGCAACTCATAAGACTCCCATTTCAATGCTTCGTGTGTCTCACATCCAAATGGGCAACCCCTAAGGTGCCCGTTGCCGTGATCTGAGTGATTAAACCCGTTGGGTCTATCCCAAGGCGCCTGTCACCGCGCTCCATGTGCCTCTCGCATCAAAATGGGCAACCCCCAAGGCACCCCTCGACGCGCTCTAAGCACTTCAACTTGTAGGGTCCATCACAAGGCGCCCGTAGACGCACTCCATGCGCCTAACATCTAGTTGGGCAACCCGAAGGCGCTTGTCGCCGCGCTCCATGCACCTAATATCAAAATGGGCAACCCCCAAGGCACCCGTCTCCACGCTTTGTGTGTGTAACATCGAAATGGGCAAACCCAAGGCAATGGTTGCTGCGCCTAATACATCAAGCGTTTATCATGGCGAGTCTGGAGGCGTTGATCGTTGTGCTCTATTTGCTGAGTGGTTTTGTTCTCATGGACATCAATTGTTCTTTGTTGGACAATGTTAAGTAACAATTTATATCCACTGGGCTTCATCTTATCTACTAAATGTCCCACCAAACAAGATAATGATGTGGGCGGTGTTGCACCTCAAACGCAGAGCGTGAAAAGACCATAGCAAAATTGGAATCAACTATAAAAATAAAAGTTTACGAAGCACACCCTTTGAAATATAAACAGGTACCAAGTGTTATTTTTCCTTGAAAAAAATGTTGTGAAGTGCCATCATCAAGCGTGAGAAGGAGTTAGACGGGCACACATAGTACAAAAGACTACAGAAAGGTTCATTACATAGCAGGACACGCTTATATTGGTGGGCGTGTGGAGGTGTGTCTCCGGCGGATCTATTTTTGGTGGATTTGCTCGGATCTCGTTGGTGTTCATCTATGTTCGTGTGTCTTCGGATTGGATCCTTCCGATCTACGTTGTTCTTCATCTGCGCGGTTGTTGTTCTGGTGCGTTGGTCCTATGGGGCCTTAGCACGACGACTTCCCGACTGTCTACTACAACAAGTTGTGCCCGACTCCGAGGATGGAGGGGCGATGACTGCGGCGCGCCTTCGGCTCACTTCAGTGCTTGTAGTCGTCGCTAGGTGGTCTACGGATCTGGATGTAATTTTTATTACTTTCAGTATTTATTGTACTAGCATGATTGAAAATGAATAGATCGAAAGATTTCCCGCAAAAGGAAAAAGACACGCTTATATACTCTTTTAGTACAAGACACCTCAAAGTGGTCACAACAAGGTGTACACCAGACAGCGCTCAGTATGGTATATTTTTTTATGTTTGACAAAAAAATTATAATAATCTGATTGGGCTGACATCATTCCAGTTTCATGATTGTGGTTTACTATTATTGTTAGTCATATTACGCCGAGGTATGTATAGCAGCCCAAGTTGACTTTCCATTAAACTAGGAATGAAAGCCAGCTACATGTATCTTTTATCACTACTAGGCCGGCAGTTCCTCTCTCTTTTTTTATCAAACCAATAATGAGAAGGAAACCGTGTTAGTTCAATCATGTTTGTCAGGTGCTGTGTGTTTATGTGATGCCATCTCTTTCACAATCACATTTCAATGTTTTACATTTTTGGAATTTACGAACACAATTTTGAAGCTTGATCAATTCTTCAAATATGGACATGTTTCGACAACAAAGATTTTTTTTCCAAAATGTGATCATTTTTAAAATTTACGAACAAAATTTTAAAACCCCAAACAATTCTTGAAAACACAAACTTTTTTTGGAAAACCTGTTTTTTTTTAAACACGAACATTTTCTGGGTCGGCCCATTGCTCACGCTCGATGGTTTCGCATGTGCGTTTGGCCAACGGTTTGACGCAAAGACCTTCAAATAAGATTTTATGTCGCAACCACATGGGTTGGGCCACATCCAAAGGGGGCGTCCATTTAATAAATGGGCTTGGAAAGGAATTTATGTTAAAAGAAGGAATAAATTGGTATGGTAACTAACCTACATATCCAGGTGTCTGAATTTTGATACCTTTTTTCCTCTCGCTAGGGTTTTGGTTCCTCTCGTCGCCGCCGGCGACGTTGAGAAAGTTTTGCGCCATTCTCCTCCCTCGATCACCATCCTCCTTGCTCGGGCTGACCAAGGGGTAGTCCTAGACTGCTGCCCGGCCTTGGTAGGGGTTGTTTTTTCAGGGTAGGGGTAGGGTTCAGTTGGATCTTTCTGTCAGGCTGATCATGAGATCGATCTGACTTGCTGATCGTAAGCATGGCACAGCGCAAGAACTCGTCTACATCAGGGTCCAAGGGCAAAAGCAAGGTGGAGGACCTCATGAAGGAGTTGGCTTTAAAGGAGGACGATCTGGACGACGTGATCTTCGAGGAATCTGACGCCCCGGCTGATGAGAAGATGCGTTGGATGATTCTTGTTCGTGTTAACATGGACAAGGGGTTCATCACCTATTGGTTCTTTCGCAATATGCGAACATCGTGGGATCTAGCCAGGAAGGTTAAGATCAAAACTTTGGAGGAAAATCTGTTCATGATGCAATTCAACTATCTTGGCGATTGGGAAAGGGTCACCCAGGGAGGGCCTTGGCACTTCCGGGGAAATCCGGTGATCATTGCTCCCTATGATGGATACTCGAAGCCATCATCTATTGAGCTCTTCAAGTTTGAGATATGGGTACGCATCATCGACCTCCCCATAGCCTACCATGGCAAGGTGAAAGCTTTAGCCTCGAAGGTGAGCGAATTCGTGGACTCGGAGCCGTCTTCTTTTGATTTCGAGGGCAACTTCTATAGAGTTCGGGTGCGCTTGGATGTGCGTAATCCGCTGAAAAAGGCTACCTCGTTGATCCGTGGAGGAGAGAGAGAGAGAGATATTTGCAGTCAAATATGAGAGGTTACCAGACTGGTGCCAAGTATGTGGTATGATGGGCCATGGGTTCAAGGAGCACGGGGACTGGGTGCATCCGCCTTCAGCTTTGACCTTCAAAAACCTACGCGCACCGACGACCACAGCGTGGGGCACCCGACGTCGTCACAACAATCAGAAATCCAAGAAGCAAGATGGCCCTGCTGGCAATGCGGGATCAGAGAAAGGCGTGGAGTCTGATGAGCTTGGAAGCCAGGAGTTGAATGATGTTGATATGGAAACAGGCGATGCTAATCGCAAACGACCTTCAGACCAAGTGGTTGGAGTGCCTGAGCAAACAGTTACTGGACGCGAGCTCGTCCTTGTGTCCAAGACAAGTGGGGGTGCTGTTCCTCCTGAGTCCACCACCGAAACAAGAACCCAAGAGGTCTAAGCTTGTTATGCAAAACGAGAAAAGCAACAGCAGTGGTACTAAGAAGACCACTTCAGTGGGCAAAAACATTGAAGCAAGATTGGCGGCCTCCTCTGCGGAGGACCGCCGGGCACAATGAATCTCTTATGCTGGAATTGTCGTGGGATTGGCAAAGCCCCGACAATTCAAGAGCTACGCGAACTCGCGAGAAAGTATGCCCCTAAAGTGCTCGGAATAGTTGAAACTCGGATTAATGGAGAAAGAGCTGAAAGTTTAAAGAGTACTTTAGGTTTTGATAATTCTTTTGCTGTTGATTCCTCCGGTAGGAGTGGAGGTTTAGCTATTTTTTGGAATGATGAAATAAAGATTGAGATTTTGGGTTATTCGAAATATCACATCGATGCAAAAGTTAGTGACTTTGGGTGTGATCCGTGGAGGCTTTCTTGCTTCTATGGTGATGCGCAAACCCACCTTCGGCATCAAACTTGGGATACTATGAAAAATATGTCTATGTTACACAATCTTCCCTGGGTGTGCATGGGAGATTTCAACGAAGTGCTAAGGCGTGATGAGCATGACGGAATTGGCAACAGAAGTCAAGCTCAGATCCAAGGCTTCAGAGATGTAGTGGACATTCGTGGTTTAGTTGACCCCGGCTTTAAAGGGACGAGGTGGACTTTTAAAAAGAAGGTTGTAGGAGGCACTTTCACGCGCGTCCGCCTAGACAGAGTCCTCGGCACGCCCGAGTGGTGTGAAAAATTTCCTGCTCCTATGGTGGAACACCTCGCAGCGGCTACCTCAGATCACTCTGCCCTATTGTTACAACTTGCACAGACGGCTAAACAAGCAAGGTTGTTTCGTTACGAGGTTATGTGGGACACACACTCAGACCTGAAAACTACGGTGCAACATTCGTGGGATCCTGGCGGGAATAACCTAACAGCAGCCGAGGTACGGGCCAATCTTGAGGCTCTGGCTGATAATCTTGGCGAATGGTCAAGGTCCACGTTTGGAAGTGTCAAGGGGCAGATTAGAAGCTTGAAAAAGGAGCTTGAGCGAATTCGAAGTGATCCATCACGTGCAGGTCCGTCCCATGCTGAAATTAAAATTAATGATCGTCTCATTGAACTCTTTTTGCGCGAGGAAATAATGTGGAGGCAGAGGTCATGTGTTCAATGGCTATGAGAAGGTGACCACAACTCACACTTTTTCCACTTAAGGGCATCTATGAGGCGGCGAAAAAACCTGATTAAGGCACTACAGCGTGCGGATGGGCAGTTGACGGATGACATGACCGAAATGCAGCAGCTCGCGCTTGATTACTATAAGAACTTGTATACCTCCGAGGGGGTGCAAGGAGTGGCGGAGGTGCTTGAACATGTACCTGTCAAGGTGACACAAGTGGTGAACGATATTCTGTTGGCCCCCTATGATGCTAAGGAGGTCAAAACTGCGCTTTTCCAGATGTTCCCAACTAAACCTCCAGGTCTGGATGGGTTCCCTGTCCACTTTTTTCAGAAGCATTGGGACGTTTGTGGGGAGGTAGTCACAAAAGCCGTGTTAGGCATTGTGAAGGGAGAAGAAAGCCCAGCATGCGTGAATGACACTTTGTTGGTACTGATTCATAAGGTACCGAACCCCACGTTGCTTTCTCAATTCCGTCCTATCAGTTTATGTAACGTTTTCTATAAGATTGCTTCGAAGGTGCTCTCAAACCGCCTTAAGTTGATTCTTCCGGATATTATCTCTGAGGAGCAATCAGCGTTTGTACCAGGGAGACTCGTCACTGACAACATTATTTCTACACATGAGTGGCTGCATTTCATGAAGCGGAATAAAGCTAAGAGTAACAGTTTTGCTGCCCTAAAGCTAGATATGATGAAGGCATATGATCGGGTGGAGTGGTCTTATTTGAAATCAATTATGGAGAAGTTGGGCTTTGCAGCACCGTGGATCTCTATAATCATGAACATGGTGAGCTATGTCTCTTTTTCGGTGATGTTTAATGGAACTAAGCTAGAAGTGTCCAATCCAACACGAGGTATCCGACAGGGAGATCCTATCTCTCCTTACCTTTTCCTGCTAGCAGCGGAGGGCCTTTCGTGCCTCTTAAAATCTCAGATTCAGTCGTCCCAGCTCTGCGGCATTAAGGTGGCACCATCATCCCCGGTGGTGAACCATCTTTTATTCGCGGACGACAGCCTGCTATTCTTCAGGGCAAGTGTTAACGGAGCGGAGGAGGTATCAAACCTATTGGATTCATATTGCATGGCCTCGGGGCAAAGAATACACAGAGATAAGTGCTCGATTTTTTTTTCAGTAGGGGCTGTCCAGAGATTGTGCGTAATGCAGTTAAGGGTTATCTCCATGTTCCTAATGAATCTTTGAGTGACAGGTACTTGGGCCTTCCGACAGATGTGGGGCACTCAAAAAAAGGAACTTTTAAATACCTTAGCGACAGAGTTTGGGACAAGGTGAAGGGTTGGATGGGCAAGTGCTTGTCTACAGGAGGGAAAGACGTCCTCATCAAATCAGTAGCACGGGCTATTCCGGTGTTCTCGATGTCTTGTTTCAAGCTCCCAAGGGGCTTATGTGATCATATAAAATCCATCACATGGAAATTCTGGTGGGGCTGTAAACAAGGACAACGCAAACCGGCCTGGGTCTCATGGGACGTGATGACACGACCCAAATACATGGGAGAACTCGGCTTCAAAGATCTAGAAGTTTTTAACCTGGCCCTCTTAGCAAGACAATCATGGAGGTTGATGCAAGAGCCAGATACGCTGAGTGTGAGGATCTTGAAGGCGTCCTATTACCCCAACAGGAGCATTCTTGAGGCGGAGCTTGGGTCCAGGCCATCCCAGATATGGCGGGCGATACTCGAGGGACGTGACTTGATGAAACAGGGCTTAATAAAGCGGATTGGTAATGGTCAGAGTACGAATATCTGGACCGACAATTGGATTCCTAAGGAGACATCACCGAGACCGATCACCAGCCTTGTTGTGAACCCACCTGTAATGGTGTCTGAATTACTGCTGCCAGCTACGGCGACATGGAATGAACAACCGGTGCGGTCGGTGTTCTTACCGATAGATGCGGAGGCGATCTTGAAGTTACCCACATGCACTAACAACACAGAGGACTTCTGGGCCTGGCATCCGGACAGAAAGGGCAAGTTTTCAGTTGCTTCGGCTTATAAATTCTTGATCAAAACTAAGCTGCAACGCGAAGAATGGCTCGAGGGGAGAGGAGGATCATCTAATGTCCAGAGGGACGAAAAATCATGGAACTCGTTGTGAAAAATGAAAGTACCGTCAAAGATACGAATCTTTGTGTGGCGACTGGCACACCACTCTCTCCCTACGACTGATGTTCTCAAGCGACGCAACATGTCAGTCCAGGATATTTGCCCGTTGTGCGGTTGTCTTGATTCTTGGAGGCATGCCCTAGTATCATGCACCATGTCCAGTTGTATTTGGGCATTGACTGATGGGGAACTCCGTCTCCCGTATGACAGCTAATGAGGAATCCAATGCAAGGTTGTGGCTATTTCAGCTTTTTGGTGAGATGGACCATGACAGTTTTACTCGGATGGTGGTCACACTGTGGTCGGTGTGGTATGTGAGAAGAAAGGCAGTTTATGAATCTATCTTCCAAAGTCCCTAGCAGACTGTCCACTTTGTGGAATATTTTATCGCAGAGCTGGGACAGATTTTTGATAGTAAAGTGCGCCATGAAGGAAGAGATGTTTCAGCCACCCCTCCAAAAAGGTGGTTACCTTCACCCGTGGGCTGTGTGAAGATAAATGTTGACGGAGCAATCACCAAATCACGCCGTGGAGGCACTGTGGCGGCCCTATGAAGAGACCATTCAGGGCTTTACTTGGGTTCTTCGGCTATGGTCTTCCAAGGAATTAATGATCCACTAATTCTGGAAACGTATGCTTGTCGAGAAGCCCTAGCTCTTGCGGAGGACCTCGCCGTGCAAAACATTTTGGTGGCCTCAGATTGTCAAGAAGCGGTGAACGAAGTCAACAAAGGGATAGGGGGTCCTAATGCTGCCATAGTACATGAAATATCGGCTCGTCGTACTAGTTTTACTTCTAGTGTTTTCATTCATGAACGTAGAAACTTTAACTTTGAGGCTCACAAACTCGCCAAGTTTGCTTGTAATTTGGGTGTAGGTCGACATATTTGGTTGGGCAATCCTCATGACCCAAACCTTGTACCTATGACTTTTGCTTTGAATGAATAAAGATGGCGAGTTTTTCTAAAAAAAAAAAGGTGTCTGAATTTTGATTCGTGCGCAGTGGAGGAGCTTGGCAAGGGTCAAAACTCAATGCCTTGTGACTGATCTTCGTTTTTTGACCCAGATTAAACAGATGGGCTTGGAAGGTGTTTGAATTGTGATTTGTACACAATGGAGGAGCTTGGCAAGTGGCCAAACTCACCTCCTTGTGACTGATCTTTGTTTTTTGACCCACATTAAATAAATGGGCTTGGAAAGAAACTGAAACTACAAGAAAGAATAAATGGTGACGTAATTAACCTACATGTACAGGTGTCTGAATTGTGATGTGTGTACGGTGGAGGAGCTTGGCAACTGCCTAAACTCACAGCCTTGAGACTAATCTTCATTTATTTTGAATCTCTTGTTATAAATTTCTCTTATCCATGTTTATATTATACTCCCTCCGTTTCAAAATATTTGTCTTTCTAGACATTTAAATAGACTGCAACATACGGATGTATGTAGACATATTTTAGAGTGTAGATTTACTCATTTTGCTTCGTATGTAGTCACTTGTTGAAATCTTTAGAAAGACAAATATTTAGGAACGGAGGGAGTAATAATTAGTGCATGCTAGAATGTGATGAACAAACTTACTGCCTTGACTTATCATGTTTGCCGTAAATAGGTGGACAAGTGACCACCATCGATGATGGTACAAAGAGAAAAAATGGCAAACTTACTAGGGGTTTGCGAGAGTTTGTTTCTCCAATTTCAATGCACGGGCATGTTCGCTAGTATCATTAAAAGATTGAAATTTAAACATGCATAACATAACAGTCATAACATATAGTTTCATCATCGCGAATTTCAAATAAAAACATGCATTGTTCACCCAAAAGGCATCACTTCAAACACATGTTTGATCCAAAATCATCACAAACACAGCATGTATTTGTTGTGGACCGAGCCAACCAATGGCATGCACGAACTCAAACGAGGTGCTCGGCGAAGAAAACATCACCGCCACGACCGCCACCATCCTCTCGGCCGCCGGCACCACCATCACCATCCTCTTGGCCGGTACCGTCACCACCTCCACCACACCCCTCGGCCACCACCACCAGTCCGAAGAGATCCTTCTAGTTGGTACAAGATCTCCCCACGAGTGAGCTTCCAATACTTTCTTGCGGTTTCATCCATTGTGGTTGGATTCATGAACATGATTGCACACTTTTCGTCCTTCTTGGTGTCATGAATCCTCTCCTCCTCAAGTGCAAGACTACGCTCCTCCACCTTCAGGTACAAGATTAACATTTTTTAATACATGGTCAACAGTTTTTATATACACATTTAATATTTTTCATTTTAATGATTAACATTTTTTCAAATGCAAGATTAACATTTTTCAAATACATTGTCAACAATTTTTCTATATACATGTAACATTTTTCAAACGTTTGACTAACATTTTTAAAATGCTTCATTAACATTTTTGAAATACTTATTTAACATTTTCTAAATGTTTCATTAACATTTTTGTAAATACACGATCAACCTTTTTTACACACATTGTATAATTTTTGTATACATTTTTCGTATACATGGTCAACATTCTTTCTATAAACATTTAACATTATTTTAAACATTATGTAAAGTATGTTTTTGTAATATATATGTTTAGAATATCTGGAAGTGTAAACCAAAGTTACAAATTAAGTAAAAATGTGAAAAGGAAGTGAAATAAAAAATGAGGGTTGTGGCCTCCAGGGCACCTGGGCTGGCCCATCTCGCGATGGTTTGACGCGAAGGTTCTCTTCGTCTCGCTAGAAGCGAGACTTAGTAGTGCCCATTAGTTCGTGTTCAACCCATCTATGAGGCAGGTGGCGAATGCATCGCCGCCGCGCATGGAAACATGTACATGTCGAGACAAGCCCCCGTGCAATGCCAATACATATGGGAGTATAGGCAAATCCTATTATAGGTCATTTGGTACCGGGCGCACATCACCTCTATAACCCATGCTATTGTAGATGGGCCGGCCTGTTCTATCTTGTTTTCTGTTTGTAAAACAAAAGAGAAAAGTCTAAAATTAACCTTGAACTTGTAGACCAAAGCTAAACCAAACCCTGAACTGCGAATCCCGGAAATCAGCACACCGAATTATTTGATCCCGGTCTATTTTGTGTTCTAAGGGGATTGTCCACGTGGTAGGCAAGGCTGAGGCCGGACGTTGCTGGGCCGGCCCACCAGACGTGAAGCACGTTTTCTTTTTGTAACGCACATCTAAAAATAGTAAAATACCCAAAATATATATACATATACTCACGTGAAATCAAACTTTAGACCTGCTCGTTTTGATCTCGTGCTGCTATCCAGTCTAACTAGTGACTTTCCGTGATTACAGATAAGCGCAAAACTATCTAAGAACATACCGCAACGTCGAGATTTGAAGTTTATTTTGACTTTTTTGAAACATTTTTGGAATTGCGAATACCCTTTGAAAAAATATGAACAATTTTTTGAAAGCACTACAATTTTTGAAACTTGAACAAAATTTAAAAGTGTGAACACTTTCTAACTTTTTAAAAAATGGGACAATATTTGCAGAAAAAATTGCACTTTAAAATTTTGTTCAGGTTTCAAAATTATTCGGTTTTTTCGAAAAGTGTTTGCACATACAAAAATCTTTGGAGATATAAAAGATGGTTCATGTTTTCAAAAAGCTTCATAATTCCAAAATATCCATAAAATGTTCGAAGTTCAAAATTGCTGATAATTTTGAAGAAAATGTTTTGAAAAAACAGAAATTTTTCAAATCTAGATGTTGTGTTATGTGGTTAAATAATTCCGCACTTTTAGCTTATCACCAGGAGCCATCTGTTAGAGTGGTTAGCAGGACTAGTTTAAAAAGCCCTGTCACAAGTACGATTCCCAGCCGTCTCTCTTTCTATCGTATTTTTATTAACTTGCATGTCACATGCTTCGTGGGTCGGCCCAGTTGCGTCGAGCTCGACTAACTATCCCGGGTTTAATCAACAATCCTTGTTTGGGAGCGCGCTTAAGGTTTAAAATAGACCGGGATCAAAGAACTCGGTGTGCTAATTTCAGGGATTCGAAGTTGAGGGTTCGATTTAGCTTTTGTCTACAAGTTCAAGGTTTATTTTAGACTTTTTCCAAAACAAAAAAGATCGTGCGTGACTGGATTCGAACTGTGGACCCCAGGTCGATACTGCTCAAGAGAAACTTCTTCCCTCTTTTCTTCTACGTCTTTTTCTTTTTTCTATTTCTTTTTTTTTTCTTTACTGTTTTGCTTTTCTTATTAAGAACGGTTTTGTTAGGTTTTCTATTCCTTTTTATTTTTCTTAACACTAATTGCATGATCCTTTTTTTCAGATTGATAAAAAAGAACCAAAACCATTGAACTATTTTTCAAAATTAATGAACTTTTTCAAATTAAATGATTTTTTTTCAAAACTAAATGAACACTTTTCAAATTCATTGAACTTTTACAAATTTAATGAACTTTTTTGTCAAGTTCGATGAACTTTTTTTCAAATTAGATGTAACTTTTTCAAATTGATGATAAAAAAATTCTCAAATGTGATGAACTTTGGTCCATATTCGATGAACTTTTTTCAAAATTGATGAACTTTTCAAAATCGATTAATTTTTATAAAAATAGATGGACCATTTTTAGAGTCGATGAACTTTTTTCAAATCCAATTATTTTAAGACAAATCGATGAACTTATTTCAAATTCGATGAACTTTTTTAAAAATAGATGAACATTTTTCCAGGTCAATGAACTTTTGTTAAAGAGATGAACTTTTTTTATAGAGATGGTCAACATGGTCAACTAAACTGATCAACACGGTCAACTGAATCTATTGAGCTAGTTTTTTTTCTCAGGTGATGGAACAAAGCGACCGATCAAGCGCCACTATGATCGAGCGGCGATAGAATGAATGGGCCGGCCCAAGTGAGCTGCACGTGAGCGCCACTAGGCAAAAGTGGAGCATAAGGCGCCAAGGAGGTCTTGGGAGTCACACAGCCATCCTCCAACCCACTATCACATCAATCCTCCAACCCCGCTGTTGTGGAAGGCCCGCATATCTCTAACATCGGCTATGGCACTGCCAAGGGAGCCACCACTAACTTTATGGGAAACCGCATGTACCAGAAGGAAGCTCACACAATGGGGTTATCCGGGTTCGGGCCCTCATGGTGAGGTAACACCCTACATCCTACTTTGTTTTGTATTGAAGATGGACACCTCGTGTGAGGGGCTTACAAGGGTGATGATGAGTATGACTACCGAGAGTATATTCTACGAGAATAGATGGGAATGGTTATCCCTAGCATTGCCCTTATATAGGTGATGAGGGCTAGGGTTAACACGGCGTGTAACGGACCTCACGCTCCCGACATGTTGGCTTGCATGCCAAGATGATCTTCTCGCCCCAAGCTGAGCTCTTGGTCTGCCTCCTGATGCTGGACCTCCACCAGGCCTTCTAGGCATAAAGCTCAACCCACTACCGAGCCTCCTAGCCAATAGGCCACCCTAGTGTACTGCACAATCAATAGCCCCTGAGTGTGTTTAGTGTTGGAGTCTTTTGTCTCCGGGAATGAAAACCCAGGAGGGCTCCTCTTGTCTTGGCAACAAAAGTGGCATATCCTCATAAGTCTGGATTTAGAGATCTTCGAGCCCGTCGGGCGTGAAACCTCCTCATGAGTTTGAAATGACCAGCGTGGGGGATTCTAGTGCCTCGTTCACATATCTCCAAGGTGCGCTCTATGATGCACCACGGCTTCTTGACTCGAGGCCTTGCAATCTCCCGCTCGTCCCTCGTCGTTTTGAAGTCATGCGGCTTAAGATTCGGCGCCTACGTTCTATGACTTCATAGTTCGGAGTTGGAAAAAGTCCAAAACAAACCTCGAATTTGTCGGCAAAAGCTAAATCAAACCCTGAACTCTCAATCCCTGAAATCAGCACACCAAACTCTCTTATCCCGGTCTATTTAAACCTTGAGAGCACTTATCCGGTATTTGCTGAATTAGGCCGGCCCATCAGCGGCATCGCTCGCGCGCGGGCACTGCTCTGGATTTTCTTTGTTTTCTCCTTTTTCTTTTTTTCTTTTTTGCAGATGTCTATTTTTACTTCGTACCCAATGTACATTTTTAACGCACACATAAAATATTTTTTGGTAAACTTTTTATATTTTCAAATACATTATGTATATTTTAAAGTATGTTTTCAAAAAAAATTCAAAACATTTTTATATTTTTTCCAAATACATATTTACATTTTTTAATGACAATAAACATTTTATGAAACTGAACAAACACTCTTTTTCATGGTTCAATATTTTTAAATTTGTAGACAGTTTTTTCAATCACATGCCAAGTATATTATGTTAAGTGTAAGACACAATTTTTTACAACACGCAAACCTTTTTTTAACATTGTACACACATTTTTGTTTGAAAATCCCACAAACACATGTTTTGGAAACTCGTGAACATTATTGAAATGCTACATTTTTTTGAATGTACAAACTTTTTTCAATCACAGAAATATGATTATACATTCTATAAATATTTGTTTGAATAGGTTGGTACATTTTTTTAAAAAAGAAATCTGTTATTTTTTAGATGTCACAAAGTTTTGTCTTACAGTTTGTTCAGATTTCAAAATTTGTTCCTAATTTTTAAATTTTCAAAAAACATTCACAATTTAAAATTATGTTCAGGTTTCAGGAAATGTTTATGTTACAAAATGTGTTTGCACTTAAAAGTTTTGTTCAGCTTTCAGAAAAGAAAATCTCGCTTCATGTCTAGTGGGCCGGTCCAGACAAGTCCTTGGCAAACGATCCGAAACATTTTCTATAAACATTATTTAAAAAATTCTAGAAACATTATTTGTAAAATGTTACGCAATTTTTGAAAATCCGAAACATTTTCGTAGCATGTCAAAAACTGTTGAACTTATTAACATTGTTTTAGATTTGTTTTTGAAATCACAAACAGTTTTTTTAATGCGTATATAATTACAAAATTCCAGAAAAAAATATAAAAACACAAATGGTATGTAATCTGCGCGAAAAATAAAAAGCATGAATATTTTTTAACTTCTGAAAATTTAGAAATGTGCGAATATATTTTAAAGTTCACAATTTCTTGTTGTGTTATAGTGGTTTGGCCCCCAGTAGCAGGTTATCTCGGCCAGGATTTTCTTATTCCCAGTGTGCCAAACAGGTCTAGGGTCCAAAATAGACCGGGATTACAAGTTTAGAGTGTCAATTTCCAGGATTCAAAGTTCAGGGTTTGATTTAGCTTTCGTCTACAACTTCAACGTTTGTTTTGGACTTCTTTCTTTGGAGTTCTTGGCATGCACCTTGCGTCACTGATACTGAGGCGCGCCAGCCCACTTCTCGTTCCGTCACATCATTACTGGTGAATGACTAGTGAGCTACTTGTTGGCTTCGTCTTGACCAGTGCGTCATGATGCTAGTGTCTGGTTTGCTGCGCCATATCTCGCGAATTGGAAAACCGCAGGGCAACAAGGACACACGTCAGTTCGTTGATGCTGGAGCTTCAAATTCTTAGAGGAATATTTCTACTTTGCAGGAGTTGTTGGATTCCCCGAAGAGGAGAAAGACGATGTAGCACAACAGAAAATATTTTTCCTCAATTAAGAACCAAGGTTTATTCAACCACTAGGTGTCACCAAGCTAACAATATAAACAACACCTACACACAAACACAATACAAATGCTCGCACCAAACTTGGCAATGGGGTTGCCAGGCCCCTTTTCTTGCTAGTTACAAGATTAAAAGCAATAGATAGTGATAATAACAAAAATGTACAAGAAATAAAGGAAAATAAAAGAGTAATATTTATAGGAATTTTGTATTAATGGAGAATGGACATGGAGCCATAGGTTCACTAGTGGCATCTTTCTAGAAAGCAGGTAATGGTACGAAAAAATTACTGTTGAAACTTGACAGCATAGTGGCAATCTATAACTATGATCATTCATAGGGTAATCTCACATAGGCATTATGTCGACCATTAATCCAACTGCATCTACCACTATTACTTCCCCTAAAAGAGTTATCCAGCATGCAACTTAAAGTATTAAATTTGCAAGAAACAGAGTAATGCAATAAGCAAGATGGCATAATGTAGACAGAAAGAAATCTAGCAATAAGATTTAACCCCATCATTTTATCCTTAGTGGACACACTACAAATACTAGAAATCATCGCAAGATTGAACCCACTACTACGCACCACTCCCTCTGATGAACTACACATCTATCTTGACCAGAGAATACAAATAGATCGAAAAGTATACATAGATATTTAATTATGCAGCAAATAAACTTCAAGACATTCAATATAAATCAATGACAATCTGATCATAAATTCATAATTCATTGGATCCCAACAAACACACCATAGAAATTACATCGGATTGATTTGAGGCCACTCATGCAATCTCCCGCTTATGCCTCGCCCGTCGATCATACTTGACGCACCTGCCAACCGCCAAGAACCCTCCATGTTATTCCACTCCCTCCCTCGCACTAGTAGGAAAAAGTCGGTAGCACGCGTTAAATAACTAATAGTAGCGCGGGTGCCTGCACTACTACTATGGCGCTACAACTAACTGGTAGTAGTAGTGTGGTGCATCCCGCGCTACTAGTACGTGTATTAGTAGTAGCGCGGGTTCCACACGCGCTACTACTAACTATCTGTAGCGCGTGTTCGTGACACGCACTACTAGTTTACTACTATTAATTTCAAAAACCAAAAAAAATATCGATCCCGTGCGTGCTGTCAATGGTATCAATGTTTTGATCCAGCGATGACAGGGGTCGCTGGAGGTGAGGACGGGCAGTTGTAGACCAGATCCGACGACGACTATTTAAGAGGGACCGGATCCAGGGCTGAGCAAGACGATGGTGTGAGGATCTTCTTCCGGGCCAAGGCATAGAGCTCCTGGTTGGCCATGTCGACGACCTGCGCAGGCATGGGCATGGGAGGTGAGTAAAACGAGAAGGAGAGGGAGAGTGAAAAAGGGAAACAAGGGAGAGAGGAAGGAGATGGAGGGCGCATCGGGGCTGGTCGCCGGTGGTGAGGAGCTCCGTCGTGGTGGCTGATACGTCTCCAACACATCTATAATTTTTTATTGTTCCATGCTATTATATATCCTGTTTTGGATGTTTAATGGGCTTTATTATACACTTTTATATTATTTTTTGGACTAACCTACTAACCCAAGGCCCAGTGCAAATTGCTGTTTTTTGCCTATTTCAGAGTTTCGCAGAAAAGGGATATCAAACGGAGTCCAAACGGAATGAAACCTCCCGGAGAGTTATTTTTGGAATCGTATCTACCCAGAAGACTTGGAGTACACGCGAGGGAATGAGAGAGGCGGCCACGAGCGTCCAGAGCGCGCCCAGGGGGGCAGGCACGCCCCCCATCCACGTGGGCCCCCTCTGGCTCCCCCGATGCCCTCCTTCCTCCTATATATATCCATGTACCCTAAAAACATCGAAGCAACATAGAAAACCCTAATTCCACCGCCGCAACCTTCTGTTCCCATGAGATCCCATCTTGGGGCCTGTTCCGGAGCTCCGTCGGAGGCGGGATCCATCACGAAGTGCTTCTACATCAACACCATAGCCTCACCAATGAGTTGTGAGTAGTTTACCACAGACCTTCGGGTCCATAGTTATTAGCTAGATGGCTTCTTCTCTCTTTCTGGATCTCAATACAAAGTTCTCCTCGATCTTCGAGGAGATCTATTCGATGTAATCTTTTTGCGGTGTATTTGTCGAGATCCGATGAATTATGGGTTTATGATCAAGATTATCTATGAACAATATTTGATTATTTTATGAAATATTTTATGTATGATTATAATATCCTTGCAAGTCTCTTCGAATTATTGGTTTGGTTTGGCCTACTAGATCTATAGTTCCTGCAATGGGAGAAGTGCTTGGCTTTTGGTTCAATCTTGCGGTGTCCTATCCCAGTGACAGCAGGGGCAGCAAGGCACGTATTGTATTGTTGCCATCGAGGATAAAAAGATGGGGTTTATATCATATTGCTTGAGTTTATCCCTCAACATCATGTCATCTTGCTTAAAGCATTACTCTGTTCTTATGAACTTAATACTCTAGATGCATGCTGGATAGCGGTCGATGTGTGGAGTAATATTAGTAGATGGATAATCGTTTCGGCCTACTTGTCATGGACTTGATGCCTATATATAATGATCACGCCTAGATATTCTCATAACTATGCGATTTTCTATCAATTGCTCGACAGTAATTTGTTCACCCACCGTAGAATTCTGCTATCATGAGAGAAGCCACTAGTGAAACCTATGGCCCCGGGGTCTATCTTTATCATATTACTTTCCTGTCAACTAGCTAATTTCTGTCGCCGTTGCTTATTTGCTTTATTTACTTTCTGTTCTTATACCAAAAATACCAAAAATATTATACTATCATATCTATCAGATCTCACTTTCGTAAGTGACCGTAAAGGGATTGACAACCCCTTATCGCATTGGTTGTGAAGTTCTTATTTGTTTGTGTAGGTGAGAGGGACTCGCGCGTGGTCTCCTACTGGATTGATACCTTGGTTCTCAAAAACTGAGGGAAATACTTACTGAAAGTGCAGTATATCGACTAGAGGGGGGGGGGGTGAATAGGCGATTTTTATGAAATGCTTCAAAACATGGTAGTTTGAAGACAAAAGATAAACTCAATCCTATTAGTATGCAGCGGAAAGTAGACTTCACTAGACAAGCCATAGTCATGTATTCAATAAAGTGAAAGCACGAAGACTAATAGCAGCTAGGCAGTAGGGATCAAGATGGAAGAAGGAATGAAGCCAATCACAACAAGTAGATACTCAGTGAAGTCAATCAAATAAGGCAAGCATGCAATGACTTCACAACATAGAACAGTAAGTAAAGGGAAGGAAAGGATAGAACCAGTAGCTCGGGGAGGACAGTGATTTGTTAGACCAGTTCCAGTTGCTGTGACAACTGTACGTCTGGTTAGGGAGGCTGAGATTCAACTCAGAAGACCGCGTCTTCACCTTATTCCCCTTGAGCTAAGGACACCTAGTCCTCGCCCAATCACTCTGGTAAGTCTTCAAGGTAGACTTCCAAACCTTCACAGACTTCGTTCACTGGCGATCCACAATGACTCTTGGATGCTCAGAACGCGACACCTAACCGGCTGGAGGAAACACAGTCCTCAAGTGTAATAAGTCTTCAGGTCACATAGACAGAAAGACTTCAGTGATGCCTAACTATCTTTGGCTCTGGGTGTTTTGGCTTAGTCCTCGCAAGGATTTCTCTCTCAAATGCTTCGGAGGTGGGTTGCTCTCAAACGACAAAAGCCGTGTAATAACTCTGAGCAGCCACCAATTTATGGTGTAGGGGGTGGGCTATTTATAGCCACTGGGCAACCCGACCTGATTTGTCCGAAGTGACCCTGGGTCACTAAGGAACTGACACGTGTTCCAATGGTCAGATTTCAAACACTCACACGGCAACATTACTTGGGCTACAAGTAAGGCTGACTCATCCAACTCTGGATAAGATTTGCTCTCATAGTCTTCGCTCGAAGACATAGGATTTGGTTGAGCATCACTTCAGCCACTCTGATTTTGATCACTTGGACCCCACTTAACAGTACGGTGGTTCCTATGACTCAACAAAGAAGAAAAGGAAACAACAAAACATCTAAGTCTTCGTTCTCCATAGTCTTCACACAATGTCTTCTCTTGTCATAGTCTTCAATATGATTATCTTCATATACCACCACTGATGTCAATGTCTTCATACATTTTTAGGGGTCATCTCCGGTAGGTAAACCGAATCAATGAGGGACTACTACCTGTGTTATCCTGCAATTCTCACAAACACATTAGTCCCTCAACCAGGTTTGTCGTCAATAATCCAAAACCAACTAGGGGTGGCACTAGATGCACTTACAATCTCCCCCTTTTTGGTGATTGATGACAAACTGGTTGAAGTTTTCAACGGGGATAAAGGTATGTGAAATTGTAAAGGATAAAGGTATTGTCTTTGTAAGTAGGAAAAGGCTCCCCCTGAAGATGTGCATATAGTTGATTTGCCTTTGAATGCAAATGCACATGGCAGGTTGTACTTGTGGAGATCCTCTTCAACTTAAGAAGACAATTCATCATGCACAATTGATATGTCGAATATAATGACATGCATAATGAAAGATGGACGCCTGCAGTAATGACTAAGTGCGGAATATACGGTAGCAGATGCGGAATTTATCATCACATTACAGAGTAGCATAAAAACGTAGCAGACGACCATCAGTTTAAGTGTTACAACTCAAAGAACCAAATGTAGCAAAAACGAGAGTTGTAATCACTAGGCAAAATATAAACCACCCGCACATATGGACCCGCTTGAAGACTATCAACTCATATGCTTCTCCCCCTTTTGTCGGTAAGGACCAAAAAGGTTTGAAGACATAGAGCCTCTACTCGTTCCCAGTTGGAGCAGGAGAGGATGCAGGGTCGACGTTGGTGTTTGGCGGTACATAAGTAGTTGGTGCAGTGTCGATGCGTGCTGATGTAGGAGGAGGTGAGGTAGCATCATCTTGATCATCTATCACCCTGGCATCAATTGTTGCAGCGGAAGAGGAGTATTCAGAATCTTCAAGAGACGGAGTTCGACGCATAACAGGATTTCTTGGAGGAGTGTGGTCAAACTTGAATCTCTCTATGAAGCCATCGTCTTGAAGATCCGCTTCAGCACTCAGCAAGGTCAAACTCTTCCAAGACCTCCGACAGGTTTCATGAGCAACAAAGGCATTCTTGGTGGCAAGATTGCGAATGCGATTGACGTCCACCATGAGGCTTTGCATCTGACGCTTTATCCAGTAGTGATGCTTATCCTGTTTCTGATGGAGGGCAACTAGAAGCTCTCGGTTATTGAGAACACGAGATCGCTTCTGAGGCCTTTGGGCAATTGTGCTCTCAGTAGCTTCGGTTTCAGCGTGTCGAGGTAGATGAGTACGGCCAGCCAGAGGATAAATGCGTGAGACTGCTGGAACTCCTTCAATTTGCTTAGTGAAGCTTTGGTGATTAGCATTGTGAAGACTAACAGGCTCTTTGGCAGGCTCTTGGTATATAGCTTCAGCTGGCATATCAACCTCAGGCAAGAATATATGATGGTTGCGAGCAGAGGGCTGATAGGTGATAGCTGAATGCAGCTTGATGAGGCGCATAATCCATGGGGCATAGAATTTCAGACCAAGCAGATCAGAGCCAGACATAGCCAATTGCCTAATGAAGAAATCTTGAGCATTGAAGCTGATGCCATTGAAGATATAGAAGACCAAAGTCTTCATGGTGCCTTCAAGCTTGGCGGATGAAGAATGTCCTTTGACAGGCCATAGAGTACGCCTGATGATATAATAGATGGTGCATGGCAGGTACTCTAGGTCTTCAACAAAGAATTCCTTAGGATATTCAGCATCACTTGGCAGAGGCTTCATCATGCTTAGCATTTGGCTCATGTTGGGCTTGCGCTTCTGAAAGATACTTTCCAAGGCTTCATTGTGCAATTGACAGTCAGGTTCATACAGATCTCCTGGAGTGGGCAGGCCAGTAAGCTTAATGAGATCAAAGGCTTTGGCTTCATGATGGACATTGCCTATCATCCACTGAAGGACCCATGTCTTCGGATCCCTGTTGTAGCCTCGAATGTGGAGGGTTGCATAGAATTGTAGAAGCAGCTCTTCATTCCAATGCTCCTTGTCAGTTACAAAATTTAGAATGCCAGCATCACGGAAGCAATCAAGAGCTTCCTCCAGACAGGCCAGACCAGCAATAGCTTCAGTGTCAAGACGCATATGAGGGAAAATGCGCCCTTGATCATAGAGTACTCTTGAGTAATAACTGCGCTGTTGATGGCTCCAGAACCTATCTGATGATATTCTTGGCTTGGAATATGGGTTCTTGGCGCTGTCAAAGAATGTGTTGTGCGCAGTGAAGCTATTGGCATTGAATGACCCTTGAGAGGTTGCAATACCTGGAAACCTTGGCAGTCTTGGCTTAGGCTTCTGGACTTGAGGCATGTGCTCAACATGATGATCAAACTGAGGACCAGCAACATGCGGTCCAGTAGTAGGTGGTGGAGTCAGAATGGGCCACCGGATAGTGATGAGCTGATCATCTTGGTTGTATGCTTGCTCAATTGTATGGGGTCTAGGAGGCGGAACAAGAGCAGAGGCATTGGCTTCAGGCTGTTGATTTCCTTCAGGTGTAGCACTTGCTTCAGGCGCCATCACATCAGGCACCACTATCTCTTCAGGTGCCACATTAGCTTCAGCCATGACCACGTCATTGGCTTCAGTGTTGGTGGTGGCAGCCTCTGAATTTGTAACCTCCACTTCAGGAGCTGGAGGGTCGGACACGTTCTCCTCGAGAACGGGGGGTGTGGCTTCTTCCGCTTGGGGTTGTTCTTCTCCTTGGGGTGGTTCTTCTTCGGTTGATGCAGCCGGAATATCTTCAGCCGCTTTGGCTTCAGATTCTGAGGGGTTCACAGTAGGAGCAGCCTCAGGTACAAATGGTCGCTCTACTCCTTCTGGAACACTTGGGGTGACGACTTGATGCCTTGGTCCTTTGCGAAGCCTGCGAAAAGCTGGCGACGCCTGAGGGGATGGAGGTTGTTGGGCCTCAAAGTCTTCATCTTCAAGCACCGAACTGGTGTCTTGAGTTGGCTGAGGTGTGGCTGGTGTATCCTGTGGGTGATCAGCCCACGATTCATCCTGTGCAATTGGCGTCAATGGACGACCAATGCTGATGCGTTCGATATTCGTAAGAACAGGCGAAGATTCAACGTTGTACTCGATCTGAGGAAGGACTTCATCATCTTCAACATTGTCATGAGGACCAATGTCTTCAGCTGCGGTGGGGTCAACAGCTGGAATGTCTTCAGCCTCTGTGGGAGTAGGCTCATGGACTGTCATGCGACGTTCTCTATGGGCAGATGCAGGGCGAGCAACTGATATGGGCTCGACAAAGATGGGCTCTTTGGAAGCAGCCTTATCCTTCTTTGTCTTGCGCTTGTTGGTGGGTGGAGCTTCATCAGTAGTCTGCTTGCGCTTGCGAGCTTCTGCTTCAGCCACCTTTGTCTTCTTGAGTTTCGAAGCAGTTGTAGTGGCCTTAGGCTTCGTGCCAGTCATGCTGGCAGGGAAGACTATGTGAGGTATTTCCTACCTTGATTCTTCAGCTTCGGGCACAGGTTGCTTCTTCTTCTTCTTGGCAGCCATCCTTGGGTCAATGCCAGGATGCCCAAGGGCCTTGCGCTTTTCAGCTTCATTGAAAGCTTGAACGCATTTGGCAGCCAAGTCCTTGATTCGCTCACGAGAACCTTTAGCTTCATCACGCCTCTGGCGAAAGGCTTCCTTGAGCTCATGCATCATAACTTTGAAGTTTTGAATCTCTTGTACGCTGAGCTTGTCCACATGCTTCTTGAACTGAGCCTTTTCATAATCGATCTTTTGCTTCAACTCAACAATTCTCTGAGCCAGGGCTAGCTCCGAAGCAATGGCGCCATGAAAGGAGACGCTGAGGCCAATTGGAAGTTGAAGATCGTCAAAGCTGAGGTTGGGGGTGTCAAACCATTCATCAATGAAATTATTGAGCACTTCCACGTCAAAGAGCGGCAAATCATTAAAGATTTCAGCATCTTGCTTGCTCTTGATCAGTTGCTCCAGAGCATCGTCACCAAGATCCTCATCGCTCGAGAGATCAAGGGCTTCATTGGCAGTCTTCAGAACAGCGTCAGGAGTGAGAGCTGGACTGGGGTTGCGCGCGGGCTTCATCCTTAGCTGTCTGCTCTTGGAGATGCGAGAGTGCTCCTCAGACTGCACACTTGGTGCTGGTGGAGCAGTGGCCAAAGGCTTTACTCTAGAAGCAATTGGTGGAGTGATCTTCGAAGCCTTGGATTTCTTCTTCTTGGGCTTCAGGGTTGCAGGCGCTTCTTCAGAATCAGCATCAGCTGCAGGTTGATGCACATCCGCCCGTTGAACCCTGATGTGACTGATGAGGCCTTCTAAGTTATAGAAGGGCCCAACCAGATTTGGTTCAGCTTCGCACGTGCCATCAGCGCGGGGCGCAGAGGGGCCAGGATTGAAGTCTAATCCCCAATGCTTCTTGTTCTCTTTGGCTGAGTTCTTGGCATATTGAAGATTTCGCTTGAACAAATTGTCATCGCAACACCAGAGCAGAGAACTAGGATCAGCATCAGTAGGTTGAGGCCCTCTGACCATGCAAGGATAGAAGCCTTGAGCAATGGCTTCAGCACGAGTCTTGGGGGGAATATTTTTATAGGTGATATCTCCCCATGGATGCTTGATGGCGTTCTTTTCAGCATACTCTTGGGTCACGAACCTATACTTGAACCACTGTTCAGCCCAATATCTTCGAATCCATTGGATTTGAGTCTTCCTCTGATTATAATCCTCCTCTAGATCAGTCTTGTACATCTCAATGAGATCAGGAGGCAAATCTATGGAGTTGTTGCCACGGTGTTGTTTGCCACCCTTTCTAACTGTCTTGTCAGTTGCCATTGGCTTCAACCTGAAGGGCTTCAAACTGAATGGCTTCAAAACTGGCAAATGCTTCGGTCTGCTGGTCAGACAGGAACTATCTTCAGGGGAGTGAATGTGACGCTGCAAGAATTCTGCAAATGAATGCAGACTATGAGAACCAAGGGATTCTCCCACGGACATGTACCTGTGACAACATTAGAGATGCGAGGGAAGGGGAAGAGGTCATATGCATTCTCAGAAGTTTTTGAAGATAAAACAGTTTTGAAGACTTTGACCTCATAGCGCGAAGACATTCACTCATATGATGAGAGTTGGTTCCAGATTTGTACGAATCCACGAATAGGTACAAATGAGGAATCTAACTATGTTTGAAGCATATGTGAATGTACTAGGCAAGATATGAGATGCAGACATGATAGATCTATATATTTGTGTAGGCAGAAACCTCTTGTGGTAAAAGTGAAGAATCTCTATGGATCAAGAAGATGGTAAAAGAAAGTTTTATTTACCACACGATGAACTGCTTAGACGGAGAGGAGTTGGATGCCCAGCAGTTCGATCTTCCGTGCCCTAACTTGGCGATGGAGGACAGCTACAGCGACAGCGGAGTAGATGATGTCCGCGGCCGGCGTGAGGACGGCGTCGACGAGGTTGCGGCAGCGAAGCGCTTCGTCGTCGGCGTCGTCGAGAGCTAGCGGAGGCGCTAGGGTTGGTCGAGGCGGAGAGGTGTTAGAAGAACTTTTGACCGTGATGGGACGTGCATTTATAAGCATGGGAGATGGCACAGCGCAATTACGCAGGTGCCCCTGGTGGTTCACATACGAGGGACACGTGGCGGTCATGTAACGCATTGGGAGTTGTCCCACGATCCCACGTACACCACGACTGTCGGAGTGGTCGTTCCGGCTTCTCCGGGTTTCAGGCATAAAGGATGGAGCATTAAAATCAGATTTAAAGTTTGTCTCCGTATCTTCTGCTGACAAGGATGCAGAGAAGATATTCGACAGATTCAACAGAATGCATATGATTTGGACAGACAGAGTGTGAGTTGAGAAAGCATAGAGAGGTTAGGGTCCGATCACATTCACTTAGTTCAAAAGATTCAATTACGAAGACATAGCTATAAGTGAATGCTGTTGAGGACAGAACACAACTCTCTCTCTCTCTATATATATGAAGATAAACCAAGTGCGAAGACTTTGCAAATGTAACGCCACGAGAAACACTTCAAACAAGAATTTGGTGGTGGCGTTACCCACCGTATAGGAAGTATTAGACCCAGACACGGCGCACAATTATCGTGGCGCTCCGAAGTCAAATTCCATGTTAATGTATTCACACTTAGAATGTAATTCTTCATTGATTGAAGATATACTTTACTTCGTGTGTTGCACATCTAAGTCATCAATATGCATAAGTGTTAGGAAGTGTGCCTGATTACAGGACATATGAGGATTCTAAGATATTTAGCTCACACCGCAACTTGCAAAACCTTTTCTCATCCAAGGGCTTTGTGAAGATAGCTGTCAGTTGCTCTTCAGTGTTGACGTGTATGATATCAATATCTTCCTTCATGACATGATCTCTGAGAAAGTGATGACGAATTTCAATGTGCTTTGTCTTCGAGTGCTGAACCGGGTTGTTGGCAATCTTGATAGCGCTTTCATTATCACAGTAGAGTGGTACATGCTTCAGATGGACGCCATAGTCCTTGAGCGTTTGCTTCATCCAGAGAAGCTGAGCGCAGCAAGATCCAGCAGCAACGTATTCAGATTCAGCAGTGGAGAGTGATACACAGTTCTGCTTCTTTGAAGACCAACAGACAAGAGATCGTCCTAGAAAGTGACATGTGCCTGATGTAGACTTGCGATCAACTTTGTCACCAGCATAATCAGCATCTGAGAATCCAACCAGATCAAACTCTGAGCCCTTTGGATACCATAATCCTAGTGTTGGGGTGTAAGCCAAATATCGAATTATTCGCTTCACAGCTAAGTGATGCGACTCCTTTGGTGCCGCTTGATATCGAGCACACATGCAAACACTAAGCATAATATCTGGCCTAGATGCACATAAATAAAGCAAAGAACCAATCATGGAGCGGTATACCTGTTGATCAAACTCTTTACCATTGGCGTCGGGACCCAGATGGTGTTTAGCAGGCATTGGCGTCGAGTACCCTTTGCAGTCTTGCATTCCAAACTTGTTTAGGCAATCTTTAAGGTACTTCTCTTGAGATATGAAGATGACGTTGCTTTGCTGACGAATTTGAAGACCAAGGAAGAACTTCAGCTCACCCATCATGGACATCTGATATTGCTCTTGCATCATGTGACCAAACTCATCACTGTATTTTTGGTCAGTGCAGCCGAAGATAATGTCGTCCACATATATTTGGCAGACAAATAGTTCATCATCATATGTCTTCGTGAAGAGTGTGGGATCTAGGGATCCAGGTTTGAAGCCTTTGCTCTTCAGGAAGTCTTTGAGTGTGTCATACCAAGCACGAGGCGCTTGTTTGAGGCCATACAGTGCCTTGTTGAGTTTGTATACCATATCAGGACGTTTTGGATCTTCAAAGCCAGGTGGTTGTGCAACATACACCTCTTCTTCAATCATTCCATTGAGAAAGGCACTTTTCACATCCATTTGATATAGAAGTATGTTGTGATGATTTGCATAGGCTAGTAGTATACGAATAGCTTCAAGTCTAGCCACAGGAGCAAATGTTTCATTGAAGTCAATCCCTTCGACTTGAGTGTATCCTTGAGCAACGAGACGAGCTTTGTTTCTGACCACTTGACCATGCTCATCTTGTTTGTTGCGATAGATCCATTTTGTGCCTATTATGTTGTGCTTGCGAGGGTCATGACGCTTGACAAGTTCCCACACATTGTTCAGCTCAAACTGTTGAAGCTCTTCTTGCATTGCTTGAATCCATTCGGGTTCCATAAAAGCTTCAGCCACTTTCTTGGGTTCAGATATTGAGACAAAAGCAAAGTGCCCACAGAAATTTGCAAGCTGTGTTGCTCTTGAGCGAGTAAGTGGACTAGGAGCATTTATTGAAGGAATATGCCCTAGAGGCAATAATAAAGTTGTTATTTTATATTTCCTTATATCATGATAAATGTTTATTATTCATGCTAGAATTGTATTAACCGGAAACTTAGTACACGTGTGAATACATAGACAAAACAGAGTGTCCCTAGTATGCCTCTACTAGACTAGCTCATTGATCAAAGATGGTTATGTTTCCTAACCATAGACATGAGTTGTCATTTGATCAGCGGGGTCACATCATTAGGAGAATGATGTGATGGACAAGACCCATCCGTTATCTTAGCACTATGATCATTTAGTTTTACTGCTATTGCTTTCTTCATGACTTATACATGTTCCTATGACTATGAGATTATGCAACTCCCGAATACCGAAGGAACACCTTGTGTGCTATCAAACGTCACAACGTAGCTGGGTGATTATAAAGATGCTCTACAGGTGTCTCCGAAGGTGTCCGTGGTGTCGGCATAGATCAAGAATAGGATTTGTCACTCCGAATGTCGGAGAGGTATCTCTGGGCCCTCCCGGTAATGCACATCATAATAAGCCTTGAAAGCAAATGACTAATGAGTTAGTCACGAGATGATGTATTACGGAACGAGTAAAGAGACATGCCGGTAACGAGATTGAACTAGGTATAGAGATACCGACGATCGAATCTCGGGCAAGTAACATACCGATGACAAAAGGAACAACGTATGTTGTTATGCGGTTTGACCGATAAAGATCTTCGTAGAATATGTAGGAACCAATATGAGCATCCAGGTTCCGCTATTGGTTATTGACCGGAGATGAGTCTCGTTCATGTCTACATAGTTCTCGAACCCGTAGGGTCCGCACGCTTAACGTTTGATGACGATCGGTATTATGAGTTTATGAGTTTTGATGTACCGAAGGTAGTTCGGAGTCCCGGATGAGATCACGAACATGACGAGGAGTCTCGGAATGTCCGAGACATAAAGATTGATATATTGGACGACTATATTCGGACACCGGAAGTCTTCCAGAAAAGTTTCGGATTTAACCGGATTGCCGGAGGGGGTTACCGGAACCCCCCACGAGGGGGGATGGTCCATAGTAGGCCTTGAGGAAAGAAGAGAGGCAGCCCATAGAGGCTGGCCGGCGCCCCACTAGGGAATCCTAGTTGGACAAGGATTGGGGGGCGCCACCTCTCCCTCTCCTTCCTTTCCCCCTCTTCCTTCTTGGTGGACTCCTACTAGTAATAGGATTGCAATCCTATTCCTAGTAGGATTGCCTCCCTGGCGCGCCATAGAAGGGCTGGCCGGCCCCTCCCCTTGCTCCTTTATATACGGGGGCAGGGGGCACCCTAGAACACACAAGTTGAATTGTTTTAGCCGTGTGCGGTGCCCCCCTCCACAGAAACACACCTCGGTCATACCGTTGCAGTGCTTGGGCGAAGCCCTGCGCCGGTAGATACATCATATCCGTCACCACGCCGTCGTGCTGACGAAACTCTCCCGTGAAGCTCAACTGGATCAAGAGCTCGTGGGACGTCATCAAGCTGAACGTGTGCTGAACGCGGAGGTGCCGTACGTTCGGTGCTTGATCGGTTGGATCGCGAAGAAGTTCGACTACCTCAACCGCGTCACTTGACGTTTCCGCTCCCGGTCTACGAGGGTACGTAGACACACTGTCCCCTCTCGTTGCTATGCATCTAGTAGATAGATCTTGCGTGATCGTAGGAAAATTTTGAAAATACTACGTTCCCCAACAGTGGTATCAGAGCCAGGTCTATGCGTAGATGATATGCATGAGTAAAACACAATGAGTTGTGGGCGATACTAGTCATACTGCTTACCAGCATGTCATACTTTGCTTCGGCGGTGTTGTGAGATGAAGCGGCCCGGACCGACATTACGCGTACGCTTACGCGAGACTGGTTTCACCGTTATGAGCACTCGTTGCTTAATGGTGACTGGCGGGTGTCTGTCTCTCTCACTTTAGCTGAATCAAGTGTGGCTACGCCCGGTTCTTGTGAAGGTTAAAACATCACATACTTGACGAAACATCGTTGTGGTTTTTGTATGCATAGGTAAGAACGGTTCTTGCTAAGCCCGTAGAAGCCATGTAAAACTTGCAACAACAAAGTATAGGACGTCTAACTTGTTTTTGCAGGGCATGTTGTGATGTGATATGGTCAAGACATGATGAGATATACGGTTTTGTATGAGATGATCATGTTTTGTAATGTTATCGGCAACTGGCAGGAGCCATATGGTTGTCGCTTTATTGTATGAAATGCAATCGCCATGTAATTGCTTTACTTTATCACTAAGCGATAGTGATAGTCGTAGAAGCAATAGTTGGCGAGACGACAACGATGCTACGATGGAGATCAAGGTGTCACGCCGGTGACGAAGGTGATCATGACGGTGCTTTGGAGATGGAGATCAAAAGCACAAGATGATGATGGCCATATCATGTCACATATTTTGATTGCATGTGATGTTTATCTTATTATGCTTCTTATTTTGCTTAGTACGACGGTAGCATTATAAGATGATCCCTTACAAAATTTCAAGGTACAAGTGTTCTCCCTGAGTATGCACCGTTGCGAAAGTTCGTCGTGCCGAGACACCACGTGATGATCGGGTGTGATAAGCTCTACGTTCAAATACAACAGGTGTAAGCCAGTTTTGCACACGCAGAATACTCGGGTTAAACTTGACGAGCCTAGCATATGCAGATATGGCCTCGGAACACTGGAAACCGAAAGGTTGAGCATGAATCATATAGTAGATATGATCAACATAAGATGTTCACCATTGAATCTACTCCATCTCACGTGATGATCGGACATGGTTTAGTTGATTTGGATCACGTGATCATTTAGATGACCAGAGGGATGTCTATCTAAGTGGGAGTTCTTAAGTAATATGATTAAATTGAACTTTAATTTATCATGAACTTAGTCCTGGTAGTATTAGCATATCTATGTTGTAGATCAATAGCTCGCGATGTTGCTCCACGTTTATTTTTTTATATGTTCCTAGAGAAAACTAAGTTGAAAGATGTTAGTAGCAATGATGCGGAATTGTTCCGTGATCTAAGGGTTATCCTCATTGCTGCATAGAAGAATTATGTCCTTGATGCACCGCTAGGTGACAGACCTATTGCAGGAGCAGATGTAGACCTTATGAACGTTTTGACAAAAGCTCAGTATGATGACTACTTGATAGTTTAAGTGCACCATGCTTTAAGGCTTAGAACCGGGACTTCAAAAATGTTTTGAACGCCACGGAGCATATAAGATGTTCCAAGAGTTGAAATTAGTATTTCATACTCATGCCCGTGTCAAGAGGTATGAGACCTCTGACAGTACTTTGCCTACAAGATGGAGGAGAATAGCTCAACCAGTGAGCATGTGCTCAGATTGTCTGGGTACTACAATTGCTTGAATCAAGTGGGAGTTAATCTTCCAGATAATATAGTAATTTACAAAAGTTCTCTAGTCACTATCACCAAGTTAGTAGAACTTCGTGATGAACTATAATATGCAAGGGATGACGAAAGTGAGTCCCGAGCTCTTCGCGATGCTGAAATCGACGAAGGTAGAAATCAAGAAAAAGCATCAAGTGTTGATGGTTAACAAGACCACTTATTTCAAGTAAAGGGCAAAAGGGATAGAAGGGGAACTTCAAGAAGAATGACTAGAAAGTTGTCACTCCCGTAAAGAAACCCAAAGCTAAACTCAAGCCTGAAACTAAGTGCTTCTACTGCAAAGGAAATGGTCACTGGAAGTGGAACTGCCCTAGATACTTGGCGGATAAGAAGGATGGCAAAGTGAACAAAGGTATATTTTGATATATAGATTATTGATGTGTACTTTACTAGTGTTCATAGCAACCCCTGGGTATTTGATACCGGTTCAGTTACCAAAATTAGTAACTCGAAACAAGAATTGCAGAATGAACAGAGACTAGTTAAAGGTGAAGTGACGATGTGTGTTGGAAGTGGTTCCAAGATTGATATGATCATCATCGCACACTCTGTCAGGGATATTACTAGCAGGTGTAAACCGGCTAGGGTAAACCGGATTATGATGATATAGTTGTATAATTATAAGCTCAGTAGAGGTTACAGCCCATGAAGGCTTAGGGCCCATGTGTAAAGTTTACGGTTTGTAAACCGTCCTATCATGTAAACTTGAGATACAAGGAAGAAAGAGCAGAGACCGAGGCGGACACAAATATGAGCCGGCCTCGGGACTCTGTAAACCGGACCGGGCGTCGCCTCTATATAAAGGGATGACCCGGCGACGGTTCAAGGACAAGAAACAACCCGTCGAGACACAGGCAAGCAATCCGCTCCCTGTTCATCGACGCCCAATCAATACCAAACCAAACTAGACGTAGGCTTTTACCTTCCTCGAAGGGGCCGAACTAGTATAAACCATATGTGTCCTTTGTGTGCTTTTAACCCCTTCAAGCTAACCCGTGCGATGGTTCCTCAACTAAGTCCGTTAAACCGGACATCT
Organism: Secale cereale; assembly: GCA_902687465.1. Classification (NCBI taxonomy): domain Eukaryota; kingdom Viridiplantae; phylum Streptophyta; class Magnoliopsida; order Poales; family Poaceae; genus Secale; species Secale cereale. The sequence goes on along the minus strand of LR738712.1, from coordinate 840,290,694 downwards.
GCCGTGCTAATTCCACGACAGTTGGCGCCCACCATGGGGCCTCCGCACGATGGTTTCGAGTTCTTGAAGGGCAGCTTTGAAGGACTCAAGGGCTACGCGGTCGGCCGGATGACCAAGAGTCGCAGCGGCCGGATCTACATCGACGACGCAGGCTGGGGCCCGGAGGCCGATTCAATCGAATACGGGTACCGGGTTCCCTTCGGCGGCATCCATGTCTTCATCGGCAAGATTGGTGAACCGGGACCTGAGCCGGACGTCTTCCCCAACATCGTCGAGCCGGCTCAGCGTGCGAGATCGACCCGGATTCAGCCTGCCATGAAGCGCGTCTTCGTCGGAGCAATTCACGGAGTCCAAGCCGAGGACGGATCGGATTCGGGTGGCGAGACAGTTGTCTATTCCGACGATGAATCCTCATCCGGAGAGACTGAATCCTTGTATCTGTTGCGGGACGGCCGATCTGAGGGTGTGTCCGACGGAGACAGTATTCCGGACCCCTTTGATCTGCCAAACCGGGTGGCTGTCTTTATGGCCGGATCACAACCTATGCCGCAGTCCACGGTGAACGGGGCGATCACAGCAGAAGCTGGTGTAGGGGGGAGCGGCCAGGCCCTCTCGCCCTCTGACGCTCTATCCGCCTTGGTCGAGGAGTTCACAACCCGGGCAGTAGCAGTGGTGGCTCCAGCAGACAAGGCACAACACGATGCAGAACTCCTTCAGCTGAGGGGCCGGATCGAGCAAGCAAGAGAGGATCTGAAGGCAGAGAAAGCTATGATAGCAACAGGGCAGGCAGAGCTGGATTCTCAGGCCTTCAAGTTCAGGATGGATCAGGCCTCGGCGCAGGGGGTAAGAAGTCGGAGGTATCAGTCTCATCTACCGCCGGTTTATGAGGCGATGAATCTCTTCGGGACGCCAGAAGCGGGAGCCAGCAACGATCTGGGGGTAAACCGGAGGACAGCTCCAGTGAGGGGTGAGCCGGTTCAACAGCCCACTACGGAGCAAGATCGACGGATTATATCCACGCCTCACATCCCCACTCCTCCGGGTCATTACTCAAACCCTTTGGATAACATTGTTGCTGCCGCTTCACGCCTGGCCGCTTTACCCATTGAGGGGACATCCCCCGTGGCAATGGAGGCACGCAGGGTCAAGGATCTGCTTAACATGGCGTTGACACAGTAGCAAGCGTATTCCTATAGCAGGGAGAGGCTTCATTCAACACCCCGCCACAGCCGGAGTTATACTAGGCATTGGGATGAACCGGAGGTGTCCAGTAGTGAACGGAGGCGACACCGTCACAGACAGGAAAATCCGGCGGGCGCAGAGGCGCAAGCTCAGGAGGCAGCAAACCGGGTTAGATCTGCGGCCCGCGAGGAGATCCGCCAAACGACGCCGGTTCACACAACCACAGCAGAGACAGGAGTCACGACGAGTTCCTTTCGGGTGCAGTGTCTTGTCCCCGCTTTACGAAGCGTGAAATTACCCAAAGATTTCAAGGGCCCGTGTAAAGTGCCTAACTACACAGCAGATTTGGCTCCAGAAGCTTGGGTTGAGAGTTACGAGATGGCTATGGAGATGCTGGATGTGGATGAAGCGGCTTGCGCGAAGTACTTTACCATGATGCTTGAGGGTACAGCCCGGACCTGGTTAATGGGCTTACCACCTAATTCCATCGGATCATGGGGAGAGTTACGCTGCCAGTTTATCAAAAATTTCAAGGACACGTGCAAGCAGCCGATGTCAGTGGTGGACCTAGCGGCATGTATACAAGGAGAGCAGGAGCCCACGAGTGCATGGGTCCGGCGAGTGTCAGAAATCTTGCACTCTTCGAACGGTATCAATCCCAATACGGCAATAGTGACGCTGGAAAACAATTGCCGGTTCGAGTCTCTGAAGTTGAAACTGGGACGGCTCAAACGGGATTGTAATGACATGGGAACTCTCATGAGCGCTTTGGTAAAGTATGGGGACTCCGGCAACACCAAGTACCCAGAAACGGATGGAGATAAATCTGGAAAGGCAAATAAACCCGGTAAACTGGCGCAGGCTAATCCGGTCGGAACAAGCTTCTTAGGCAAGCGAAAGGCAGAGGGTGGCTCTGACTTCGTGGCCAACACCCAAGTCTAAGGGAGTTTTCAACGCAACAAGGGTAAACCGCCCCCACAAACCGGCGGGGGGTTCGTTAGTTGGGAGCAAGAGTTGAATGAGCCTTGCTCGAAACACGGAACAAAGGAACATCCAGCTAAACATACCTGGGGAGAATGCAAGGCCATGATGGAGGCCATGAACCGGGTCAGATCTAACAACAGGCCACCAGGCGGCGGATCAGGCCTCGGGTTTTACGGTCCGGGTCATCAGGGGAACGGCTCCGGATCAAGATATCGTGGCAACAACAATGGTTACAATAACCAAGGCAACCATCAGTATGGTCAGGGCGGTTACAATAACCAAGGCAACCACCAGTATGGTCAGGGCGGTTACAATAGCCAAAACAACCAACAGCAAGGCCAGGGTAACAGCAACAATCAAGGCAATCAGCAGCGTCAACAGCAGCCGCAATCCGGATATCAGAGTAATCCAAAGGAGCTGAGTAGTGGATAGTATCATGTGTTCACTACGAGTTTGTGCAAACGGGATCAAAAAGTCTTAAAGTGGGCGGTCCACGCGGTTGAACCGGCAACACCGCGATTCCTGCGCTGGTCAGAGCAACCTATTGTGTGGAGCAAGGAGGATCACCCGCCGCGAGTTGATAATCCGGGCCAATTGGCCTTAGTGGTAGCACCACAGGTGGGTGGCTACAAATTCATCAAAGTTCTCATGGACGGCGGCAGCAGCATCAATATATTGTACTATGAGACCTTCCGTCGCATAGGGCTGACAGACAAGAAGCTAAGGCAGTCAAACACGGTGTTTCATGGAGTAGTGCCAGGTAAATCAGCTTACCCGGTTGGGAAAATTGACCTAGAAGTTACCTTTGGAGATGAACAGGATTCCAGGTCAGAGACGATAACCTTTGAAGTGGTAAAGATCTGGAGCCCATATCATGCCCTGTTTGGACGGCCGGTTTACGCCAAGTTTATGGCTAGGCCGTGCTATGTTTATCTGTAGCTCAAGATGCCGGGTCACAAAGGAACCATCACGGTTCATGGAAGTCGCAAAATTGCATTGGAGTGCGAAGAAGGAGATGCTGCCTATGCGGAGGCAGTATGTGCTACGGAAGAGTTAAAGTTTTACAAAGACAATGTTGATCCGGCAGATATGTCCCCGTTGAAGAAGCCAACTACAGAGCATGATCCGGCATTGAAGTTCAAATCTGCAGAGGAAACCAAGCAAGTTGACTTTGTGCCAGGTGATTCATCCAAGCAGTTCACTATCAGCGCTAACCTTGATCCTAAATAGGAAAGCGCGCTCATCGAGTTCATCCGTGAGAATCGGGATATCTTTGCATGGAAACCTTCTGACATGCCAGGTATACCGAGGGAACTCGCTGAGCACAGTCTTAACATTGATACGAAGTTTAAACCGGTCAAGCAATATCTACGCCGCTTCAACGAAGAAAGGCACAAGGCTATAGGTGAAGAAGTGGCCAGGCTGTTGGCTGCAGGGTTCATAGTTGAAGTGTTCCACCCGGAGTGGTTGGCTAATCCGGTGCTGGTGTTAAAGAAAAATGGAAAGTGGAGGATGTGTGTGGATTACACAGACCTAAACAAAGCTTGTCCAACCGATCCTTTTGCTCTCCCCCGTATTGATCAGATCATTGATGCTACGGCAGGATGTGAGCGGCTAAGCTTTTTGGATGCGTATTCAGGATATCATCAGATCAAGATGGTAGTTAAAGATCAGGAGAAGACAGCCTTCATAACTCTTTTTGGTGCTTTTTGCTATGTATCTATGCCTTTTGGGCTCAAGAGTTCCCAAGCCACCTACCAACGTTGTGTACAGAATTGTCTTCAGGGGCAGATAGGGAGAAATGTTCATGCCTATGTGGATGATATCGCGGTGAAGTCAAGGAAGGAGGAGACACTGATAGAGGACCTCAAGGAAACTTTTGATAACCTCCGGGCTTATAAGATGATGCTTAATCTGGAAAAGTGTGCTTTCGGTGTTCCGGCGGGCAAGCTCCTTGGATTCTTGGTGTCCGACAGAGGAATAGAAGCCAATCCGGAGAAGATCAAGGCAATAACGTCCCTGACTAAACCGGCTTGTATCAATGATGTTCAGCGTATCGCCGGCCGGATCACAGCATTGAGCCGGTTCATCAGCCGTCTGGGAGAGAAGGCGATTCCGCTTTATCAGATGCTGAAAAAGACAGACCGGTTTATATGGAGTGATGAGGCAAACGCTGCGTTTGAGGATTTGAAGCGGCAACTGGCAGCGCTGCCGGTCCTTGCTGCCCCTGTTGATAATGAGCCATTGCTGTTATACGTCGCCGCCAATGCACGGGCAGTCAGCGTGGCAATCGTGGTTGAGCGCAAGGAAGCAGGAAAGGAATATCCGGTACAACGTCCAGTCTATTATGTCAGTGAAGTTCTCATTGAATCCAAACAAAGGTACCCGCATTGGCAGAAGCTGGTATATGGCGTGTTCATGGCAAACCGGAAGTTGAAGCATTATTTCCAAGGCCACCCAATAACTATTGTCAGTTCAGCTCCATTGGGGGATATAATCCAGAACAGGGAAGCTACTAGCAGAGTGGCGAAGTGGGCCATTGAGCTTAGCCCACACGGATTGAAGTATGTGCCACGCACCGCTATCAAATCCCAAGCATTGGTAGATTTCATCAATGATTGGACAGAACTGCAAGCACCAGAGGAGAAGCCGGATCTTACATACTGGACGATTCATTTTGACGGTTCAAGGCAGTTAGAAGGCTCAGGGGCTGGAGTTGTTTTAACTTCCCCGCGAGGTGACAAGTTTTGTTATGTCCTCCGTTTACTGTTTCCTTGCACTAACAATGTAGCAGAGTATGAAGCATTGCTTCATGGCCTACGGATGGCTAAGGAGATGAACTTGAGCCGGGTCAAGTGTTTTGGCGATTCAGATTTAGTGGCACAGCAAGTATCCGGCAAATGGGATTCTAAAGACCCTCTCATGACAGCTTACAGACGAGAAGTTGAAGCAGTCGCGGGATATTTCAAAGGGTATCAGGTGGATCACATAGACCGGCGAAGAAATGAAGCGGCTGATGCGCTAAGCCGGCTGGGGTCTCAACGTAAACCGGTGCCACCAAATACTTTTTTGGATGAGCTACACAGTCCATCAGTTCAGGTCCCGTCGGAGGAGGATTTGGCTGTTCCTGATCCGGAGGCACAGTTGGTTGCGGCACTTCATGTTATTCTGGATTGGACGCTCCCGTACTTGGCATATCTAAGCCGTGGAGAGTTGCCAGGTGCCGGCGCTCCAAATCCATGACAATCGTAAACGGAGAACTTCACCATCGCAGTGTTTTTGGAGCATTTCAGCGGTGTGTGTCGTCTGAGGAAGGTTGTGATATCCTTCGTGAGATCCATGAAGGGGATTGTGGTCATCATGCCGGTTCAAAATCCTTGGTGGCTAAAGCTTTTCGACATGGGTTCTATTGGCTGACAGCCCATGCTGATGCGGAGGATCTAGTCCGGAGGTGCGAAGCTTGTCAGAAATTTTCACGGCGTGCTCTTGTTCTGGCACAGGAACTGCGGATGATACCAATTACTTGGCCTTTTGCGACTTGGGGGCTTGATATGGTTGGGCCTTTCAAACGATCCCAAGATCAAAAAACTCATCTGCTAGTTGTTGTGGATAAGTTTACAAAGTGGATTGAGGCAGAGCCTGTGAGAAAGTGTGATGCGGCAACAGCGGTTAAATTCATCAAAAAGGTAATTTTCCGGTTTGGCTTTCCACACAGCATCATCACAGACAATGGCACCAATTTATCTAAAGGAGATATGGACGAGTTTTGTCAACGAGAGCATATTCGCCTAGTTGTGTCTTCTGTAGCTCACCCTCAATCCAATGGTCAAGCTGAAAGGGCAAATCAAGAGATTTTGCGAGGTATCAAACCCCGGCTTATGACTCCTTTGCAAAGAACACCAGGGTGCTGGGTTGAGGAGTTACCCTCTGTCCTCTGGAGCATCAACACTACGCCAAACCGGTCCACATGTTATACACCTTTCTTCATGGTGTACGGTGCTGAAGCAGTTCTTCCAAGTGATATCCGCCATGATTCACCACGGGTGACGGCTTATGTTGAAGCAGCCAATGAGCAGGCAAGATAGGACAGTTTGGACCGGCTAGATGAAGAGCGTGACATAGCAGCAGCACGATCCGCGATTTATCAACAGGATTTGCGCAGATATCACAACCGCTGGATCAGAACCAGGACGTTCCAGGAGGGGGATTTGGTACTCCGGCTCATCCAAGATCAAACAGATATGCACAAGCTATCCCCGCCTTGGGAAGGACCCTTTGTGGTCAGCAAGAATCTACACAACAGTTCATATTACCTGGTGGACGTTCGAGAGCACAAGGACTCACGGACATCAGAAGAAGAGACAAAGAGGCCGTGGAACATCGCTCTCCTGCGGCCCTACTATACTTGAGCCATGAGCTCTGTTGTATCCTATGTATATATTATGATTAATGAATAAACCGGCGCCCTTGATAAACCGGGGGGTCATCTCTTTTTTCCAATATAAGTATCTTATGGTGATATCCATCTACAGTTTATTTCTCTTGATATATATCATTTTCATTAAGAAGACAAGATGCCTTGATCTCTCTATGTTGACATACATGACAACTCTTTATTAAGGGACAAAGAAGGTTTGCCGCACAGTGCAACTCCCATATAGGTAACCTGCTTCTACATTCACTAGAAGGCTTCCTGTTCAAACATAGGTCGTATTCGAACCAAAGAGAACATAGCCAAACCCACTAAAGGGCTTCCTGTTCAAACATAGGTCGTATTCGAACCAAAGAGAACATAGCTAAACTCACTAGGGGGCTACGGATCATATTCGAATCCTAGCTTAGCCCCTGGTGATCCAGTTTATATGATCGTATTCGAATCATAAGCTCCTTGGATCGTATTCGACTCCATTGATTGGCTAAAATTTCATAGTCACCAGGGGGCTACGGATCGTATTCGAATCCTAGCTTAGCCCCTGGTGATCCAGTTTATATGATCGTATTCGAATCATAAGCTCATTGGATCGTATTCGAATCCATTGATTGGCTAAAATTCCACAGTCACCAGGGGGCTACGGATCGTATTCGAATCCTAGCTTAGCCCCTGGTGATCCAGTTTATATGATCGTATTCGAATCATAAGCTCCTTGGATCGTATTCGAATCCATTGATTGGCTAAAATTTCGCGGTCACTAGGGGGCTACGGATCATATTCGAATCCTAGCTTAGCCCCTGGTGATCCGGTTTACTGATCGTATTCGAATCAGAAGTCTCAGTTTGGAGCCTGGCAGCTCGCAAAAAGCCTCGGCTACATGGTTTTATTTGCAAACCTGTGTTTTTTTTGTATGTGTTCTCATGTGTTTCTATGGTTCTTTGATCCGGAGTGGGACAACTTCAAAGTTGGCCACATATCTTCAAAAGTCTGGACACAGAGCTCCAGCATTATCTAAACCGGTAGTTCTTGTAAACCCGGAATAATTGGGTACGCCCCAACGAAGCCAAGAGCTCCCTCAGAAAACTGCAAAGTTCGCCGGATTAAGGATATCAAGCATACTTAATCCAAGGTATGAAATTCATTTCGGTATAACACAGACATTCATTTGATATATATGAGAACGATTTAATCGGTCCGGCGGTAAAACTGCTAGGATATCTTTTTAATGTTGTCTATGCAGATACAGACAGCATGAAAGATAAACCATAGCAGGCAAAGAATTTAAATTGGCAGACGCCAAAGCAAAAGTTGGAACATCCGGATCAAAACAGCAATGTTTCGAGCTATCCTATTACAAGGCACAGCAAGCCTGAACGGATTAAAGTTTTTTTTTCGGCAAAATAATACCGCATCTACAAAGATAAATTGTGTAGCCTATGCTTCCTCCTGCTGCGACGGCTGAGGATCGACTTGTTCCGGAGCTTCTTCATCTTACTGAAGCGGCTGAAAGTCAGGAACGCGCCAATCGATCTTTGATAAAGCACGGAAGTACATCTCTTCAGTAATCAGATCAGACGGATCAACATCTGGGGCGAAAGTGTGGGGGCGCACTGGTGGGATTAGATTTTCGGTATCATAAACCGGCCGATCCACCCGCTCATTCTTTAAATCGTACGCCGGATGATACCTGGTCAAATCTGATTCAATAGCAATCTCGCTAGCGAGAGGACGCATCTCCTTAGTCAAAACATGAAGGTCTTTGCAAGTGAAGGCCGATCCGTCTTCTTTGGTGCTGGGATACCCGTTTAGGGCTTCTTCCGGATCAAAGTCTGGAACCCACGCTTTGGCTCTGGTGAGCGCTACAAGAGAACCGGCTCGGGCAGCAGACTTCTTCACCTCTTCCAAGCGTGCAGGCAAGATAGACAACTTCTCTAGAGTACCTTGGATAGTGGTGGGGCCGGTTTATTAAAAGACATCGCGCTTATAATCCTTTGAGCGCCGGAATACAGCTGCTCAACCAGAGTATAAGAGGCCTTGAGTTTCTTCCGCAAATCATCCCCAAGATGGGTGACGCGGCGCCCTGCATATGATTATCACAGTTAAACCGGAGTGGAATAAAGATTGCAAAGATGAAAGCATGTGCAAGTTATGTATTTACCAAAGACGGCAGAAGTCATAAGCTCTATTTGCTGCTTTAAACCGGACAGTTCTTCTGTCACCGGGTTAAGAGTTTCCTCAGCATCCTTCGCTCTGTTTTCAAGAGCATTTTTCTGCACTTCCCAGGTTGCCCGTTCCGATTCAAAATATTTCTTCAATTGTTCAGCAGTGGTTAAGCTCAGCGCCAGATCTTTTTTGGCCTTGGCAGCAGCAGATTCAGTTTCAGCAAGTCTATTCCGGAGTTCAGTTATTTCCTCAGCTCTCCGGGTCAAGTCAGCCTGCAAAGGAAATCAAGTGGAATAAATGACAAAGTTCAGACAAGTCTCAAGCACATAACCAAGTTATCCACTTGACACTTGGGGGCTAATAAGCAATTAAAGTATCAAAGAGTGACAATTAAAGACAAGTCTCAAGCACACAAGCAAGTTGTCTACTTGACACTTGGGGGCTAATGGGCAGTTGAAACATCGAAAGAAAGATTCAGACAAGTCCCAGGCACATAAACCGAGTTATGCCCCTGGCACTTGGGGGCTAATGTAAGATTATTTGCTCACAGTTGGAAGTACCGGTTCACCTTCTAACATAGCTAAACCAGAACTTGGGGGCTACCATGATATAGACATAAATACAACAAAGGCAAAAGCAAAAGACAAGTGAGATACCTCGTACTTGTCCTTCATCATGTTGACCAAGCCCGCTTCATAATCCCGACTAGTATGAAGCCGGTTCAAATACCCGGAATAAAGCTCCTGGGCACTCAGCTCAGCATAACTAGACAAATCTGTACTCCACTTGCCCTTCTCTTGCTGGAGTTTCTCCGCTTTAGCAGTATGCTTGGCTAAAACAACGGGCTCAGCAGAAGCGGTATAATCTGTACCGGTTATTTGAATATCCGGAGAAGAGGTAGTGGCCGGTTGTGGAGTGGCAGTATGAACCGGGCTAGCGGGAGCCGGGCTAGTCCGAGGAGGGTTGGCCCGGGCAGGACTCGCCGGTTCATGAACATCTTCAGCATTGGGATTTTCAGGAGCAGTAGCATAATTATGATCCATGGGAGCAGGATCGTCAAGCTGAACTGTAGGCTCATTTTCCGGAGGAATGACTGTATCCGGATCAGCCGCCGGGTCATCAGTGGCAGTCTGAGCAGCCGTTTTGCTGGCCTTTGCCCTTTTGCTAGGCTTAGGCTTGCTGAAAGGAATTGGAAAAAGAAATCTGAGTCACAAAAGCAAATACAAGGGTAAACCGGATGGGATAAAAGACTTACCCAGGGGCAGTCTTCAGAGTTGGGACCTGTGTGGCGGTTGATTCGCCGGAAGATGATAAAGGTGTCTCCTGATAATTAGGATCAGACGGTTTAAGTGGTTTGCGTATAAGTCCGGCCTTGGGATGAAGAAGAGTTGGAGAAAGTAAAACCTCAGAGCGGCGCCTCCGAGCCGGAGTAAGAGATATTCCGGAAGACTCGACTATATGGCCACTATGGCGCGTAGTCCGGCGGGCTTCATGTTGCTGCTTCTTCAAAAGAAAATTGGGGTCCAGTTGAGCGTAAGGGTGAGAAAAAGGATACTTCCGAGTTGCCTTACGAATCTTGGGCACCGACGGTTCAAAATCTGAAGAAAGAGTGATTACCTCAGTTTCGGCCGCTTTATCAGCTTCAACCAAGTCCTATGAAAAGACACTGTTAACATAAATCGGGATAAAAGATAACAAAGCATATCAGGATTGATTCATACCTCAGAATCCGGATCATCTTCTTCGACATGTGAACCGGAGCCAGCAGCCGCCTTTCTCTTCTTAACAACGAAGGTTTTCCGGCGCGGCTGTTTGCCTGACTTATCCTGAGGTTTCCTTTTCCAGAAACGATCGTTGGCCTGTGTAGAAGATGAGAGATAAATGGAAGATAATTTAAATGAACGGATTAGAAACAAACAGAAGAGATTAAGGCTTACCGCCGGCAGTTTGTTCTTCCTATAATATGGAGCCAATCCGGTTTGGCTACATTCCTCCAGGGAGATGTTGAGCATTTTCTTGGCAGATTTAATAACTTCCTTTTCAGAAAGTGTTACGTCGGAAAACCGTTGAGGATCATCCGGCTTTCCGGTATACTGATACATTAAACCGGAGCGCCGACTCAAAGGGAGGATACTCCAGGCAAGCCAGCAACGCATAAAATCAACTCCAGTCAATCTGTTGGCCATAAAGGCTTTGATTTTGGCGAGTTGAGAGGCGAACCGGGGCCGTTCTGAAGAGCTGAGACGTTGCGGCAGTGGATGATCTTCAGGAAGACGATGTTCGCGATAACCCGGCAGTGGGTTCTCTCCTTCAGGTGAAGTATCGTGGCAATAGAACCAAGATTTGTTCAAATCCTTGGGATGTGTATGGAGAGCGGCGTGAGGAAAGACCGTGTCTCTTCTCTTTTGAATGCTAACCCCACCCAGTTCTTGATGAGGTCCGCCAGTAAACTCAGTTCGCCGGTTCAAATGGAAAAAATCCCGGAACAAGTCGACTGATGGCTCCTCTTGAAGATACACCTCGGAGAAAACTTGGAAATCGCAGATATTTTATATGGAATTTGGGCCTATGTCCTGAGGATGAAGCTGAAAAGCAGCGAGCACATCCCGGAAGAACTTTGAACCGGGAGGACTAAAGCCCCGGGCTATATGATCAAAGAAAACAATAACTTCCCCTTCTTTGGGAGTAGGGGGGCATTCATTTCCTGGGGCCCGCCATTTTAGAACTGCTTGAGGGCCCAGAGTGCCAACTGCAGCAACATTAGTTAAGTCTTCTTCCGTAATGACGGAAGGAACCCAGTCGCAAGAAACGAACTGTTTGGCAGACATATTAGCAGAAGGAAGTTGCTGAAAAGGTGAAGTATAAATTCCGGATTATTCAAGTACAAAGGCATAAACCGGATCACATATGCAAAATCACAACGACGGTTTAGACAAGGGACTAATGGCATTGACAACCCGGAAGCATTGACAACAAAAAAGAAAGAAGCTAAACCGTCGGATTCATGGTTGATACGTGGCAGAAGCAATGCATGATTGACTAAACCGGCGAGTATCTTACAGATCTATAAGGATGAAGAAACAGGTTTCGACAAGAGGTTAAGGTAAAACAGATCTGAGCGATAAAGAAAAAGAGGAAATTTATGCAGGTCTATTACAGAAGAACTGCGGGGGTTTTATACGGAGCGAATGAATCTAAGGATTGAATCTAATGCCAAGTCTAAGCATAAGGCAGCGGAGCGGGAGCAAGTTTCGAAGATAAAATTAAGGTTGAGCCTATTACAAGCATGGCGTATAGGACGAACAGCCGAAGCTTTGAGGTCTAATGGCGGAAACATGGTGAAACCCTAAGCTACAGATCTACAGCGAGGGAAAAAGGGATACCTGAGGCAGAAGGAAACGACAGGCGGCGAGTTATCTGGACGCATTCAGGTTGATGCAGCGGCCGGACTTGCTGGCGACGGCGAGCTCGACGGACGGCGGCGGAAGCTCGGGTGCGGAGACGGAGGAAGAAGAAGCAGAAGGGGAAAGAGATGGGCCTCAGCGGTATTTATAGGCCGAGGAGAGACGAAACGGTAAGCGCGGGATTTGAGGAAGAAAGAGATTGGATAAAGATTCCCCTGTCGCCTCGATTCTCGGGATGGCCTTTAAAGCAAAGATAATAAACAGCTATGCGCGATAAATGTGGAAGTGATGTCACGATCGAATCAAATGATTTCCAGGGATGACGTCATCACCGGTTTACAAAAACTGAGAAGATACAAGAAAGAAGGTTATGCAAGATTGAGAAGACTGACATGAACAAGTTCAAATCATTCTGGGGCCTAATGTCAGGGATATTACTAGCAGGTGTAAACTGGCTAGGGTAAACCGGATTATGATGATATAGTTGTATAATTATAAGCTCAGTAGAGGTTACAGCCCATGAAGGCTTAGGGCCCATGTGTAAAGTTTACGGTTTGTAAACCGTCCTATCATGTAAACTTGAGATACAAGGAAGAAAGAGCAGAGACCGAGGCGGACACAAATATGAGTCGGCCTCGGGACTCTGTAAACCGGACCGGGCGTCGCCTCTATATAAAGGGACGACCCGGCGACGGTTCAAGGACAAGAAACAACCCGTCGAGACACAGGCAAGCAATCCGCTCCCTGTTCATCGACGCCCAAGCAATACCAAACCAAACTAGACGTAGGCTTTTACCTTCCTCGAAGGGGCCGAATTAGTATAAACCCTCTTTGTCCTTTGTGTGCTTTTAACCCCTTCAAGCTAACCCGTGCGATGGTTCCTCAACTAAGTCCGTTAAACCGAACATCTGCCGTGCTAATTCCACGACACACTCCCTATACTTTCGGGATTAGTGTAAAACCTAAATAAATGTTATTTGGCATTTGCGTTGAGCATAAATATGATTTGATCATATTTGTTGCAATACGGTTATTCATTTAATGTCATAGAATAATTGTTATTCTGTTTACATGAATAAAACCTTCGATGGTCATACACCCAATGAAAATAGTTTGTTCGATCTCGATCATAGTGATACACATATTCATAATATTGAAGCCAAAAGATGCAAGGTTAATAATGATAGTGCAACTTATTTGTGGCACTGCCGTTTAGGTCATAATGGTGTAAAGCGCATGAAGAAACTCCATAGTGATGGACTTTTGGAATCACTTGATTATGAATCACTTGGTGCTTGCGAACCATGCCTCATGGGCAAGATGACTAAAACTCCGTTCTCCGGAACAATGGAGCGAGCAATTGACTTGTTGGAAATCATACATACTGATGTATGCAGACCAATGAGTGTTGAGGCTCGCGGCGGGTATCATTATTTTCTGACCTTCACAGATGATTTGAGCAGATATGGGTATATCTACTTAATGAAACACAAGTCTGAAACATTTGAAAAGTTCAAAGAAATTTCAGAGTGAAGTAGAGAATCATCGTAACAAGAAAATAAAAGTTTCCACGATCTGATCGCGGAGGCGAATATTTGAAGTTACGAGTTTTGGCCTTCATTTAAAACAATGTGGAATAGTTTCACGGCTCACGCCACCCGGAACACCACAGCGTAATGGTGTGTCCGAACGTCGTAATCGTACTTTATTAGATATGGTGCGATCTATGATGTCTCTTACCGATTTACCATTATCGTTTTGGGTTATGCATTAGAGATAGCTACATTCACGTTAAATAAGGGCACCATCTAAATCCGTTGAGACGACGCCTTATGAACTTTGGTTTGGCAAGAAACCAAAGTTGTCGTTTCTTAAAGTTTGGGGCTGCGATGCTTATGTGAAAAAGTTTCAACCTGATAAGCTCGAACCCAAGTCGGAGAAATGTGTCTTCATAGGATACCCAAAGGAAACTGTTGGGTACACCTTCTATCACAGATTCGAAGGCAAGATATTCGTTGCTAAGAATAGATCCTTTCTAGAGAAGGAGTTTCTCTCGAAAGAAGTGAGTGGGAGGAAAGTGGAACTTGATGAGGTAATTGTACCTTCTCCCGAATTGGAAAGTAGCACATCACAGAAACTAGTTCCAGTGATTCCTACACCAATTAGTGAGGAAGCTAATGATGATGATTATGAAACTTCGGATCAAGTTACTGCTGAACTTCGTAGATCAACAAGAGTATGTTCCGCGCCAGAGTGGTACGGCAACCCGGTTCTGGAAGTCATGTTACTAGACCATGATGAACCTACGAACTATTAGGAAGCGATGATGAGCCCAGATTCCGCAAAATGGCTCAAGGTCATCAAATCTGAGATGGGATTCATGTATGAGAACAAAGTGTGGACTTTGGTTGACTTGCCCGATGATCGGCAAGCCATCGAAAATAAATGGATCTTCAAGAGGAAGACCGACGCAGACGGTAATGTTAATGTTTACAAAGCTCGACTTGTTGCGAAAGGGTTTCGACAAGTTCAAGGAGTTGACTACGATGAGACTTTCTCACCTGTAGCGATGCTTAAGTCTGTCCGAATCATGTTAGCAATTGCCGCATTTTATGATTATGAAATCTGGCAAATGGATGTCAAAACTGCATTCCTGAATGGATATCTCAAAGAAGAGTTGTATATGATGCAACCAGAAAGGTTTTGTCGATCCTAAAGGTGCTAACAAAATGTGCAAGCTCCAGCGATCCATCTATGGACTGGTGCAAGCATCTCGGAGTTGGAATATACGCTTTGATAAGTTGATCAAAGCATATAGATTTATACAGACTTGCGGTGAAGTCTGTATTTACAAGAAACTGAGTGGGAGCACTACAACCTTTCTGATGAGTATATGTGAATGACATATTGTCGATCGGAAATGATGTAGAATTTTCTGGAAAGCATAAAGGAGTGTTTGAAAAGAGTTTTTCAAAGAAAGACCTCGGTAAAGCTGCTTACATATTGAGCATCAAGATCTATAGAGATAGATCGAGACACTTGATAAGTTTTTTCAATGAGTACATACCTTGAATTTTTTTGAAGTAGTTCAAAATGGATCAGTCAGAGAAGGAGTTCTTGCCTGAGTTAAAAGGTATGAAGTTGAGTAAGACTCAAAACCCAACCTCGGCAGAAGATAGAGAAAGAATGAAAGTCATTCCTTATGCCTCAGCCATAGGTTCTATAAAGTATGCCATGTTGTGTACCAAACATGTTGTGTACCTTGCCATGAGTTTGACAAGGAGGTACAATAGTGATCCATGAGTAGATCACTGTACAGCGGTCAAAATTATCCTTAGTTACTGGATGACTAAGGAAATGTTTTTGATTATGGAGGTGATAAAGAGTTCGTCGTAAAGGATTACACCGATGCAAGCTTTGACACTAAATCCAGATGACTCTAACTATCAATCTGGATGCGTATTGAAAGTGGGAGCAATTAGCTAGAGTAGCTCCATGTAGAGCATTGTAGACACATAGAAATTTGCGAAATACATACGGATCTGAATGTGACAGACCCGTTGACTAAACTTCTCTCACGAAGCAAAACATGATCACACCTTAGTACTCTTTGGGTGTTAATCACATAGCGATGTGAACTAGATTATTGACTCTAGTAAACCCTTTGGGTGTTGGTCACACAGCGATGTGAACTATGGGTGTTAATCACATGACGATGTGAACTATCGGTGTTAAATCACATGGCGATGTGAACTAGATTATTGACTCTAGTGCAAGTGGGAGACTAAAGGAAATATGCCCTAGAGGCAATAATAAAGTTGTTATTTTATATTTCCTTATATCATGATAAATGTTTATTATTCATGCTAGAATTGTATTAACCGGAAACTTAGTACATGTGTGAATACATAGACAAAACATAGTGTCCCTAGTATGCCTCTACTAGACTAGCTCATTGATCAAAGATGGTTATGTTTCCTAACCATAGACATGAGTTGTCATTTGATCAGCGGGATCACATCATTAGGAGAATGATGTGATGGACAAGACCCATCCGTTAGCTTAGCACTATGATCGTTTAGTTTAACTGCTATTGCTTTCTTCATGACTTATACATGTTCCTATGACTATGAGATTATGCAACTCCCGAATACCGGAGGAACACCTTGTGTGCTATCAAACGTCACAACGTAACTGGGTGATTATAAAGATGCTCTACAGGTGTCTCCGAAGGTGTTCGTGGTGTTGTCATAGATCAAGAATAGGATTTGTCACTCCGAATGTCGGAGAGGTATCTCTGGGCCCTCTCGGTAATGCACATCATAATAAGCCTTGCAAGCAAAAGACTAATGAGTTAGTCACGAGATGATGTATTACGGAACGAGTAAAGAGACTTGCCGGTAACGAGATTGAACTAGGTATAGAGATACCGACGATCGAATCTCGGGCAAGTAACATACCGATGACAAAAGGAACAACGTATGTTGTTATGCGGTTTGACCGATAAAGATCTTCGTAGAATATGTAGGAACCAATATGAGCATCCAGGTTCCGCTATTGGTTATTGACCGGAGATGAGTCTCGGTCATGTCTACATAGTTCTCGAACCCGTAGGGTCCGCACGCTTAACGTTTGATGACGATCGGTATTATGAGTTTATGAGTTTTGATGTACCGAAGGTAGTTCGGAGTCCCGGATGAGATCACGGACATGACGAGGAGTCTCGGAATGTCTGAGACATAAAGATTGATATATTGGACGACTATATTCGGACACCGGAAGTGTTCCAGAAAAGTTTCGGATTTAACCGAATTGCCGGAGGGGGTTACCGGAACCCCCCACGAGGGGGGATGGTCCATAGTGGGCCTTGAGGAAAGAAGAGAGGCAGCCCATAGAGGCTGGCCGGCGCCCCACCAGGGAATCCTAGTTGGACTAGGAATGGGGGGCGCCACCTCTCCCTCTCCTTCCTTTCCCCCTCTTCCTTCTTGGTGGACTCCTACTAGGAATAGGATTGCAATCCTATTCCTAGTAGGATTGCCTCCCTGGCGCGCCATAGAAGGGCTGGCCGGCCCCTCCCCTTGCTCCTTTATATACGGTGGCAGGGGGCACCTTAGAACACACAAGTTGAATTGTTTTAGCCGTGTGCGGTGCCCCCCCTCCACAGAAACACACCTCAGTGATGGCTTCTCGCCCCTCGTTGGTTACCCCAAGTGGAAGGTTTGAGATGCAGTGTAGTGGTAGTTTTCCCTTGGCAAAGATACCAAGGATCGATTTCCCTTGAGACTCCCAGTTTCAACAAGAAGGTGTCAACTGCTAACGGCGCCAGATATTAGCAATCAACTTGGACCTGCACAAAGATACAAATAACTTTGCTCCCAACGAGTACAGAGAGGTTGTCAATCCCTCCGGCCTTGTCGTTTACAAAGGATCAAACGCAAGTGATAATAGTGATAGGTAAAACTGCAACTAGTATGTAAAACGGAAACTAAATAGCGGATGTGATCAGTGATGGTAATATGGACCGGGGTCCCATGATGTTCACTAGTGATGTCTCTCTCCCAAAAGATGATAAAACAGCTATGTGAGGTAAACGAATTACAGCTGGGCAATTGACAGAATTATGTGCGCAAACCAATGCTAACTATGTTGCAAGAAAGGTAGAGGTTCAAAGCATGGGCGGTACGCCAAGGCAAGTAGACCGAAATCCATCTGCATCTACTACTAATCATCCACCTTGAGATATCTATCCAGAACATCTCGCTGGTATTAAGTTGCGAGTCCCACCCATAGTGTAAACTCAAAGCAACAGACAACTGCATTAAAAGAACTTTGCGTAAAGTAAACAATCCTTGCACCCGCGAGTACAAGCACCGTTGTTTTCCCCCTTGTGGCAACAGCACATCCCCTAGACTCATGTTTCTGTCACTCAAACTAGTCATCGAGGGGCATGAACCCACAATCGAGCATAACGTTCCCTCTTGGAGTCACTACCTACTACTTGGCCAAAGCAATAAATAGCAACGGAGAACATGCAAGAATTACTTAAGAACATAAATATAAAAGAAGTGAATCAAATATATTACTCAAACACAATCTGAACATAATCTCACAATCCATCGGATCCCAGCAAACTCAACATAGCAACAGCATAAGGATTACATATGTGCCTCGATCATGTAGGGCAGCTCACGAGGTCTAATTAGTGAAGCACAAGAAGAGGAGGAGAACATCACATAGCTACTGGTCATGGACCCATGGTCCAAGGGAGACTACTCACAACTCATCCGGGAGGCGTCCATGGTGGTGGAGAGGCTCCCGGTGGTGATCCTCCCCTCCGGCAGGGTGCCGGGAAGAGTTCTCCTAGTGCTCCTTATCTTGGAAGCGCGGCGGCGGCGGAATAGAGATGAGATCGCGAAAAAGGGTTCCGTCCTCGAGGGTTTCGGGACGCGTGTTAAATATATGCCAAAGGGGGGCATCAGCGGAGGCCTAGGGGGCCCAGGCGCCCCCCGGCGCTTCCAGGAGGGGGGCCGCGCCACCAGGGCGCCTGGAGCCCTGGTGGCCCCCCTCCGGCCCTACTTCGGCCGTGTGGAAGCTTCCGGAATGCTGATTTTTTATATAATTTTTGCGGGATTTTTCTGGCAGTTTTCGTGATGGGAAAACCTGAAATACAAAAACAGCAGAAAACAGAAACTGGCACTGGAGTGCACTGAGTTAATAGGTTAGTCCAAATATGATCAAAAGTGTATGGAAGTGTATAAATAACATAGCAATATCACACAAAAGAGGCATGGAGCAAGCAGAAATTATAGATACGTTTTGGACGTATCAACATCCCCAAGCTTAATTCCTGCTCGTCCTCGAGTAGGTAAATGATAACAAGTATAATTTCTGTGGTGACATGCTATTAACCATATTAGGACTTTCATAGTCACATGACAAAAGCTTACTGAGACAATGAATCTGTAGTAATTTAGTTGCCTTATGAGAAAATCACAAAGAACTGAAAGTTTTACAACATGATACTGAAACATCAAATAGATTTGTAATGAGCATGGTGTGCAAATATGATAAAGTGATATCTCGCTTGCCCCCTTTAGTGAAGCAAAACATAAATGCAGGAGCACCTCCAAGGTTTAAGTGATGACTAGATACAATGATTTCAGAATAAACGATATCATAATCATGCAAAAGACAATACTACTTTGGGACAATGCACATTACACATAGAATGACAATCATGCTCTCAATAGTTGGTGCTTTAAAGAAGGTGGAGACTCTCGAACCGTGGCTTTTGTTGGCAAGGTTGAAAACCCGTGGTCAGAAACAAAGACAAAGCATGTACCAGAGCTCTTGGTTTTAAAAACAGAAGTAATATTTATTTTTTAGATTATGCATGTTTCGTCAACGAATGCTAGCAGATAACTCAATCACTTCTTGAGCTGGACAAGTTTCGAGGAATGGCTCCCGAATGAGGACGATCACATCCTCTTAATCTCCTTTGTTTATCACTGCCAAAGTTTTCTGATTTCTCATGAACAAAGCGTGAAGGAGGGTTTGTTTGTTTATATTATTTTTTAATGAGTCGGGCGCACTCAATGCCAGTTCCTTCTCGTATTATGGGTTTGCACATTAGACATGCAATCCCGGGGTGAAGCTTGTCCAACTTAAAAAGATCATGAATTAACTACTACTTCCTCATGAACTAAAATAGAGGCACAAAAGAGAAATGCTTTTTTGAATAATTTTGAGATGGTACATGAAAGTCTTCATTAGGAATGGCAGGTAAATACCATGTTTAGGAAGGTATGGTGACTCATATGGCATAACTGGTTTAAAGGATTTTGGATGCACAAGCAGTCAGTCCGCTTAGTACAGGTGGAGGTTAGCAAAAGACTGGGAGCGACCAACTAAAAGAGCAATGACGGTCATAATCATGCAGAGCGACAAAGCAACATTGAATCAGGCATGGAAGTTATATCGCTACTCAGAAACTAAAGATCATTAAGGCTTGACAGACTTTCTTTACAGTCTTAAATATGCGTGAGCATACGCCAAGTCAATCAAAATAAATTCTTGAAGGAAGATATTACTAAACCATACCACATCATAGGCAAACGAATCATGTTGGTACTCCAATAACACATTGGGGACCCCCCAGCTGTTTGAGACTAATCATAAGAAAACATGAACTACTAAGCACCATTATGCACGTAGCATTTTTATCATAGACATATCGACCAATGCAACAGAAGCAAACTCTCTTAATAAGATAAGCATAATAAATAAAGAGAGTTCCAGCGACCAACTAAACAAAAGCTCTTTGAAAAGATAAGCATGAAAACTAAGAGCTAAGCATGATAGTAGCTATTGAAAGACCAAGAACATACACAGCAAAGATAGACATGAAAATTCTATGTTGTGTTCTAGGTTGAAGTGGAGCGTGTTTCTCTCCCACACAAAGAAAGCTGAGTTCTAACTTGTTATGAAAAGCAAACAAAGCTAACAAAAACTAAAAAGGAAAACTAAAAGCAAGATGCTCCAAGCATAGCACATAACACATGAAGTGATAAAAATATAGTGGAACGAAAGACGAACTGATAATGTTGATGGAGAAGGGGATGCACGGGGGCATCCCCAAGCTTAGACGCTTGAGTCTCCTTGAATATTTCTTGGGGGTGCATGGGGGCATCCCCAAGCTTGAGCGTTTGACACTCCTGAATCTTTTTATCATCTTCCCTCGCACACTTGAAAACTCCCTTCATACATAACTCATCATGATCTGATTAGCGAGGTTAGTACCCATAATAATATAATTGTTCCTTGCTGGAAATAAGGATATTCTTGAAGGTCTACAGTTTCTCAAGATTGCCAAAAGGTTTTTGCAAAGAAAAAGCAAGCTCAAGGTTTGCAAAATGAAGGAAAGGCAAAACAGGACAGAATCTGTGAAAAACAGAACAGCAGGTAGTAAATGATTTTTTCGGGGCACTTCTGCAACTCTAATCAAAAAAACTCAGAACAGACGCCTGAAAGACAATTGTATAGAGCACGCTGTCGAAAAAATTCAGACCAAAAAGATGATCTGGTGATTTTATACGAAGTTTTCTATCCAAGGACAGAATCTGTTTCCTGGACAACACGTCACAACTTTTGAACTTTCTTGCAATCAGAGGCTACACTTGGCACAAAGTTGAAAAGCAAAGATACAATGATGATGCTACTGTAGTAACACATCAAGACACAACAAAAGCAAAATAAAAATTTATTCATGTGGGCTGCCTCCCAAAAGCGCTTTCTTTTATGCCTTTAAGCTAGGCATAATGCAATAAGATCAAGTTGTATCAATTGAACCATCATCAAGATCATCAAAAAGCTCTTCAATAGTACAACTAGTCTTAAGAGGACTTTCAAATAAAGGCCTCATAGAGATACTTCTAGGGAGAAGACCAAAAGGAAAAAAGTCAAGGGAAGATTCATTTATAAATTTATCAAAGAGAGGTATTTCTTCCAAAGTCTTCACAGTTTTAACCCCTTTGGCAATAGATGGATTACTTTTAGAGCGGGGAGCCTTTGGAACGTGAACGAACTTAGGCTCCTTCTTTGCCGGAGTTTCTACCTTTTTGGTTTTGATTGAGGAGAAAGTAGTTCCTAGAGTATCAAAGATTTCAACAATTTTGTCTATCCTAGAAGAGTCCAAGTCATGGAATTTGATGGTCTCCAAAGTTTTGAAAATTTTATGCATGGAGCTATCAAGCCTATTCAAATTCCCTTGGACCTTACGATCCAACTCGTTTATCTTATTAATGTTTGGCATCTCTAGCTCTATCTTTTCAAGTTTTTTCATAATGTGAGCTAGGGTGATGTCCTCTTGAATGCTAACAACAGGGGGATTCCCAACAAGATTTGCAATAACACTAAGAGACTCCCAAACTGGGGCCTCTAGGAAATTCCCATTAATAGCAGAATCTAGAATAAACCTATTCCAAGAAGTAATTCCAACATAAAAATTTCTAAGCAGGATAGTAGTAGATTGTTTCTTGGTGGCTCTTTTTTGAGAATCATTAATTCTATACCAAGCATCTTTTAGACTTTCCCCACCTCTTTGTTTAAAGGTGAGAACTTCTGTCTCACCAAAGACAAAAGGACCCGACATAATGACAACTAGAGAATGAGATAACTATTTTTGTGCTTTTTGATAAAAGACACTAAAGCAAAAACTGAAAGGTAAACTAACAAGACTAAAAGCAAAGGTAAAAGATAGCGTGCAACTCCCCTATCTTGAAGAGTGGAGTCCCCGGCGACGGCGCCAGAAAACTTTGCTTGATGGCTTCTCGCCCCTCGTTGGTTACCCCAAGTGGAAGGTTTGAGATGCAGTGTAGCGGTAGTTTTCCCTTGGCAAAGATACCAAGGATCGATTTCCCCTGAGACTCCCAGTTTCAACAAGAAGGTGTCAACTGCTAACGGCGCCAGATATTAGCAATCAACTTGGACCTGCACACAGATACAAATAACTTTGCTCCCAACGAGTAT
Organism: Secale cereale; assembly: GCA_902687465.1. Classification (NCBI taxonomy): domain Eukaryota; kingdom Viridiplantae; phylum Streptophyta; class Magnoliopsida; order Poales; family Poaceae; genus Secale; species Secale cereale. The sequence goes on along the minus strand of LR738712.1, from coordinate 840,268,002 downwards.
AGAGAGGTTGTCAATCCCTCCGGCCTTGTCGTTTACAAAGGATCAAACGCAAGTGATAATAGTGATAGGTAAAACTGCAACTAGTATGTAAAAACGGAAAGTAAATAGCAGATGTGATCAGTGATGGTAATATGGACCGGGGTCCCATGATGTTCACTAGTGATGTCTCTCTCCCAAAAGACGATAAAACAACTATGTGAGGTAAACAAATTACAGCTGGGCAATTGACAGAATTATGTGCGCAAACCAATGCTAACTATGTTGCAAGAAAGGTAGAGGTTCAAAGCATGGGCGGTACGCCAAGGCAAGTAGACCGAAATCCATCTGCATCTACTACTAATCATCCACCTTGAGATATCTATCCAGAACATCTCGCTGGTATTAAGTTGCGAGTCCCACCCATAGTGTAAACTCAAAGCAACAGACAACTGCATTAAAAGAACTTTGCGTAAAGTAAACAATCCTTGCACCCGCGAGTACAAGCACCGTTGTTTTCCCCCTTGTGGCAACATCACATCCCCTAGACTCATGTTTCTGTCACTCAAACTAGTCATCGAGGGGCATGAACCCACAATTGAGCATAACGTTCCCTCTTGGAGTCACTACCTACTACTTGGCCAAAGCAATAAATAGCAACGGAGAACATGCAAGAATTACTTAAGAACATAAATATAAAAGAAGTGAATCAAATATATTACTCAAACACAATCTGAACATAATCTCACAATCCATCGGATCCCAGCAAACTCAACATAGCAACAGCATAAGGATTACATATGTGCCTCGATCATGTAGGGCAGCTCACGAGGTCTAATTAGTGAAGCACAAGAAGGGGAGGAGAACATCACATAGCTACTGGTCATGGACCCATGGTCCAAGGGAGACTACTCACAACTCATCCGGGAGGCGTCCATGGTGGTGGAGAGGCTCCCGGTGGTGATCCTCCCCTCCGGCAGGGTGCCGGGAAGAGTTCTCCTGGTGCTCCCGATCTTGGAAGCGCGGCGGCGGCGGAACAGAGATGAGATCGCGAAAAAGGGTTCCGTCCTCGAGGGTTTCGGGACGCGTGTTAAATATATGCCAAAGGGGGGCATCAGCGGAGGCCTGGGGGGCCCAGGCGCCCCCCCGGCGCGGCCAGGAGGGGGGCCGCGCCACCAGGGTGCCTGGAGCCCTGGTGGCCCCCCTCCGGCCCTACTTCGGCCGTGTGGAAGCTTCCGGAACGCTGATTTTTTATATAATTTTTGCGGGATTTTTCTGGCAGTTTTCGTGATGGGAAAACCTGAAATACAAAAACAGCAGAAAACAAAAACTGGCACTAGGGTGCACTGAGTTAATAGGTTAGTCCAAATATGATCAAAAGTGTATGGAAGTGTATAAATAACATAGCAATATCACACAAAAGAGGCATGGAGCAAGCAGAAATTATAGATACGTTTTGGACGTATCACTCGGTCATACCGTTGCAGTGCTTAGGCGAAGCCCTGCGCCGGTAGATACATCATATCCGTCACCACGCCGTCGTGCTGACAAAACTCTTCCATGAAGCTCAACTGGATCAAGAGCTCGTGGGACGTCATCAAGCTGAACGTGTGCTGAACGCGGAGGTGCCGTACGTTCGGTGCTTGATCGGTTGGATCGCGAAGAAGTTCGACTACATCAACCGCGTCACTTGACGCTTCCGCTCCCGGTCTACGAGGGTACGTAGACACACTCTCCCCTCTCGTTGCTATGCATCTAGTAGATAGATCTTGCGTGATCGTAGGAAAAATTTAAAATACTACATTCCCCAACATTTATGCTGTCAATTATCTTCTCAACTTGTACTTCATTTGCAACACGAGGATGAGCTGGACGAAGATTTTGCTCTTGCTGTACATTGTCATCGTCAGGAGTGTTGTCTTCAGGCTGAGCATTGTCATCGGGTTGATTTGGAGCAGAGATGATGAGTTCCTCGTCAGGTTGTGCTTCAGAAGGCATGATCTCACCGGTTCCCATTAGCTTGATAGATTCATTTGGTGAAGCCTCATCTAGCACATTTGGAAGGGACTCTCTTTGTGAACCATTTGTCTCATCAAACCGCACATCCACAGTTTCAATAGTTTTATAGAGAAATATGTTGAAGACTCTATAGGAGTGTGAGTCCTTTCCATATCTGAGCATGAAGCCTTCATGTGCTTTGGGTGCAAATTTTGACTTGTGATGAGGATCCTTGATCCAGCACTTAGCTCCAAATACTCTGAAGTAACTTACGTTAGGCTTCTTTCCAGTGAGGAGTTCATAGGATGTTTTCTTAAGAAGCTTGTGAAGATAAACACGGTTGATGATATGGCATGCAGTATCAATAGCTTCGGGCCAGAACCTTCTTGGTGTCTTGTATTCATCGAGCATCGTTCGAGCCATCTCAATTAGAGTTCTGTTCTTGCGCTCAATGATCCCATTTTGCTGAGGAGTATACGGGGCTGAGAATTCATGAGTGATTCCCATTGTATCCAAATAAAGATCAAGGCCAGTGTTCTTTAACTCAGTGCCATTGTCACTTCTGATATGCTTGATCTTGACTCCATAGTTGTTCATGGCACGGTTGGCGAAGCGTCTGAAGACATCTTGCACTTCAGTCTTGTAGAGTATTATGTGCACCCATGTGTATCTTGTATAATCATCAACAATGACGAAGCCATAGAGACAGGCTGTGGTAGAGAATTTGGAGTAGTGAGTAGGGCCAAATAAGTCCGTGTGAAGCAGCTCGAAGGGTTTGGATGTCGTCATGATTGTCTTCGAGGGATGCTTGGCTCTAGTCATCTTCCCAGCTTCACAGGCACCACATAGATGATCTTTCTTGAACTTGACTTCCTCAATGCCTACGACATGCTTCTTCTTTGCGAGAGTGTGCAAGTTCCTCATGCGAGCATGTCCTAGCCTTCGATGCCAGAGCCAACACTCTAAAGCTTTTGCTAGAAGACATACGGCCATTTGTGGTCCAGTAGAGAAATCTACCATATACAGATCACCTTTTCTGTATCCTTCAAACACTAAAGACTTGTCAGATTCCATTAGTACAAGGCAACGAAATTTGCCAAAGATCACAATCATGTTTAAGTCACAAAGCATTGAGATAGACATTAAGTTGAAGCCAAGAGATTCAACAAGCATGACTTTATCCATGTGCTGATCTCTTGAGATTGCAACTCTACCTAGACCCAATACTTTGCTTTTACCAGTATCAGCAAATGTGATGTGACTCTTGTTAGATGGACGTAAGGTTGAGTCCATGAGAAGATTCCGATCACCAGTCATATGATTTGTGCAACTGCTATCCATAATCCATTCTGAAGACTTTGGTGTCACTCCCTACAATGCAGTTAGGAGGATAGACTTCACCACAAGCCATTATGAAGCATAAACATTTGACATATAAGTGGATTATGAAAGCTCAAACAAAGGTTAGGACTGATAAGATGTTTAGCAAGTGATTCATGAGCAGTAAGTCATTTTGGGCATTTGATCTTGTGCCCTACAAGTGTTTTAGGTCCCCAGCAATAGCATCAGAAGCTTTTAATTTTCGGCTGGAGACCTTTCCCTGTAAGAGAAAGTTAGTTCTTCTTAACCACCCACATCTTCAGGGGTGGCTTAGAAGCAATGAGTCTAAGTGCGGCATCTGAGAATTTTGGCTTTGGAGCCCTAGCAAATAATCTTGCAGGAGGAGAATAATACTCATAAGAATAGGCAGAAAAATTCTTTGTTTTATGAATATAGCGGTTTGAAGAAACACGCTCATATTCATGGGTCTGAGTATGGTTTACCTGCAAAACATCCGCGTTAGGGTGACTCAGGTGAGTCCTTTGTCTGTATGAAGCCTTAGGACCATATGAAGCCTTTGGTCTGGGGTTTGTCTTCTTCCCAGGAGGTGTCATGATAACATTTGCTGGAAGTTTCTCAGGACAACCTTTGGGTACCCAGATCTTCTTCATAGGTGGCCCGTTCCTGCAGTTAGTACCAATATACCTGGCAAACACTTCACCACTTTGATTCTTAAACAGTTTATAATTTGCATCAAAGGATTCATCAATGATAACAGGATTAGCACAAGTGAAGCCAGATAGAGCAGATGGATCCACTGAAGGTTCCTTTGCAGCAACCCATGTGGTTTTGGGATACTGCTCAGGCTTCCAGTATGAACCATCAACATTCATTTTCCTGTCGAACCCGACACCCTCTTTCCTAGGGTTTCGGTTCAGTATCTGCTTTTTGAGGACATCACATAGAGTCTGATGCCCTTTGAGGCTTTTGTACATCCCTATTTCAAGCAAAGTCTTCAACCTAGCATTTTCATCAGCAATAGTAGTGGTATCCTCAGCAGAGGGGTTAGTTACCACATCAGTAGTTGAAGATATTGCAATAGTGGCAGCAGTAGAACATTCAACAACAGATGTAGCGTTATCACGCTCAATGCATTTTAGACATGGTGGTTCAAACTCTTCGTGAGTGGCAATGATTTGTTGAGCAAGTAATGAATCATGCTCCTTATGAAGATCTTCATAACATACTCTTAGCTTTTCATGATCAGATAAGAGAGTGGTATGCTGACTTTGAAGCGTAGTTAACTTAGCTTGAAGTCTCTGAAGACTTTCAACTATGTTTTTCGACTAATCCATTTCTTCACCCAACATATCATTGCTCTTATTAAGCATTTTTTGAGCCTTTTCCAGAGCAATTTGTTGTTTAGTGGCAAGGGAAGCAAGCTTGACATAGCTGGGTCCAAATTCATCACCAGATTCATCATCACTAGATTCGGATGGATAGCATTCGGTTACCTTGGCACCTTTTGCCATAAGACAAGGTGCAGAGGATGATGGTTCTGGATCGAAAGTCATCGTCTTGAGAGATTCTTTGAATTCCTCAAACCTGGAATCATCACGAGTTCGATGACCTTCATAGACTTCAGAGAGATGGTCCCAGATAAGCTTCACATGATCAAGATGCATGATGTTCCTGAACTGATTTTGAGACACACAGGAGCAGATGACATCCTTCGCTGTGAGATTGAGAAGAGTGAACTTGCGAATGTCATCAGCTTCTGCCCTCTTGCATAGATCGGTAAGACCAATCTCAGTGACGGTCCATAGCTCACTATTAATCGCCATGAGACGTTTCTTCATCATGGCCTTCCACTTGGGATACTCGTGACCGTCAAACATGGGGAAAGACACTGTCTTCATTCCTGCGGTCGACATAACTAAAACTCCAGGTAGTTAAACTGAATCACACAGAACAAGGGAGTACCTTGCTCTGATACCAATTGAAAGTGCAGTATATCGACTAGAGGGGGGGTGAATAGGCGATTTTTATGAAATGCTTCAAAACATGGTAGTTTTGAAGACAAAAGATAAACTCAATCCTATTAGTATGCAGCGGAAAGTAGACTACACTAGACAAGCCATAGTCATGTATTCAATGAAGTGAAAGCACGAAGACTAATAGCAGCTAGGCAGTAGGGATCAAGATGGAAGAAGGAATGAAGCCAATCACAACAAGTAGATACTCAGTGAAGTCAATCAAATAAGGCAAGCATGCAATGACTTCACAACATAGAACAGTAAATAAAGGGAAGGAAAGGATAGAACCAGTAGCTCGGGGAGGACAGTGATTTGTTAGACCAGTTCCAGTTGCTGTGACAACTGTACGTCTGGTTAGGGAGGCTGAGATTCAACTCAGAAGACCGTGTCTTTACCTTATTCCCCTTGAGCTAAGGACACCTAGTCCTCGCCCAATCACTCTGGTAAGTCTTCAAGGTAGACTTCCATACCTTCACAGACTTCGTTCACCGGCGATCCACAATGACTCTTGTATGCTCAGAACGCGATGCCTAACCGGCTGGAGGAAACACAGTCCTCAAGTGTAATAAGTCTTCAGGTCACACAGACAGAAAGACTTCAGTGATGCCTAACACTCTTTGGCTCTGGGTGTTTTGGCTTAGTCCTCGCAAGGATTTCTCTCTCAAATGCTTCAGAGGTGGGTTGCTCTCAAACGACAAAAGCCGTGTAATAACTCTGAGCAGCCACCAATTTATGGTGTAGGGGGTGGGCTATTTATAGCCACTGGGCAACCCGACCTGATTTGTCCGAAGTGACCCTGGGTCACTAAGGAACTGACACGTGTTCCAACGGTCAGATTTCAAACACTCACACGGCAACATTACTTGGGCTACAAGTAAGGCTGACTCATCCAACTCTGGATAAGATTTGCTCTCATAGTCTTCGCTCGAAGGCATAGGATTTGGTTGAGCATCACTTCAGTCACTCTGACTTTGATCACTTGGACCCCACTTAACAGTACGGTGGTTCCTATGACTCAACAAAGAAGAAAAGGAAACAACGAAACATCTAAGTCTTCGTTCTCCATAGTCTTCACACAATGTTTTCTCTTGTCATAGTCTTCAATATGATTATCTTCATATACCACCACTGATGTCAATGTCTTCATACATTTTTAGGGGTCATCTCCGGTAGGTAAACCGAATCAATGAGGGACTACTACCTGTGTTATCCTGTAATTCTCACAAACACATTAGTCCCTCAACCAGGTTTGTCGTCAATACTCCAAAACCAACTAGGGGTGGCACTAGATGCACTTACACTTACGCTACAGTGCTGCATCACCCTTTCCTCTTCGAGGGAATACAACGCAAGCTCGAGAAGTAGCAAGAAGAATTTATGGCGCCGTTGCCGGGGAGACTCACGCCAAGTCAAGTCAAGATTTGATTTGCAACTTGCCAATTTCTGGCGCTGTTGCTAGGGAGATCTACGCAAAAGTCATATACCAAGTACCTATCACAAACACTTATCTCTCGCATTACATTATTTGCCTCTCGTTTTCCTCTCCCCCACTTCACCTTTGCCGTTTTATTCGCCCTTTTTCCGTTCGCCTTTTTGTTTGCTTATGTTGCCATGTGCCTTCTATTAGCTTGCATCTTCTCTTGCTAAATTATGGATCCTCATCCACTTGCTAATCTTTTTAAGAGATCCAATTATGATGAACCAATTGCTAGTGAGGTGCGGGCACTAGATTATCTTTATGAGGTTTTTCTTGAAATTCGTGAATCTAAAAATTGTGATGAAGTGTTGAAAGAAGAAACTTATGAAGTGATTCACGATAGCTCTTTTAATGAAAATCTTGATTGCAATGATGTTATTATAAATTCCATTAATGTCAATTGTGCTAATGATATGCAAAACCCTAAGCTTGGGGATGCTTATTTTGCTATGCCCACTACTTGTTGCAATGATCATGATTGGGGTGATTGTTCTTATGATCTTGAAAATTTATTTAATCCCCATGATGAATATAAGATTGACAATAATGTTTGCATTAATATTGAAAGTGGGTTTGGAAGAGTGTCAACTTTAGATCCCACATATTTGGAGAATGTTCAATCTTATGAATTTTTTGGTAAAAGTGGGTTTGGAGAGGTCATGACTTTAGCTAATGTTAATCCCACTATTTTGGAAGAGTGTCAATTTCGCGTGCATGTGGATCGTGTTGAGAATATGTTATGTGACAGCTATATTGTTGAATTTTCTTATGATCATACATGCAATTATTATGAGAGAGGAAAATATGGTTGTAGAAATTTTCATGTTACTAAATTACCTCTCGTTATGTTGAGATTGCTATCATTTCTTTCTTCTTCCTTGCATATGCTAGATCTTGATTGTCTTGCTAATTTGTTTTCCTATAAAATGCCTATGCATAGGAAGTATGTTAGACTTAGAAGTGATTTTCACATGCTTTATGATGCTCTCTTTGTGCTTCAAATCTTATCTTTCATGTGAGCATCATTGAATTCTCAAGCCTATCTTAATGGCTACAAAGAAAGAGCTTGTTGGGAGGCAATCCAATTTTATTTTATTTGTTTTTGCTTATGTTTAGGAATAAATATTGCATCTAGCTTCTGTTTAGATGTTGTTTTGTGTTTTAATTAGTGTTTGTGCCAAGTAGAACCTTTGGGAAGACTTGTGTGAAGTTTATATGATCATGCTGTAAAAAACAGAAACTTTAGCGCTCACGAGATTGGCTGTAATTTTTTACTGGAGAGTGCTATTTAGTTGATTCTTTTTGCAGATGATTTAGACAAATTCCTCACGTTTACCAATTTATTTCAATTTTTTAAGAGTTACTGAAGTATTCGAAAGTTATAGATTACTACAGACTGTTCTGTTTTTGACAGATTCTGTTTTTCGTGTGTTGTTTGCTTATTTTGATGAATCTATGAGTAGTATCGAGGGGTATGAATCATGGAAACGTTGTAATACAGTAGTTTTAACACCAATATAAACAAAGAATGATTTCATTACAGTACCTTCGAGTGGTGGTTTGTTTTCTTATACTAACGGAGCTCACGAGATTTTTGGCTAAGTTTTGTGTTGTGAAGTTTTCAAGTTTTGAGTATGGCTTTGATGGACTATGGAACAAAGAGTGGCAAGAGCCTAAGCTTGGGGATGCCCAAGGCACCCCAAGGTAAAATTCAAGGACAACCAAAAGCCTAAGCTTGGGGATGCCCCGGGAAGGCATCCCCTCTTTCGTCTTCATCTATCGGTAACTATACTCGGGACTATATTTTTATTCACCACATGATATGTGTTTTGCTTGGAGCATCATGTATGATTTGAGTCTTTGCTTTTTAGTTTTCCACAATCATCCTTGCTGGACACACCTTTTGAGAGAGATAAATATGATTTAGAATTTGTTAGAATACTCTATGTGTTTCACTTATATCTTTTGAGCTAGATAGTTTTGCACTAGTGCTTCACTTATATCTTTTAGAGCACGGTGGTGGTTTTATTTTTTAGAAATTGTTGATCTCTCATGCTTCACTTCTATCCTTTTGAGAGTCTTTTAGAACAGCATGGTAATGTGCTTTGCTTATAAAACTAGTCCTGATATAATAGGCATCCAAGATGGGCATAGTAAAAACTTTCACATAAAGTGCATTGAATATGATGAGAAGTTTGATACTTGATGATTGTTTTGAGATATGAAGATGGTGATATTAGAGTCATGCTAGTGGTGTAATTGTGAATTCAAGAAATACTTGTGCTAAAGTTTGTGATTCCCGTAGCATGCATGTATGGTGAACCGTTATGTGACGAAGTTGGAGCATGATTTATTTATTGAGTGTCATCCTTTGTGTGGAGGTCGGGATCACGCGATGGTTAACTCCTACCAACCCTTCCCCTAGGAGCATGCGTTGAATACTTTGTTTTGATGACTCATAGATTTTTGCAATAAGTATATGAGTTCTTTATGACTAATGTTGAGTCCATGGATTATACGCACTCTCACTCTTCCACAATTGCTAGCCTCTCTTGTACCGCGCAAATTTCGCCGGTACCATACACCCACCATATACCTTCCTCAAAACAGCCACCATACCTACCTATCATGGCATTTCCATAGCCATTCCGAGATATATTGTCATGCAACTTTCCACCGTTCCATTCATATGACATGCTTCATCATCATTCACATAGAGTCATATTTTATTCTAGCTTCGAGTTGTAATCTTTGAGTTGTAAGTCAATAAAAGTGTGATGATCTTCATTATTAGAGCATTGTCCCATGTGAAGAAAGGTCAAATAAAAAATAAAAAAGAGATGGCCCAAAAAAAAAGAGGGGCTAAAAAAAGCCCCTCCAAAAAAATGAGAGAAAAGAGAGAAGGGACAATGCTACTATCCTTTTCCACACTTGTGCTTCAAAGTAGCACCATGATCTTCATGATAGAGAGTCCCTTGTTTTGTCACTTTCATATACTAGTGGGAATTTTCATTATAGAACTTGGCTTGTATATTCCAACGATGGGCTTCATCAAATGCCCTAGGTCTTCATGAGCAAGCAAGTTGGATGCACACCCACTCAATTTCTTTTGATGAGCTTTCATACACTTATAGCTCTAGTGCATCCGTTGCATGGCAATCCCTACTCACTCACGTTGATATCTATTGATGGGCATCTCCATAGCCCATTAATACGCCTAGTTGATGTGAGACTATCTTTCTCTTTTTTGTCATCTCCACAACCACCATTCTATTCCACCTATAGTGCTATATCCATGGCTCACGCTCATGTATTGCGTGAAAGTTGAAAGGTTTGAAAAAATTTGAGTATGAAACAACTGCTTGGCTGAAACCGGGGTTGTGCATGATTTAAATATTTTGTGTGGTGAAGAGGGAGCATAGCCAGACTATATGATTTTGTAGGGATAACTTTCTTTGGCCATGTTATTTTGAGAAGACACGATTGCTTTGTTAGTGTGCTTGAAGTATTATTATTCTTATGTCAATATAGACTTTTGTCTTGAATCTTTCGGACCTGAACATTCATGTCACAATAAAAAAATTACATTGAGAATAATGTTGGTTAGCATTCCACATCAAAAATTCTGATTTTATCATTTACGTACTCGAGGACGAGCAGGAATTAAGCTTGGGGATGCTTGATACGTCTCCAACGTATCTATAATTTTTGATTGTTCCATGCTATTATATATTCTGTGTTGGATGTTTAATGGGCTTTATTATATACTTTTATATTATTTTTGGGACTAACCTACTAACCCAAGGCCCAGTGCAAATTGCTGTTTTTTGCCTATTTTAGAGTTTCGCAAAAAAAGGATATCAAACGGAGTCCAAACGGAATGAAACCTTCGGGAGAGTTATTTTTGGAACTGTATCTACCCAGAAGACTTGGAGTACACGCGAGAGAACGAGAGAGGTGGCCACGAGGGTCCAGGGCGCGCCCAGGGGGGCAGGCGTGCCCCCACCCTCGTGGGCCCCCTCTAACTCCCCCGATGCCCTCCTTCCACCTATATATATATCCATCAATCCATGTACCCTGAAAACATTGAGGCAACAGAGAAAACCCTAATTCCACCACCGCAACTTTCTGTTCCCGTGAGATCCCATCTTGGGGCCTATTCCGAAGCTCCGCCGGAGGGGGGATCCATCACGGAGTGCTTCGACATCAACACCATAGCCTCACCAATGAGTTGTGAGTAGTTTACCACAGACCTTCGGGTTCATAGTTATTAGCTAGATTGCTTCTTCTCTCTTTCTGGATCTCAATACAAAGTTCTCCTCGATCTTCGAGGAGATCTATTCAATGTAATCTTTTTGCGGTGTGTTTGTCGAGATCCGATGAATTGTGGGTTTATGATCAAGATTATCTATGAACAATATTTGATTCTTTTCTGAAATCTTTTATGCATGATTATAATATCCTTGCAAGTCTCTTCAAATTATTGGTTTGGTTTAGCCTACTAGATCTATAGTTCTTGCACTAGTAGAAAACAGGGCATTGGTCCAGCCCATTAGCCCCGGTTCAATCTAGAACCGGGTCCAATGGGGGTACTGGACCCGGTTCGTGAGCCCAGGGGGCCGGCCGGGCCACGTGGGCCATTGGTCCCGGTTCGTCTGGACCTATTGGTCCCGGTTGGAGCTAAAAACCGAGACCAATGGCTCTTGCTCCTGGCCCACCACTATTGGTCCCGGTTGGTGTTATGAACCGGGACCAAAGGCCACCCTTTAGTCCCGGTTTGTAGCACCAACCGGGACCAGTGAGTTGCCTATATATACCCCCTCACTCAAGAGCAGAGCTCACTGCTCTGTATTTTTTTCTGGCCGAGGGGGAGAGGGGTTAGTGGTGCTCTAGCTCACCTCCTATGCACACAACGTGTTCGGTGGAATGCCCGAGCCACACTAGTTAAGCTTTTCTCCTCTCGAAGCTCTATTTTCTCCGAGATTTGTCTAGGTTTAGCGGTCCGTCACATCCCGTCCCCGTCTTCGCCGCCGTCGATCGCCCCCGCCGATCTCGTCACCGGCACCACCGTGGTGAGCCTCTTGTTATGTCCATGCTTTTCTTACTTTTATTATTGCTTTAGATAGATATTTGTCTAATTTTCTTACGTTTATTATTGCTTGTTATTATATAGTGCGATGGTTTTGATATCCGCCCACGTGGGCCCTCGTCCGGTCTACGATTCGGATGTGGTATATTATCTTTAATTTATAACTATTTGTTTTAGTGTTTATGATAGTTATGCCGACCAACCTGACATGCATAGATGTTTTATTATGTCTAGGAGGTAGTTGAACCGGAAATTCCAACGGACCCTCTTGTGGAGAGGTTAAATTTAGTTGAAGAGGAAAACATTTCGTTAAAGAAAAAATTGGAAAAAATGGAGGAGGAGAAGATGGAATTGGAGTTGCATGTTGCGGAAGTTATCGATGATCACAAGATCAAGATGGACCCTATTGTCGAGAGGTTAAATTTAGTTGAAGAAGAAAACAAATTCTTGAAGGAAAAAATAAAAAAAAAATGTGGACGAGAAGATGATATTGGAGTTGCATGTTGCGGATGTCGTCGATGATCACAAGATCAAGATGGATGCAATGCGGTTGAAGATTAAAAAGATTAGAAAATATGCCATTCATACCGAGGCTTGGTATCATTATGCCGTTGGATCAATTGTTACCTTGGTTGCGATTATGATAGCATTTGTTTTCGCGTTGAAATGTTTTACATAGTTTCGATGTGTATGGAGAGCTATATGTTGTTAGATGAGAACTATATATGTATGTACTTTGGTTTTAATGTGATGATGAACTTTTATCCATTTGGTCACTTAATTATCTATTTATGATGTTCTGTAATGGTTTTTGACAGACTTAATTATATATAAATGCACGCAGATGAACCGGCAATGGATGTACGGTGACAGACACACCTCCGAGTACATTAAGGGCGTGCGTGAGTTTCTAAATGCGGCTGAGGCAAACAAGCAGAATGGTTTTATGTGTTGTCCATGCACTAAATGTGTGAATACGATGTCTTACTCTAACCGGAAAATCCTTCACTCCCACCTGCTTTACAAGGGTTTCATGCCACACTATAATGTTTGGACGAGGCACGGAGAAATAGGGGTTATGATGGCGAAGAAGAAGAGTACGATGACAACTATGTGCCCCCTGAATACGGTGATGCTGCAATGGGGGGAGCTGGTGAAGATCAAGAGGAACCAGACGATGTGCCCAATGATGCTGCAACGGGTGAAGCCGCTGAAGATCAAGAGGAACCAAATGATGATCTTCGCCGGGTCATTGTCGATGCAAGGACACAATGCGAAAGTCAAAAGGAGAAGCTGAAGTTCGATCGCATGTTAGAGGATCACAAAAAAGGGTTGTACCCCAATTGCGAAGATGGCAACACAAAGCTCGGTACCGTACTGGAATTGCTGCAGTGGAAGGCAGAGAATGCTGTGGCTGACAAAGGATTTGAGAAGCTACTAAAAATATTGAAGAAGAAGCTTCCGAAGGATAACGAATTGCCCGACAGTACATACGCAGCAAAGAAGGTCGTATGCCCTCTAGGATTGGAGGTGCAGAAGATACATGCATGCCCTAATGACTGCATCCTCTACCGCGGTGCATACAACGATCTGAACGCATGCCCGGTATGCGGTGCATTGCGGTATAAGATCAGACGAGATGACCCTGGTGATGTTGATGGCGAGCCCGCCAGGAAGAGGGTTCCTGCGAAGGTGATGTGGTATGCTCCTATAATACCACGGTTGAAACGTTTGTTTAGAAACAGAGAGCATGCCAAGTTGATGCGATGGCACAGTGAGGACCGTAAGAAAGACGGGAAGTTGAGAGCACTCGCTGACGGGTCGCAATGGAGAAAAATCGAGAGAAAGTACTGGGAGGAGTTTGCAAAGGACGCAAGGAACGTATGGTTTGCTTTAAGCGCGGATGGCATTAATCCTTTCGGGGAGCAGAGCAGCAATCACAGCACCTGGCCCGTGACTCTATGTATGTATAACCTTCCTCCTTGGATGTGCATGAAGCGGAAGTTCATTATGATGCCAGTTCTCATCCAAGGCCATAAGCAACCCGGCAACGACATTGATGTATACCTAAGGCCATTAGTTGAAGAACTTTTACAGCTGTGGAATGGAAACGGTGTACGTGCGTGGGATGAGCACAAACAGGTGGAATTTGACCTAAAGGCGTTGCTGTTCGTGACCATCAACGATTGGCCCGCTCTCAGTAACCTTTCAGGACAGACAAACAAAGGATACCACGCATGCACGCACTGTTTAGATGACACTGAAAGTATATACCTGGACAAGTGCAGGAAGAATGTGTACCTGGGCCATCGTCGATTTCTTCCGACCAACCATCAATGTCGAAAGAAAGGCAAGCATTTCAAAGGCGAGGCAGATCACCGGAAGAAGCCCGCCATGCGTACCGGTGATCACGTACTTGCTATGGTCAATGATTTACACGTAATCTTTGGAAAGGGCCCCGGCGCACTAGCTGTTCCGAATGACGATGAGGGACACGCACCCATGTGGAAGAAGAAATCTATATTTTGGGACCTACCCTACTGGAAAGACCTAGAGGTCCGCTCTTCAATCGACGTGATGCACGTGACGAAGAACCTTTGCGTGAACCTGCTAGGCTTCTTGGGCGTGTATGGAAAGACAAAAGATACAGCTGAGGCACGGGAGGACCTGCAACGTTTGCACGAAAAAGACGGCATCCCTCCGAAGCAGTATGAAGGTCCTGCCAGCTATGCTCTTACGAAAGAAGAGAAAGAAATCTTCTTTCAATGCCTTCTCAGTATGAAGGTCCCGACTGGCTTCTCGTCGAATATAAAGGGAATAATAAATATGGCAGAGAAAAAGTTCCAGAACCTAAAGTCTCATGACTGCCATGTGATTATGACGCAACTGCTTCCGGTTGCATTGAGGGGGCTTCTACCGGAAAACGTCCGATTAGCCATTGTGAAGCTATGTGCATTCCTCAATGCAATCTCTCAGAAGGTGATCGATCCAGAAATCGTACCAAGGCTAAGGAGTGATGTGGCGCAATGTCTTGTCAGTTTCGAGCTTGTGTTCCCACCATCCTTCTTCAATATCATGACACACGTCCTAGTCCATCTAGTCGACGAGATTGTCATTCTGGGGCCCGTATTTCTACACAATATGTTCCCCTTTGAGAGGTTCATGGGAGTCCTAAAGAAATATGTCTGTAACCGCGCAAGGCCAGAAGGAAGCATCTCCATGGGCCATCAAACAGAGGATGTCATCGGGTTTTGTGTTGACTTCATTCCTGGCCTTAATAAGATAGGTCTCCCTAAATCGCGGTACGAGGGGAGACTGACTGGAAAAGGCACGCTTGGAAGGGACTCAATAATATGCAGGGACGGATATTCTTGGTCTCAAGCACACTACACAGTTCTACAGAACTCTACATTGGTGACCCCGTATGTCGATGAACACAAGAACAGTCTGCGCTCCAAACACCCGGAGCAGTGCGACGACTGGATTACACGTGAACACATCAGGACTTTCAGCAGTTGGTTGGAAACACGTCTCAGAGGTGACAACACTGTTTGTGATGAGTTGTACTTGTTGTCCAGGGGACCATCTTCGACTGTATTGATTTACAAAGGATACGAGATAAATGGGAATACATTTTACACGATTGTCCAAGATCAAAAGAGCACCAACCAAAACAGCGGTGTCCGCTTTGATGCAACAACCGAGAGGGGAAAGGACACATATTATAGTTACATAGTGGACATATGGGAACTTGACTACGGACATGATTTTAAGGTCCCTTTGTTTAAGTGTAAATGGGTCAATCTGTCTGGAGGCGGGGTACAGGTAGACCCACAGTACGGAATGACAAAAGTGGATCTGAAAAATCTTGGATACACTGACGAACCGTTCGTCCTAGCCAATGATGTGGCACAGGTTATCTATGTGAAGGACATGTCTACCAGACCGAGAAAAAGAAAAGATAAGGAAGCGAATACATCATACGATGAGCCAAAGCGCCACATAGTTCTTTCAGGAAAAAGGGACATCCTGAGAGTGGAGGGCAAGACAGACATGTCTGAAGATTATGAAAAGTTTCATGAAATTCCTCCCTTCAAAGTCAAGGCTGACCCAAGCATCCTGATAAACGATGAAGATTATCCATGGTTACGGCGCAATAAGCAAATGACACAAGCGAAGAAAAAGTGAAGAGTTTTTTCCGCAACTATTATGATGATACCATGCCAACTTTGTAACAAACGAGTATGATACCATTGTCCGTTTGTACTATTCAAATTTCAATACTACTTGCACTAACAGAGAAAGTTTGTAATTGGTTTTACCAGAAAGAATTAAAAAAATAAAGCAAAAAACAAAAGAAAATAAATAATGCAGAAAACAAAACAAAAAAACTTGAAAAAAAATAGCAACAATAAGTATTTTGTTGTAAGTAGAAACAAAATAAAATAAATAAAGCAACAAAGAAAACAAATAAATAAAAATAGCAACAGTAAGTATTTTGTTGAAAGTAGAAACAAAACTAAAAAATAAAGCAACAAAGAAAAAAAATAAAAAAATGCCACCTACTGGGCCCACACGGCCTGAATACGACTAGAAACCCAACCATGGGCCAGGATTCAGGCCCGTAGAAAGCCCAGCAAGCCCACAGGCAAAGCAGTGTCAGTTTAGGCCCTTAGGCCTGCAGTTTAGAGGAGTTCGAGAGGAGAGAGGCAGCGGGGCTTATAAACTGGTGCTGGCCTCTCTCAACTAGCGAGGTGGGACTAAACTTCCCACCGCACCGCAGCAAGGCCTTTAGTCCCGGTTGGTGGCAGCAACCGGGACTAAAGGGTGGCATTAGTCCCGGTTGGTGGTTGAAACCGGGACTAATACACCCCTTTAGTCCCGGTTGCTGCCACCAACCGGGACTAAAGGCCCCTCCTTCCCGCCCTTTGGGCTGCTGAAAAGGGACCTTTAGTCTCGGTTGGTGGCAGCAACCGGGACTAAAGGTGGGTATTAGTCCCGGTTTGTGCCACGAACCGGGACTAATACGCCTCCTATATAAACAACACTTGTGAAAATTTCGTTCAGTTTCTTGTTCCCCGCCCCCGACGCCTCCCTCTCCTTCCCCGCGCCCGTCGCCCCGTCGCCGTCGCCGTCGCCCCCGTCGCCCCGTCGCCGTCGCCGTCGCCCCCGACGCCGCCCCGACGCCGCCTCGTCGCCGTCGCCCCGCCCCGCGACCCCGTTCCGCCCTGCCCCGCGCCGTCGCCGCGCCCCGGCCCGTCGCCGTCGCGCCGCGCGCCCCGCCCCGCCGCCGTCGCGCCGCCGCGCCCCGACGCCGCCTCGTCGCCGCCCCGCCCCGCCGCGCGATGTGAGGGCTCCCTTTTTTTATGTTTATATAAAATTGCTGTATATATATAGTTGTTGTGTATATATGTATATATGTGTATTTTTTTTTATGTTTATATAAATTGCTGTATATATAGTTGATGTATATATAGTTGCTGTATATATATGTATGTGTATATATTTTTTTTTCTTAGGAATTTGCTAAATATATATGTTAAATATATATGTATGTGTATATAAATATATTTTTTCTTAGTAAGTTGCTGTATATATGTGATGTGTGTATGTGATGTATATATATGTGTATGTGGCTATATAGTTTTTTGTTTATATATGCTAAATATATATAGAAAGTTTTATATATGCAAAAGTTACAAATTTAGAAAAAGAAGGATAGGAAAGAAGAAAATAAGAAAGAGGAAAGAAAGAAGAAGAGGAGAAATAAACAAGAAGAAGAAAAAAAGAAAAAAAGAGGAGAAGAAGAAAGGAATAGAGGAGAAGAAGAGAAATTTTCTCTTCTTCTCCTCTATTCCTTTCTTCTTCTCCTTTTTTTTCTTTTTTTTTCTTCGATCTTCTCCTCTAGCGGTTCCTTTTTTCTTCTTCTTCCTCTTTTTTTTATCGGATATGTCTATGTCGATATACACCCTCCCCGATAACTTCGACATTAGGGGGGGCCGGGGTCGAGGGTCGTCGAGGGACCAAGAGGCCGAAGGTCGAGGGGTCGAGAGGTTGCCTAGCAGTCGGGGGTCTAGGGTTGTGGATCGCCGAGCAGTCGGGGGTCAAAGTATTGAAGAATTCCATGACTTCATCATTTGCCAGAAGTAACCGGGGCATTTTGGTACAAAGTTATGCAAAGATATTCTGGAACGGAGTTCCTGATACAATAATCCGTCTTTTGTTACGAATTATCCTATCTGGGACTCCGTTCCAAAATAACTTTGGAGAGCTTCGTACCATCATGCTACTGTTACTTTCGCCTAATGATGAAGTATTGGTTTTGTTGAATCCTTTGACACTCGACAAAATGTGACATGAGGGGGTCTAGGGTTGTGGATCGCCGAGCAGTCGGGGGTCGAGGGGTCGAGAGAGGTTGCCTAGCTAGCTAGTGTCAAAGTATTGAAGAATTCCATGACTTCATCATTTGCCAGAAGTAACCGGGGCATGTTGGTACGAAGTTATGCAAAGATGTTCTGGAACGGAGTTCCTGATAGGATAATCCGTCTTTTGTTACGGATTATCTTATCTGGGACTTCGTTCCAAAACAACTTTGGAGAGCTTCGTACCATCATGCTACTGTTACTTTCGCCTAATGATGAAGTATTGGTTTTGTTGAATCCTTTGACACTAGCTAGACAAAATGTGACATGAGGGGGTCTAGGGTTTTGTGGATCGCCGAGCAGTCGGGGGTCGAGGGGTCGAGAGAGGTTGCCTAGCTAGTGTCAAAGTATTGAAAAATTCCATGACTTCATCATTTGCCAGAAGTAACCGGGGCATGTTGGTACGAAGTTATGCAAAGATGTTTTGGAACGGAGTTCCTGATAGGATAATCCGTCTTTTGTTACGGATTATCTTATCTGGGACTCCGTTCCAAAACAACTTTGGAGAGCTTCGTACCATCATTCTACTGTTACTTTCGCCTAATGATGAAGTATTGGTTTGTTGAATCCTTTGACACTAGACAAAATGTGACATGAGGGTGTCTAGGGTTGTGGATCGCCGAGAAGTCGAATTGAAGAAAAGACAAGTAGGTGATATTGGGTTTATTAACACATACCTCATAGATGCAACCGAGGTTAAATTGCGTCCCGGCGATACCGAGACCAACTTGCTACGATCGTTGGTGGTAAATGAAAACAAAGATATAATACTCTTTCCTTACAACTTCAAGTGAGTGTTAATGTCTTGTGCATATTTGGTTTCCCTTATATATCAGTCAAGTTTATAGTGATGTAATTGATGATCTCATGCATTCGTGCGCAGCTTCCACTATATTCTCTTAGAGATTAAGCTTGAGAAGGGAATAGTAACTGTCTTCGACTCTAAACGTAAAGATCCCGAGGAGTATGCGGACATGACTCAAATGCTAGCCAGGTAAGTTAAATCGATCAATATTATCCACCATGCATATATATCAGCAACTTCATTTCTGATATCAACTAATTGTTTCCTTTGTCTGGCAGGGCTTGGAAAAAATTCACCAAAAAAGCTCCTGGACAGCCGAAGAAGCTACAATTTAGATACCCGAAAGTAAGTACTATATAGTAGCATGTTCCGCGCGCGCATCTCCTATATCTTGATTCAAGCGCTAGTTTCATCAATACCAATTTGGCATTCTTGCTTATCAGTTTGATTGACCTCTATTTCTTGTAAAGTGGTTGTGGCAGGAACCCGGGAATGATTATTGTGGATACTACATTTGCGAGTCCATCCGCCACACGACCTGTGAGCGGGGCTACACTGATGAACAATTTGAAGTTCGTAAGCAATCAATAATATTCACAAATTTATAGCATCATTTCATGTATTGACCCCCTACTTCAAATTAGATGTTTCGGATGCGGGATGAACTCCTAACACCAGATCGTCTGCGAGCAATTCAAGAGGAATTGGCGGCATTCTTCCTTGAACACGTGATCGCTGAAGACGGAGAATACTATGTGGACCATGCATCCATGTGTTAGTAGATTATTTTTGTAAGAGATAATTATTGTATATATGTGCCCGGTAGTGTCGGATAGATATACGAGAACTTGTTGTTCAACCAATCTCTCGGAGAAGGAAAGGTGGTCGATATTACTTCTCTCTGTATGCATATATATATATATATATATATATATTGATTATACGATCTTCTGTTTCCTTCGTTTGCTTAGTAGCTAGCAGCTAGCTAGCTAGCTAGCGTGACTCTAGTCCTCTCTATATACGTATGTGTAGTATGTAGCGTCGACCAAGCACAGACATAAGAGAGAACACTTCTCTCTATTAATTAGCTAGCTAACACAATATATGAAACACCTAAATTAACCCCCCAAAACCTAAAACCCCCCTCCCCTTTCAAAAAAAAACAAAAACCACAGCCATAGAAATGCTGACGCGTGGATGCCTTTTGGTCCCGGTTGGTACCACCAACCGGGACTAAAGCCCCTCCTGCCTGGACTCGGTGCACAGGCCACGTGGACACCCTTTTGCCCCGGTTCTGGATTGAACCGGGACTAAAGGGTCAGAGCATTAGTACCGACCCTCTTGTCCCGGTTCCAGAACCGGGGCTAAAAGGCCCAAATGAATCGGGGCTAAAGACCCTTTATCTACTAGTGTATGTGCATTCCTCAATGCAATCTCTCAGAAGGTGATCGATCCAGAAATCGTACCAAGGCTAAGGAGTGATGTGGCGCAATGTCTTGTCAGTTTCGAGCTTGTGTTCCCACCATCCTTCTTCAATATCATGACACACGTCCTAGTTCATCTAGTTGACGAGATTGTCATTCTGGGGCCCGTATTTCTACACAATATGTTCCCCTTTGAGAGGTTCATGGGAGTCCTAAAGAAATATGTCCGTAACCGCGCAAGGCCAGAAGGAAGCATCTCCATGGGCCATCAAACAGAGGATGTCATCGGGTTTTGTGTTGACTTCATTCCTGGCCTTAATAAGATAGGTCTCCCTAAATCGCGGTACGAGGGGAGACTGACTGGAAAAGGCACGCTTGGAAGGGACTCAATAATATGCAGGGACGGATATTCTTGGTCTCAAGCACACTACACAGTTCTACAGAACTCTACATTGGTGACCCCGTATGTCGATGAACACAAGAACAGTCTGCGCTCCAAACACCCGGAGCAGTGCGACGACTGGATTACACGTGAACACATCAGGACTTTCAGCAGTTGGTTGGAAACACGTCTTAGAGGTGACAACACTGTTTGTGATGAGTTGTACTTGTTGTCCAGGGGACCATCTTCGACTGTATTGATTTACAAAGGATACGAGATAAATGGGAATACATTTTACACGATTGTCCAAGATCAAAAGAGCACCAACCAAAACAGCGGTGTCCGCTTTGATGCAACAACCGAGAGGGGAAAGGACACATATTATGGTTACATAGTGGACATATGGGAACTTGACTACGGACATGATTTTAAGGTCCCTTTGTTTAAGTGTAAATGGGTCAATCTGTCAGGAGGCGGGGTACAGGTAGAACCACAGTACGGAATGACAACAGTGGATCTGAAAAATCTTGGATACACTGACGAACCGTTCGTCCTAGCCAATGATGTGGCACAGGTTATCTATGTGAAGGACATGTCTACCAGACCGAGAAAAAGAAAAGATAAGGAAGCGAATACATCATACGATGAGCCAAAGCGCCACATAGTTCTTTCAGGAAAAAGGGACATCCTGGGAGTGGAGGGCAAGACAGACATGTCTGAAGATTATGAAAAGTTTCATGAAATTCCTCCCTTCAAAGTCAAGGCTGACCCAAGCATCCTGATAAACGATGAAGATTATCCATGGTTACGGCGCAATAAGCAAATGACACAAGCGAAGAAAAAGTGAAGAGTTTTTTCCGCAACTATTATGATGATACCATGCCAACTTTGTAACAAACGAGTATGATACCATTGTCCGTTTGTACTATTCAAATTTGCAGTAACAGAAAGTTTGTAATTGGTTTTACCAGAAAGAATTAAAAAATAAAAGAAAAAACAAAAGAAAATAAATAATGCATAAAACAAAAAAAAACTTGCAAAAAAATAAAAAATAGCAACAATAAGTATTTCATTGTAAGTAGAAACAAAATAAAATAAATAAAGCAACAAAGAAAACAAATGATTTCAAATTTAAACTATTCAAATTTGAATACTACTTGCACTAACAGAAAGTTTGTAATTGGTTTTACCAGAAAGAATTAAAAAATAAAGCAAAAAACAAAAGAAAATAAATAATGCAGAAAACAAAACAAAAAAACTTGAAAAAAAAATAGCAACAATAAGTATTTTTTTGTAAGTAGAAACAAAATCAAATAAATAAAGCAACAAAGAAAACAAATAAATAAAAATAGCAACAGTAAGTATTTTGTTGAAAGTAGAAACAAAACTAAAAAATAAAGCAACAAAGAAAAAAAATAAAAAAATGCCACCTACTGGGCCCACACGGCCTGAATACGACTAGAAACCCAACCATGGGCCAGGATTCAGGCCCGTAGAAAGCCCAGCAAGCCCACAGGCAAAGCAGTGTCAGTTTAGGCCCTTAGGCCTGCAGTTTAGAGGAGTTCGAGAGGAGAGAGGCAGCGGGGCTTATAAACTGGTGCTGGCCTCTCTCAACTAGCGAGGTGGGACTAAACTTCCCACCGCACCGCAGCAAGGCCTTTAGTCCCGGTTGGTGGCAGCAACCGGGACTAAAGGGTGGCATTAGTCCCGGTTGGTGGTTGAAACCGGGACTAATACACCCCTTTAGTCCCGGTTGCTGCCACCAACCGGGACTAAAGGCCCCTCCTTCCCGCCCTTTGGGCTGCTGAAAAGGGACCTTTAGTCCCGGTTGGTGGCAGCAACCGGGACTAAAGGGGGGTATTAGTCCCGGTTTCAGCCACCAACCGGGACTAATACAGCTCCTATATAACCAGGACTTGCGAAATTTTGGGCAGTTTCCTTCTTCCTCTCCTTCCCCGCCCCCGACGCCTCCCTCTCCTTCCCCGCCCCCGTCGCCCCGTCGCCGTCGCCGTCGCCCCCGTCGCCCCGTCGCCGTCGCCGTCGCCCCCGACGCCGCCCCGACGCCGCCTCGTCGCCGTCGCCCCGCCCCGCGACCCCGTTCCGCCCCGCCCCGCGCCGTCGCCGCGCCCCGGCCGGCCCGTCGCCGTCGCGCCGCGCGCCCCGCCCCGCCGCCGTCGCGCCGCCGCGCCCCGACGCCGCCTCGTCGCCGCCCCGCCCCGCCGCCGTCGCGCCGCCCAGCCCCGCCGATGTGAGGGGCTCCCTTTTTTTTATGTTTAATATTGTTGTATATATATATAGTTGCTGTGTATATATGTATATATGTGTATACTTTTTTTTATGTTTATATAAATTGCAGTATATATAGTTGCTGTATATATAGTTGCTGTATTTATATGTATGTGTATATATATTTTTTTTCTTAGGAATTTGCTAAATATATATGTTAAATATATATGTATGTGTATATAAATATATTTTTTCTTAGGAAGTTGCTGTATATATGTGATGTGTGTATATGTGATGTATATATATGTGTATGTGGCTATATAGTTTTTTGTTTATATATGCTAAATATATATAGAAAGTTTTATATATGCAAAAGTTACAAATTTAGAAAAAGAAGGATAGGAAAGAAGAAAATAAGAAAGAGGAAAGAAAGAAGAAGAGGAGAGGAAGAAGAGGAGAAATAAATAAGAAGAAGAAAAAAAAGAAAAAAAGAGGAGAAGAAGAAAGGAAATAGAGGAGAAAATTCTTCTCCTCTATTCCTTTCTTCTTCTCCTTTTTTTTTCTTTTTTTTTCTTCGATCTTCTCCTCTAGCGGTTCCTTTTTTCTTCTTCTTCCTCTTTTTTTTATCGGATATGTCTATGTCGATATACACCCTCCCCGATAACTTCGACATTAGGGGGGGGGGCGGTCAGGTCGTTTCTCAACGACACCGATGAGCAGGTCGAACAAGAGCTGCGGCTGGAAGATCTAGGCTATGATATTGATGAATTCGGTGACCCAATGCACATGGAAGAAGTAGACCGTGAGGACGGCTCCGGTGACCCAATGCCGGTGCAAGAAGGAGACCGTGATGCTGGCTCCGGTGACCGAACCGAGTCCGGCCAGGAGGTATATATGTTAGTTAAGCATGTGCTGACTAGTTAATTGATTCATTCATTAACTCTCGTCTTTGTTCCTTTTCTAGCCCTCCGGATCGAGCAAATCTTCGGTAAAGAGACGAGGAGCGAAGAAAAAGTTGAGGCCGGATGAAAAGTTTGAGATCTCAGAAATCTCGCGCTCCGGCGAGCCGATTGCACCCATCCGCACAAAGAACACATTTGTTAATCAGTGCGGGGTTCTGGTTAGGGACAAGATCCCGATCAGCATCCATCAATGGTTAAAGCCGGCTGCAAACGACGCTCAGGTGACTTATGTCACTGATATGCAGAAAGAAGATCTTTGGACTGAGCTGAAGTCAAATTTCGTCCTACCGCGAGAGGTTGATCCGGCGAACCCAGTTAAAGAGGAGTTAATCAAGTCTGCTGCACTTTCAAAGATGGCAGACCAATTCAGGGCATGGAAGAAAAAACTGAATACGTTTGTCAAAGATAAAAAGACTCCAGAATTCGTGGGCATATATGAGAAGATCAAAGATGACTGGCCCGCATTTGTGGCCCATAAGAAGTCGGAAAAGAGTCAGAAGATGTCGGAGACAAACCGGATAAATGCTGCGAAGAAGAAGCATCACCATCGCACGGGGTCGGGCGGCTACCTCGTAGCCCGGCCTAAGTGGGCCAAGGCTGAGAATGATCTGCTTCAGAAAGGGATCGAACCAGAGACAATGCACTGGCCAGAACGTTGCCGGACTTGGTTCTTCGGGGCTGGCGGAACCTTGGACCCTATAACAGGGTGGTGCATTTGGACGGACAAGCAATTGGAAACACCACTCAGGAAGATGCGGCAGTATATCAAAGCAGCGCATGAAGGGACGTTCTTCCCCGACAGAGAGAACGACGAGCTGACAATGGCCCTCGGGAATCCTGAGCACCCTGGACGGACACGAGGCACGCCAGGCTCCCTTCCGTGGCGTGCTGGGTTTCCGGACGCAGGAGGCTACAAATGCCACGACAGGAGGAAGAAAATGGAGCAGACCGAAATCCAGGCGCTGCGGGCCAGAATACAAGCGATAGAGGAACGGGAAGCAAATCGGGAGAAAAGAATTGCCGAAGCTTTCCCCAAAGCTACCCCGCCATCTCAGCGGAGAAGCAGCGTGGCTTCCACCGAGCTGCTTCAGCCAGAGCCAGCCTTGACGGCTACTGCCAGGAATCCTGTGGATGCTATCACGCAGGCACAAAATTGCCACCTTATGGCACAGTGGATGAATCTGAAGGTCGAGGCGGCTGTTGGCTCTGTTTATCCTTCTGGACCCGACGACACTTTTCACTGCCGGCCGATTCCAGAAGGATATGCTAGGGTGATGGTCGACGAAATAACGGAGGGATTTGAGGAGCTCCAGCTTGACCACCCTACCGGTGAAGTGGAGACTCGGCTGGGTTCTTCACTGAAGACTCCATGCCTATGGCGGAAGGACCTAATCATCATTCTCAACTGGACGCCTCCGCCTCCTCCTCCGACGACGACGAGTCAGGGCACTCCGCCTCCTCCACCGCCTCCTCCTCCGGCGAGTGACCATCAGGGCACTCCGGCGCGTGGCGGCACTCCGCCTCCTTCGCCGCCGGCGCGTGGCGGCACTCCGCCTCCTTCGCCGCCGGCGCGCCCGAGCAGCCAGCCTACTCCTCCTTCTCCGCCTAATCAGCAAGGGCGGAAGAGACCTGCCGCCGCTCCGGCTGCTCCTGCTCCGGCGCGTAAGCAAGTAAAAAAGACAGCCGCTTCGTCTGGTCCGGCGACGTCTACCAGTACAGCCAGAGGCGGGAGGCGATGCAGATTCGGTCCTTCTCTCACGCCTCTAGAGAAGTTACCGTACGAGAGGTCCGACGAGGAAAACACGAAGATCGCTCAAGGCCAAGTGAAGGACTTTTTTGAAGGGTTGAAAGCACAGAGACATCCACCTCCGGAGGAGAAGATAGATGCGGTGAAAGCAAAGCGCACTCTTGCTGCCCTGAAGCAACCAGCGCAAAGTAAGCCGCAGGACAACTATGACCGCATGATCCAAAAGTCATATCAAGCAGCGAAGCGGTCGGGAAGTACTAAAAGTGATCAGAGGTTAGCAGAAGGGCGAGCTGGGAAACAAATTGCCCAGCTCGGCGAACAAGCGGACCAATCGTGCCCCCGCTCAAGGTGTCTAGCGACATGGTCGCTAATGATCCGAGGATGGTGCCCGGTTATACCAATCTTGCAGATTACGCGTCCGACGATGTACACTATGATTTCTTGGAAGTGCAGATAGAAAGATACGAGTACAAAAAGCCTCTCGTCAAAAATGAAAGATCTCTATCAACGAATATGCGAAGATTGCATGATTGGTACATGAAAATCTGCAGAGAGTCTGGGGGGAGGAATAACTTGTATTTGAGAGTTAAACCGGAGCATGACCTCGTTGGAATTGACCTGTTGCCTGTTCCATTTGAGGAGTTCTATCAATTTTTCAATCAATTGGCCCTCGATAAAACAACGATCACCTGCTACTGTCTGTAAGTAGTACTACTTCTGTCATTAAGTCTCTCTATATAGCTTATCTTCATTGCATGTATTTATAATTATCCTCACTATATTATGCAGATTGAAGATCGTCGAATTGAAGAAAAGACAAGTAGGTGATATTGGGTTTATTAACACATACCTCATAGATGCAACCGAGGTTAAATTGCGTCCCGGCGATACCGAGACCAACTTGCTACGATCGTTGGTGGTAAATGAAAACAAAGATATAATACTCTTTCCTTACAACTTCAAGTGAGTGTTAATGTCTTGTGCATATTTGGTTTCCCTTATATATATCAGTCAAGTTTATAGTGATGTAATGATCTCATGCATTCGTGCGCAGCTTCCACTATATTCTCTTAGAGATTAAGCTTGAGAAGGGAATAGTAACTGTCTTCGACTCTAAACGTAAAGATCCCGAGGAGTATGCGGACATGACTCAAATGCTAGCCAGGTAAGTTAAATCGATCAATATTATCCACCATGCATATATATCAGCAACTTCTCTCTATTAATTAGCTAGCTAACACAATATATCAAACACCTAAATTAACCCCCAAAACCTAAAACCCCCCTCCCCTTTCAAAAAAAAAACAAAAACCACAGCTACAGAAATGCTGACACGTGCATGCCTTTTGGTCCCGGTTGGTACCACCAACCGGGACTAAAGCCCCTCCTGCCTGGACTCGGTGCACAGGCCACGTGGACACCCTTTTGCCCCGGTTCTGGATTGAACCGGGACTAAAGGGTCAGAGCATTAGTACCGACCCTGTTGCCCCGGTTCCAGAACCGGGGCTAAAAGGCCAAATGAACCGGGGCTAAATCCCCTTTATCTACTAGTGAGACAAAATGTGACATGAGGGGGTCTAGGGTTGTGGATCGCCGAGAAGTCGGGGGGGTCGAGAGGTTGCCTAGCTAGTGTCAATGTATTGAAGAATTCCATGACTTCATCATTTGCCAGAAGTAACCGGGGCATGTTGGTACGAAGTTATGCAAAGATGTTCTGGAACGGAGTTCCTGATAGGATAATCCGTCTTTTGTTACGGATTATCTTATCAGGGACTTCGTTCCAAAACAACTTTGGAGAGCTTCGTACCATCATGCTACTGTTACTTTCGCCTAATGATGAAGTATTGGTTTTGTTGAATCATTTGACACTAGACAAAAGGTGACATGAGGGGGACTAGGGTTGTGGATCGCCGAGAAGTCGGGGGTCGAGGGGTCGAGAGAGGTTGCCTAGCTAGTGTCAAAGTATTGAAGAATTCCATGACTTCATCATTTGCCAGAAGTAACCGGGGCATTTTGGTACAAAGTTATGCAAAGTTGTTCTGGAACGAAGTCCCTGATAGGATAATCCGTCTTTTGTTACGAATTATCTTATCCGAGGACTCCGTTCCAAAACAACTTTGGAGAGCTTCGTACCATCATGCTACTGTTACTTTCGCCTAATGATGAAGTATTGGTTTTGTTGAATCCTTTGACACTAGACAAAATGTGACATGAGGGGGTCTAGGGTTTGTGGATCGCCGAGCAGTCGAGGGTTGAAGCTAGTTCTACGTTTGCCATTAATATATCCATCTGTCATGTTTGAATAATAATTGGCATGTTGTAAATATTTGTAGAAACAATGGACGACAACACCCGAGACCTAGCACAAGAAGCGATGTTGATGGACATAATCGCAGACAGACAAAATGCCGTCTTGTCGTTTCTCAACGACACCGATGAGCAGGTCGAAAAAGAGCTGCAGCTGGAAGATCTAGGCTATGATATTGATGGATCCGGTGACCCAATGCACATGGAAGAAGTAGACCGTGAGGACGGCTCCGGTGACCCAATGCCGGTGCAAGAAGGAGACTGTGATGCTGGCTCCGGTGACCGAACCGAGTCCGGCCAAGAGGTATATATGTTAGTTAAGCATGTGCTGACTAGTTAATTGATTCATTCATTAACTCTCGTCTTTGTTCCTTTTTCTAGCCCTCCGGATCGAGCAAATCTTCGGTAAAGAGACGAGGAGCGAAGAAAAAGTTGAGGCCGGATGAAAAGTTTGAGATCTCAGAAATCTCGCGCTCCGGCGAGCCGATTGCACCCATCCGGACAAAGAACGCATTTGTTAATCAGTGCGGGGTTCTGGTTAGGGACAAGATCCCGATCAGCATCCATCAATGGTTAAAGCCGGCTGCAAACGACGCTCAGGTGAGTTATGTCACTGATATGCAGAAAGAAGATCTTTGGACTGAGCTGAAGTCAAATTTCGTCCTACCGCGAGAGGTTGATCCGGCGAACCCAGTTAAAGAGGAGTTAATCAAGTCTGCTGCACTTTCGAAGATGGCAGACCAATTCAGGGCATGGAAGAAAAAACTGAATACGTTTGTCAAAGATAAAAAGACTCCAGAATTCGTGGGCATATATGAGAAGATCAAAGATGACTGGCCCGCATTTGTGGCCCATAAGAAGTCGGAAAAGAGTCAGAAGATGTCGGAGACAAACCGGATAAATGCTGCGAAGAAGAAGCATCACCATCGCACGGGGTCGGGCGGCTACCTCGTAGCCCGGCCTAAGTGGGCCAAGGCTGAGAATGATCTGCTTCAGAAAGGGATCGAACCAGAGACAATGCACTGGCCAGAACGTTGCCGGACTTGGTTCTTCGGGGCTGGCGGAACCTTGGACCCTGTAACAGGGTGGTGCATTTGGACGGACAAGCAATTGGAAACACCACTCAGGAAGATGCGACAGTATATCAAAGCAGCGCATGAAGGGACGTTCATCCCCGACAGAGAGAACGACGAGCTGACAATGGCCCTCGGGAATCCTGAGCACCCTGGACGGACACGAGGCACGCCAGGCTCCCTTCCGTGGCGTGCTGGGTTTTCGGACGCAGGAGGCTACAAATGCCACGACAGGAGGAAGAAAATGGAGCAGACCGAAATCCAGGCGCTGCGGGCCAGAATACAAGCGATAGAGGAACGGGAAGCAAATCGGGAGAAAAGAATTGCCGAAGCTTCCCCCGAAGCTACCCCGCCATCTCAGCGGAGAAGCAGCGTGGCTTCCACCGAGCTGCTTCAGCCAGAGCCTGCCTTGACGGCTACTGCCAGGAATCCTGTGGATGCTATCACGCAGGCACAAAATTGCCACCTTATGGCGCAGTGGATGAATCTGAAGGTCAAGGCGGCTGCTGGCTCTGTTTATCCTTCTGGACCCGACGACACTTTTCACTGCCGGCCGATTCCAGAAGGATATGCTAGGGTGATGGTCGACGAAATAACTGAGGGATTTGAGGAGCTCCAGCTTGACCACCCTACCGGTGAAGGGGAGACTCGGCTGGGTTCTTCACTGAAGACTCCATGCCTATGGCGGAAGGACCTAATCAACATTCTCAACTGGACGCCTCCGCCTCCTCCTCCTCCTCCGGCGAGTCAGGGCACTCCGCCTCCTCCACCGCCTCCTCCTCCGGCGAGTGACCATAGGGGCACTCCGGCTCCTTCTCCGGCGCGTGGCGGCACTCCGCCTCCTTCGCCGCCGGCGCGTGGC
This sequence comes from Secale cereale, assembly GCA_902687465.1. Classification (NCBI taxonomy): domain Eukaryota; kingdom Viridiplantae; phylum Streptophyta; class Magnoliopsida; order Poales; family Poaceae; genus Secale; species Secale cereale. The sequence goes on along the minus strand of LR738712.1, from coordinate 840,237,896 downwards.
GGCACTCCGCCTCCTTCTCCGCCTAATCAGCAAGGGCGGAAGAGACCTGCCGCCGCTCCGGCTGCTCCTGCTCCGGCGCGTAAGCAAGTAAAAAAGACAGCCGCTTCGTCTGGTCCGGCGACGTCTACCAGTACAGCCAGAGGCGGGAGGCGATGCAGATTCGGTCCTTCTCTCACGCCTCTAGAGAAGTTACCGTACGAGAGGTCCGACGAGGAAAACACGAAGATCGCTCAAGGCCAAGTGAAGGACTTTTTTGAAGGGTTGAAAGCACAGAGACATCCACCTCCGGAGGAGAAGATAGATGCGGTGAAAGCAAAGCGCACTCTTGCTGCCCTGAAGCAACCAGCGCAAAGTAAGCCGCAGGACAACTATGACCGCATGATCCAAAAGTCATATCAAGCAGCGAAGCGGTCGGGAAGTACTAAAAGTGATCAGAGGTTAGCAGAAGGGCGAGCTGGGAAACAAATTGCCCAGCTCGGCGAACAAGCGGACCAATCGTGCCCCCCGCTCAAGGTGTCTAGCGACATGGTCGCAAATGATCCGAGGATGGTGCCCGGTTATACCAATCTTGCAGATTACGCGTCCGACGATGTACACTATGATTTCTTGGAAGTGCAGATAGAAAGATACGAGTACAAAAAGCCTCTCGTCAAAAATGAAAGATCTCTATCAACGAATATGCGAAGATTGCATGATTGGTACTTGAAAATCTGCAGAGGGTCTGGGGGGAGGGATAACTTGTATTTGAGAGTTAAACCGGAGCATGACCTCGTTGGAATTGACCTGTTGCCTGTTCCATTTGAGGAGTTCTATCAGTTTTTCAATCAATTGGCCCTCGATAAAGCAACGGTCACCTGCTACTGTCTGTAAGTAGTACTACTTCTGTCATTAAGTCTCTCTATATAGCTGATCTTCATTGCATGTATTTATAATTATCCTCACTATATTATGCAGATTGAAGATCGTCGAATTGAAGAAAAGACAAGTAGGTGATATTGGGTTTATTAACACATACCTCATAGATGCAACCGAGGTTAAATTGCGTCCCGACGATACCGAGACCAACTTGCTACGATCGTTGGTGGTAAATGAAAACAAAGATATAATACTCTTTCCTTACAACTTCAAGTGAGGGTTACTGTCTTGTGCATATTTGGTTTCCCTTATATATCAGTCAAGGTTATAGTGATGTAATTGATGATCTCATGCATTCGTGCGCAGCTTCCACTATATTCTCTTAGAGATTAAGCCTGAGAAGGGAGTAGTAACTGTCTTGGACTCTAAACGTAAAGATCCCGAGGAGTATGCAGACATGACTCAAATGCTAGCCAGGTAAGTTAAATCGATCAATATTATCCACCATGCATATATATCAGCAACTTCATTTCTGATATCAACTAATTGTTTTCTTTGTCTGGCAGGGCTTGGAAAAAATTCACCAAAAAAGCTCCGGGACTGCCGAAGAAGCTACAATTTAGATACCCGAAAGTAAGTACTATATAGTAGCATGTTCCGCGCGCATCTCCTATATCTTGATTCAAGCGCTAGTTTCATCAATACCAATTTGGCATTCTTGCTTATCAGTTTGATTGACCTCTATTTCTTGTAAAGTGGTTGTGACAGGAACCCGGGAATGATTATTGTGGATACTACATTTGCGAGTCCATCCGCCACACGACCTGTGAGCGGGGCTACACTGATGAACAATTTGAAGTGCGTAAGCAATCAATAATATTCGCAAATTTATAGCATCATTTCATGTATTGACCCCCTACTTCAAATTAGATGTTTCGGATGCGGGATGAACTCCTAACACCAGATCGTCTACGAGCAATTCAAGAGGAATTGGCGGCATTCTTCCTTGAACACGTGATCGCTGAAGACGGAGAATACTATGTGGACCATGCATCCATATGATAGGAGATTATTTTTGTAAGAGATAATTATTGTATATATGTGCCCGGTAGTGTCGGATAGATATACGAGAACTTGTTGTTCGACCAATCTCTCGGAGAAGGAGAGGTGGTCGATATTACTTCTCTCTGTATGCATATATATATGTTGATTATACGATCTTCTGTTTCCTTCGTTTGCTTAGTAGCTAGCAGCTAGCTAGCTAGCTAGCGTGACTCTAGTCCTCTCTATATACGTATGTGTAGTATGTAGCGTCGACCAAGCACGGACATAAGAGAGGACACTTCTCTCTATTAATTAGCTAGCTAACACAATATATGAAACACCTAAATTAACCCGCCAAAACCTAAAACCCCCCCTCCCCTTTCAAAAAAAAACAAAAACCACAGCCACAGAAATGCTGACGCGTGGATGCCTTTTGGTCCCGGTTGGTACCACCAACCGGGACTAAAGCCCCTCCTGCCTGGGCTCGGTGCACAGGCCACGTGGACACCCTTCTGCCCCGGTTCTGGATTGAACCGGGACTAAAGGGTCAGAGCATTAGTACCGACCCTCTTGTCCCGGTTCTGGAAGAAGTGCTTGGCTTTGGGTTCAATCTTGCGGTGTCCTTTCACAGTGTCAGCAGGGGCAGCAAGGCACGTATTGTATTGTTTCCATCGAGGATAAAAAGATGGGGTTTATATCATATTGCTTGAGTTTATCCTTCTACAACATGTCATCTTGCTTAAAGCATTACTCTGTTCTTATGAACTTAATACTCTAGATGCATGCTGGATAGCGGACGATGTGTGGAGTAATAGTAGTAGACGCAGAATCATTTCGGTCTACTTGTCACAGACGTGATGCCTATATATAATGATCATGCCTATATATTCTCATAACTATGCGCTTTTCTATCAATTGCTCGATAGTAATTTGTTTACCCACCGTAGAATTCTGCTATCATGAGAGAAGCCACTAGTGAAACATATGGCCCCCGGGTCTATCTTTATCATATTACTTTCCCGTCAACTAGCTAATTATTGTCGCCGTTGCTGATACGTCCAAAATGTATCTATAATTTCCGCTTGCTCCATGCCTCTTTTGTGTGATATTGCTATGATATTTATGCACTTCCATACACTTTTGATCATATTTGGACTAACCTATTAACTCAATGCACCACAGTGCCAGTTCCTGTTTTCTGCTGTTTTTCTATTTCAGGTTTCCCCCATATTAAAAGTGCCCTAAAAATTCCGGGAAAAATACAGGAAAAATCAGCGTACCGGGAGCTTCAAGAAAAACCAAAGCAGGGTCAGAGGGGAGCCAGGGGCAGCCCAAGCGGCCAGCCCAGGCGGCCCCACCCCTGGCCACCCTAGGGGGGCGCCTGGGCCCCCCTCTCCGCTTCTGGTGACCCCCTTTGGCATATATACTCCTTGCGTCCCGAAACCCTCGAGGACGGAACCCTTTTCTCCAGAAGCAATTCCGATCTCCGCCGCCATCGACACCAAGTTTCGGGGGACCAGAATTCCTGTGCCGGCATCCTGCCGGGACGGGGAAGTGCCCCCGGATTCATCTCCATCGACGTTGCTTCCTCCCTCCATGATGCGGGAGTAGTTCCTCCTCGGGGCTGAGGTTTCTACCAGTAGCTATGTGGTCAATTCTCTCTCCCATGATGTGATCTTCGTTGTGATCATAGGCTATGTTAATCTAGGGTGATCCCATGATATTTCCCCTTCCTCTATGTATTGGATTGATGTACTCACTTGTCTTTATCTAGTATAATCCCCGAGACCAAGGTGACAGCGGTCTATTGGACATGGATTAGAAGAATATTTTCATGAGTGGTTTCCTCTTTTGTGTGTTGATTGAAGATTGAGAGTTTCTTGGTGCTTGTCTTTGACTATCCTTGAGATATGTTGTGGTGATTGTGGTACTCTCTTTGGATGGCCGCGGTGACATTGGGAAATCCATAGATTGAGAATTACGAACTTTGAGGTGTGCTTTTGTAGCCCTACATAATTCTCGTCCTCTCTTGACCACAAAGGAATGACCTCCGAGTGCGTCTCCATTGCATGTTTTATGGGAAATATCATGTGATTCGATTATGTTAATGTTGTTGGGTGTTGCCACTAGTGAAAGTATGATCCCTAGGCCTTGTTTCCACCATTGCAATACCAATTGTGCTGACGTTTACCACTTGTTTGCTTGCTGCACTTTTTATTACAGATTTATATTACTTTGCTTTGCCACTCCTATCATCCATATTTTACCATCTCTTCGCCGAACTAGTGCACCTATACATCTGACAAGTGTATTTGGTGTGTTGGGGACACAAGAGACTTCTTGTTTCTTAATTGCAGGGTTGCTTGAAAGGGGTACGTTCAACCTCCACTTCCCTGAGTTCGATAAACCTTGGGTTACTCACTTAAGGGAAATTTGCTGATGTCCTACAAACCTCTGCTCTTGGAGGCCCAACACTGTCTACAGGAATAGAAGCGTGTAGTAGACATCAAGCTATTTCTGGCGCCGTTGCCGGGGAAGTGAGGTAAGTGAAGGTACCTTCTCTAGATCTTGCAATTAAATCTTTTTGTTTCTTGTTTTTATTTCACTAGTTTTGCTTAATGGAAAACAACAAAAATATGAGAGAGCTTTATAAGCTCTACCTTGAACTTGGACATGATGTGTTCGAAGAGAAAATTAAAAAACCTTTGGAACTTTATTATTTGCATAACAATCATGATGGTGGTGATGTTACTAGTATGTTTTTTTTAATATCAATATTGCTAATGACATGGAAAGCTCTAAGCTTGGGGATGACACGTTTGATGAACATGATATTTTTAGTCCCCCAACTTTTGAGGAGAAAATTTACTTTGATGATACTATGCCTCCTATATATGATGATTACAATGATGAATATGATATTTTCAGTCCACCTACTATTGAGGATAAAATTTATTATGATTATGATATGCCTCCTAAATACGATGATTACCATGATGGTTATGATAGTCTTACTATCACTATTCCTAATAAGAAAGATTTTTCTTATATGAAGAGTAATGACACTTTTATGCTTTTGGATCATGGAAATAATGCCTTATGTGATAGTTATATTGTTGAGTTCATCCATGATGCCACTGAAATTTATAATGAGAGAGGGAGACATGGTTCTAAATATCTTAATAATAAGAAGTTTCCTCTCTTTATGGTGAATATTTTGAAGTTATGCTTGTTTTGCCTTCCTATGCTTATTGCTTTGTGCTTCAATGAATTATTCTATTGCAATATTCCTATGCATAGGAAGCATGTTAGGCTTAAATGTGTTTGGTATTTGCTTCTTGATGCTCTCTTTTGTTCTTCAACTCTTATTCCTACGAGAGCATCATTAAAGTCTTAAGCCTATCTTTACGGCTATAAAGAAAGAGCTCTAGGGAGACAACCCTTGTTATCTTTGCTTTCAGTTTGTTCTTTCAGTTTTTAGTGGTCTTGATGTTTGTTACTACTGTAGCAACATCATTGTATCTTTATTTTTCAGCTGTGTGCCAAGTTTAGCCTCCGATTGCAAGAAAGTTCAAAATTTGTGACGTGCTGTCCAGAAAACAGATTCTGTCCTTGGACAGAAAAATTCGAATAAAATCACCAGATCATCTTTTTGATATGAATTTTTTTGACAGCGTGCTCTATACAATTGGCTTTCGAGCGTCTGTTCTGAGTTTTTTGATTTGAGTTGCGGAAGTGCCCCGAAAAAATTATTTACTACCTGCTGGTCTGTTTTTCACAGATTATGTCCTGTTTTGCCTTTTCTTCGTTTTGCAAACCTTGAGCTTGCTTTTTCTTTGCAAAAACCTTTTGGAAATCTTGAGAAACAGTAGCTCTTCAAGATTATCCTTATTTCCAGTAGGGAAACATTATTTTATTGCGGGTACTAACCTCGCTAATCAGATTATGATGAGTTATGTATGAAGGGAGTTTTCAAGTGTGCGAGGGAAGATGATAAAAGAAGATTCAGGAGGGTCAAAGGCTCAAGCTTGGGGATGCCCCCGTGCACCCCCAAGAAATATTCAATAAGACTCAAGCGTCTAAGCTTGGGGATGCCACCGTGCATCCCCTTCTCCATCAACAATTATCAGTCCGTCTTTCGTTCCACTATATTTTAATCACTTCATGCGTTATGTGCTATGCTTGGAGCGTCTTGCTCTTAGTTTCCTTTTTAGTTTTCTTTAGCTTTGCTTTCTGTTCATAACAAGTTAGAACCCAGCTTTCTTTGTGTGGGAGAGAAACACGCTCCACTTCAACCTAGAACACAACATAGGATTTTCATGCTTATCTTTGCTGTGTGTGTTCTTTGTCTTTCCATAGCTGCTGTCATGTTTAGCTCTTAGTTTTCATGCTTTTCTTTTTAAAGAGCTTTTGTTTAGTTGGTTTTTGAACTCTCTTGAGTTTTCATGATTATCTTGTTAAGAGAGTTTTCCCTGTTGCACTGAGTTGTGTGTCTTAACTTAAAGTAGGTAATTGAGGTTGCTATTTAATTTTAGTAGTAACTTACAATAGTTTTGAGGTATTGCCATGAGTAATGTCTGAACTTTTGGTGTCAAGAGCTTTAGCCTATTAGTGATAGATGTCGTATTTTGGGCAAACCGTGTTTATTTTCGAAAACCTACAAAATAGTTGAGAACTTTAGCTACTAAATGGATCACTAATCTTTGGAGGGATCGAATATTAGAGTACACTCACGTACCATGAGTCGAGGATGCGCAAGGATAACCAAACCCCCATACACTCCTCCTCGGGGTACTTGTCTCTTTGAGAACCTCCTAATTAGATTGAGAGTTACCGATAATAAGTGCATGAGTTCTTCGGACTAATGTGAGTATTCGAAAGTTGACACTTCCACCTAGCCATATTTTTCTAGCCTCTTCAGTACCGTGCATTGCCCTTTCTCACCTCGAGAGTTGGCGCATACTTCGCCGGTGCATCCAAATCCTTGGCACGATACGCTCTGTCATCATAAGCCTCATTATATCCTTCCTCAAAACAGCCACCATACCTACCTATCAAGGCATTTCCATAGCCTTTCCGAGATACATTGCCATGCAACATCCATCTTCTCATGACTTGATCTTCATGTCATACATGCTTTTTGCTTGATCGATGAGCCGCATGCTAGTTGGGCCTTGCCCTAATCATTGCTACATGACGCGCTAGTATCATTGCATATCCTGCTACACCGGCAGAGGCATACATTTGCATACATCATGATAGTTTCATTTTCTTTATGTTGAGTACTTTTGTAAAGTGTGAAAGATCTTCTATACTTCTTGTAATATATAGAGTGTTGCCCCTAAAGTGAGGAAAAGATCCCAAAGAGGACAAAATCAAAAGATCCCAAAGAGGACAAATGAGAGTTAAATAGAAAGAGCCATTGAGGCCACAAAAAAATAAAAATAAAATAAAAAGGAGAAAAAGAAATAAAAAGAGAGAAGGGGGCACACTACTATTTCCTTTTGAGAGATCCACACTCGTACTCCATCTTATACCTTGTGCTCCATAGAGATTATCATTCATGCATATAGCTATGTGGGGACCTTCACACTATAGAACTTGGCTTGTATATTCCAATGATGAGCCTCCTCAAAAGAGCTCTAGGTCTTCTTGAGCAAGCAAGTTGGATGCACCCCCACTAGTTCCATTGGAGAGCTTACCTTAGCTCATATGTGCATCCGTTGCATGGCAATCCCTACTCCTCGCATCATATCTATCATTTGGCTTTCTCTCGCCTATGATTGTCCTCATTGATGTGAGCCTTTCACACCCTTTTTTGTCTTCCCCCTCTATCATTTTTCTCTCTTTTCCATCCTAAGTGTCGACTTTCTTGCTTACGCTCATCCATTGCATGAGTGCTCAAAATATCAAAAGGGAGTGGATCATTTTGACTTGTACCTGGCTGACGGTCTGGGGATGAGTCAAGATAAGATTCCAAAGAAGACCAAGTGTGAAACTTTAGTAGATTAAGTTCTCAACAATATAAAAACTATGTTTTACTCTCTCGTATATCCCTATCCCCTTTCTTGCACGCAAACACCATTTGGAGACATTCGAGTCACGGACAGCGAGAGCTCTTGCACCTTTATGTTCTTATGTTACTTGTTACAATGCTAATATAGACTCTTGTTTGTTATGACTTGAATTGAACTACATGCCTTGATTGCTTTACTTAAAAGTTCTTATATGGTTGATAGCATGTCACCACAGAAATTATGCTTGTTATCATTTACCTACTCGAGGACGAGCAGGAATTAAGCTTGGGGATGTTGATACGTCCAAAACATATCTATAATTTCTGCTTGCTCCATGCCTCTTTTGTGTGATATTGCTATGATATTTATGCACTTCCATACACTTTTGATCATATTTGGACTAACCTATTAACTCAGTGCCCTAAAAATTCCGGGAAAAATACAGGAAAAATCAGCGTACCGGGGGCTTCGAGAAAAACCAAAGCAGGGCCAGAGGGGAGCCAGGGGCAGCCCAGGCAGCCAGCCCAGGCGGCCCCACCCCTGGCCGCCCTAGGGGGGCGCCTGGGCCCCCCTCTCCGCTTCTGGTGACCCCCTTTGGCATATATACTCCTCGTGTCCTGAAACCCTCGAGGACGGAACCCTTTTCTCCAGAAGCAATTCCGATCTCCGCCGCCATCGCCACCAAGTTTCGGGGGACTAGAATTCCTGTGCCGGCATCCTGCCGGGACGGGGAAGTGCCCCCGGATTCATCTCCATCGACGTTGCTTCCTCCCTCCATGATGCGGGAGTAGTTCCTCCTCGGGGCTGAGGTTTCTACCAGTAGCTATGTGGTCAATTCTCTCTCCCATGATGTGATCTTCGTTGTGATCATAGGCTATGTTAATCTAGGGTGATCCCATGATATTTCCCCTTCCTCTATGTATTGGATTGATGTACTCACTTGTCTTTATCTAGTATAATCCCCGAGACCAAGGTGACAGCGGTCTATTGGACATGGATTAGAAGAATATTTTCATGAGTGATTTCCTCTTTTGTGTGTTGATTGAAGATTGAGAGTTTCTTGGTGCTTGTCTTTGACTATCCTTGAGATATGTTGTGGTGATTGTGGTACTCTCTTTGGATGGCCGCGGTGACATTGGGAAATCCATAGATTGAGAATTACGAACTTTGAGGTGTGCTTTTGTAGCCCTACATAATTCTCGTCCTCTCTTGACCACAAAGGAATGACCTCCGAGTGCGTCTCCATTGCATGTTTTATGGGAAATATCATGTGATTCGATTATGTTAATGTTGTTGGGAGTTGCCACTAGTGAAAGTATGATCCCTAGGCCTTGTTTCCACCATTGCAATACCAATTGTGCTCACGTTTACCACTTGTTTGCTTGCTGCACTTTTTATTACAGATTTATATTACTTTGCTTTGCCACTCCTATCATCCATATTTTACCATCTCTTCGCCGAACTAGTGCACCTATACATCTGACAAGTGTATTTGGTGTGTTGGGTACACAAGAGACTTCTTGTTTCTTAATTGCAGGGTTGCTTGAAAGGGGTACGTTCAACCTCCACTTCCCTGAGTTCGATAAACCTTGGGTTACTCACTTAAGGGAAATTTGCTGCTGTCCTACAAACCTCTGCTCTTGGAGGCCCAACACTGTCTACATGAATAGAAGCGTGTAGTAGACATCAGTTGCTTATTTGCTTTATTTACTTTCTGTTCTTATACCAAAAATATTATACTATCATATCTATCAGATCTCACTTTCGTAAGTGACCGTAAAGGGATTGACAACCCCTTATCACATTGGCTGCGAAGTTCTTATTTGTTTGTGCAGGTGTGAGGGACTCGCGCGTGGTCTCCTACTAGATTGATACCTTGGTTCTCAAAAACTGAGGGAAATACGTACGCTATTGTGCTGCATCACCCTTTCCTCTTCGAGGGAATACAACGCAAGCTCGAGAAGTAGCAGTGGCATGGAGGCGAGGGGGAATACGGGTGAGCTCTTGGACGCCAGCGACACGAGGAGACGGCCTCGTTGGGTGCCATGAAGGAGGAGGTGTGCTTGGGCAGGAGCACCATGGGAGAGCCTATGGAGAAAGGTGGGAGAGTGAGGGAGAGAGGAGGGATTCAGCCGAGGATATGGTCACTTCACCTACCTTGTACTTAGTAGTAGTGCGGGTTGGTATAAACCCGCACTACTACTATCAACTTAGTAGTAGCGCGGGTTTATACCCCTCGCTACTACTATGGAAGTAGAAACGAGGGGTATAAATCCACGCTACTACTATCAACTTAGTAGTAGCGAGGGGTATAAACCTGCGCTACTAGAAGTAGCGGTAGCGAGGGGTATAAACCCACAATACTAGTAAGTGTCTACCTATAATCTTTCCCTAGTAGTGTCGCCGCCTATTTCACCACCCCCGCAGACCAGTCTCATCGGCGCCACTGCCCCACCTATCACTCAATCTGTTTTCAGTGTGGGAAACTGCTTAGGACAAGACCAATGAGTGAAAGTTTTTTAATTTAGTGAAATTATTTTTTATTATTTTAGTGAACGTTGCATGGAAAACAAAAACAAAATCCACACAGAGATGCATACCTACGAGAGGGGGAGAGCATCTTCATACCCTTGAAGATTACTAAGCAGAAGCGTTTATCACGCGGTTGATGTAGTCGTACTCTTCGCGATCCGATCAGGATCCAACCGATCTAGTGCCGAACGGAGGACACCCCCGAGTTTAGCACACGTGTGGCTCGATGATGTCTCCTCCTTCTTGAATCAGCAAGAGGGAGAGGAGAAGTAAATGAGATCACAAGCAACACGATGATGTGGTGGTGATGGCGTCGTGGAGCACCGACAGCGCTTCGGTAAGCGACGCCGGGACGAGGCGGTGGAACTACGGAGTAATGGGAGAGAGAGAAGGGCGGCAAGGGATTGGTGTGTCCTCTTGGGGAGCTCTCTCCCCTCTATATATAGGTGGAGGGGCGTGGGAAACAGTCCCTCCAAGCCCTAGGGCACAACTAAGGGGGAGAGGACTTGGACTCCAAGTCCAATCCTATTCCTACTAGGACTCATTCTTTTTTGCTTTCCCTAGACACATGGGCTTTTGAGGACTTTGTGTGCCTAGCCCAATAAGGCCAGGGCGCCTCCCTGCAGCCCATGCTAGCCCTTGGGTCGTGGTGGACCCACTTGTGGACTTTCGGACCCCTCCGGAATCCTCTGGAACCTTCTCAAAGCTTCCCGGTACAATACCGAAAAACCCGCACCTTTTTCCAAAACCCAAAATATGACTTCTCATATATAAATCTTTACCTCTCGACCATTCCGAGACTCCTCATGATGTCTAGGATCTCATCGGGACTCCGAACAACATTTGGTTACCACTCATCAAATATCCCAATACTACTCTAGCGTCAACGAACGTTAAGCGTGCGACCCTGCGGGTTCGGGAATTATGTAGTCATGATCGAGACACCTCTCTGGTCAATAACCAATAGTGGGACCTGGATGCCCATATTTATTCCTACATATTCCACGAAGATGTTTTATACGTAATTCATTTTGTCTGACGATATGTTACTTGCCCGATATTCGATCGTCGGTATCTCTATACCTAGTTCAATCTCGTCACTGGCAAGTCCGTTTACTCGTTCTGTAATACATCATCTTGCAACTAACTCCTTAGTCACTTTAGTGGCAAACTTCTTGTGATGTGTATTACCAAGAAGGCCCAGAGATACCTCTCCGTCATACGGAGTGACAAATCGCCAACTCAACAGACACCTTTGGAGATACATGTAGAGTATATTTATAACCATCCAGTTACGTTGTAACATTTGATAGCACACAAGGTATTCCTTCGGTATTCGGAGTTGCATGATCTCATGGTCGAAGGAATATGTATTTGACATTAAGAAAGCAGTAGCAATAAACTGAACGATTAAATGATATGCTAACGGATGGGTCTTGTCCATCACACCATTCTCCTAATGATGTGATCCCATTATCAAGTGACAACACATGCCTATGGTTAGGAAACCTTAACCATATTTTGATCAACGAGCTAGTCTAGTAGAGGCTCACTAGGGACAAGGTGTTTCCTATGTATCCACACATGTATTTGAGTTTCCGATCAATACAATTCTAGCATGGATAATAGATGTTTATCATGAACAGGGAAGTATGATAATAACCAATTTATTATTGCCTGTAGGGCATATTTCCAACAAGTGTTAATTTCAAAAACCAAAAAAAATCTAGATCCTATACGTGTCGTCAATGGTTTGATCCAGCGACGACTGGGGTCGCTGGAGGTGTGGATGGGCAGCGGCAGACCAGACCCGGCGATGGTTGTTGAACAGGGACCAGGTCCAGGGCAGAGCAAGACGATGGTGTGAGGATCCTCTTTCGGGGAAAGGCAGAGAGCTCCTGGTTGGCCATGTTGACGACCTGCGCAGGCATGGGTATGGGAGGTGAGTAAAACCGGACGGAGAGGGAGAGGGAAAAAGAGAAACAAGTGAGAGAGGAAGGCGATGGAGGGCGCATCTGGGCATCGTGGTGGCATGGAGGCGATGGGGGAGATGGGAGAGCTCCTGGACGCCAGCGATGCAAGGAGGCGGCCTCGTTGGGCGCCATGAAGGACGAGGTGTGTTTGGGCAGGAGCACCATGTGAGAGCCTATGGAGGAGAAAGTGGGGAGAGTGAGGGAGAGAGGAGGGATTCAGCCGAGGATATGGGGACTTCACCTACCTTGTATTTAGTAGTAGTGATGGGTATAAACCCGCGCTACTACTATATCAACTTAGTAGTAGCGCGGGTTTATACCCCTTGATACTACTATGGCAGTAGTAGCGAGGGGTATAAACGGAGCTGCTACTAACAACTTAGTAGTAGCGAGGGGTATAAACCCGCGCTACTTGTAAGTAGCAGTAGCGAGGGGTATAAACCTACAATACTACTAAGCGTCTACCTATAAGCTTTTCCCTAGTAGTCTCGCCGCCTATTTCACCGCCCCGCAGACCAGGGCCGTCGGCGCCGCCGCCCCACCCATCAATCAATCTATTTTCAATGTGGGAAACTACTTGGGACAAGACCAATGAGTGAAATATTTTTTTTAGTGAAATTAGTTTTATGAGAAAATGATTTTCATCTCATTTGAAGAAATTGGTTACATAAATTTCAAGAAAGTAATCCATCAGAGTGAGATAAATTATTTCTATTTTTTAAAAGTGATTTCAGTTATTGCAATATCACATTTAAGAAAATATTGAGACAATTTTGATGTGTTTTTTGTGGTTGCTTCTTTCACTCATTTTAGTTTCAGTTATATTTCACATACACCAATTTCTTGAAAAGAATGAAATTTGCTTTTGAAAATAATTGAAACATGTCTTTCAACGGAAATTAGTGAACTCAGTTTCTTTAAATGTAGCAATATTTTTTTGAAATGAGTGTTTTTTTAAATAAGTGAAATATATTTTTTAAGTAAGTGAAATATACTTTTAAAATGACTGAAATCTATTTTTTTTAATGAGTGAAATCTGTTTTAATAAAATGAGTGAAACCCAACACATTTTACCCAAGTTAGTTATTTCACCCAATCTATTTCATTATACAATCTTGAAACCGCTGATTTGTCCAGCATCCAAAATGGTTGGGTTGTCCAGGAGCCAAGTTGGAATTAATTTTTTGAAATCAGTATGTGAAACTTTGCACTTCTAGACCTGGCTGGGTTGTCCAGGATCCGGTGGTCATCCATGAATTCTCATAATTGGTCCAAGAGAGTTTCCACCGGATACGTCCCTTACATTTTACTACTTCTGTAAATCTATTTTCACATTTTAATTATGTTTACGAGTAAGTGTTCATTCCCAGTTTATTTTTGTGTTTACATATACATGTTCACCAAATGTCACCTTCACTCCTCACTATCAACCATCTCTTGAAACCACCATGCGTAACATAACAAGGTGCTTGACACACTATTAACAAAAAAGATATAGTCATTCACTCTACAACCACACACTTGTCATGCTTACTCTACGTTGTTATTCTCTTACATTATATTGCACACCTCATACCCCGATCTGTCATACACCTTGTTCCGCACCACAATACATTATGGACCCAGTCCTAAACCCCGGTTCTTTACACACAAGTTTCGAATCCTAAATTGCATTGTTGCGACCTTCCAGAAACATGCATGTATGCAAAACACGAATATGTGTATTCTCACAGACCATGTGGGGATTAATGTGAGAATATCCAAAAAAAAAACGAACATGATAAGGGCGACGAACAACTGGAGATACTTGATCTCATCCTGGAGACTGCCTCTATTTGTAAGGTTGTTATGAGACCTACGATATCCACATGTGACACTAACAGAACTCCAGAAGCACTCTACTAAAATTAGTAGACTTAAACATTATTGGCTATTTTAAGATTTCTTTTCACTCCATGCAAAATGTCTCCACTACTTATCTCTACAACTCATCCTTGAGCTTTATATAGAACTGGAGATAGCTGTCTCCTTGTAGGGAGCACCTCTATTTATAGGACTGTTAGTTACAAGACCGACGAATCAATCATGTGACATGTGACACCAACCAAACTCAACAACACTCTGTACTAAAATGAACATACTCTCCACTACCTGAGATTTCTTTTCTCTCCAACCAAAATATCTCCACTACTTATCCTTGCTCTCTTTTTTCAATCAAAAAGAGAAAAGAGAAAGAAATTAATCTCACAAAGTCTAGAAACGTCTTGTGACACGTTGTTAACTAACCAACAATTCGGGGTTTGTTGAGAAACAATTTGGGGTCGTGGGGGAGGCAGCACGGGCCCGTCGGGAGTGGCTCCAGCTGGAAAGAAAGGAAGCACCTGGACGCACGTCTGCATGCATGCATGCTACCTGTCGATCGGACTTGGCGCGCCCGCCAACCGCCAACCAACCGCCAAGAGCCTTCCCGGCCTCTCCTCCTCACTCCCCCGCCGCCTATTTCACCACCCCCTCTCGCCGGCGCCGCCGCCCAATCCGCCCCTCCACTCGCCAGCTGCAGTGCGGATGCGCTGCTGCTAGATGAACGAGCACGCGCCACCGTAATGGCAGACCACCACCAGCAGCAGCAGCAGCAGCGGCAGCCCCCGTCGTTCGCCTGCACCAACTGCGCCACCCAGCGCGCCGTCGTCTACTGCTCCGCCGACGGCGCCCGGCTCTGCCTCGAGTGCGACGGCGCCGTGCACGGCGTCAACGAGCTCACGGCCCTCCACCCGCGCGCGCCGCTCTGCGACGCCTGCGGCGTCGCCCGCGCCGCGATCCGCTGCCAGACCGCCACCGGCCCGAGCACGCTCTGCGGCGGCTGCGCCGACCGCCTGGGCCTGGCCCCGCCGGACGGCGCCTCCATCGTGGAGGAGTACACCGGGTGCCCCACGCCCGCCGAGATCCTCCGCATCCTCTCCGTCGACGCGCCGGCGTCGTCGCAGGAGGACTTCGACGCCTGGCTCGCCGAGAAGCTGCCCCAAATCATGCAGGAGGTTCAGGTACCTCAACATCTAATACTTGGTCCTTTTTTTTTTTTGCCCCGGTATATATATGCAATTAATTGAAAGACACTCTCACTCTCCCTGATGATCTTGTCTTGTGCGTGATACATTCTTGCGTGTGTGATCCAGTGACTAAATTCAGTGGGTAGTGCTGCTATGTATCGATCTGAGTGAGTGAGTGAGAGTGAGTCAGTGAGTGAGTGAGTGAATGAGAATATATGGAGTGGGGAGTGTGCTATCTGTCTGTGATGTAAAAAAGAAAGGAAGATCTCTTTCCTGATACATGCATGTAATGGTGGATCGATGATTAATGAAGGGTACCGTGCATGTTCACTTCTCCTCTGAAAGATTGCTCAATTTTTGTGGTGCCAAGCTTGGATCTTTGTTTCACTGTGATTGACTGACATGACTGAGATTTATCAATGAGAAGCATATGGTACAGAACCAATGAGAAGCCTGAACAACAAGGAGCACGACTGAAGTGTTTCTTTTTTACAAAATGTAGTCATTTGAGCATGAAAAATGTGCTGTTGCAGTCTAGCTTTTTCAAGGAAAGCAGGGGACTGCTACATACTACCTCCGTTCCTAAATATAAGTCTTTTTAGAGATTTCTATATGAACTACATATGGATGTATATAGACGTATTTTAGAGTGTAGGTTCACTCATTTTGCTCCGTATGCAGTCCATGTCAGAATCTCTAAAAGACTTATATTTAGGAATAGAGGGAGTACTTCATATGGGTCGAGGCTAATTGTCGATCTTCCAATTTAAGAATCTGAAAATAACTTTCATTTAGTGATGGAGTATATATATGATAGAGAAATGATGCCTTTCCCTAATTGAGAAAATTGTATACAGACATAATTGAATCAACTAAAAACCTTCCATCATTTCTAGCACACAATTAAAGCCAGCAATGCTACCTACAAGTGCCGAGATAGCTTTCGCTGCCTCGAGGAATCGACGGCTAATTACGATTGGATATCTCTTTCTTACCTCTTAACTAGGATGGCGCATGAGTACTCATTCTGTTAATTTGTGGTGCACTCTCTCAATACATTCATGGAGGACGGACCTCAGATAGGCGATGCGACTGGAACAACAACAATAGTAGGAGATCAAAGAGGCACCACCAGCAACAGCTTCGGCTGTGATGATTGGAACAATGCCTGCTCAACTTCTGGGCTTGAGAATACTAATGGACTATTTGTTGGTCATCACTCAGCTGGGCCTTCACTCACTTTTGAGGTACATATCTACATGATACATACTACTAACTCACACTCTAAATAATTTGCATAATTCATTTGCATTCCGGTTATTCGACACTGACAATACCAACTAATTACCACTTTGCTTGGTATAAATTTCTTGGCAGCAACAGCAGCAGCTACCACCGTCGATCTGCCACATCCTCTCATCATCATACTACAATCCATCCTCCTCCTCCTGCCAGCCGGTCATGACATCGACTACTCTTCTGCAGTCCATGGCAGGCAACGATCACCATCCGTCGCTGCTCCTCGATGGCTTCCCTACGTTCTGCCCTTCCATGCCCCTAATGTCGCCGCCGCCACTACCGGAGAACGGCACCGGCTGTCATGATGCCAACCAGCCATCGCAGATGCTTGCAACGGATGAGCAAGCTGCGGCGGCTCATCACCAGCAAGATGCAAACACCATTGCTAAGAAGCGAGAGGAAAGGGACAGGGCCAAGCAAAGGTACAACGAGAAGAAGAAGAACAGAAAGTAAGTCTGGCTTATTATTTTCATTTGACAACTACTCCCTCCGTCCCATAATGTAAGATGTTTTTCGACACTACACTAATGTCAAAAAACGTCTTACATTATGGGACAGAGGGAGTACTTTATTTGCAGATTCCTTTTTCAATTGATGTGAGCTTGAGTTTCAAATTTGAAATTCGATGAATTTTGCAGGTTCTGCAAGCAGATCATGTATGCCTCCCGCAAAGCGAGGGCGGACACGCGGAAGCGGGTCAAGGGCAGATTCGCAAAGGCTAGCAATGAACACCAACACATACTACACTCAGATGCAGCATAAATTCATGATTGATTAGGTCAAAAATTTTGTTCTTTTTCTCTCTTTTTCCATTCGTTTTGCATATACAGTGCATATATACACAAAAAAACATTTTTTGTTGTTGCATCCTTTTTTCTGATGTAAACAATATCCCAATATTACAGTCGATCATGCCTAGGTAGACCACTCTTCTCCACACCACACAAATACATACATAGACCACTCTTAGCCCTTTTCTCAGCTTTTTTTTGCATTTTTTCTTTCTTTTTTGATAGTTTTGTGCTCATTCTTTTTACAGAGATAGTTTTGGGCACATTCTTTTTAGGGATGTACTTATAGGACCTGGTACCAAGGTGTAATAATTCAGTCCTTGTCTATGTGTACGTGCGTTATTCTATCTTTGGCCTGAATAAATAGAATAATGGATTTTCATGTGTTGTCAATGTTATGTGATTTTGGTGAATGTATTCTCTGAAAGTATTGCTTCTTAAGAAAGAGAGACAAGTGACTCACCTGTGTGCATGCCTGCAACTGCATTCTCTACTACTCCCTCCGTCCGGAAATACTTATCATCAAAATGTATAAAAGGGGATGTATCTAGATGTATTTTCGTTCTAGATACATCTCTTTTTGTTCATTTTGATGACAAGTATTTTCGGACGGAGGGAGTACTTCTCTTCTCTATACTACTTAACAATAACCTAAGGTTTCGTCTTTCACTCAGTTTTCCCCGCCACCCCTTCGTCCAACCTCCAACCCCCCATAGATTTTTCTTGGTCTTCATCAAACCAATATTTGGTAAACCAATAAACCAAATCAATCTATGGTATAGAAGTAAACTCACGGTCTGTAAATAAATCATTTCTTATGGTAAAAACTGGTACATGTTAGACATCTTTGGTAACCCAATAAATAGCAATAAATTTGTGGTCCAGAAGAAAATACATGTTAATAAATCTCATTTGATAACCCAAGAAAGCAGAATAATCATGGACACATACCTATTTTATAAGTTTAAGAAATAGCTGAAAGATCTATGTTTCATAACCAAAACCTAATCTTATTTTCTCTATTTGCTTTGCATCAAGATTTATCCCATATGGTCCTCTTTTTGTGTTGACAAATATTTGTCCCCCATGGCAACACATGGGCACATGCCTAGTATGAAACAAACAAACATATATTAATTTATCTTTTCACAAATGTCTATATTCTGAAGGTTTAAGAGAACTAAATAAACAAAATAGGGGCAAAATATACTCATTTGTGATATGTTAAATAGAAGCCAATTTTTGTGTGTAATTGTGGCCCTTTTTGTTATTTAAAAAAAGGTGTTCCATAAGATGAAATTTGGTCAATGTTTATGGCCCAGAACACAAAAATATTGACCATAAAGTATTTGGTGGAGGCAGGATTAATTAAATTTGAATAGTAGGCCTCATCCCCGGCTTTGAAGACAAGTTCGGGAGTTACTAACGGTGTCCTGGACTAGGGGCTCCTAGCCTAGCTGACCTAGTCCATGGGCCGAACTGACGGCCCCTTAATGAGGACGGACTCCGAACGCCTCCAACCTATGCATATACAGCTTCACCAAGGACTTGGCGTGTACTCCAAGAACGTCTACTAGATTTGGCATGTATTCCCTAGACGGCAACCGATCATGTGTTACCCTAGATATCCCTGGTGCCTATATAAACTAGAGGATTTAGTCCGTAGAGGCATTCACCCATTCATGCATTCACCATCATCGTACCTCTTGGGTTTAGGACATAACTTACGATCTCGAGGTTGATCAACTTTGTACTTTGATACTCTCACAATACAATCGCTTATCGTTCTCGTCTCGGACAGTTGTGGATTAGAGATTAATCGGAAATCGGCCGATTAATTGATTTTATCGGTCGATTATTAATCGACCATTTTTTGCAAATCTCAGGTTCCCAACACTAAAATATGCTATATTTAACACCAAAACAATATTGGACAGAAGTTTTACCTTGATTACTAGCCTTTGAATCCTTGTATAATGACGAACAAAATAGGACAACAATACATATTGCGTAACAAGGTCCACAAAACGCAAATAAACATAGTTTTTGCAAATATAGTGCTATGAATAGGCCCAATTTATCGGTAGATTCCTGATAAATCGCTTGTCATAGCGATAAATCGGCCCAAACGATAAATGGTGAAGATAAGGCATAATCTTATCGGTCACTCCAAGAGTACCGAGAAATCGGACGATAAATCACTGAATCGGAAGATTTCTTGAACAGAGCAGGACATAGGGTTTAACCTCCTTAGAGAGTGCCCGAATCTGGGTAAAACATTGTGTCATATGTCTCTTGTTACCCATCGATCTGATATAACAGCTCGGGCCCCCTTACCCGAGGTCTGCCGATTTTGACACCGACACCTTAGTTCTCGCCCCTTGTACGAGAGAATATTCGGTGGAAACCAAACTATGCTGGAAACCATGTGGAAATCATGTTTTGAAGTTATGGAAAATTCTGAAGAAAATGCAATGTATCTCAAAGAGATGTTGTTCTATACACACGTAAAAATTCAAGTTAAAACACTAATTCATTTATGTGGTACGAAAGGACAATTCAGCAAATAGTACCAAATATTCGTTGTTGAATTTGTTTTTTTCTTTTGTAAACCTTGTACAACTCTTGTATGCCCCATTGGGTATACATCCATTTCCCGCTCTTGTAATATCTTTTCTTTAGTAAATGTATTGCCAGGGCCTTCCCTATATTTTTCCAGCCAAATAAGAAACACTACTAGATAAGCATACTTTGCCACGATTATTTGTTAGCAAATCCACTCACTTCTCTATATACAACACAACACACAATTGTGGAAGTATTCAAAAGAGTGCAAGTGCACCTTCCTTGAATGTTCATTAGGGATAGCAACACGAGAGAAAGGCTTCCAAGGAAAAACTTTATTGCCATGGAAAACAAATGGTGTATCCTTTGCTCCAACAGTGATGCCGAAAAACAGGATCATCTCATCATCTTATATTTTTCAGTCAAAGACGCTCGAGGAAAACCTCCTTCAACTCGGAAATAACAATGAATTTGCGGACTCTGTCCGCTTTGCTAGACTGCTCGTCGTTGAAATTTTCGTCATATTAGCTGGGTGTATTTGGGAAGAGAGAAATGCCAAATCTTTGAGAACCTCAATAGTCAACCCTAGTATATTGATTATAGGTTTCACCTTTTCTTTTGAAGGAAATTCCACCTACTTTCCTTTAGACTAAAAGTTGACAAAGCTAATGCTCTTAGAACATGCCTTAGTTCTCACCCCTTGTACGAGAGAATATCCGGTGGAAACCAAGCTACGGTGGAAACCACAAGGAAATTGTGTTTTGATGTTATGGAAAGTTCTGAAGAAAATACAATGTATCTCAGAGAGATGTTGTTCTATACACACGTGAAAATTCAAGTTAAAACACAAATTGATTTATGTGGACGGTACGAAAAGGCAATTCAGAAAATAGTACCAAATATTAAATGCGATTATTCGTTGTTTCATTTTATAAATCTTTCACAGCTTCTGTATACCCCCTTGGGTGTACATCCACTTCCCGTTCTTGTAATGATATTTTCTTTAATAAAAAATATTATCAGGGCCTTCCCTACAGTTTTCCAGTCAAATAAGAAACACTATTAAATATGCATATTTTGCCACGATTATTTGTTAACAAATCCACCCACTTTGTTTATATACAACACAACACACAACTGTGGAAGTATTAAAAAGAGTGCGAGTGCGCCTTCCTTCCCGTCAGGTCTATGCAAGCCTTTCTTGTCAACGGATCAGTAATATTTTTGTGGATTTTGAGACCATTGATTAATAAACTCCCTACCTACTCCAAATTTGGTTTCTCTCTACATGCAACAAGACTTGGACCAAGTCCAGTCAACTCTGCTAATACTACAAGTCGGGCTGCAGATGCACCTTCCATGAAACTTCCTCTAAACATATACTCCCTCCTCCGTTCCTAGATATTTGTCTTTCTACAGATTTTAACAAGTGACTACATATAAAAGCAAAATAAGTGAATATACACTCTAAAATATGTCTACATACACCCGTATATTGTAATTCATTTGAAACGTCTAGAAACACAAATATTTAGCAACGGAGGGAGTAGATTTGTATTTGTCATAGGAATCTTAAGCTGTCCAGTTACCTTACGCACACGTGTAAGAGAAACTGCAGCGCAGGGATCCAAACGGACACGAATTTTGTCCGCTTTTTGTCTGTTTGGGTCATCCGTTCGCGTAGCGAACATGCCGCGGACACGCATGGATGAAGGATGCACCCAACGCGGGACGCAAAAGTGGACACGCGCAGACGATGGCGAGCACCTCCTATGCACGCTCCCCGTCTCCTCCGCCTCAGCGGCGCCGACGCCGCCGTGCCCGTCCGCTCCTGCTCGCGGCCGCCAGGCCCCTCCACGCGTCGCGCCTCCGCTCCCCATCGCGCCGCCGGGCCTTTCCAATCCAGCCGCCGCGCTGTCGTGCCTCTCCGCGTTCCCCTCGCGGCGGTGACGGCTTCCACCGGACGCTCTTCGCCGACGCGTTCCCGTTCCCAGCGACAGTGGCGGCGACTACGGCCACGGTCGCGCCCGCCCTACCCAGCCGGCTTGTCTTCGCAGTGGACCTGCTCCACAAGCGGGTCTGCATCATGTCGCGTGTGGTGGAGACGGACGCCTCGTTGGCGTGGTCTGCAAGAGGGCTTCTCGGCGGCGTCCTCAATCACGCCGGCGGAGCTCACGCCGTCGTGCCCTTCCGCTCCCCATCGCGCCGTCGGGCCTCTCCGTTCCAGCCGGAATCGACCGCTTCCCCTCGCGGCCGTCGGGCCCCTCCGCGCGCCACCCCTCCGCTCCCCATCACGCCGCTGGGCCTCTCCGTTCCAGCCGGAATCGACCGGCGTAGCAGCGGCAGCAGAGGGGATCGAGAGAGAAAGTTGTGCGAGAGAGAAGGGAGATGCGTGCTAGCGCAGCTGTGCGCGGTCGCTGGTAGGTAGGACCAGGGCGGACACGAGCGGGCGGTAGAGAGCGACGAGAGCGTCCACTTCGTACCCATTTGTTCCCAGCTGTGGGTCCAGTTTAGGTCGGGGACGGACAGCAGGCAAACACGGACGTCCGTTTGGGTCGCCTCATTGGGCCAAATTTTATGTCCGAATGACCAAAACGAACAAAATGGATCGCCCCTTTGAAGTTGCTCTAACTTCTTTCATGATATTATGAGTGCGTTCGGCAGTCCACCGACTCATTCAAATCCTAGAAACTACGGAGCAGCTGTTTGTTAGCTCCAAGAATTTTAACTACAGCTCCGTCCGCTCCGGGAGCGGAGGGACACCGAACGGCCCTGTATCATTAGTGCATTTCCGATTTGAATCGGCGTTCGTCATCCATTTGCTCATTCAGTAGGTGGTTCACCTAATGCAGAGGTTCAGCGTCCAAAAGCCGAAGACAGTATGCATGCACACATCACATGGCCACATGCTTTTGAATCAGGCAGTAGTAAACGCGCGGACTTTGCTCAGTCTTCTCCACTACCTAATCCAGCTTAATTTTGATATCCTCATCTTTATTATATAGGTGTCTTAGCAAACAAGCAAGCTGCACATGCATGCCTTCATACCTGTACCACACTGGACTACTTTATTTTATTAGTACAGTTATTAATTAATTACGGATGTGACGTTTTGTCTTCCTAAATTATCTCAGTCGGATTCTGGTATCGTGGATGAATATTATCATCTCCTATTTCAGTAGCTGGTACACCTAAGGACATCTTAATGCGTGGGCAGACTTCACATTACGTAAAAGCATCTCCAACGGCCGCGCAAAAAGGCGCGCGCGCGTTAAACTTGCGCGCGGGAACCGCTTACGGCGGCGGGAAATGGCGGCCTCTCGCGCCCCCATCTCCAACATTACGTAAGGGCAGAATGGCGCGCTCCAGCGATGGCGGGAAAACCGCGCGCGCGGGAACCGCTTGCGCGCGCGCGAAATGGCGGCCTCTCGCGCGTCATTTTTGGGCGCCTCCTCCCGCGCGCCTATAAACGCAGCGTGCGCGCTCCCCTCGCTCTCCACCGCGCTCTCTCTCTCTCTCTCCCTGGCTCTCGCGTCACCGCTTGCGCCCGCCGCCCCCGAGCGCCGCCGCCGCCCCCGACGCGCCACCATGCCGCCGCGCCGCCGTTCTTCGTCGGGCTACCGCGGCGTCCGCGAGCGCCCGAACGGCGCCGGATTCTACGCCGAGATATGCTCCGGCGATCTCCAGCTTCCCCTCGGCACGTACGAGACGGCGCACGAGGCCGCCCGCGCGTTCGACGCGGCGGCGTGGCGCCTAGGCAGGCCGCGCCGTCAGATGAATTTCGACGATGTCCGCACGCTCGAGCAGGCGTTGGAGCTCGCCCCGCCGCCTCATCTACACTCCGCACGAGACCGTGCGAAGCACACCGCGATGCAGAACCGCCTCCTCGTCGCCCAGGAGGACGAGCGGCGCATGGCGGAGTGGCGCCGGCTCCACCCGGAGGACGTCGCCTACGAGCAGCAGTATTGGGCACGTCGCCGCGAGGAGGACACGCGCCGCCGCCGTGAGGAGCGGTTGGACAGCCGTCGTCGGAGGGAATTGGCGTGTCAGCAGTGCGCCGTCCGCGATGCAGGCGGGAGAACGATCTTCACTGAAAACGATGACCGTTGGATCGACGTCTGGCTGTCAACCTCCTCCGACACCAACGACGAAGCCGGTGATGGTGGAGATGACTGAAGCGACTGGGATTAGTTTTTTATTTATGTTTTCGAACTATCTATCTATCTATCTATCTATGTTTTCCAACTATCTATCTATGTTTTCGAACTACCTATCTAGTTGCAATATGTAAAATAACTTTGTATCCTTTTTATTTTAATGTAATTTTACGTATTAAAAAATAGTGTGCGTGCGCTGCATTTTTGGGCACTGCTGGAGCGGCGCGCGCGCTGCATTATAGCGCGGCTGTTGGAGCCAGCGCCTATCCCCGTGCTATACCCGTCGAAGCACGCGCGGCATATGCTTTTTTTGGACGCGGCGCTTAGCGCGGCTGTTGGAGATGCTCTAAAGGAGATTTCATCGTTGCTCAAGGTGGTGCAAAGTCTGCCCTACATAACATAGGGACATGCAGCCATACAGCCGTGCGTGGCGGCGTATCCAAATGTGGCCACGGACAGCCGAATGGGCGTGACCATCGTTGATGAAATTCATCGTCACCTCTTCGGCCACCATCGGTATTCACCTCATAGGTTGTACCCGTTATTGAGGTCAACGGTGAACAGCTCGCCGGAGTGAATGTAGACGCCGGATTGTTGCATGGCCGCCGTCCTGAAATAGGTAGACAGGGAGTAGGATGAGGCCTCTGCGACCCAGTGTGTACGTAGCGCATCTCTTTTCGCTACCAGCGAGGTAGTGTTGCGTGTAGGAGAGAACCATTGCTACGGACCATCTAGTCCTACCGTTTGAGGCGGTGTGTTTCAGGCAGATCTCGTGGGATCTGATTTGCGTTTCTCTTTGTTGGATCCGTCTGGATTCGGTCTTTATTCGTCTGCGTGTATCTAGGTTGGATCTTTCTGATCTACACTTCTTTTCATCGGCGACGGTTGCTTTCTGGTGTTCTGGTCCTATAAGGCCTTAGCACCACGACTTTCCGTTTGTTTACTACAACAATGTTTGGCCGAGTCCGACGAGGTAGGGGTGATGACGGCGGCAAGCCTTCGGCTCGCTCCAGTGCTTGTTGTCGTCGCTAGCTAGTGTAGGACTTGGATGTAATTTTTACTTCCTGTGTTCTTTGTACTATATATCTTCTTAGTTCATGAATAGATTTGAAGATTTCTCGCAAAAAAGGAAGTCACCGAGTGCATCCTTCTTGATTGGAATTTGGAATCCGTATGAAATCGACTGATTTGGCAAAACAGAATCGGTAATAAACACGTGTCCAAATCAAAATTGGTTTCTTACCGGTTTGGTCGTAAATGGTAAGATAATAAGGTCCAAGTCTTTGACTGCCACCAACCAACCCAATTACTCCCTTCGTTTCTAAATATTTGTCTTTCTAAACATTTTAAATGGTTACAACAACGGATGTACGTAGACATATTTGAGAATGTAGATTCATTTACTCTGCTTCGTATGTAGCATTTGTTGAAATCTCTAGAAAGATAAATATTTAAGAAGGGAGGCAGTACAGTCAGTAGTTTACCCACCGCTATAAATCTCTGCCAAAATCTGTGATCTCGTACTGTCGAGCCTGCAGCACGCACGAGGGACCAAATCTTTTCCCACCCCCACCCAATCCACTCCACCAGCACCATGCCGTCGCGGTCGCCGTCCACCATGGTGCGCGTCGTGTCCTCCTCCACGGTGAAGCCGCCGCCGCGACCGCGCGAGCGCATCCCGCTCAACTGCTGGGACGCCTCCATGCTGTCCGCCTACTACATCCAGAAGGGCCTCCTCTTCCACAAGCCTACCTCGTCGGCGGTCAACGTCGCCGACCACCTCGCCGCCGCCCTCGCCGACGCGCTGGCCCACTACTACCCCATCGCCGGCCGCTTCGCCACGGAGCAGCACAAGGATGACGCCGGGAACGTCGTGGGCTGCTCCGTCCACGTCGACTGCGCCGGCCAGGGCGTGGAGGTCGTGCACGCCGTGGCCGACGGGGTGACCATGGCGGACGTGGTCCCGCCCGACGCCGACGTGCCGCGCGGCGTGCTGGCGCAGTTCTTCCAGCTCACCGACGCCGTCAACTACGGCGGCCAGGAGCAGCCCCTGTTCGCCGTCCAGGTCACCGACCTCGCCGACGGCGTGTTCGTCGGCTTCGCCTACAACCACGCGCTCTCCGACGGCACCGCCTTCTGGGACTTCGTCAACTACTGGGCCGCCCTCGGGCGCGCCAGGCTCGGGCTCGCCCCGGCGCCACCGGCGGCTAAGCCCTCTTTCGAGCGCTGGTCGCCCGACGGCGGCACGGCGGTGCCGGCCCTGCTGCCGTGCGCCGACGTGTCGGACCTCATCGACCGGTCACCACCTCTGCAGCTACGCGAGCGGATGCTGCACTTCTCCGCGGAGTCCCTCGCGGCGCTCAAGGAGCGCGCGCGGGAGGAGCTCCTGGCCGCCGGCGACACGGCGGGCGCGGCCGCACTAACCAAGTTCCAGGC
This sequence comes from Secale cereale, assembly GCA_902687465.1. NCBI lineage: Eukaryota > Viridiplantae > Streptophyta > Magnoliopsida > Poales > Poaceae > Secale > Secale cereale. The sequence goes on along the minus strand of LR738712.1, from coordinate 840,211,180 downwards.
GCTGTCCTCGCTGCTCTGGCGCTGCATCACCCGCGCCCGGCGCCTCTCGCCGGAGCAGGAGACGACGTGCCGCGCGGCCATCAACAACCGCGGGCGCCTCCGGCCGCAGCTCCCGCAGGAGTACTTCGGCAACACCATCTACGCCATCGGGACCGACTCCACGCGCGCCGCGGACCTCCTGGCGCGCGGGCACGGCTGGGCGGCGGCGGCCGTGGGGCGGGCCGTGGCGGCGCACACGGACGCGGCCATCAGGGCGCGCGTGGCGGCGTGGACGGCCAAGCCCATGGTGTACACGCACCGCTTCTTCGACCCCACGGGCACCATGATGGGCAGCTCGCCGCGGTTCGACATGTACGGCTGCGACTTCGGGTGGGGCAGCCCCGTGGCGGCGCGCAGCGGCATGGCCAACAAGTTCGACGGCAAGACGTCGCTCTACCCCGGCCGGGAGGGCGGCGGCAGCGTCGACGCGGAGCTCACGCTGTCGCCCGACAACATGGCAGCGCTCGAGGAAGACGAGGAGTTCTGGGCCGCCGTGACCCCAGACGCGCCAGTGCCGACGCCGGCGCCGGAGAAGAAGGCCGCTTGAATCTTCCGTGCATGTCAACACCGTACCTCTGCTATCTTTCTGATTCTGATTGGTGCCGATTTTTATTTTGTTGCTGTGATTGATTCTTGGCTTTGAATGGCAACAAGTGAAAGATGTTGGATTTCTGACAAGAAATTTGCTCTGATTTCATTTGACTGAGGCTTCCATTGCACTAACTAAAATGCCCCATCTTTTTTAAAATACTTGTTCATTATTTTTCAAATGTGTTTTTACAGTGTCTTTTGTAATATACTCCCTCCGTTCCTAAATATAAGTCTTTGGAAAGATTTCATTATAGACCACATACGGAGCAAAATGAGTGAATCTACACTCTAAAATGCATCTACATACATTCATATGTAGTTCATAGTGAAATCTCTACAAAGACTTATATTTAGGAACGGAGGGAGTATATACTTAGAATTTTTAAAGTGTAAACAAAAGAACAATAATAAAGCAAAAAACGAAAAAAGATGATGTGGCCTGTCGCGCGCATGGGCGTGCATGGATATTTGTTCAACATTTTGTAAAAATACTTATTCAACATTTTTCAAATACTTGTTCAAAATTTTCAAATGTGTTTTTGAAAAATATTTCAAATTATGAAGAAAATTACAAATACAAGAACAAAAACAGGAAATAAAAAAACAAGCTGCAGCCTCCTGCGCTGCTATGTCGGCACATCTGGCGTGCCTTGACGAGAGGCTTCCCCTATGCTCGCTTAAAGCAAGAAATAGGTGTGCCCGAGCTCCTGCGCGACGCTCAAGAGCGTCAAAATGAGTGAATAAAATCGTGGGCGTCCAGGAATTAAAAAAATAAAACCACCCGCGATGGGAGTCGAAAGTGGCAGATCCGAGGTTTTTCAATTTTCTCAATATTTCTTGGAAAATAAATGCGAACAAAATTTCTTACAAATGTGAACAATGTTTCGAAATCGTTTAAAAAAATCGAAATATCCTTTTTAAATGTGATTCTTTAAAAGTTGTGAACAAATTTCAAAAATATGAATAATGTTTTGAACTGTGAACATTTTTTAATTAAAAACACACTGACCATATTCTTAGTAAACCGTAAACATTATAAAAATATCCACTGAACATTTAAAAAAATACGATGATTTTTTTAAATGCCCGCAAAACAAAATTTCTATAGACTATGAACATGGTCTATACACATTGATTATTATTTTCAATGTACAAAGAGCAATTTTAATCAATACGGTGGAAAAAATTGGAATTCCGAGTTTTTATTGAAACTTGAACAAAGTTTGAAAATCTGAAAAAAAAAATTGGAAGGAGACATAGAAATTTGCATCCGCGATCAAGTCAAGGAGGGAGACACAGAAATTTGCAAGATACATACGGATCTGAATGTCGCAGACCCGTTGATTAAGTGTCTTCCACGAGCAAAACATGATCAGCATCAAGACTCTATGGGTGTCAGAATCATTATTATGTAATCTAGAGTATTGACTCTAGTGCAAGTGGGAGACTGAAGAAAATATGCCCTAGAGGCAATAATAAATTTGTTATTTATATTTCCTTGTACATCATGATAAATGTCTTTTATTCATGCTAGAATTGTATTAACCGGAAACTTGGTACGTGTGTGAATACATAGACGAAACAGAGTGTCCCTAGTATGCCTCTACTAGACTAGCTCGTTAATCAAAGATGGTTATGTTTCCTAACCATAGACATCAGTTGATCAACGGTATCACATCATTAGGAGAATGATGTGATGGACAAGACCCATCCGTTAGCTTAGAACTTGATCGTTTAGTTTTACTGCTATTGCTTTCTTCATGACTTATACACACTAGTAGAAAACGGGGCTTTGGTTCGAGCGGCTAAAGGCATTAGTCCCGGTTACATTATGAACCGGGAGTAATGTGAGCATTAGTCCCGGTTCGTGTGAAAAAGGCATTAGTCCCGGTTCAAATGGGACCTTTAGTCCCGTTTGAGATACGAACCGGGACTAAAGGGTGCGATGCCCTTTAGTCCCGGTTCGTGTCTCAAACCGGGACTAAAGGGCCCATTTCTCAAACCGGGACTAAAGGGCCCATTTCCCTGATCGTCATTTTAGTTTTGAAAAAAATATAAGAAAATGATAAAAACTTCAAAAAATAAAATCCTTCGAGATGTAGTTATATTACTACATCTACTAGTTAGGAAAATTTAAAAACTTAAATTTGGACATGTTTTGCAAAAAAAGTGTTTTGAAAAAGTAAAACGGTTATAACTTTTGCATACGATGTCGAAAAAACGTATAATATATCAAAATGTTAAGCACGAAAATCCGCATCCGATCTTGACGGCCTACAACCTGTTTGCAATTTTTTAGAATCCTCAAATTCTAAAAGGAAAAAAAGATATGCTCAAATTTCAGTTTTTTTATTTTAGTTAAATCTGGTCAAACTACTTATTCAAAAAGTATTAGTGTTACTAAATAATTATTGAAGAATATTAGTGTTACTAAATAAATATTTCAATTTTTTTTTGAATTTTGGTCAAATCTGGTCAAACTACTTATTCAAGAAATATTAGTGTTACTATTATTGTTTTTTAGAATAATAGTTTCGAACTCAAACAGTGAAATGTGTGACTTCATGCTCAAGCTAAACTCCTGAAGGTTAATAGGATTGACATCTTACTATTGTCAGGAAAACTACAAGTGCATACTTGGAAACGAGGGGGAATAGAACCCGAAAGTTAAGCGTGCTTAGGCCGGAGTAGTGAGAGGGTGGGTGGCCGGGAAGTTAGATGATTTGGACATGGGGTGAATAGAGATTAGAGGTTAAATTGAGCAGTGATGAGGGATGGGTGATTAGAGAATAAATTGTAAAATAATTTAGAAATTTGAAAATAAAAACAAAATTCATTTTTTTTAGTAAATTTACCTTTAGTCACAGTTTGTGTTACCAACTGGGACTAAAGGCGGAGCTCTAGACAGCAGCCACGTGGAGGGCCTTTAGTCCCGGTCCGTATAAGAACCGGGACTAAAGGAGGGAGCATTTGTATCGACCCTTTAGTCCCGGATCCAAAACCGGGACTAAAGGCCCTTATGAACCGGGACAAATGACCCATTTTCTACTAGTGACATGTTCCTATGACTATGAGATTATGCAACTCCCGAATACCGGAAGAACACCTTGTTTGCTATCAAACGTCACAACGTAACTGGGTGATTATAAATATGCTCTATAGGTATCTCTGAAGGTGTTTGTAGTGTTGGCATAGATCGAGAATAGGATTTGTCACTCCGAGTGTCGGAGAGGTGTCTCTAGGCCCTCTCGGCAATACACATCATATTAAGCCTTGCAAGCAAATTACTAATGAGTTAGTCATGAGATGATGTATTATGGAATGAGTAAAGAGACTTACCGGTGACGAGATTGAACTTGGTATGATGATACCGACAATCGAATCTTGGGAAAGTAACATACCGATGACAAAGAGAACAACGTATGTTGTTATGCGGTTTGACCGATAAAGATCTTCGTAGAATATGTAGGAACCAATATGAGCATCCAGGTTCCGCTATTGGTTATTGACCGGAGATGAGTCTCGGTCATGTCTGTTGGAGAACGTAGCATAATTCAAAAAAATTCTACGCTTCACCAAGATCAATCTAAGGAGTTCATCTAGCAACGAGCATAAAGGAGTGCATCTACATTTTTTTGAACCGGGCATAACCCCTTTCCATTATAAAGCATAACGGAAATACATCAGTTCCAGTAGAGTTTTAAAGGAAACTAGAAAGGGGATAGCGAGTTCAATGCATCTTTGGGAAACCCACTGTAAACGCTCGTCATCGAGCAGTTTACTGTAGGGCGAAAACCCAAAGACACTATAGAACTAACCAACCACAACAAAACACAATAAGACGAAAGTTCTCGGTAATTCAAGGCTCACAACCGAGCAGAATAAGCTCACGCAGGAGCAAGGGCCATCAGCCGCGCAAGATAAAGCATAGAAGAAGACGCTCTGGGGTGATCAACACTTTCATCATTTTTCCTGTTCTCCACTTGATGCAGCACACAGCCTCATCATTGTCGAAGCATTGGTTCTTAGCATCTTTGCACCACGCTCCATAGCCTCCCGATCAGCATCATGCATCAGACCTGCCCAATAAACCAAATATCCACATGCAGAGTACACAATATCAAAAGGGGTTCTCAGTTTTCTATCTTCAAAGGTAACTTGGTTTCGGCAGTTCCAAATAGCCCAACAAATAGCCGCCAAACCGAAGGTATAAAATCTAGCACCATCAGGAAGTAATATGTAGCACCAAGAAAAGTATTGCCAAGTATTGTTGGGGCAAAGATCAGTGCCCAAGACACAACCCACAGTCCTCCAGATTACTCTGGCCACTGGGCACGTAAAGAACAGATGCTGGGCTGTTTCCCTTTCTTTACAGAACGAGCATTGTGGGTTGCCAGCCCACCTTCGCCTTTTCATCACATCTCTAGTCAGGATAGAATCTTGAAAAAGTTGCCAAAGAAAGATTTGGATTTTCAGAGGTATTTTAGCTTTCCAAATCCATCTAAAGTTGCATCTAGCTAGATTACGCTCCATATACTCATAAACAGATTTGGTGGTGAATTTCTTCTTCTTGCCCAGAGTCCACACAATCTGATCTGGGCCCTCTGAGCAGGGCCATGTATCAACAGTGTTCCGCACTTCCTCCCATTGCCCGCTCAACTGAGCATGGAGCTATCTCCGGAAGAAATCATTCCCAACCCCTTTCTTGAATTCAGCCACCGTAATCTCTTGTTTATTACAGATGGAATATAAGATAGGATACTTTTGGGATAGAGGAGGATTACTGTTAAAGGAATCATTCCAAACTCTCGCAATATTACCCGAGTTCAAGACCACACCCCTACCAGCCATATAATATTCCTTGACTTTCATAATAGCTTTCCAAATCGGAGAATCACCAAACCTACATCTAACCGAGGCAATGGTGTCTTTTTTAAAATATTTAGCTCTGATCACTTCCTGCCACAGGCCTTGCTGTGTCTCAAGTTTCCACCACCATTTGGTGAGTAAGCTAATATTTTGTTTTCGGAGGTCTTTCACACCCAGGCCCCCTTTACTCTTGGATCTACAGATCCTGGACCATTTAACTAGATGATATCTTTTTCGACCTTCATGTTCTTGCCAAAAGAAGCGTTTACGATGTTTGTCTAATTTGTATATAACCATCTTAGGAATCAGAAACATAGACATATAGAAGTATATAATGCTGGTAAGGGAAGAGTTGAGGAGAATAAGCCTCCCACCAGAGGAGGCTGCATTGCCAATCCAAGATTCGCAGCATTTGAGGAATCTCTCATCTACAAAGATCCAACTAAGGTTGCGAAGCGTCGAGTAACTAACAGGTACTCCCAAATATTTCATGGGGAAGTGACCAATTTGGCAATTAAAAAGATCAGCATAGAAGCTCAAGGTATCATCATCCCCCCCCCCCAATGCAAAGGATCTCACTTTTAAGGAAATTGATCTTGAGCCCCGACATAAGTTCGAACATATACAGGAGGAGTTTCATATTAACAGCAGCTTCTCTGTTGTGTTCCAGGCAGATAACTGTATCATCGGCATACTGGAGAATAGCTACTCCATTGTCTACGAGGTCTGGTGCTAACCCAGTAAACAACTTCTCTTTCTGAGCGTTACGAATCATTTTGGAGAGTACTTCCACCGCTAGGTTAAACAGAAAAGGGGAGAAGGGGTCGCCTTGCCGTACCCCCTTATAACTTTGAAAATAAGGTCCCAACTCATTATTGATCTTAATACTAACTGTCCCATTAGAGAGGATCTTTTTAACCCACCCACACCAAGTAGGTCTGAATCCCCGATCTCGGTGGCAATCAAGAAGGAAGTCCCAATTGATTTTGTCATATGCTTTTTCAAAATCTAGTTTCAAGACAACACCCACTTTTTTCTTAGAGTGAGTATGATGCATCACTTCATGCAGCGTGAGGATGCCATCCATTATGTTTCTATGTTTGATGAAGGCGTTTTGGTGTCTACTAAACAGCTTATCAGCAAAGATAGCAACCCGGTTATCTAGTACTTTAGTTATGAGCTTATAGGGGCATCTTAGAAGACATATGGGGCGATATTGTTGGATCTTTTTAGCCCCATTCAGTTTAGGGATCAAAGTAATAATCCCATAGTTCAGCCGAGCCACATCCAAAGAGTTCTTATGAAAGGCATCGAATAACTGCATTATGTCCTTTTTAACAAAGTCCCAGCAATGAATATAGAATTCTGCCGGTATATTATCCGGCCCCGGTGCTCTATTACAAGACATGCTGAACAGAGCTTTTTTCACTTCTTCCTCACTGAATTCACTAGTGAGAAGTAAATTATCTTCATCACTAAGTTTCTCCTCCACATCCCATGTATCAGGAGAAAGATGGAACATATTCCCCCTGGCCGGTCCGAACAAGTCTTTATAAAATGCCGTTGCATGAGCTAAAAGATTTTTTGTGCCTTCAATAGTGACCTCACCTACTGACAGAGAGTGGATCGTGTTTTTTCTTTTTCTGCCATTCGCCACTCGGTGATAGAAGGCAGTGTTACGATTTCCCTTGAGCAACCATCGCTCGTTGGAGTGTTGCAACCAAAATATTTCTTCCATGACCAGGAGTTCACTGAGCTCCAAATTAAGGGCCGTTCTTTTTTCATATAAATCTGGATCCAGGGGTCCTTTTTCCTCTAACTTCTCAATATCTTCCAATTCTTCTTTGATGATTTTTTTCCTCTTCCTGGCATGTCCAAAGGAATGTGAGCCCCACCCTTTGAAATACTTTTTAATACGTTTTAACTTGATGTTGAGAACATCAATAGGATCTTCTGCTAATACATGTTGCTCCCATATTTTTTTAGCTTTCAAATGAAATTCTTCATTCTTGATCCAGCTCAGCTCAAATCTGAATTCGCGTTGATGGGATGGGCTTTTCTTCTCCATGTCCGAGGATAACAGCAATGGGTTATGATCCGAAACATCTCTTACCAACTTCCTCACATTAACAAGAGGGAATAAATCTTCCCAATCAAAGCTCATAAGGACTTTGTCCAGCTTTTCTAATGTTGGGTGTTTCTCTTTATTGGACCAGGTGTATTTGCCCCCTCCCATATGAATTTCTCTTAAATTCAAGGTTTGAATAGCCAGATTAAATTTATCTACATATTGGGACCGAGTCATATTTTTGTTTTTCTCATCACTATTTCGAAGAATATTATAGTCACCGCCCACTATGTAGGGCACATTAATCTGAGAACAAACTGCCACCAGTTCTGCTAAAAAATCATCCTTCTCATCATCCTGGGCTGCTCCATAAACTACTACAAGAGCCCAGACACACTTATGTTTCACATCATAGACATTCGCTTGTAACAAGGATTTCCCATGAACCCATGAGATAATTTCAAGGGTTTCTTTCTTCACCCCACAAAGGATGCCCCCTGATTTTCCTGTAGAAGGAATCCAATCCCAATCAAACCTATTGAATGGATCTATCTTCCTAAGGAACTTCAGGGTGAATTTCTTTTTCATGGTCTCTTGTATACCAACAAAGTCAAGGGAATGATCTTTGATAAGATCCGAGAAGCAGGTAGTCATCCCCTTCTTACCTGCTCCCCTACAGTTCCAAAATAGACCAATCATTTGAAAAAAAAAATCCCCTCCTGGTAACCATACTAGGAAGCAGAGTACGGTTACCATCATTTTCCTTTAAGGAGACATTATTCTTTTGGCTTCTGGTAACAGGTTTAGATATAACCACATTAGCTTTCCTATCTTTTTTCTTCCTAGACTTGACCACAGTAAATTTGTCCTCCTCTATATCAATCTCCTCTCCCCATTTCAAGCTCATAGGTGTTTGGTCCCCTTTGGCATTGGTTATAATCATTGTTTTTTCAATTTCCACATCATGAACAGTAGGTTCCCCCAAGGATTCCTTGTTACGGCATTTTTCAAGTTCTCTAAGCACATCAATACTTTCAAAATCAGCATCCGGAATATTAACTCCCATTTTAACCGCCCTAGCGATTAATTCATGATTATTCAGAACATCAAAGGAATTGGGATTATCTGGTTTACCTGTCATATCTCGCTTCTTCAGAATAGCCACAGCCTTGTCGTCCACCCTTTCCATTTTGCTCTGCATATTACGAAGGCTAAATCGCAGGTTTTCTTCAGTGACCAAAGGGGGGTGGGTATCACCTCAACAATAATGTTCTCCTCTGGCGACTCCACCCTGTATTCTTGGCCGTTGCCCCTCGCATATTTCCCCATATCGAGCACCTCCATCATCTGTGGAGATGTTTTCACAACATCAGAGTATGTTTTTATCTCACTGTTTTTTTAAACACCACATTCCTCTTTAAGGATACTTACTTTATCATTAACAGACCTCTGATCTTGCTCCATGGTTTCAAGAAGGAGAGTGGTGTGCAGTGAATCATCTGATTCAGCACTTTCTTGTGACTCCCGAATGGGGTCCTGCTTCTCTTCATGGGGAATGTGAGATGAATCTCTCCCAAGCCCAGAAGAGGAGCTGCCCAACTTAGCTTCGGAAATCACTTGTGTAGCCACATTTTTTGTAGGATTCAGACCGGGATCTTGTGAGATTCTGACAGAGTTTTTTTCTCTATCCGGATCCCTCACCAGAACTTGTTCCACCTCGTAAAAGAAGTCATAAAAATGACCCCCAAGGACAGCTTCTGCAACAACAGGGATTTCTTCCACATTTCTGCAACCCAGTTTAACACGTGCAGAGCTAGGCCTATGAAGTGTTGCAGCATCAATTTCCAAAGGAACACCCACCAGCGATGTAACATAGGCCAAGTTCTTCTCACTTCTCTTATCTAAAGGAACATTGCTCACTCTAACCCAAGCCACTTCCATAACCCCCTTAGCACCTACAGCAGAAGACCATTGAGTAGCATGGATCACTACCCCGCTTTTCTTAAGTTTGACTCTCCCTACATAGCATATTTGTGAAACAGCTCTAGGGTTGGGGAATCTCACAACAAAAACTCCTGGACCAATAGCATGAGCAGAGCAGCGCCAACCCGTAGCCAAGTAGTCATTAAGGTCTAGTTCCATTTGTCGAGTGGATGTTTCTCCCTCAACAATAGTCACCACAATACTGTTAGATCTTTCTTTCATCTGACTAGCAGTACAGGAATCATGAATGAAATAGAACCCCTGCCCTCTAGACTGAAACGCGCACATAGGAGCAATGCATTCCCAAGGAAGAAATTCAACACAAAAAGAGGCTAGATGTCCAATTTTATTGCATCTCTCGCAAAAGGATTGAGTGCATCTACATACCCTTGGTAGATCGTGAGTGGAAGCGTTCAAGGGAATGTGGATGATGGAGTCGTACTCGTCGTGATCCTCGTCACCGATGATCCCAGCGCCGAACGGACGGCACCTCCGCGTTCAACACACGTATGGTACATCGACGTCTCCTCCTTCTTGATCCAGCAAGGGGGGAGGAGAGGTTGATGGAGATCCAGCAGCACGACGGCGTGGTGGTGGATGCAACTGGGAAAGCTGCAGGGCTTCGCCGAGACCCTGCGGGGGGAGTTGGAGATGTAACGGGGGGAGAGAGGCGCCGGGGGCTGAGGTACGGCTGCCCTCTCTCCCCCCCACTATATATAGGGGGGCAGGGGGGCGCCGGCCCTAGGAGATCCAATCTCCTAGGGGGGCGGCGGCCAAGGGGGAGGCTTGCCCCCTGCTAGGCTTCTCGCCCCTCGTTGGTTACCCCAAGTGGAAGGTGTGAGATGTAGTGTTGCGGAAGTTTTTCCCTTGGCAAAGATACCAAGGATCGAATCCCCAGAGACTCCTAGGTTAACCAAGAAGGTGTCAACTGATATGGCGCCAGATATTAGCAATCAACGTGGACCTGCACACAGATACAAATAACTTTGCTCCCAACGAGTACGGAGAGGTTGTCAATCCCTCCGGCCTTGTAGTTCACAAAGGATTAAACGCAAGTGATAGCAGTGATAGATATAATTGCAATAGTAAATAAAAGCGAAAAGTAAATAGCGGATGTGATCAATGATGGTAATATGGACCGGAGTCTCATGATGTTCACTAGTGATGTCTCTCTCCCAAAAGACGATAAAACAGCTATGTGAGGTAAACGAATTACAGCTGGGCAATTGACAGGACCATGTGCGCAAACCAATGCTGACTACATTGCAAGAAAGGTTGAGGTTCAAAGCATGGGCGGTACGCCAAAGTAAGTAGACCAAAATCCATCAATATCTACTACTAATCATCCACCTTGAGATATCTATCCAGAACATCTCGCCGGTATTAAGTTGCGAGTCCCACCCATAGTGTAAACTCAATGCAACAGACAACTGCATTAAAAGAACTTTGCGTAAAGTAAACAATCCTTGCACCCGCGGGCACAAGCATCCACGTTCTTGCCACAAGGGGGAAAACAACGGTGCTATCACTAGTGAATGATAGTAGTGATAGATAATGTTTGCAATAGTAAGTAAAAGTGAAAAGTAAATAGCGGATGTGATAGTAGTGATAGATAATGTGCGCAAACCAATAATGATAGTAGTGATAGATAATGTTTGCAATAGTAAGTAAAAGCGAAAAGTAAATAACGGATGTGATCAATGATGGTAATATGGACCGGAGTCTCATGATGTTCACTAGTGATGTCTCTCTCCCAAAAGACGATAAAACAGCTATGTGAGGTAAACGATTGTGATAGCACCGTTGTTTTCCCCCTTGTGGCAAGAACGTGGGTGCTTGTGCCCGCGGGTGCAAGGATTGTTTACTTTACGCAAAGTTCTTTTAATGCAGTTGTCTGTTGCATTGAGTTTACACTATGGGTGGGACTCGCAACTTAATACCAGCGAGATGTTCTGGATAGATATCTCAAGGTGGATGATTAGTAGTAGATATTGATGGATTTCGGTCTACTTACTTTGGCGTACCGACCATGCTTTGAACCTCAACCTTTCTTGCAATGTAGTCAGCATTGGTTTGCGTTCGTGGTCCTGTCAATTGCCGAGCTGTAATTCGTTTACCTCACATAGCTGTTTTATCGTCTTTGGGAGAGAGACATCACTAGTGAACATCATGAGACTCCGGTCCATATTACCATCATTGATCACATCCGCTATTTACTTTTCGCTTTTACTTACTATTGCAAACATTATCTATCACTACTATCATTTGCGTTTAATCCTTTGTGAACTACAAGGCCGGAGGGATTGACAACCTCTCTGTACTCGTTGGGAGCAAAGTTATTTGTATCTGTGTGCAGGTCCACGTTGATTGCTAATATCTGGCGCCGTTAGCAGTTGACACCTACTTGTTGAACCTAGGAGTCTCTGGGGATTCGATCCTTGGCATCTTTGCTAAGGGAAAAACTTCCACAACACTGCATCTCACACCTTCCACTTGGGGTAACCAACGAGGGGTTAGAGGCCCATCACCATGCTCAAAATTATAATAATTAAACAAAACTCCCCCAGGGCTGTTGCTTGTTTGGACGGTAACCCGTGGATTCGGCTGGCCATGGAGTGTGCTTGTTGGTGGTTGGGGGAGTATAAACTTTACCATTCTGCTTGGGAACCGCCTATAATGTGCGTAGCATGGGAGATATCGAGATTCTTGGTTGTTATGTTGACAATGAAAGTATACCGCTCAAAATGTTATTCAATCTCTATTTAAAAATTGAGCTCTGGCACCTCTACAAATCCCTGCTTCCCTCTGCGAAGGGCCTACCTATTTACTTTTATGCAGAGTCATCATCCTCTTATCAAAGAGCACTAGTAGGAGAGCACCTCTGTCGTTGCATGTATTACTATTAATTTGCATTGAGTATGATCATGACTGGACCTCTTTTACCATGAATTACAATGTCTAGTCACTCCTTGATCTTTATAGGTGCTCTGCATTTATGTTTTGCGGTCTCAGAAAGAGCTAGCGAGATACCATCCTGTTATATCATATCATGATTGTTTTGAGAAGTGTTGTCATCCGAGGTTTATTATTATTGCTCGCTAGTTGATTATGCTATTGATGTGAGTAGTCTTGAGACCTGAAAGTTATTGTGAATGTGGTTAGTTCATGATCTTGTTGAAAACCTGAATGCTAGCTTACATATTTACAACAACAAGAGCAAACAGAGTTTGTCAAAGTTTTCCTTTATCACTTTCAGTTTATCAACTGAATTGCTTGAGGACAAGCAAAGGTTTAAGCTTGGGGGAGTTGATACGTCTCCAACGTATCTACTTTGCCAAACACTTTTGCCCTTATTTTGGACTCTAACTTGCATGATTTGAATGGAACTAACCCGGACTGACGCTTTTTCAGCAGAACTGCCATGGTGTTGTTTTTGTGCCGAAATAAAAAGTTCTCGGAATCGCCTGAAAATCAACGTAGAATTATTTCAGAAAATATGAAAAATACCTGCAAGCAGATCCACACTGGGGGGCCCACGGGCTGTCCTCGAGGGTGGGGGGCGCGCCATCCTTCCCAGGGCACGCCCCCTGCCTCGAGGGCCCCCCGAAGCTCCACCGACGTATCCCCAGGTCCTATATATTCCGTTTCGTGGAGAAAAAAAATCAAGGAGAAAGATCTATCGCGTTTTACGGGACGGAACCGCCGGCAAGCCCTAATCTCTCTCGGGAGGGCTGATCTGGAGTCCGTTCGGGGCTCCGGAGAGTGGAGATCGTCGCCATCGTCATCATCAACCTTCCTCTATCACCAATTCCATGATGCTCACAACCATGTGTGAGTAATTCCATCGTAGGCTTGCTGGACGGTGATGGGTTGGATGGGATCTATCATGTAATCGAGTTAGTTTTGTTAGGGTTTGATCCCTAGTATCCACTATGTTCTGAGATTGATGTTGCTATGACTTTGCTATGCTTAATGCTTGTCACTAGGGTGCTATGATTTCATATCTGAACCTATTATGTTTTCATGAATATATGTGTGTTCTTGATCCTATCTTGCAAGTCTATAGTCACCTACTATGTGTTATGATCCGGCAACCCCAAAGTGACAATAATCGGGACCACTCCTGGTGATGACCGTAGTTTGAGGAGTTCATGTATTCACTATGTGTTAATGCTTTGGTCTGGTACTCTATGAAAAGGAGGCCTTAATATCCCTTAGTTTCCAATAGGACCCCGCTGCCACGGGAGGGTAGGACAAAAGATGTCATGCAAGTTCTTTTCCATAAGCACGTATGACTATATTCTTAATACATGCCTACATTTCATTGATGAAATGGAGCTAGTTCTGTGTCACCCTAGGTTATAACTTCTACATGATGAATTGTATCCGACGTAATTTCCCATCACCGATCCAATGCCTACAAGCTTCACTTATATTGCCAATCGCTTATTTACTTTTCCATTGCTATTATCACAAAAACTAGAAAAACACTATCTTCACTTTTATTGCTGCTACCGCCACTATCATATTACTTTGCTACTAAACTACCTTGCTGCAGATACTAAGTTTCTAGGTGTGGTTGAATTGACAACTCAGTTGCTAATACTTAAGAGTATTCTTTGGCTCCCCTTGTGTCGAATCAACAAATTTGGGTTTAATACTTTACCCTCACAAACTGTTGCGATCCCCTACACTTGTGGGTTACCACGTACGCGGCCGGTGAGCAGACCTAGCTACCTCCTTAAAAAGGTAGGTCCATAACCAGTCCAACCAGGTGCGCGCCACTCAGTAGCAATGACGTCAGTTAAGCCTTGACTGATGCATACGACGCAGTACGCCCATACTATGCCCACGTGATGGTCTAACACCAAAGGAAAACCTGAGGAAATCACCCTCGATGGAATTCCACCTGATGTTTATCTTCAAGGTGAACGAAAGAGGAGTCACCCTCGAGGTCCACTCTTGAGGAGTTGCACGACAGTGTCGTTATCGGGAGTGGAGAAAGAGGAATCACCCTCGATGACCATAACCGATGAACTAACCTACAAGGTTAACATCAGAAGTGCCGCTAAGGTGTCACCCTCGGTGTTGGGGAACGTATTATTTCAAAAAAAATCCTACGATCACGCAAGATCTATCTACCAGATGCATAGAAACGAGAGGGGAGAGTGTGTCTACGTACCCTCGTAGACCGAAAGCGGAAGCGTCTAGTGACGCGGTTGATGTAGTCGAACTTCTTCGCGATCCAACCGATCAAGCACCGAACATACGACACCACCGTGTTAAGCACACATTTAGCTTGATGACGTCCCACGAGCTCTTGATCCAGTTGAGCTTCACGGGAGAGTTTTGTCAGCACTACGGCATGGTGACGGATATGATGAAGCTATCAGCGCAGGGCTTCGCCTAAGCACTGCAACGGTATGACCGAGGGGTGTTTCTGTGGAGGGGGGCACCGCACATGGCTAGAACAATGTTTCTTCTGTGTCTTTGGGTGCCCCCTGCCCCCGTATATAAAGGAGCAAGGGGGGAGGTGCGGCCAGGCTAGGGCGCGCCAAGGGAGTAGGATTCCTACTCCT
Organism: Secale cereale; assembly: GCA_902687465.1. Taxonomy (NCBI): domain Eukaryota; kingdom Viridiplantae; phylum Streptophyta; class Magnoliopsida; order Poales; family Poaceae; genus Secale; species Secale cereale. The sequence goes on along the minus strand of LR738712.1, from coordinate 840,196,051 downwards.
AGTAGGAATAAGAATCCCCTTTCCTATTCCTACTACGAGTAGGAAAGGAAGGGGAAGAGAAGAAGGAAGAAGAGGGGCGCCTCCCCCCTTTCCTAGTCCAACTAGGATCCCTAGGGGGAGGGTGTGGACAGCCCTATGGGCTGCCTCTCTCTTTCCCTCAATGGCTCACTATGGCCCTGTCGGTGTACTGAGGTAGGGGGACCCCAGTACCCCAACTTGTGCACGGGCAGTTGCAGCTTCCCGCGGCAAGGTTTACTGCGTGCTCGCCGGAGACCTTCCTGCCTCCTATTAAACCATTCAAAAACAAAGTATACAAGACAGAAGATCGAGACCCCGGCAAGAGGAGCTTGCCGGGAAGGCCGTACCAGGCTCAAGACTGTTCCAATAACACAAGACCCTGGCAAGAGGAGCTTGCCAGGAAGATTAGAAGATATTGCCTCGGCGCTATGCGCGCCCCGGCAAGGGGCCCGGGGAGCGGCAGGTTCCCGGGCCCGGCAAGATCAAGGCCCCGGCAAGGCGCTTGCCGGGAAGGCTACGCTGTGTGCCCGCGCTCCAGCTCATCGGCCCACGCGTCGCCCTGGGGCCTAACCAGGGACGCGTGGCGGATGGCTGTGCAGCCTGGGGTACACGGTCGCACACCACGGCGATAAATCCGTCGCCGTGGCGGACGGAGACGCTAAGGCGGGAGCTTTTGGGGTCGACGGCGACGGGCATTAAATGCCCTTGTCCCCCACTGTTAAAGTAGGTATAGACCACTGTTCGGTACTGTAGCTCCACTGTTCCCGCACTGTTACAACTACCACCTCTTTTACATTTTTACCCCTTTCTCCTGCGTTGACACCTGTCGGTGACCCCTTGCACTATAAAAGGAGGCCCATGCACAACGTGGAGGGGGTTCGAAACCTAGATTACTCTCACGCACGGTGTAGCTGCTTCTTCAAGCTCCCGAGCGTCCCACTCAATACACAACCAAGCAGGAGTAGGGTTTTACGCATCCGTGCGGCCCGAACCTGGGTAAAACTGCCCGCGCGTCTGCTTCGATCTGCTCTTTGTGCTCCCTCCGCCCTCGTACCGCACAGACAAGGGGCTCCGGTCCCATAGGTGTTCGTGGCGGACAGTTTCCCCCGACATCTTTGGCGCGCCAGGTAGGGGGCGTCGAGGTTGTGCGAACCTGATCCGGCGTTCGCGCGGGCGCATTCTTCATCAACCTCTCCAGTTTCATCAACAACTTCATCAGCGACAACTCCATGGCCCCGAAGAAGAAGCCTTCGGAGGTCGGAGGCCCGTCTGTGTCGCACCCGCCGCCACCAGAGCCAACGGTGGGCGGGGGAGACGCCGTCGGAAGAGTGGTTGCCGGCGAGGACACTCACGGTGCCACCAGATCCAAGAACAAGACGGATGACCGGACCTCAGTCTCCGTGGACGCGCCACGTCCATCACAGCACACGACGACCCCGCAGCGCCATACCACGGGAGGTGGTATCCGCTTGCTGGGACAAGGCCAAACTGGAGGTTCGCGGGACGCCCCGGACCCCCGTCCGGGCACAAGCAAAGCGAAGGCGCCGGCGCGGGACCCCGCTCCTTCTAACGTCGTTAGAAGTCCGAGCGTATCCCGCTCCTCGCACCGCTCGCCCGCGTTCCCCACTACTCCGGCAGAAGCGCTCGCAAGGGCGCAGCTGCTTCTTGATTTTCCTCCGGCGGCCGACAAAGCCGAAGAATGGAGGGCCACTATCCGGAGCCTGATAGACTTCGCTAACAACGACTCTCCGCAGCAGCCGTCGGCCTCACGGCCGCGGCAGGCTGAGAAGATGAAGGCTATCGGCGACAAGACTGCCGGGGGTGCGACAAGCGTGCACTCCCCGCCGCAGAAGCAGAAGACGCCGCCCCGCCGGAACAACCCCGACGACGGCTCCACAGCCTCGTCGGACCCGCGGACCCGTCGGGACCAGCGCCAGGTCCTCGACGACCGGCGAGACGAAGACGCTCGGACCACGATCGAGCGCCGCCGAGAAGCTCGGCGACAATCCGACAAGAGAGCTGGGAACACTGTCGACGCACCCGCGCCCGGTGAACCAGGCGACTTGCCGTACGCGGCAGGCTGCCCTGCGTTCACCCGCGAGCTGCGGCGCGTCCAGTGGCCCAGCATGAAGAACTTTAAGCCCGACGTGCCAGAGAAGTACGACGGCAAGACGCACCCCTCGGAGTTTCTCAGCGTCTACACTATCGCAGTGCAAGCTGCCGGGGGGCGCGACGAGAAGATCCTAGCCAACTACTTCCCGCTCGTGCTGAAACCGAACGTCCGTTCGTGGCTCATGCACTTGCCGGAAGGCTCTATCTCTTCATGGGCCGACCTCTGCCATCAGTTTGTTGGCGCCTTCACCGGCGGCCACAAACCCCACGGCCAGGAGAGCGATCTCCACATTTTGGCCCAGAAGGAAGGCGAACCCCTGCGTAAGTATATCCAACGCTTCAGCCGGGTGCAACACAACATCCCAGACGTTCACCCTGCCGCGGTTATCAGCGCGTTCCATCAGAACGTGCGTAACCGCCGCATGCGTGAGGAGATGGCGATGACCAAGATCAGAGACGTCAGCGAGCTTTACGCTCTTGCTGACAAGTGCGCCCGTGCGGAAGAGGGGAGGAAACTCCCCGGGGAGGATGCTGGCGCAGGGGGAAGCGACAGCGACGACGCCGCCCCGGCAAAGAAGAGCCGGCGGCGGAACAACAGGAAGAAGGGCAAGAAGGAAGTGCTTGCCGTCGAGAAGTCCGGCAAGGAGGCCCCCGCCAAGCAAGCGCAGGCTGGCGGCTCCGGCAAGGAGCCTGCCCCTGCGGCGGCGGCCGACAAGCCGGGTAGCTCCGACAAGCAATACTGTAAGATTCACCGTACCAAGGGTCACGACCTCTCCAACTGCAAGCGCGTCGAGTACCTCGTCGAGCAGCAAAAAGCTGAGTACGAGAGGCGCGACAAGGAGAAGGCCCAAGGTGGCGGAGAAGAGCCCAGCAAGAAGCGGCCGTTCAATGGCCGGGGAGGACGCCGCGGCAAGGCCAAGCAGCGGCAAGGAGATCGACCTCCCCGGGGCCGCGACAACGACGAAGACGACGATGAAGACATGGAGGACGACGAGAACAGCGAGCAGGAGTTCCAGAAGGCCACGGAGGTCCTGTGCGTCGACGGTGGCGCCTCCCTGCACACCTCCCACCGCCAGCTGAAACAGTGGGTGCGTGAGGTGAATGCAGCGGAGCCGCCCGTGGAGTCGCGCAGGCTCCTCAAATGGTCCAGCACGCCCATCGTTTTTGACCTTGAGGATCACCCTGACCGCACCACGGCGGTCGGGTGTTTGCCGATGCTGGTTTCTCCCACCATCCGCAACCTCAAGGTCACCAAAATGTTGGTTGACGGCGGGGCCGGGCTGAACTTGATCTCCTCCGCTGTGATCAAGAAACTCCAGATTCAAGACGGCGAGCTCGAAGAGACCGGTTCATTCCAAGGAATCAACCCGGGAAGTAGCAAGCCCAAGGGAAAGATCACTCTGCCGGTGACCTTTGGCGGGGAGCTCAACTTCAGGACTGAGCGCATCACCTTTGACGTCGCCGATATTCCATTGCCCTACAATGGAATACTCGGCCGTCCCGCCCTCGCCAAGTTCATGGCGGCATCCCACTATGCTTACAACGTGCTGAAGATGCCGGGGCCGATAAGCGTCATCACTGTCCACAGCGACAAGAAAGATGCGCTTATTTGCGCCGACAAGATTTACCGGGATGCGGCAGCTGCGGCCGAGAAGGATACTCTTGCCGCTGAAGCTCCCGGGGGGAAGAAGACGAAGACCAAGTCCGGCAAGTGCTCTGGGACCCACTCCGGCAACCGCACCTCTTCGGAGTGCTGCGCTGCCGTCGAGGACGTTCCATCGAGCTCCACCGGCAAGAGCAAGAAAGGAATGGCTGCTCCTCCGGCAACCAAGAAAGTGTCCGCAAAGGAGGATGGCACTGGTGGTACCTTCACCATCAGTGCCACCCTTGACAGCAAATAGGAAAGCGCGCTCGTCGCCTTCCTGCGGGCGAATGTCGATGTGTTTGCTTGGCAACCATCTGACATCCCCGGCGTTCCCAGGAAGGTGATTGAGCACAAGCTTGCTGTCTGCCCTCATGCGCGGCCCATCAAGCAAAAAGTGAGGAAGCAAGCCGTGGAGCGCCAAGAGTTCATCAATGAGGAGATCAAGAAACTAGAGGCAGCAGGCCTAGTTAGAGGTGTGATCCATCCGACGTGGCTGGCAAACCCAGTCGTCGTGCGCAAGGCCAACGGGAAGTGGAGACTGTGTATAGACTTCACCGATGTCAATAAAGCATGTCCCAAGGATCCTTTCCCTTTGCCGCGCATTGACCAGATCGTTGACTCCACTGCCGGATGTGAGCTACTCTGTTTTCTTGATGCATACTCAGGCTATCACCAGATTTTCATGGCCAAGGAAGATGAAGAGAAGACTGCATTTATCACTCCATGTGGCACCTATTGCTTTATCCGCATGCCATTTGGATTGAAGAATGCAGGCTCAACTTTTGCAAGGGTAGTGTACACTGCTTTTGAGCCGCAGATCCACAGAAATGTAGAAGCCTACATGGATGACATCGTGGTGAAGAGCAAAAGCAAAGAAACACTGATTCAAGACTTGGAAGAAACGTTTCAGAACCTGCGCAGGATACAGCTCAAGCTGAACCCCGAGAAGTGCGTCTTTGGAGTTCCCTCCGGCAAGCTTCTCGGGTTCTTTGTATCACAGAGGGGGATTGAAGCCAACCCCGACAAGATCAAAGCCATCGAGCAGATAGAAGCCCCGAAGCGCGTCAAGGATGTCAGAAGGCTTGCAGGTTGCGTTGCTGCCCTCAGTAGGTTCATTTCAAAATCCGCAGAACGCGCCCTACCTTTCTTCAAAATCTTGAAGAAGGCAGGTCCCATGAAGTGGACTCCGGAAGCGGAGGCGGCGTTGCAGGATTTGAAACGGTACCTGTCCTCCACTCCTACACTTGTCGCACCTAAACCACAGGAAAAGTTGTTGCTATACTTAGCGGCAACCAACCAGGTGGTTAGTGCTGCGTTAGTAGCGGAGAGGGAGTCCGACGAGGAGTCGGCATCACCGGCAAGCGAATCTAGCGACAAGCAGGAGGCTGTCCCGACAAGCTCTGGCCCCGACAAGGAAGGCTCTGCGCAGGAACAAGGAGAGGTGCGGAAGAAGATGGTGCAGCGCCCAGTGTATTTTGTAAGTTCCCTTCTCCAGGGAGCAAGATCAAGGTACTCTGGTGTGCAAAAATTGCTTTTCGGCCTCCTCATGGCCTCGAGGAAGCTGCGCCACTACTTCCAAGCCCATGAGATAACAGTGGTCACTCGCTTTCCGTTGAAGAGGATATTGCACAATCCAGAGGCAACAGGCAGGATCGTCGAGTGGGCACTGGAGCTGTCAAGCTTTGGGCTCAAGTTTGAAAGTACTTCAACCATACAGAGCCGAGCTTTGGCAGAATTCATCGCTGAGTGGACCCCAACACCAGAAGATGAAGTTCAGGAAACGAGCGTACCCGGGCAAGAAGCGACAAGTGAATGGGTAATGTATTTTGACGGTGCCTTCTCGCTGCAAGGCGCCGGTGCCGGCGTGGTACTCATCGCGCCCACCGGAGAGCACCTCAAATATGTTATCCAGATGCACTTTCCCAGGGAGCAGGCGACAAACAACACTGCAGAATATGAAGGCTTGCTTGCCGGCCTCAGGATTGCGGCCGAACTTGGGATCAGGAAGCTGATTGTTCGGGGAGATTCTCAGTTGGTGGTCCGACAAGTTAACAAGAGCTATCAGAGTCCTTTGATGGAAGCATATGTCGATGAAGTGAGAAAGCTTGAAGAGCACTTTGAAGGTTTGCAGATGGAGCACGTCCCAAGAGCCCAAAATGAGATTGCAGATGGCCTTTCAAAGTGCGCCGCAATGAAGTTACCTGTGGAACCAGGGACCTTTTTGCTCAAGCTGACTCAACCATCAGTTACACCATCGATTGGGCAGTCCAAGAAGAGAAAGTTGGTCTCCGGCGACTACTTGCCGGCGGATCTTCCTGAACCCGCCGCCAAAGTTCCCAAGATCAACAACAACGCTGAGGAACAGTTTGCTCCTGCGAGCCCTCGGGCTTGTACAGTTGAAGCAAGTGTTCCCGACAAGCCTCGCCCCGGCGAGCTTGCCGGGGGACCGTCAGCTCCGACAGGACCAGAGGTCCTTGCTGTAGAAGCTGAGGTTCCCGCAGCGGCCCTCGAGCCTTTAGTCCTTGCCGTCGAGCCCCGGGCTCCGGCATGGGCACAGCAGATCGTCCGTTTTCTGCAAACTGGAGAACTTCCCGACGACCCTCAAGAGATAGAGAAGATAACCAGGCAGTCAAGTATGTATCAGTTTGTGGATAACGAGCTGTACAGAAGAAGACTCAACGGTGTCAGGTTGAAATGCATCTCCAGAGAAGATGGACAGAAGCTGTTGGCAGAAATACACGGAGGCATATGCGGCCACCACATTGGCGCAAGGGCACTTGCCGGGAAAGCTTTCCGGCAAGGGTTCTTTTGGCAAGAAGCCCTCCAAGATGCGACTGCACTAGTAACCAAGTGTGAAGCGTGCCAGTTCCATGCAAAGCAAATTCATCAGCCAGCTCAAGCTCTCCAAACAATCCCTTTGTCATGGCCCTTCTCGGTCTGGGGGCTCGATATCCTCGGCCCTTTCCCTCGCGCTGTCGGGGGCTTTGAGTACTTGTACGTTGCAATCGACAAGTTCACAAAGTGGCCAGAAGTGGAGCCAGTGAGAAAGGTGACAGCACAGTCAGCAGTCAGGTTCTTCAGGTCGATTGTTTGCCGTTTCGGGATCCCTAACAGGATCATCACCGACAACGGTACGCAATTCACTAGTCGCACCTTCATGCAGTACGTCCAAGACCTTGGCGCCAAGGTCT
>LR738712.1:840140077-840178422 GCA_902687465.1 Secale cereale | reverse complement strand
GGGGGGGCGCGCCGCCAGGGCGCCTGGAGCCCTGGTGCCCCCCCCCGGCTGTCCTTCGGGCGCACGGTAGTTTCTGGAACGCTGATTTTTTATATAATTTTTCTGGATTTTTCCTGGCAGTTCTCGTAACGTGAAAACCTGAAATACAAAAACAGCCGAAAACAGAAACTGGCACTGGGGTGCACTGAGTTAATAGGTTAGTCCAAATATGATCAAAAGTGTATGGAAGTGTATAAATATCATAGCAATATCACCCAAAAGAGGCATGGAGCAAGCAGAAATTATAGATACGTTTTGGACGTATCAACTACTAACAACAAGACTTTCCCCATGTCCTCAAAAACTAAGGTAACTACTCACGAGACATAAAGGAGATCATGATCAGTGGGGATAAATAGGTGATAAACAATCTGGACATAATAATATTTCTCCAACAAAACTATATAGGACTTTTTCATAGTCATATGACAAAAGCTTACTGATGTTGGAAATATGCCCTAGAGGCAATAATAAGAGTTATTATTATATTTCCTTGTTCATGATAATCGTTTATTATCCATGCTATAACTGTATTGATTGGAAACTCAAATACACGTGTGGATAAATAGACAAACTTTGTGTCCCTAGTAAGCCTCTTCAGGACTAGCTCGTTGATCAAAGATGACCGCGGTTTCCAGGTCATAGACATGAGTTGTCATTTGATAACGGGATCACATCATTAGGAGAATGATGTGATGGACGAGACCCAAACATTAAACATAGCTTTTGATCGTATCAGTTATCGCTATAGTTTTCTGCATGTCAAGTATAAGTTCCTATGACCATGAGATCATGTAACTCACTGACACCGTAGGAGTGCTTTGTGTGTGCCAAACGTCGCAACGTAACTGGGTGACTATAAAGGTACTCTACAGGTATCTCCGAAGGTGTCTGTTGAGTTGACATGGATCGAGACTGGGATTTGTCACTCCGTGTGACGGAGAGGTATCTCCGGGCCCACTCGGTAATACGTCATCTCAATGAGCTCAAAGTGACTAAGTAGTTGGTCACGAGATTATGTATTGCGGAACGAGTAAAGAGACTTGCCGGTAACGAGATTGAACTAGGTATAGAGATACCGACGGTCGAATCTCGGGCAAGTAACATACCGACGAGACAAAGGGAACTGTATACGGGATTGCCTGAATCCTTGACATCGTGGTTCATCCGATGAGATCATCGAGGAACGTGTGGGAACCAATATGGGTATCCAGATCCCGCTATTGGTTATTGACCTGGGAGTGTCTCGGTCATGTCTGCATAGTTTCCGAACCCGCAGGGTCTACACACTTAAGGTTCGGTGACGCTAGGGTTGTTAGTGAGAACAGTGCATGGTTACCGAAGGTTGTTCGGAGTCCCGGATGAGATCCCGGACGTGACGAGGGTCTCCGGAATGGTCCGGGGACGAAGATTGATATATAGGATGAGAGTGATCGGAGTCCGGAAGTGTTCCGGGGAGCACCGGGAATTCGGCGGATGACCGAAAGGGGTTTCGGGGGTCCCGGAAGGAGTTTCGGGCCTAATGGGCCACAAAGGGGGGACACAACAGCCCTCATAGGGCTGTGCGCCCCCCCTGGGCCCTCTCCTCATGCGCCAAGGGGGCTGGCCCCTCCTAGGGCTGCCGCACCCCCTAGCTTGGGGGGCAAGGCGCCTGGGGGGGGGGAGCCCTAACCCTGGCCGCAGCCCTGGCCGCCGCCCCCCCATCTCCACTTGGCCGCCGCCCCTAGGGGTAAACCCTAGGGCGCCCCTCCCCTCTCTACCCCCCTATATAAAGAGAGGCAGAGGGAGGGCAGCCACACACGTTCGTGCCTCGGCGCTGCCCTCCCTCTCCCACATCCATCTTCGTTTTTCCCACGGTGCTTGGCGAAGCCCTGCTGGAATCCTCCACCACCATCACCACCACGCCGTCGTGCTGCCGGTGTCTCCATCAACCTCTCCTTCCCCCTTGCTGGATCAAGAAGGAGGAGACGTCCCCGAGCTGTACGTGTGAAGAACGCGGAGGCACCGTTGCTTCGGTGCTTGGATCTTCAGCGATCTGAATCGCGGCGAGTACGACTCCATCAACCGCGTTCTTGAACGCTTCCGCTTAGCGATCTACAAGGGTATGTGGATCCAACTCTCCCCTCGTAGATGCATCTCCTAGATTGATCTTGGTGAGCGTAGGAAAATTTTTTGTTTCCCATGCAACGTTCCCCAACAGTGGCATCATGAGCTAGGATCTTGCGTAGATGCTTTCACGAGTAGAACACAAAAGGGTTTGTGGACGTTGATGTTTAGATTGCTTCCCTCCTTAGTCTTTCTTGATTCAGCGGTATTATGGGATGAAGCGGCCCGGACCAACTTTACATGTCCACGTACATGAGACCGGTTCCATCGACAGACATGTGACTTTTGTTGCATAAGATGGCTGGCGGGTGTCTGTCTCTCCTATCTTAGTTGAATCGGAATAGAACAAGGCGGTCCTTGTAGAAGGTTAAATAGCAACTTAAATATCACCGTTGTGGCTTTGCGTAGGTAAGAAGCGTTCTTACTAGATACCCATAGCAGCCACGTAAAACATGCAACAACAAATTAGAGGACGTCTAACTTGTTTTTGCAGGGTATGTATGTGATATGATATGGCCAATGACATGATGAGATATATTTGATGTATGAGATGATCATGTTGTAATAGTTAATATCGACTTGCATGTCGATGTATACGGCAACCGGCAGGAGCCATAGGGTTGTCTTTAATTTTTGTATGACCTGCGTGTCAATCATTAAGCGCTTTGTAATGCTTTACTTTATCGCTAAACGGTAGCAATAGTAGTAAGAGCATGGTGGGCGCGCGACAACCCCGATGGCAACACGATGATGGAGATCATGATGATGGGGATCATGGTGTGGCGCCGGTGACGATGGAGATCATGCCGGTGCTTTGGAGATGGAGATCAAAAGCACGAGTTGATGGCCATATCATGTCACTTATGATTTGCATGTGATGTTAATCCTTTATGCATCTTATTTTGCTTAGGACGACGGTAGCATTATAAGATGATCCTTCACTAAAATTTCAAGATAAAATTGTGTTCCCCCCGAGTGTGCGCCGTTGCGAAGGTTCGTCGTTTCGAAGCACCACGTGATGATCGGGTGTGATAGACTCTATGTTCGCATACAACGGGTGCAAGCCAGTTTTGCACATGCAGAACACTCGGGTTAGACTTGACGAGCCTAGCATGTACAGACATGGCCTCGGAACACGGAAGACCGAAAGGTCGAGCATGAGTCATATAGTAGATATGATCAACATGTAGATGTTCACCATTGACACCACCTCATCTCACGTGATGATCGGACTTGGGTTGGTGGATCTGGATCATGTCACGCTCGAATGACCAGAGGGATGTCAATTTGAGTGGGAGTTATAAATAATTTGATTAGGTAATAACTCACTTATCATGAACAATAGTCTAAAACGTCTTTGCAAATTTTTGTTGTAGATGGCTCGCGCAGTAGCTCCCCTGAATTTTAATGCGTTCCTAGAGAAAGCTAAACTGAAAGATGATGGGAGCAACTTTGTGGACTGGCTCCGCAATCTGAGGATCATCCTCACAGCTGCCCAAAAGGTTTATGTCCTAAGTGCACCGCTAGGTGAACCCCCCGCTCCGGCCTCTGTGGACGTTATGAACGCCTGGCAGACGCGCTCGAATGACTACTCAGTTGTGCAGTGTGCCATGTTGTATAGCTTGGAAGGAGGACTTCAAAGGCGTTTTGAACATCATGGAGCATATGAGATGTTCCAGGAGTTGAAGTTCATCTTTGAAAAGAATGCTAAGATCGAGAGGTATGAGACCACCGATAAATTCTTTGCTTGCAAGATGGAGGAGAATTCGTCTGTCAGTGAGCACTTGCTGAAGATGTCTGGGTACTATACCCGCATAGCTGATCTGGGACTTGTGTTCCCGGAGGAGGCTATCATTGACAGAATTCTCCAGTCACTCCCACCTAGCTACAAGAGCTTCGTGCAGCAGTATAACATGCAAGGGATGAACAAGTCCATCGCCGAGCTGTTTTCAATGCTGAAAGTCGCTGAGGCAGACATCCAGAAGGAGTATCAAGTGTTGATGGTCAATAAAACTACCAGTTTCAAGAAAAATGGCAAGGGCAAGAAGGGTAACTCTAAGAAGGGTGGCAAGGCAGTTGCTCATCCAGTGAAGAAACCCAAGGCTGGGCCCAAGCCAGAGACTGAGTGTTTCTATTGCAAGGGGAACGGCCACTGGAAGCGGAACTGCCCCAAGTATCTGGCAGACAAGAAGGGGGCCAACAACAACAACAAGCAAGGTATATATGATATACATGTTATTGATGTGTACCTTACCAACTCTCGTTGTAGTGCCTGGGTATTTGATACCGGTTCGGTTGCTCACATTTGCAACTCTAAACATGAACTACGGAATAAACGGAGGCTGGCGAAGGACGAAGTGACGATGCGCGTGGGGAATGGTTCCAAGGTTGATGTGATCGCCGTCGGCACGCTCGATCTTCGATTACCATCGGGATTAGTTATGAACCTGAATAATTGTTATTTAGTGCCTGCGTTGAGCATGAACATTATATCTGGATCTTGTTTATTGCGAGACGGTTACTCATTTAAATCTGAGAATAAAGGTTGTTCTATTTATATGGGTAATATCTTTTATGGTCATGCACCCGAAGTAAGGGGTTTATTCTTATTGAATCTCGATAGTGATGATACACATGTTCATAACATTGATGCCAAAAGATGTAGAGTAGATAGCGATAGTACCACTTTCTTGTGGCACTGCCGTCTGGGTCATATCAGCGTGAAACGCATGAGGAAGCTCCATGCTGATGGACTTTTGGAGTCTCTTGATTTTGAATCACTTGACACATGCGAGCCGTGCCTCATGGGCAAGATGACTAAGACCCCGTTTTCAGGAACAATGGAACGGGCAAGTGACTTATTGGAAATCATACATACTGATGTGTGTGGCCCGATGAGTGTCACGGCACGCGGTGGATATCGTTACTTTCTCACCTTCACTGACGACTTAAGTAGATATGGGTATATTTACTTGATGAAGCATAAGTCTGAAACGTTTGAAAAGTTCAAGCAATTTCAGAGTGAAGTTGAGAATCATCGTAACAAGAAGATCAAGTTCCTACGATCTGATCGAGGGGGAGAGTATCTGAGTTATGAGTTTGGCAATCACTTAAGAAAATGTGGAATCGTTTCACAGTTGACGCCACCTGGAACACCACAGCGTAATGGTGTGTCCGAACGTCGTAATCGAACCCTATTAGATATGGTGTGTTCTATGATGTCTCTTGCCGATTTGCCACTATCGTTCTGGGGATATGCGTTAGAGACAGCTGCATTCACTTTAAATAGGGCTCCATCTAAGTCCGTTGAGACAACACCGTATGAACTATGGTTTGGTAAGAAACCTAAGTTGTCTTTTCTCAAAGTTTGGGGTTGCGATGCTTATGTCAAAAGGCTTCAGCCAGAAAAACTCGAACCCAAAGCGGACAAATGTGTCTTCATAGGATACCCAAAAGAAACTGTTGGGTACACCTTCTATCTCAGATCCGAAGGCAAAGTGTTTGTCGCTAAGAACGGGTCCTTTCTCGAGAAAGAGTTTCTCTCGAAAGAATTGAGTGGGAGGAAGGTAGAACTTGATGAGGTTATTGAACCTCTGCTTCAACCAGAGAGTTGCGCAGCACAGAAAGATGTTTTTGTGGAGCCTGCAGCGGTTGAAGAGGAAGCCAATGATGATGATCAAGAAACTTCTGATCAAGTTACTACCGAACCTCGTAGGTCGACAAGGGTACGCACTGCACCTGAGTGGTATGGTAACCCTGTCTTGGAGGTCATGTTGTTAGACAACAGTGAACCTACGAGCTATGGAGAAGCGATGGTTGGCCCGGATTCCGACAAATGGTTAGAGGCCATGAAATCCGAGATGGGATCCATGTATGAAAACAAAGTATGGACTTTGGAAGTATTACCTGAAGGTCGGAAGGCCATTCAGAATAAATGGATTTTTAAGAAGAAGACGGACGCTGACGGCAATGTCACCGTGTATAAAGCTCGACTTGTGGCAAAGGGTTTTTCACAAGTTCAAGGAATTGACTACGATGAGACTTTCTCACCCGTAGCGATGCTTAAATCCGTCCGAATCATGTTAGCAATAGCTGCATATTTCGATTATGAAATTTGGCAGATGGATGTCAAAACAGCGTTCCTTAACGGTTTTCTTAAGGAAGAGTTGTATATGATACAACCGGAAGGTTTTGTCGATTCAGAGAATGCTGACAAAGTATGCAAGCTCCAGCGTTCCATTTATGGGCTGGTGCAAGCATCTCGGAGTTGGAATCTTCGCTTTGATGAGGTGATCAAAGCGTTTGGGTTTGTACAAGTTTATAATGAAGCTTGTATTTACAAGAAAGTGAGTGGGAGCTCTATAGCGTTTCTAATATTATATGTGGATGACATATTGCTGATTGGAAACAATATATAATTTTTGGATAGCGTGAAGGGGTATTTGAACAAGAGTTTTTCGATGAAGGATCTCGGTGAAGCTGCTTTCATATTAGGCATCAAGATCTATAGAGATAGATCAAGACGCTTGATAGGACTTTCACAAAGTACATACCTTGATAAAGTTTTGAAGAAGTTCAAAATGGATCAATCCAAGAAGGGGTTCTTGCCGGTATTGCAAGGTACAAAGTTGAGTAAGACTCAATGCCCAGTGACTGCGGAAGATAGAGAAAAGATGAGTGTCGTCCCCTATGCTTCAGCCATAGGCTCTATCATGTATGCAATGCTGTGCACAAGACCAGATGTCAGCCTTGCCATAAGTATGGCCGGAAGGTTTCAAAGTAATCCTGGTATGGATCACTGGACTGCGGTCAAGAATATCCTAAAGTACCTGAAAAGGACTAAGGAGATGTTTCTCGTTTATGGAGGTGATCAAGAGCTCGTCGTAAAGGGTTACGTCGATGCAAGCTTTGACACTGATCCGGATGACTCTAAGTCTCAAACCGGATACGTATATATTCTCAACGGGGGGGCGGTAAGCTGGTGCAGTTCCAAGCAAAGCGTGGTAGCCGATTCTACATGCGAAGCGGAGTACATAGCTGCCTCGGAGGCGGCAAAGGAAGGTGTCTGGATGAAGGAGTTCATGACAGATCTTGGAGTTGTGCCTAGTGCATTGAACCCAATGACTCTGTTTTGTGACAACACTGGTGCCATTGCTCTAGCCAAGGAACCAAGGTTTCACAAGAGGACCAGGCACATAAAGCGACGCTTCAATTCCATCCGCGATTCAGTCAAGGAGGAGGACATAAGCATTTGCAAAGTACACACGGATTTGAATGTTGCAGATCCGTTGACTAAGCCTCTTCCACGGGCTAAGCATGATCAACACCAAGACTCTATGGGTGTTAGATTCATTACCTTGTAATGCTAGATTATTGACTCTAGTGCAAGTGGGAGACTGTTGGAAATATGCCCTAGAGGCAATAATAAAAGAGTTATTATTATATTTCCTTGTTCATGATAATCGTTTATTATCCATGCTATAACTGTATTGATTGGAAACTCAAATACACGTGTGGATAAATAGACAAACTTTGTGTCCCTAGTAAGCCTCTTCAGGACTAGCTCGTTGATCAAAGATGACCGCGGTTTCCAGGTCATAGACATGAGTTGTCATTTGATAACGGGATCACATCATTAGGAGAATGATGTGATGGACGAGACCCAAACGTTAAACATAGCTTTTGATCGTATCAGTTATCGCTATAGTTTTCTGCATGTCAAGTATAAGTTCCTATGACCATGAGATCATGTAACTCACTGACACCGTAGGAGTGCTTTGTGTGTGCCAAACGTCGCAACGTAACTGGGTGACTATAAAGGTACTCTACAGGTATCTCCGAAGGTGTCTATTGAGTTGACATGGATCGAGACTGGGATTTGTCACTCCGTGTGACGGAGAGGTATCTCCGGGCCCACTCGGTAATACGTCATCTCAATGAGCTCAAAGTGACTAAGTAGTTGGTCACGAGATTATGTATTGCGGAACGAGTAAAGAGACTTGCCGGTAACGAGATTGAACTAGGTATAGAGATACCGACGGTCGAATCTCGGGCAAGTAACATACCGACGAGACAAAGGGAACTGTATACGGGATTGCCTGAATCCTTGACATCGTGGTTCATCCGATGAGATCATCGAGGAACGTGTGGGAACCAATATGGGTATCCAGATCCCGCTATTGGTTATTGACCTGGGAGTGTCTCGGTCATGTCTGCATAGTTTCCGAACCCGCAGGGTCTACACACTTAAGGTTCGGTGACGCTAGGGTTGTTAGTGAGAACAGTGCATGGTTACCGAAGGTTGTTCGGAGTCCCGGATGAGATCCCGAACGTGACGAGGGTCTCTGGAATGGTCCGGGGACGAAGATTGATATATAGGATGAGAGTGATCGGAGTCCGGAAGTGTTCCGGGGAGCACCGGGAATTCGGCGGATGACCGAAAGGGGTTTCGGGGGTCCCGGAAGGAGTTTCGGGCCTAATGGGCCACAAAGGGGGGACACAACAGCCCTCATAGGGCTGTGCGCCCCCCCTGGGCCCTCTCCTCATGCGCCAAGGGGGCTGGCCCCTCCTAGGGCTGCCGCACCCCCTAGCTTGGGGGGCAAGGCGCCTGGGGGGGGGGGGAGCCCTAACCCTGGCCGCAGCCCTGGCCGCCGCCCCCCCCATCTCCACTTGGCCGCCGCCCCTAGGGGTAAACCCTAGGGCGCCCCTCCCCTCTCTACCCCCCTATATAAAGAGAGGCAGAGGGAGGGCAGCCACACACGTTCGTGCCTCGGCGCTGCCCTCCCTCTCCCACATCCATCTTCGTTTTTCCCGCGGTGCTTGGCGAAGCCCTGCTGGAATCCTCCACCACCATCACCACCACGCCGTCGTGCTGCCGGTGGCTCCATCAACCTCTCCTTCCCCCTTGCTGGATCAAGAAGGAGGAGACGTCCCCGAGCTGTACGTGTGAAGAACGCGGAGGCACCGTTGCTTCGGTGCTTGGATCTTCAGCGATCTGAATCGCGGCGAGTACGACTCCATCAACCGCGTTCTTGAACGCTTCCGCTTAGCGATCTACAAGGGTATGTGGATCCAACTCTCCCCTCGTAGATGCATCTCCTAGATTGATCTTGGTGAGCGTAGGAAAATTTTTTGTTTCCCATGCAACGTTCCCCAACAACTGAGACAATGAATCTATAGTAATTAAGTTGCCTCATGAGAAAATCACAAAGGACTGAAAGTTTTACAATATGATACTGAAACATCAAATAGATTTGCAATGAACATGATGTGCAAATATGATAAAGTGATATCTAGCTTCTCCCCTTTAGTGAAGCAAAACATAAATGCAGGGGCACCTCCAAGGTTTAAGTGATGACTAGATACAATGATTTCAGAATAAACGATATCACAATCATGCAAAAGACAATGCTGCTTTGGGACAATGCACATTACACTCAGAATGACAATCATGCTCTCAGTAGTTGGTGCTTTTAAAAGAAGGTGGAGACTCTCGAACCGTGGCTTTTGTTGGCAAGGTTGAAAACCCGTAGTCGGAAACAAAGGCAAAACATGTACCAGAGCTCTTGGCTTTAAAACAGAGGTAATAATTTATTTTAGATCATGCATGTTTCGTCAACGAATGCTAGCAGACAACTCAATCACTTTTCGAGATGGACAAGTTTCGAGGAACGGCTCCCGAATGAGGACGATCACATCCTCTTAATCTCCTTTGTTTATCACTGCCAAAGTTTTCTGATTTCTCATGAACAAAGCGTGAAGAAGGGTTTGTTTGTTATATTATCTTTTTGAGCCGGGTGCACTCAATGCCAGTTCCTTCTCGTATTATGGGTTTGCACATTATACATGCAATCCCGGGGTGAAGCTTGTCCAACTTAAAAAGGTCATGAATTAACCACTACTTCCTCGTGAACTTACAATAGAGGCACACAATAAGAATGCTTTTTCTTTGAATAATTTCGAGATGGCACATGCAAGTCTCCGTTAGGAATGGCAGGTAAATACCATGTAGGAAGGTATGGTGGACTCTTATGGCATAACTGGATTAAAGGATGTGGATGCACAAGCAGTCAGTCCGCTTAGTACAGGCGAAGGTTAGCAAAAGATTGGGAGCGACCAACTAAGAGAGCAATGACGGTCATAATCATGCAGAGCGACAAAGCAACATTGAATCAGGCATGGTAGTTATATCGCTACTCAGAAACAAAAGATCATCAAGGCTTGACAGACTTTCTTTACAGTCTTAAATATGCGTGAGCATACGCCAAGTCAATCAAAATAAATTCTCGAAGGAAGATATTACTAAACCATACCACATCATAGGCAAACAAATCATGTTGGTACTCCAATAACACATTGGGAATCCTCCAGCTATTTGAGACTAACCATAAGAAAACATGAACTACTAAGCGCCATCATGCATGTAGCATCTTTATCATAGACATATCAACCAATGCAACGGAAGCAAACTCTCTTAATAAGGTGAGCATGGTAATTAAAGAGAGTTCAAGCAACCAACTAAACAAAAGCTCTTTGAAAAGATAAGCATGAAAGCTAAGAGCTGAACATGATAGTAGCTATTAAAAGACAAAGAACACACACATCAAGGATAGACATGAAAATTCGATGTTATGTTCTAGGTAGAAGTGGAGCGTGTTTCTCTCCCACATAAAGAAAGCTGAGTTCTGACTCGTTATGAAAAACTAAAGAAAACTAAAAGCAAGACGCTCCAAGCATAGCACATAACACATGAAGTGATTAAAATATAGTGGAACGAAAGATGAACTGATAATGTTGATGGAGAAGGGGATGCACGGGGGCATCCCCAAGCTTAGACGCTTGAGTCTCCTTGAATATTTCTTGGGGGTGCATGGGGGCATCCCCAAGCTTGAGCGCTTGACACTCCTGAATCTTTTTATCATCTTCCCTTGCACACTTGAAAACTCCCTTCATACATAACTCATCATAATCTGATTAGCGAGGTTAGTACCCATAATAAAATAATTATACCTTGCTGGAAATAAAGATATTCTTGAAGGTCTACTGTTTCTCAAGATTGCCAAAAGGTTTTTGCAAAGAAAAAGCAAGCTCTTGGTTTGCAAAATGAAGGAAAGGCAAAACAGGACAGACTCTGTGAAAAACAGAACAGCAGGTAGTAATTGATTTGTTCGGGGCACTTCTGCAACTCTAATAAAAAAACTCAGAACAGACGCACGAAATACAATTATATAGAGCACGCTGTCGAAAAAATTCAGACCAAAATGATGATCTGGTGATTTTATACGAATTTTTCTATCCAAGGACATAAACTGTTTCCTGGACAGCACCTCACAACTTTTGAACTTTCTAGCAATCAGAGGCTACACTTGGCACAAAATTGAAAAGCAAAGATACAATGATGATGCTACAGTAGTAACAACATCAAGTCACAACAAAAGCAAAATAAATTTATTCATGTGGGCTGCCTCCCAAAAGCGCTTTCTTTTATGCCTTTATGCTAGGCATAATGCATATAGATCAAGTTTTATCAAGAGTAAAAGAATAGCTAGCCCGTACAACGGACTCAAAAGGTAACTTGATCTTCTTTCGAGGGAAGTGTTCCATCCCTTTCTTGAGAGGAAACTGAAATTTTATATTCCCCTCTTTCATGTCAATGATAGCACCAACGGTGCGTAAAAAGGGACGTCCCAAAATAATTGGACAAGAAGGATCACATTCAATATCCATAATAGTAAAATCAACGGGAACATAATTATCATTGACAATGATAAGAACATCGTCGATCCTCCCCAAAGGTTTCTTTATGGAAGAATCAACGAGACGAACACCAAAAGAACAAGAATCATAAGGTTTCAATTTAAGCATATCATATATTCTTTTGGGCATAACAGAGGTACTAGCTCCAACATCACATAATGCATAGCAAGAGAAGTCATTCAATTTAATTTTTATCATTGGATCCCAACCATCTTCTAGCTTTCTAGGTATGGAGGCTTCTACTCTAAGTTTCTCCTCCCTAGCTTTGATGAGAGCATTAGTGATATGCTCTATGAAGGCAAGGTTAAGCGTGCTAGTGCGGGGATCCCTAGACATCTTGTGAAGGAAATCAATAAATTCGGTAAGAGTGCAATTATCAAAATCAAGGTCACTAGCATCAAGTAAAGTGGTAGTGGTGTCCTTTAGGTTCACATGTTTGGTAGTTTCTATAGTCATAGCATCACCATCAATAGGTCCAATGGGACCAGGAGTACATTGGGTGCTAAGAGTTTGGATATCCTCAACAACTTGGATAGTAGCAACAGTGTGGTGGGTAGGAAGGCTCTTAATTCTATCCTCTTCCTCCCTTTCTTTAGCCCATCTTTCTTTAAGTTTAGCCATCATCCTAATATTTTCATTAATTTGCACTTGAGTAGCATTAATAGGAGTGACCTTCCTCTCCTCAAGAGGAGAAGTTTTAATTTTAAGCAATTCTATTTCATTGGCTAAATGGTCTACCTTCAAAGAGAGATCATCTAATTTATGTAGTTTTTCTTCTACACTCTTATTAAAGGCTTTTTGGGTAGTGATGAAATCTTTAAGCGTAATCTCCAGTTCAGTATTGGACTTCTTGGTGCTAGGATAAGCATTGGTGTTCCCATAAGAATTAGAGGGGAACGGTCTAGGATTGCTACCAAAATTACTCCTATAAGCATTGTTGTTAAAATTGTTTCCAGAGATAAAGTTCACATCTACTTGTTCTTGAGCAATCAAAGAATTTAAAGGAACATCACGAGGATTAACAGAGGATTGCTTCGAAAGTAGAGACATGATCAAGTCAACTTTTTCATTAAGGGATGAAATTTCCTCGACAGAGTTTACCTTCCTACCTGTTGGAGCGCGTTCGGTGTGCCATTGGGAATAGTTGGTCATCATCTCATCAAGAAGCTTCGTGGTAGCACCAAGTGTAGTTGACATAAAGGTTCCTCCCGCGGCCGAATATAACAAGTTCAGCGAGGTAAAGTTCAAGCCTGCATAAAAAGTTTGGATAACCATCCAAGTAGTCAAACCATGAGTAGGGCAGTTCTTGATAAGAGATTTCATACGTTCCCAAGCTTGGGAAACGTGTTCATTATCCAATTGTTTAAAATTCATTATGTTACTTCTCAATTGGATAATTTTAGCAGGTGGATAGTATTTTCCAATAAAAGCATCTTTGCACTTGTCCCATGAATCTATGCTATTTCTAGGCAAAGACTGAAACCAAATTTTAGCTCCTCCTCTTAAGGAGAAAGGAAAAAGCTTAAGCTTAACAATATTACCATTTATTTCTTAGTACTTTTGCATATCACAAAGTTCAACAAAGTTGTTCAAGTGTAAAGCAGCATCATCTCCAGCACCAGAGAATTGATCTTTCATAACTAGATTCAGTAAAGCAGGTTTAATTTCATATGAAGGTGCTGAAGTGGCTGGTGTAGTGATAGGTGTGCTGATAAAGTCATCGTTGTTGTGACTAGTGAAGTCACACAACTTGGTGTTCTCGGTGGAACCCACAGTAGCAAGCAAGCAAGATAACTATTTTTGTGATTTTCGATAAAAGATACTAAAGCAAAAACTGAAAGGTAAACTAACAAGACTAAAAGCAAAGGTAAAAGATAGCATGCAACTCCCCTATCTTGAAGAGTGGAGTCCCCGGCAACGGCGCCAGAAAAACTCTTGCTAGGCTTCTCGCCCCTCGTTGGTTACCCCAAGTGGAAGGTGTGAGATGTAGTGTTGCGGAAGTTTTTCCCTTGGCAAAGATACCAAGGATCGAATCCCCAGAGACTCCTAGGTTCAACAAGAAGGTGTCAACTGCTACGGTGATACGTCCAAAATGTATCTATAATTTCTGCTTGCTCCATGCCACTTTTGGGTGATATTGCTATGATATTCATACACTTCCATACAATTTTGATCATATTTGGACTAACTTACTAATCCAGTGCACCCCAGTGCCGGTTTCTGTTTTCGGCTGTTTTTGTATTTCAGGTTTTCACGTTACGAGAACTGCCAGGAAAAATCCAGAAAAATTATATAAAAAATCAGCGTTCCGGAAACAACCGTGCGTCCGAAGGGCAGCCGGGGGGGCACCAAGGCTCCAGGCGCCCTGTGGGCGCCCCCCCTAGGCCGCGCCGGGGGGGCCCCTGGGCCCCCCGAAGCTTCCCCGATGCCCCCCTTTGGCATATATTTAAAGCGTCCTCCGAAACCCTCAGAACAGGAACTCTTTTCGCGATCCCATCTCTGTTCCGCCGCCGCCGCTTCCAAGATCGGGAGCACCAAGAGAACTCTTCCCGGCACCCTGCCGGAGGGTAGGATCACCACCGGGAGCTTCTCCACCACCATGGACGCCTCCCGGATGACTCGTGAGTAGTCTCCCTTGGACCATGGGTCCATGACCAGTAGCTATGTGATGTTCTCCTCCCATTCTTGTGCTTCACTAATTAGTCCTCGTGAGCTGCCCTACATGATCGAGGCACATATGTAATCCTTATGCTGTTGCTATGTTGAGTTTGCTGGGATCCGATGGATTATGAGATTATGTTCAGATTGATCTTGAGTAATATATTTGATTCACCTCTTTTATATTTATGTTCATAAGTAATTCTTGCATGTTCTCCATTGTTATTTATTGCTTTGGCCGAGTAGTAGGTAGTGACTCCAAGAGGGAACGTTATGCTTGATTGTGGGTTCATGCCCCTCGATGACTAGCTTGAGTGACAGAAACATGAGTCTAGGGGATGTGCTGTTGCCACAAGGGGGAAAACAACGGTGCTTGTGCCCGCGGGTGCAAGGATTGTTTACTTTACGCAAAGTTCTTTTAATGCAGTTGTCTGTTGCTTTGAGTTTACACTATGGGTGGGACTCGCAACTTAATACCAGCGAGATGTTGTGGATAGATATCTCAAGGTGGATGATTAGTAGTAGATATTGATGGATTTCGGTCTACTTACTTTGGCGTACCGCCCATGCTTTGAACCTCAACCTTTCTTGCAATGTAGTCAGCATTGGTTTGAGTTCGTGGTCCTGTCAATTGCCCAGCTGTAATTCGTTTACCTCACATAGCTGTTTTATCGTCTTTTGGGAGAGAGACATAACTAGTGAACATCATGTGACTCCGGTCCATATTACCATCATTGTTCACACCCGCTATTTACTTTTCGCTATTTACTTACTATTGCAAAACACTATCTATCACTACTATCATTGCTTTTAATCCTTTGTGAACTACAAGGCCGGAGGGATTGACAACCTCTCTGTACTCATTGGGAGCAAAGTTATTTGTATCTGTGTGCAGGTCCACGTTGATTGCTAACTACGCCGTTAGCAGTTGACACCTACCTGTTGAACCTAGGAGTCTCTGGGGATTCGATCCTTAGCATCTTTGCTAAGGGAAAACACTTCCACAACACCGCATCTTACACCTTCCACTTGGGGTAACCAACGAGGGGTTCGAGGCCCATCAAGGAGTATTTTCTGGCGCCGTTGCCGGGGACTCCACTCTTCAGGATAGGGGAGTTGCATGCTATCTTTTACCTTTGCTTTTTAGTCTTGTTAGTTTACCTTTCAGTTTTTGCTTTAGTACCTTTTATCGAAAATCACAAAAATAGTTATCTTGCTTGCTTGCTACTATGGGTTCCACCGAGAACACCAAGTTGTGTGACTTCACTAGTCACAACAACGATGACTTTATCAGCACACATATCACTACACCTGCCACTTCAGCACCTTCATATGAAATTAAACCTGCTTTACTGAACTTAGTCATGAAAGATCAATTCTCCGGTGCTGGAGATGATGCTGCTTTACACTTAAACAATTTTGTTGAACTTTGTGATATGCAAAAGTACCAAGAAATAGATGGTAATATTATTAAGCTTAAGCTTTTTCCTTTCTCCTTGAGAGGAGGTGCTAAAATTTGGTTTCAGTCTTTGCCTAGAAATAGCATAGATTCATGGGACAAGTGCAAAGATGCTTTTATTGGAAAATACTACCCACCTGCTAAAATTATCCAACTTAGAAGTAACATAATGAATTTTAAACAATTGGATAATGAACACTTTGCCCAAGCTTGGGAACGTATGAAATCTCTTATCAAGAACTGCCCTACTCATGGTTTGACTACATGGATGGTTATCCAAACTTTTTATGCAGGCTTGAACTTTACCTCGCGGAACTTGTTAGATTCGGCCGCGGGAGGAACTTTTATGTCAACTACACTTGGTGCTGCCACAAAGCTTCTCGATGAGATGATGACCAACTATTCCCAATGGCACACCGAACGCGCTCCAACAGGTAGGAAGGTAAACTCTGTCGAGGAGATTTCCTCCTTAAATGAAAAAGTTGACTTGATCATGTCTCTACTTTCTAAGCAATCTACTGTTGATCCTCGTGATGTTCCTTTAAATTCTTTGATTGCTCAAGAACAAGTAGATGTGAATTTTATCTCTAGAAACAATTTTAACAACAATGCTTATAGGAGTAACTTTGGTACCAATCCTAGACCGTTCCCCTCTAATTCTTATGGGAACAACAATGCTTATCCTATCACCAAGAACTCCACTACTGAACTAGAGATTATGCTTATAGATTTCATCACTACCCAAAAAGCCTTTAATAAGAGTGTAGAAGAAAAACTACACAAACTAGATGATCTTTCTTTTAAGGTAGACCATTTAGCCAATGAGGTAAAATTGCTAAAAATTGTAACTTCTCCTCTTAAGGAGAGGGAAGTCATTCCTATAAATGCTACTCAAGTGCAAATTAATGAAAATATTAGGATGATGGCTAAACTTAAAGAGAGATGGGCTAGAGAAAGGGAGGAAGATGATAGAATTAAGAGCCTTCCTACCCACCACATTGTTGCTACTATCCAAGTTATTGAGGATGTTCAAACTCTTAGCACCCAATGTACTCCTGGTCCCAATGGACCTATTAATGGTGATGCTATGACTATAGAAACTACCAAACATGTGAACATAAAGGATACTACTACCACTTCTTGATGCTCGTGACCTTGATTTTGATAATTGCACTCTTACCGAAGTTATTGATTTCCTTCACAAGATGTCTAGAGACCCCCGCACTAGCACGCTTAACCTTGCCTTCACAGAGCATATCACTAATGCTCTCACCAAAGCTAGGGAGGAGAAACTTAGAGTAGAAGCCTCCATACCTAGAAAGCTAGAAGATGGTTGGGATCCTATGATAAAAATTAATTTGAATGACTTCTCTTGCTATGCATTGTGTGATGTTGGAGCTAGTACCTCTGTTATGCCCAAAAGGATATATGATATGCTTAAATTGAAACCTTATGATTCTTGTTCTTTTGGTGTTCGTCTCGTTGATTCTTCCATAAAGAAACCTTTGGGGAGGATCGACGATGTTCTTATTGTTGTTAATGATAATTATGTTCCCGTTGATTTCACTATTATGGATATTGAATGTGATCCTTCATGTCCAATTATTTTGGGACGTCCCTTTTTACGCACCGTTGGTGCTATCATTGACATGAAAGAGGGTAATATAAAATTTCAGTTTCCTCTCAAGAAAGGGATGGAACACTTCCCTCGAAAGAAGATCAAGTTACCTTTTGAGTCCGTTGTATGGGCTAGTTATTCTTTTACTCTTGATAAAACTTGATCTATATGCACTATGCCTAGCTTAAAGGCATAAAAGAAAGCGCTTTTGGGAGGCAGCCCACATGAATAATTTTTTTTCTTTTGTTGAGTCTTGATGTTGTTTACTGCTGTAGCATCATCATTGTATCTTTACTTTTCATATTTGTGCCAAGTATAGCCTCTGATTGCTAGAAAGTTCAAAAGTTGTGAGGTGCTGTCCAGGAAACAGATTCTGTCCTTGGATAGAGAAATTCGTATAATATCACCAGATCATCTTTTTGGTCTGAATTTTCTCGACAGCGTTCTCTATATAATTGTCTTTCGTGCATCTGTTCTGAGTTTTTTGATTTGAGTTGCAGAAGTGCCCCGAACAAATCAATTACTACCTGCTGTTCTGTTTTTCATAGATTCTGTCCTATTTTGCCTTTCCTTCAGTTTGCAAACCAAGAGCTTGCTTTTTCTTTGCAAAAACCTTTTGGAAATCTTGAGAAACAGTAGAACTTCAATAATATCTTTATTTCCAGCAAGGTATAATTATTTTATTAAGGGTACTAACCTCGCTAATCAGATTATGATGAGTTATGTATGAAGGGAGTTTTCAAGTGTGCGAGGGAAGATGATAAAAAGATTCAGGAGTGTCAAGCGCTCAAGCTTGGGGATGCCCCCGTGCACCCCCAAGAAATATTCAAGGAGACTCAAGCGTCTAAGCTTGGGGATGCCCCCGTGCATCCCCTTCTCCATCAACATTATCAGTTCGTCTTTCGTTTCGCTATATTTTTATCACTTCATGTGTTATGCGCTATGCTTGGAGCGTCTTGCTTTTAGTTTTCTTTTTAGTTTTTCATAACGAGTCGGAACTCAGCATTCCTTTATGTGGGAGAGAAACACGCTCCACTTCTACCTAGAACATAACATAGAATTTTCATATCTATCTTTGTTGTGTGTGTTCTTTGTCTTTTAATAGCTACTATCATGCTCTGCTCTTAGTATTCATGCTTATCTTTTCAAAGAGCTTTTGTTTAGTTGGTTGCTTGAACTCTCTTTAATTACCATGCTCACCTCATTAAGAGAGTTTGCTTCCGTTGCATTGGTTAATATGTCTATGATAAGGATGCTACGTGCATAATGGTGCTTAGTAGTTCAGGTTTCTTATGGTTAGTCTCAAATAGCTGGGGGATTCCCAATGTGTTATTGGAATACCAACTTGATTTGTTTGCCTATGATGTGGTATGGTTTAGTAATATCTTCCTTCGAGAATTTATTTTGATTGACTTGGCGTATGCTCACGCATATTTAAGACTGTAAAGAAAGTCTGTCAAGCCTTGATGATCTTTTATTTCTGAGTAGCGATATAACTACCATGCCTGATTCAATGTTGCTTTGTCACTCTGCATGATTATGACCGTCATTGCTCTCTTAGTTGGTCGCTCCCAGTCTTTTGCTAACCTCCACCTGTACTAAGCGAAATACTGCTTGTGCATCCATATCCTTTTAAACCAGTTATGCCATATGAGTCCACCATACCTACCTATATGTGGTATTCAACGCCACTCCAATTAATTACATGTGCTACCTTTAAAACCTTCAATCTTTGCAATATATAGCTCATGGGAAAGTAGCTTAAAAACTATTGTGGTAAAGAATATGTTGCTTATGTATCTTATTTCTTATAAGTTGCTCGCTGAGCGGTAACCATGTTTTTGGGGACGCCATCAACTGTCACACTTTTGTTGAATATCATGTGAGTTGCTATGCATGTTCGTCTTGTCTGAAGTAAGGGTGATTTGCTGTGGGTTGAATAAGTATGCATATTGTTAGAGAAGAACAATGGGCCGCCAACCAAAGCCATGTATCATGGTGGAAGTTTTAGCTTGGACCTTAATCCTCAATCTCTTATGAGAATATGCTTATGCATTAAAGAGGAGTCCATCATCTATTTTCTATGTTGTCCCGGTATGGACGTCCTCAAGTTGAGATCTATCAAAAACGAGAAATCAAATGCGATTTATCTCCTTGGACCTTTGTACAGGTGGCATAGAGGTACCCCATTGTGACACTTGGTTGAAACATATGTAATGCAATGATAACTCATGGAAATCCAAGCTAATTAGGACAAGGTGCGAGCACTATTGGTATTCGATGCATGAGGCTTGCAACTTATAGGATGTCTTATGCATGACACATATGAAGTACTACTACCGTTGACAAAATTGCTTCTATAAAAAGCTCTAGCACATAACCATTCTTTTACTTTTATGTTGAGTCTCCACCTTCTTTTAAAAGCACCAACTACTGAGAGCATGATTGTCATTCTGAGTGTAATGTGCATTGTCCCAAAGTAGCATTGTCTTTTGCATGATTGTGATATCGTTTATTTTGAAATCATTGTATCTAGTAATCACTTAAACCTTGAGGGTGCCCCTGCATTTATGTTTTGCATCACTAAAGGGGGCAAGCTAGATATCACTTTATCATATTTGCACATCATGTTCATTGCAAATCTATTTGATGCTTCAATGTCATGTTGTAAAACTTTCAGTCATTTGTGATTTTCTCTTGAGGCAACTTAATTACTATAGAATCATTGTCTCATAAGCTTTTGTCATATGACTACGAGAAAGTCCTATATGGTTAATAGCATGTCACCACAGAAATTATTCTTGTTATCATTTACCTACTCGAGGACGAGCAGGAATTAAGCTTGGGGATGTTGATACGTCCAAAACGTATCTATAATTTCTGCTTGCTCCATGCCACTTTTGGGTGATATTGCTATGATATTCATACACTTCCATACACTTTTGATCATATTTGGACTAACTTACTAATCCAGTGCACCCCAGTGCCGGTTTCTGTTTTCGGCTGTTTTTTGTATTTCAGGTTTTCACGTTACGAGAACTGCCAGGAAAAATCTAGAAAAATTATATAAAAAATCAGCGTTCCGGAAACAACCGTGCGTCCGAAGGGCAGCCGGGGGGGCCACCAGGGCTCCAGGCGCCCTGTGGGCGCGCCCCCCCTGGGCCGCGCCGAGGGGGCGCCTGGGCCCCCCGAAGCATCCCCGATGCCCCCCTTTGGCATATATTTAAAGCGTCCTCCGAAACCCTCAGAACAGGAACTCTTTTCGCGATCCCATCTCTGTTCCGCCGCCGCCGCCGCTTCCAAGATCGGGAGCACCAGGAGAACTCTTCCCGGCACCCTGCCGGAGGGGAGGATCACCACCGGGAGCTTCTCCACCACCATGGACGCCTCCCGGATGACTCGTGAGTAGTCTCCCTTGGACCATGGGTCCATGAACAGTAGCTATGTGATGTTCTCCTCCCGTTCTGGTGCTTCACTAATTAGTCCTCGTGAGCTGCCCTACATGATCGAGGCACATATGTAATCCTTATGTTGTTGCTATGTTGAGTTTGCTGGGATCCGATGGATTATGAGATTATGTTCAGATTGATCTTGAGTAATATATTTGATTCACCTCTTTTATATTTATGTTCATAAGTAATTCTTGCATGTTCTCCGTTGTTATTTATTGCTTTGGCCGAGTAGTAGGTAGTGACTCCAAGAGGGAACGTTATGCTTGATTGTGGGTTCATGCCCCTCGATGACTAGCTTGAGTGACAGAAACATGAGTCTAGGGGATGTGCTGTTGCCACAAGGGGGAAAACAATGGTGCTTGTGCCCGCGGGTGCAAGGATTGTTTACTTTACGCAAAGTTCTTTTAATGCAGTTGTCTGTTGCTTTGAGTTTACACTATGGGTGGGACTCGCAACTTAATACCAGCGAGATGTTGTGGATAGATATCTCAAGGTGGATGATTAGTAGTAGATATTGATGGATTTCGGTCTACTTACTTTGGCGTACCGCCCATGCTTTGAACCTCAACCTTTCTTGCAATGTAGTCAGCATTAGTTTGCGTTCGTGGTCCTGTCAATTGCCCAGCTGTAATTCGTTTACCTCACATAGCTGTTTTATCGTCTTTTGGGAGAGAGACATCACTAGTGAACATCATGTGACTCCGGTCCATATTACCATCATTGTTCACACCCGCTATTTACTTTTCGCTATTTACTTACTATTGCAAAACACTATCTATCACTACTATCATTGCTTTTAATCCTTTGTGAACTACAAGGCCGGAGGGATTGACAACCTCTCTGTACTCGTTGGGAGAAAAGTTATTTGTATCTGTGTGCAGGTCCACGTTGATTGCTAATTACGCCGTTAGCAGTTGACACCTACCTGTTGAACCTAGGAGTCTCTGGGGATTCGATCCTTGGCATCTTTGCTAAGGGAAAACACTTCCACAACACTGCATCTTACACCTTCCACTTGGGGTAACCAACGAGGGGTTCGAGGCCCATCATACGGCGCCAGATATTAGCAATCAACATGGACCTGCACACAGATACAAATAACTTTGCTCCCAACGAGTACAGAGAGGTTGTCAATCCCTCCGGCCTTGTAGTTCACAAAGGATTAAACGCAAGTGATAGTAGAGATAGATATAATTGCAATAGTAAATAAAAGCGAAAAGTAAATAGCGGATGTGATCAATGATGGTAATATGGACCAGAGTCTCATGATGTTCACTAGTGATGTCTCTCTCCCAAAAGACGATAAAATAGCTATGTGAGGTAAACGAATTACAGCTGGGCAATTGACAGGACCATGTGCGCAAACCAATGCTAACTACATTGCAAGAAAGGTTGAGGTTCAAAGCATGGGCGGTACGCCAAAGTAAGTAGACCGAAATCCATCAATATCTACTACTAATCATCCACCTTGAGATATCTATCCAGAACACCTCGCTGGTATTAAGTTGCGAGTCCCACCCATAGTGTAAACTCAATGCAACAGACAACTGCATTAAAAGAACTTTGCGTAAAGTAAACAATCCTTGCACCCGCGGGCACAAGCACCGTTGTTTTCCCCCTTGTGGCAACAGCACATCCCCTAGACTCATGTTTCTGTCACTCAAACTAGTCATCGAGGGGCATGAACCCACAATCAAGCATAACGTTCCCTCTTGGAGTCACTACCTATTACTTGGCCAAAGCAATAAATAACAACGGAGAACGTGCAAGAATTACTTACGAACATAAATATAAAAGAGGTAGATCAAATATATTACTCAAGCACAATCTGAACATAATCTCATAATCCATCGGATCCCAGCAAACTCATCATAGCAACAGCATAAGGATTACATATGTGCCTCGATCATGTAGGGCAGCTCACGAGGGCTAATTAGTGAAGCACAAGAACGGGAGGAGAACATCACATAGCTACTGGTCATGGACTCATGGTCCAAGGGAGACTACTCACAACTCATCCGGGAGGCATCCATGGTGGTGGAGAGGCTCCCGGTGGTGATCCTCCCCTCCGGCAGGGTGCCGGGAAGAGTTCTCCTGGTGCTCCCGATCTTGGAAGCGGCGGCGGCGACGTAACAGAGATGAGATCGCGAAAAGAGTTCCTCCCTCGAGGGTTTCGGGAGACGCTTTAAATATATGCCAAAGGGGGGCATCGGAGGAGCCTCAGGGGGCCCAGGCGCCCCCCCGGCGCGGCCCAGGGGGGGCGCCGCCAGGGCGCCTGGAGCCCTGGTGGCCCCCCCGGCTGTCCTTCGGACGCACGGTAGTTTCTGGAACGCTGATTTTTTATATAATTTTTCTGGATTTTTCCTGGCAGTTCTCGTAACGTGAAAACCTGAAATACAAAAACAGCCGAAAACAGAAACTGGCACTGGGGTGCACTGAGTTAATAGGTTAGTCCAAATATGATCAAAAGTGTATGGAAGTGTATAAATATCATAGCAATATCACCCAAAAGAGGCATGGAGCAAGCAGAAATTATAGATACGTTTTGGACGTATCAACTACTAACAACAAGACTTTCCCCATGTCCTCAAAAACTAAGGTAACTACTCACGAGACATAAAGGAGATCATGATCAGTGGGGATAAATAGGTGATAAACAATCTGGACATAATAATATTTCTCCAACAAAACTCAATAGCATTCACCACAAAGTAGTAATCAACACCGAGGGAGTAGAGAGGATAGGTAGTACGAGTTACAACACAAGTTGCGATCGTAAGATGAGATTTGGATGAAGATGGAGATGGTGCTGGTGTTGGGGATGATGTTGATGATGATCTCGATGATGCCCGTGACGATGGTGATGACGATGGCGACGATCTCCCCTTCCGGGAGGTGATCTCCCCGGCGGAATCTGCCCGCCGGAGATGGCTTTTTCTTCTCTGTAGGTTTCCGCCACGGAGCGGCGGCGGAACTCCGTAAAAATTCCCGTCCTTAGGGTTTTTGGATAACGGAGAGCATATATGCAAAAGGGGGCGGCCAGAGGTGGGCCAGGGGCTCCAGGCGCCCCCCCGGCGCGGCCAGGGGGTCGCGCCCCCAGGGCGCCTTGGCACCCTGTGGCCCCCCTCTGGTTGCCCTTTCGCGTGCCTTCGTGATCCGTCTGAAAAATATCTCCCGTCAATTTTCAGGTAATTTGGAGGTATTCTTCTTCAGCAACTCAGCGTCCACTTTTTACTGCTGAATCCTGCGTCTGCTGCTTCGGCATCGGAAAGTTTGCAAACTGTGTAAAATAGACCAAAACAACATAAGAACATCACCGTAACGTGAAATATATCAATGAATAAGGATAAATTATGATACAAAATAGTGATGCATTTTGGGCGTATCACCCAACAGTCTCCTTTGGGTATCATATGAAGACACATTTCTCCGACTTGGTTTCGAGCTTATCAGGTTGAAGCTTTTTGACATAAGCATCGCAACCCCAAATTTTAAGAAACGAAAACTTTGGTTTCTGGCCAAACCACATTTCATAAGGCGTCGTCTCAATGAATTTAGATGGTGCCCTTATTAAATGTGAATGCAGCTGTCTCTAATGCATAACCCAAAAGGATAGTGGTAAATCGGAAAGAGACATCATAGATCGCACCATATATAATAAAGTACGGTTATGACGTTCAGACACACCATTACGCCGTGGTGTTCTGGGTGGCGTGAGTTGTGAAACTATTCCACATTGTTTTAAATGAAGACCAAACTCGTAACTCAAATATTAACCTCCACGATCAGATAGTAGAAACTTTATTTTCTTGTTACGATGATTCTATACTTCACTATGAAAATCTTTGAACTTCTCAAATGTTTCAAACTTGTGCTTCATCAAGTAGATATACCCATATCTTCTTAAATCATCAGTGAAGGTCAGAAAATAACGATACCTGCCGCGAGTTTCAACACTCATCAGTCCACATACATCAGTATGTATGATTTCCAACAAATCTGTTGCTCGCTCCATTGTTCCGGAGAACGGAGTTTTAGTCATCTTGCCCATGAGGTATGGTTTGCAAGCACCAAGTGATTCCAAAAGTCCATCACTATGGAATTTCTTCATGCGCTTTACACCAATATGACCTAAACGGCAGTGCCACAAATAAGTTGCACTATCATTATTAACCTTGGATCTTTTGGCTTCAATATTATGAATATGTGTATCACTACGATCGAGATCCAACAAACTATTTTCATTGGGTGTATGACCATCGAAGGCTTTATTCATGTAAACAGAATAACAATTATTCTATGACTTTAAATGAATAATCGTATTGCAACAAACATGATCAAATCATATTGACGCTCAACGCAAATGCCAAAGAACATTTATTTAGGTTCTACACTAATCCCGAAAGTATAGGGAGTGTGCGATGATGATCATATCAATCTTGGAAGCACTTCCAACACACATCGTCATTTCACCTTTAACTAGTCTCTGTTCATTCTGCAACTCTCGTTTCGAGTTACTAATTTTAGCAACTGAACCGGCATCAAATACCCAGGGGTTGCTATGAACACTAGTAAAGTACACATCAATAATCTGTATATCAAATATACCTTTGTTCACTTTGCCATCCTTCTTATCCGCGAAGTATCTAGGGCAGTTCCACTTCCAGTGATCATTTCCTTTGCAGTAGAAGCACTTAGTTTCAGGCTTGAGTTTAGCTTTGGGTTTCTTCACGGGAGTGACAACTTGCTTGTCATTCTTCTTGAAGTTCCCCTTTTATCCCCTTGCCCTTTACTTGAAACAAGTGGTCTCGTTAACCATCAACACTTGATGCTCTTTCTTGATTTCTACCTTCGCCGATTTCAGCATCGCGAAGAGCTCGGGAATTACTTTTGTCATCCCTTGCTTATTATAGTTCATCACGAAGTTCTACTAACTTGGTGATAGTAACTAGAGAATTTTGTCAATTACTATCTTACTGGAAGATTAACTCCGACTTGATTCAAGTAATTGTAGTACCCAGACAATCTGAGCACATGCTCACTAGTTGAGCTATTCTCCTCCATCTTGTAGGCAAAGCACTGTCAGAGGTCTTATACCTCTCGACACGGACATGAGTATGAAATACTAATTTAAACTCATGGAACATGTCATATGCTCCATGGCGTTTAAAACATTTTTGAAGTCCCGATTATAAGCCGTAAAGCATGGCACACTAAACTATCAAGTAGTCATCATACCGAGCTTTTGTCAAAACATTCATAACGTCTGCATCTGCTCCTGCAATAGGCCTGTCACCAGCGGTGCATCAAGGACATTATTCTTCTGTGCAGCAATGAGGAAAATCCTCAGATCACGGAACAAGTCTACATCATTGCTACTAACATCTTTCAACTTAGTTTTCTCTAGGAACATATAAAACAAACGAGGAGCTACATCGCGAGCTATTGATCTACAACATAGATATGCTAATAATACCAGGACTAAGTTCATGATAAATTAAAGTTCAATTAATCATATTACTTAAAGAACTCCCACTTAGATAGACATCCCTCTGGTCATCTAGATGATCACGTGATCCAAATCAACTAAACCATGTCCGATCATCACGTGAGATGGAGTAGTTTTCAATGGTGAACATCTTATGTTGATCATATCTACTATATGATTCACGCTCGACCTTTCGGTCTCCAGTGTTCCGAGGCCATATCTGCATATGCTAGGCTCGTCAAGTTTAACCCGAGTATTCTGCGTGTGCAAAACTGGCTTACACCCATTGTATGTGAACGTAGAGCTTATCACACCCGATCATCACGTGGTGTCTCGGCATGACGAACTTTCGCAACGGTGCATACTCAGGGAGAACACTTATACCTTGAAATTTTGTAAGGGATCATCTTATAATGCTACCGCCGTACTAAGCAAAATAAGAAGCATAATAAGATAAACATCACATGCAATCAAAATATGTGACATGATATGGCCATCATCATCTTGTGCTTTTGATCTCCATCTCCAAAGCGCCGTCATGATCACCTTCGTCACCGGCGCGACACCTTGATCTCCATCGTAGCATCGTTGTCGTCTCGCCAACTATTGCTTCCACGACTATCGCTACCGCTTAGTGATAAAGTAAAGCAATTACATGGCGACTGTATTTCATACAATA
This sequence comes from Secale cereale, assembly GCA_902687465.1. Lineage (NCBI taxonomy): Eukaryota > Viridiplantae > Streptophyta > Magnoliopsida > Poales > Poaceae > Secale > Secale cereale. The sequence continues at coordinate 840,151,167 of LR738712.1, read as the reverse complement.
AAGCGACAACCATATGGCTCCTGCCAGTTGCCGATAACTTTACAAAACATGATCATCTCATACAATAACGTATAACTCATCATGTCTTGACCATATCACATCACAACATGCCCTGCAAAAACAAGTTAGACGTCCTCTACTTTGTTGTTGCAAGTTTTACGTGGCTGCTACGGGCTTAGCAAAAACGGTTCTTACCTACGGATACAAAAACCACAACGATTTTTCGTCAAGTATGTGATGTTTTAACCTTCATAAGGACCGGGCGTAGTCACACTCGATTCAGCTAAAGTGAGAGAGACAGACACCCGCCAGTCACTGCTAGGCTTCTCGCCCCTCGTTGGTTACCCCAAGTGGAAGGTGTGAGATGTAGTGTTGCGGAAGTTTTTCCCTTGGCAAAGATACCAAGGATCGAATCCCCAAAGACTCCTAGGTTCAACAAGAAGGTGTCAACTGCTACGGCGCCAGATATTAGCAATCAACGTGGACCTGCACACAGATACAAATAACTTTGCTCCCAACGAGTACAGAGAGGTTGTCAATCCCTCTGGCCTTGTAGTTCACAAAGGATTAAACGCAAGTGATAGTAGTGATAGATATAATTGCAATAGTAAATAAAAGCGAAAAGTAAATAGCGGATGTGATCAATGATGGTAATATGGACCGGAGTCTCATGATGTTCACTAGTGATGTCTCTCTCCCAAAAGACGATAAAACAGCTATGTGAGGTAAACGAATTACAGCTGGGCAATTGACAGGACCATGTGCGCAAACCAATGCTGACTACATTGCAAGAAAGGTTGAGGTTCAAAGCATGGGCGGTACGCCAAAGTAAGTAGACCGAAATCCATCAGTATCTACTACTAATCATCCACCTTGAGATATCTATCCAGAACATCTCGCTGGTATTAAGTTGCGAGCCCCACCCATAGTGTAAACTCAAAGCAACAGACAACTGCATTAAAAGAACTTTGCGTAAAGTAAACAATCCTTGCACCCGCGGGCACAAGCACCGTTGTTTTCCCCCTTGTGGCAACAACACATCCCCTAGACTCATGTTTCTGTCACTCAAGCTAGTCATCGAGGGGCATGAACCCACAATCAAGCATAACGTTCCCTCTTAGAGTCACTACCTACTACTTGGCCAAAGCAATAAATAACAACGGAGAACATGCAAGAATTACTTACGAACATAAATATAAAAGAGGTGAATCAAATATATTACTCAAACACAATCTGAACATAATCTCATAATCCATCGGATCCCAGCAAACTCATCATAGCAACAGCATAAGGATTACATATGTGCCTCGATCATGTAGGGCAGCTCACGAGGACTAATTAGTGAAGCACAAGAACGGGAGGAGATCATCACATAACTACTGGTCATGGACCCATGGTCCAAGGTAGACTACTCATAACTCATCCGGGAGGCGTCCATGGTGGTGGAGAAGCTCCCGGTGGTGATCCCCCCCTCCGGCAGGGTGCCGGGAAGGGTTCTCCTGGTGCTCCCGATCTTGGAAGCGGCGGCGGCGGCGGAACAGAGATGAGATCGCGAAAAAGGGTTTCCGTCTCAAGGGTTTTGGGAGACGGTCTAAATATATGCCAAAGGGGGGCACCAGACGAGGCTCGGGGGGCCCAGGCGCCCCCCCGGCGCGGCCCAGCGGGGGGGGTGCCACCAGGGCGCCTGGAGCCCTGGTGCCCCCCCCGGCTGTACTTTGGCTACCGAGAACCTTCTGGAACGCTGATTTTTTATATAATTTTTTCGGTATTTTTCTGGCAGTTCTCGTAATGGGAAAACCTGAAATACAAAAACAGCCGAAAACAGAAACTGGCACTGGGGTGCACTGAGTTAATAGGTTAGTCCAAATATTATCAAAAGTGTATGGAAGTGTATAAATATCATAGCAATATCACCCAAAAGAGGCATGGAGCAAGCAGAAATTATAGATACGTTTTGGACGTATCAGGGCCCTAGTAACCAACCTACTTGAGATTTTGGGCCTGGCCCATCGTGTGAGATAGCGAAGATGGCCATGGCCAAGTGCTTCAACTTAGCGGTGCATACATGATCAAACAAACTGAGCTTCCTACTGGCTGTTGTGCGGGGATGTGATAATGGGACCGTCAAGTCCTTGCATTTGGCGGAGCTCCTGATCAAGGCACACATTATCTTGGTGCAGGAGCAACACATCGGGACCAGGAGTGCATTGGGTGCTAAGAGTTTGGATATCCTCAACAACTTGGATAGTAGCAACAATGTGGTGGGTAGGAAGGCTCTTAATTCTATCTTCTTCCTCCCTTAGGGGTGCAACCACTTCGGGTTTAGCTGCCATTTGGTTTATCAAAGTGGCTTGTGTGTGGGACATGTTGGAAACTTGGGTCTCAGTGATAGTGAGCCTAGTCTGGAGGTTAGAAATCTCAATATTTATGCTCTCTAATTGTCTACTAATGTTTTGCAAGATAGCAGTATGCTCATTTAATTGCCTCGAGAAGGTTTTGTTTTGTTCATATTGGGTGTGCATGTAATTCTTAGTGGCCTTCTCTATTTCTAGAAGTTTCTCATAGCCAGACAAGTCTCTATCTTTTTGGGTGGAGTTCTTGGTGATAGGATAAGCATTGCTGTTCCCATAAGGATTGCTACCAAAATTACTCCTATAAGCATTGTTATTAAAATTGTTTCTAGAGATAAAGTTCACATCTACTTGTTCTTGAGCAATCAAAGAATTTAAAGGAACATCACGAGGATCAACAGAAGATTGCTTCGAAAGTAGAGACATGATCAAGTCAACTTTTTCATTTAGGGAGGAAATCTCCTCGACAGAGTTTACCTTCCTACCTGTTGGAGCGCGTTCGGTGTGCCATTGGGAATAGTTGGTCATCATCTCATCGAGAAGCTTCGTGGCAGCACCAAGTGTAGTTGACATAAAGGTTCCTCCCGCGGCCGAATCTAACAAGTTCCGCGAGGTAAAGTTCAAGCCTGCATAAAAAGTTTGGATAACCATCCAAGTAGTCAAACCATGAGTAGGGCAGTTCTTGATAAGAGATTTCATACGTTCCCAAGCTTGGGCAACGTGTTCATTATCCAATTGTTTAAAATTCATTATGTTACTTCTTAGTTGGATAATTTTAGCAGGTGGATAGTATTTTCCAATAAAAGCATCTTTGCACTTGTCCCATGAATCTATGCTATTTCTAGGCAAAGACTGAAACCAAATTTTAGCTCCTCCTCTCAAGGAGAAAGGAAAAAGCTTAAGCTTAACAATATTACCATCTATTTCTTGGTACTTTTGCATATCACAGAGTTCAACAAAGTTGTTCAAGTGTAAAGCAGCATCATCTCCAGCACCGGAGAATTGATCTTTCATGACTAAGTTCAGTAAAGCAGGTTTAATTTCATATGAAGGTGCTGAAGTGGCAGGTGTAGTGATAGGTGTGCTGATAAAGTCATCGTTGTTGTGACTAGTGAAGTCACACAACTTGGTGTTCTCGGTGGAACCCATAGTAGCAAGCAAGCAAGATAAATATTTTTGTGATTTTCGATAAAAAGATACTAAAGCAAAACTGAAAGGTAAACTAACAAGACTAAAAAGCAAAGGTAAAAGATAGCATGCAACTCCCCTATCCTGAAGAGTGGAGTCCCCGGCAACGGCGCCAGAAAAACTCCTTGATGGGCTTCTCGCCCCTCGTTGGTTACCCCAAGTGGAAGGTGTGAGATGTAGTGTTGCGGAAGTTTTTCCCTTGGCAAGATACCAAGGATCGAATCCCCAGAGACTCCTAGTTTCAACAAGAAGGTGTCAACTGCTAACGGCGCCAGATATTAGCAATCAACATGGACCTGCACACAGATACAAATAACTTTGCTCCCAACGAGTACAGAGAGGTTGTCAATCCCTCCGGCCTTGTAGTTCACAAAGGATTAAACGCAAATGATAGTAGTGATAGATAATGTTTGCAATAGTAAATAAATGCGAAAAGTAAATAGTGGATGTGATCAATGATGGTAATATGGACCGGAGTCTCATGATGTTCACTAGTGATGTCTCTCTCCCAAAAGACGATAAAACAGCTATGTGAGGTAAACGAATTACAGCTGGGCAATTGACAGGACCATGTGCGCAAACCAATGCTGACTACATTGCAAGAAAGGTTGAGGTTCAAAGCATGGGCGGTACGCCAAAGTAAGTAGACCGAAATCCATCAATATCTACTACTAATCATCCACCTTGAGATATCTATCCAGAACATCTCGCTGGTATTAAGTTGCGAGTCCCACCCATAGTGTAAACTCAATGCAACAGACAACTGCATTAAAAGAACTTTGCGTAAAGTAAACAATCCTTGCACCCGCGGGCACAAGCACCGTTGTTTTCCCCCTTGTGCCAACAGCACATCCCCTAGACTCATGTTTCTGTCACTCAAACTAGTCATCGAGGGGCATGAACCCACAATCAAGCATAACGTTCCCTCTTGGAGTCACTACCTATTACTTGGCCAAAGCAATAAATAACAACGGAGAACATGCAAGAATTACTTATGAACATAAATATAAAAGAGGTAGATATAATATATTACTCAAGCACAATCTGAACATAATCTCATAATCCATCGGATCCCAGCAAACTCATCATAGCAACAGCATAAGGATTACATATGTGCCTCGATCATGTAGGGCAGCTCACGAGGGCTAATTAGTGAAGCACAAGAACTGGAGGAGAACATCACATAGCTACTGGTCATGGACTCATGGTCCAAGGGAGACTACTCACAACTCATCTGGGAGGCGTCCATGGTGGTGGAGAGGCTCCCGGTGGTGATCCTCCCCTCCGGCAGGGTGCCGGGAAGAGTTCTCCTGGTGCTCCCGATCTTGGAAGCGGCGGCGGCGGCGGAACAGAGATGAGATCCCGAAAAGAGTTCCTCCCTCGAGGGTTTCGGGAGACGCTTTAAATATATGCCAAAGGGGGGCATCGGAGGAGCCTCGGGGGGCCCAGGCGCCCCCCCGGCGCGGCCCAGGGGGGGCGCGCCGCCAGGGCGCCTGGAGCCCTGGTGGCCCTCCCGGCTGTCCTTCGGGCGCACGGTAGTTTCTGGAACTCTGATTTTTTATATAATTTTTCTGGATTTTTCCTGGCAGTTCTCGTAACGTGAAAACCTGAAATACAAAAACAGCCGAAAACAGAAACTGGCACTGGGGTGCACTGAATTATTAGGTTAGTCCAAATATGATCAAAAGTGTATGGAAGTGTATAAATATCATAGCAATATCACCCAAAAGAGGCATGGAGCAAGCAGAAATTATAGATACGTTTTGGATGTATCAACATCCCCAAGCTTAATTCCTGCTCGTCCTCGAGTAGGTAAATGATAACAAGAATAATTTCTGTGGTGACATGCTATTAACCATATAGGACTTTTTCATAGTCATATGACAAAAGCTTACTGAGACAATGGATCTGTAGTAATTAAGTTGCCTCATGAGAAAATCACAAAGGACTGAAAGTTTTACAATATGATACTGAAACATCAAATAGATTTGCAATGAACATGATGTGCAAATATGATAAAGTGATATCTAGCTTGCCCCCTTTAGTGAAGCAAATCATAAATGCAGGGGCACCTCCAAGGTTTAAGTGATGACTAGATAGAATGATTTCAGAATAAACGATATCACAATCATGCAAAAGACAGTGCTACTTTGGGACAATGCACATTACACTCAGAATGACAATCATGTTCTCAGTAGTTGGTGCTTTTAAAAGAAGGTGGAGACTCTCGAACCGTGGCTTTTGTTGGAAAGGTTGAAAACCCGTAGTCGGAAACAAAGACAAAACATGTACCAGAGCTCTTGGCTTTAAAACAGAGGTAATAATTTATTTTAGATCATGCATGTTTCGTCAACGAATGCTAGCAGACAACTCAATCACTTTTCGAGATGGACAAGTTTCGAGGAACGGCTCCCGAATGAGGACGATCACATCCTCTTAATCTCCTTTGTCTATCACTGCCAAAGTTTTCTGATTTCTCATGAACAAAGCGTGAAGGAGGGTTTGTTTGTTATATTATCTTTTTGAGCCGGGCGCACTCAATGCCAGTTCCTTCTCGTATTATGGGTTTGCACATTATACATGCAATCCCGGGGTGAAGCTTGTCCAACTTAAAAAGGTCATGAATTAACCACTACTTCCTCACGAACTTACAATAGAGGCACAAAATAAGAATGCTTTTTCTTTGAATAATTTCGAGATGGCACATGCAAGTCTCCGTTAGGAATGGCAGGTAAATACCATGTAGGAAGGTATGGTGGACTCTTATGGCATAACTGGATTAAAGGATGTGGATGCACAAGCAGTCAGTCCGCTTAGTACAGGCGAAGGTTAGCAAAAGACTGGGAGCGACCAACTAAGAGAGCAATGACGGTCATAATCATGCAGAGCGACAAAGCAACATTGAATCAGGCATGGTAGTTATATCGCTACTCAGAAACAAAAGATCATCAAGGCTTGACAGACTTTCTTTACAGTCTTTAATATGCGTGAGCATACGCCAAGTCAATCAAAATAAATTCTCGAAGGAAGATATTACTAAACCATACCACATCATAGGCAAACAAATCATGTTGGTACTCCAATAACACATTGGGAACCCTCCAGCTATTTGAGACTAACCATAAGAAAACATGAACTACTAAGCGCCATCATGCACATAGCATCTTTATCATAGACATATCAACCAATGCAACGGAAGCAAACTCTCTTAATAAGGTGAGCATGGTAATTAAAGAGAGTTCAAGCAACCAACTAAACAAAAGCTCTTTGAAAAGATAAGCATGAAAGCTAAGAGCTGAACATGATAGTAGCTATTTAAAAGACAAAGAACACACACAGCAAGGATAGACATGAAAATTGTATGTTATGTTCTAGGTAGAAGTGGAGCGTGTTTCTCTCCCACATAAAGAAAGCTGAGTTCCGACTCGTTATGAAAAACTAAAGAAAACTAAAAGCAAGACGCTCCAAGCATAGCACATAACACATGAAGTGATTAAAATATAGTGGAACGAAAGACGAACTGATAATGTTGATGGAGAAGGGGATGCACGAGGGCATCCCCAAGCTTAGACGCTTGAGTCTCGTTGAATATTTCTTGGGGGTGCATGGGGACATCCCCAAGCTTGAGCGCTTGACACTCCTGAATCTTTTTATCATCTTCCCTCGCACACTTGAAAACTCCCTTCATACATAACTCATCATAATCTGATTAGCGAGGTTAGTACCCATAATAAAATAATTATACCTTGCTGGAAATAAAGATATTCTTGAAGGTCTACTGTTTCTCAAGATTGCCAAAAGGTTTTTGCAAAGAAAAAGCAAGCTCTTGGTTTGCAAAATGAAGGAAAAGCAAAACAGGACAGAATCTGTGAAAAACAGAACAGCAGGTAGTAATTGATTTGTTCGGGGCACTTCTGCAACTCTAATAAAAAAACTCAGAACAGATGCACGAAATACAATTATATAGGGCACGCTGTCGAGAAAATTCAGACCAAAAAGATGATCTGGTGATTTTATACGAATTTCTCTATCCAAGGACAGAATCTGTTTCCTGGACAGCACCTCACAACTTTTGAACTTTCTAGCAATCAGAGGCTATACTTGGCACAAATATGAAAAGTAAAGATACAATGATGATGCTACAGCAGTAAACAACATCAAGACTCAACAAAAGCAAAAAAATTATTCATGTGGGCTGCCTCCCAAAAGCGCTTTCTTTTATGCCTTTAAGCTAGGCATAATGCATATAGATCAAGTTTTATCAAGAAGAAAAGAATAGCTAGCCCGTACAACGGACTCAAAAGATAACTTAATCTTCTTTCGAGGGAAGTGTTCCATCCCTTTCTTGAGAGGAAACTAAAATTTTATATTCCCCTCTTTCATGTCAATGATAGCACCAACGGTGCGTAAAAAGGGACGTCCCAAAATAATTGGACAAGAAGGATCACATTCAATATCCATAATAGTAAAATCAACGGGAACGTAATTATCATTGACAACGATAAGAACATCGTCGATCCTCCCCAAAGGTTTCTTTATGGAAGAATCAACGAGACGAACACCAAAAGAACAAGAATCATAAGGTTTCAATTTAAGCATATCATATATTCTTTTGGGCATAACAGAGGTACTAGCTCCAACATCACATAATGCATAGCAAGAGAAGTCATTCAATTTAATTTTTATCATAGGATCCCAACCATCTTCTAGCTTTCTAGGTATGGAGGCTTCTACTCTAAGTTTCTCCTCCCTAGCTTTGATGAGAGCATTAGTGATATGCTCTGTGAAGGCAAGGTTAAGCGTGCTAGTGCGGGGATCCCTAGACATCTTGTGAAGGAAATCAATAAATTCGGTAAGAGTGCAATTTTCAAAATCAAGGTCACTAGCATCAAGTAAAGTGGTAGTGGTGTCCTTTAGGTTCACATGTTTGGTAGTTTCTATAGTCATAGCATCACCATCAATAGGTCCAATGGGACCAGGAGTACATTGGGTGCTAAGAGTTTGGATGTCCTCAACAACTTGGATAGTAGCAACAGTGTGGTGGGTAGGAAGGCTCTTAATTCTATCCTCTTCCTCCCTTTCTCTAGCCCATCTTTCTTTAAGTTTATCCATCATCCTAATATTTTCATTAATTTGCACTTGAGTAGCATTAATAGGAGTGACCTTCCTCTCCTCAAGAGGAGAAGTTTTAATTTTAAGCAATTCTATATCATTGGCTAAATGGTCTACCTTCAAAGAGAGATCATCTAGTTTATGTAGTTTTTCTTCTACACTCTTATTAAAGGCTTTTTGGGTAGTGATGAAATCTTTAAGCATAATCTCTAGTTCAGTATTGGAGTTCTTGGTGCTAGGATAAGCATTGTTGTTCCCATAAGAATTAGAGGGGAACGGTCTAGGATTGCTACCAAAATTACTCCTATAAGCATTGTTGTTAAAATTGTTTCTAGAGATAAAGTTCACATCTACTTGTTCTTGAGCAATCAAAGAATTTAAAGGAACATCACGAGGATCAACAGAGGATTTCTTCAAAAGTAGAGACATGATCAAGTCAACTTTTTCATTAAGGGAGGAAATTTCCTCGACAGAGTTTACCTTCCTACCTGTTGGAGCGCGTTCGGTGTGCCATTGGGAATAGTTGGTCATCATCTCATCGAGAAGCTTCGTGGTAGCACCAAGTGTAGTTGACATAAAGGTTCCTCCCGCGGCCAAATCTAACAAGTTCCGCGAGGTAAAGTTCAAGCCTGCATAAAAAGTTTGGATAACCATCCAAGTAGTCAAACCATGAGTAGGGCAGTTCTTGATAAGAGATTTCATACGTTCCCAAGCTTGGGCAACGTGTTCATTATCCAATTGTTTAAAATTCATTATGTTACTTCTCAGTTGGATAATTTTAGCAGGTGGATAGTATTTTCCAATAAAAGCATCTTTGCACTTGTCCCATGAATCTATGCTATTTCTAGGCAAAGACTGAAACCAAATTTTAGCTCCTCCTCTCAAGGAGAAAGGAAAAAGCTTAAGCTTAACAATATTACCATCTATTTCTTGGTACTTTTGCATATCACAAAGTTCAACAAAGTTGTTCAAGTGTAAAGCAGCATCATCTCCAGCACCGGAGAATTGATCTTTCATAACTAGATTCAGTAAAGCAGGTTTAATTTCATATGAAGGTGCTGAAGTGGCAGGTGTAGTGATAGGTGTGCTGATAAAGTCATCGTTGTTGTGACTAGTGAAGTCACACAACTTGGTGTTCTCGGTGGAACCCATAGTAGCAAGCAAGCAAGATAACTATTTTTGTGATTTTCGATAAAAGATACTAAAGCAAAAACTGAAAGGTAAATTAACAAGACTAAAAGCAAAGGTAAAAGATAGCATGCAACTCCCCTATCTTGAAGAGTGAAGTCCCCGGCAACGGTGCCAGAAAAAATCTTGCTAGGTTTCTCGCCCCTCGTTGGTTACCCCAAGTGGAAGGTGTGAGATGTAGTGTTGCGGAAGTTTTTCCCTTGGCAAAGATACCAAGGATCGAATCCCCAGAGACTCCTAGGTTCAACAAGAAGGTGTCAACTGCTACGGCGCCAGATATTAGCAATCAACGTGGACCTGCACACAGATACAAATAACTTTGCTCCCAACGAGTACAGAGAGGTTGTCAATCCCTCCGGCCTTGTAGTTCACAAAGGATTAAACGCAAGTGATAGTAGTGATAGATATAATTGCAATAGTAAATAAAAGCGAAAAGTAAATAGCGGATGTGATCAATGATGGTAATATGGACCGGAGTCTCATGATGTTCACTAGTGATGTCTCTCTCCCAAAAGACGATAAAACAACTATGTGAGGTAAACGAATTACAGCTGGGCAATTGACAGGACCATGTGCGCAAACCAATGCTGACTACATTGCAAGAAAGGTTGAGGTTCAAAGCATGGGCGGTACGCCAAAGTAAATAGACCGAAATCCATCAATATCTACTACTAATCATCCACCTTGAGATATCTATCCAGAACATCTCGCTGGTATTAAGTTGCGAGTCCCACCCATAGTGTAAACTCAATGCAACAGACAACTGCATTAAAAGAACTTTGTGTAAAGTAAACAATCTTTGCACCCGCGGGCACAAGCACCGTTGTTTTCCCCCTTGTGGCAACAGCACATCCCCTAGACTCATGTTTCTGTCACTCAAACTAGTCATCGAGGGGCATGAACCCACAATCAAGCATAACGTTCCCTCTTGGAGTCACTACCTATTACTTGGCCAAAGCAATAAATAACAACGGAGAACATGCAAGAATTACTTACGAACATAAATATAAAAGAGGTAGATCAAATATATTACTCAAGCACAATCTGAACATAATCTCATAATCCATCGGATCCCAGCAAACTCATCATAGCAACAGCATAAGGATTACATATGTGCCTCGATCATGTAGGGCAGCTCACGAGGGCTAATTAGTGAAGCACAAGAACGGGAGGAGAACATCACATAGCTACTGGTCATGGACTCATGGTCCAAGGGAGACTACTCACAACTCATCCGGGAGGCGTCCATGG
>LR738712.1:840129318-840140067 GCA_902687465.1 Secale cereale | reverse complement strand
CCCCCCCCCCCCCCCCGGCTGTCCTTCGGGCGCACGGTAGTTTCTGGAACGCTGATTTTTTATATAATTTTTCTGGATTTTTCCTGGCAGTTCTCGTAACGTGAAAACCTGAAATACAAAAACGGTCGAAAACAGAAACTGGCACTGGGGTGCACTGAATTAATAGGTTAGTCCAAATATGATCAAAAGTGTATGGAAGTGTATAAATATCATAGCAATATCACCCAAAAGAGGCATGGAGCAAGCAGAAATTATAGATACGTTTTGGACGTATCAGTCACCTTTAAGCAACGAGTGCTCATAACGGTGAAACCAGTCTTGCGTAAGCGTACGTGTAATGTCGGTCTGGGCCGCTTCATCTCGCAATACCGCTGAACCAAAGTATGACATGCTGGTAAGCAGTATGACTAGTATCGTCCACAACTCACTTGTGTTCTACTCGTGCATATCATCTACGCATAGACCTGGCTCATGATGCCACTGTTAGGGAACGTAGTATTTCAAAAAAATTCCTATGATCACGCAAGATCTATCTACCAGATGCATAGCAACAAGAGGGGAGAGTGTGTCTACGTACCCTCGTAGACCAAAAGCAGAAGCGTCTAGTGACGCGGTTGATGTAGTCGAACTTCTTCGCAATCCAACCGATCAAGCACCGAACGTACGACACCTCCGCGTTCAGCACACATTCAGCTTGATGACGTCCCACGAGCTCTTGATCCAGTTGAGCTTCACGGGAGAGTTTCGTCAGCACTACGGCGTGGTGACGGATATGATGAAGCTACCCGCGCAGGGCTTCGCGTAAGCACTGCAATGGTATGACCGAGGTGTGTTTCTGTGGAGGGGGGCACCGCACACGGCTAGAACAATGTTTCTCTGTGTCTTTGGGTGCCCCCCTGCCCCCTTATATAAAGGAGCAAGGGGGGAGGTGCGGCCAGGCTAGGGCGCGCCAAGGGAGTAGGATTCCTATTCCTACTAGGAGTAGGAAAGGAAGGGGAAGAGAAGAAGGAAGAAGAGGGGCGCCTCCCCCTTTCCTAGTCCAACTAGGATCCCTAGGGGGAGGGTGCGGCCAGCCCTATGGGCTGCCTCTCTCTTTCCCTCAATGGCCCACTATGGCCCATACTCCCTCGGGGGGTTTCCGGTAACCCCCTCCGGCACTCCGGTTAAATCTGAAACTTTTTCGGAACACTTCCGGTGTCCGATTATAGTCGTCCAATATATCAATCTTTACGTATCGGACATTCCGAGACTCCTCATCATGTCCGTGATCTCATCCGGGACTCCGAACTACCTTCGGTACATCAAAACTCATAAACTCATAATACCGATCATCATCAAACGTTAAGCGTGCGGAACCTACGGGTTCGAGAACTATGTAGACATGACCGAGACTCATCTCCGGCCAATAACCAATAGAGGAACCTGGATGCTCAAATTGGCTCCTACATATTCTACGAAGATCCTTATCGGTCAAAATGCATAACAACATACGTTGTTCCCTTTGTCATCGGTATGTTACTTGCCCGAGATTTGATCGTCGGTATCTCAATGCCTAGTTCAATCTCGTTACCGGCAAGTCTCTTTACTCGTTCCGTAATACATCATCCCGTGACTAACTCATTAGTCATTTGCTTGCAAGGCTTATTATGATGTGTATTACCGAGAGGGCCCAGATATACCTCTCTGACACTCGGAGTGACAAATCCTATTCTTGATCTATGCCAACATCACGAACACCTTCGGAGAAACCTGTAGAGCATCTTTATAATCACCCAGTTACGTTGTGGCGTTTGATAGCACACAAGGTGTTCCTCCGTCATACAGGAGTTGCATAATCTCATAGTCATAGGAACATGTATAAGTCATGAAGAAAGCAATAGCAGTAAAACTAAACGATCATAGTGCTAAGCTAACGGATGGGTCTTGTCCATCACATCATTCTCCTAATGATGTGATCTCGTTGATCAAATGACAACTCATGTCTATGGCTAGGAAACATAACCATCTTTGATCAATAAGCTAGTCTAGTAGAGGCATACTAGGGACACTCTGTTTTTTCTATGTATTCACACATGTACTAAGTTTCCGGTTAATACAATTCTAGCATGAATAATAAACATTTATCATGATATAAGGAAATAAATAATAACTTTATTATTGCCTCTAGGGCATATTTCCTTCACTCGGCACTCGATAGTAACCCAATATTGTCGAGCAACTAAGGGGAAAGTGATGTGCGGTGCCGGGGCCTGGTCTTCGATCCCGTTGATCGGGTCTTCTGATAATCCAGCGGGGCAGACATGACAAAGTGGGGGGTGGGTCTCTGATGGATCTCTAACTAGCCTATACTAAGCAGTTTAGTATAAACATGTAAGGTATGAAAGCAGGTATCAACAACAGGCTATGCATCAAAATAGGATCATACGAAGCAGTAGCGGTTCTAGTGCAAGCATAAGAGAGAAGGGAATGGGCGATATTGGAATGATCAAAGGGGGTTGGCTTGCCTGGTTGCTCAGACGAGAAGGAGGGGTCGTAGTCGATGCAGTCGATCACCGAGGTAGCATCAGTCTCGCGGTCTACCGGAGAGAAGAGGGGGAAGAAATAATAAATACCAAGCATACAGATGCAACAAAGAAGCACGACAAGTCAACACGCAATGCTAGGGTGTTCTAACGCGGTGCTACACGATACCGGCGAAGGGGAATAACATCCGGGAAAGTATCCGCGATGTTTCGCGTTTTTGGACAGATGAATCGGAGGGGGAATGTTGCATGTTCAGTATGATAGAGATGTGTGGCGGACGAACGGACCGCATATTCGAATTCATCTCGTCGTTCTGAGCAACTTTCATATATAAAACATTTTCATCCGAGTTGCGGTTTATTTTATATGATTTTCCGAAGTTTAAACAATATTTTGAAATTATTTTTAATTCAAAAATATAAACAGAAATTGCTAGGTGCACCCGGTGCAGTGCACCCAACAGTGCACCACAGGATGACAGTGGGTCCAGGGGGTCTCGGTTGACCAGTCAACTTTTGACTAGTCAACGGGGGTGGGCCCGTGTCATTCTCTCCTATAGTTAATTAGTTGTTTGAATAAACTAACTACATGATTAGTTTGATTAACCAATTTTAATCAATTAATTAATTAATTAATTTAACTCTTTTTTTTACAGGCGCTGGGTCCGCCTGGCAGTGGCCCATGGCCAGAGCGGGGCGGGTTATCGGGGCTGCGGGCGCTCGGGTGTTGGCGCCCGCACCCGAGGAAAACAAAGGCGAGGGCGGGCGCGACCGGCGACGGCATCCGGCACGGTGGCGGGCTTGGCCGGCGGCGGGAGGCAGTACCGGCGACGACTGGAGGCGGCTAGGCCGGCGCGCACGGCGCAGGGGGCGGGGTTGCAGGCGATGGCGGCGGCTGCGCGGACGAGGGCGCGGGCGATGGTGCTGATAGGGGCGGCCGAGCGCACGCGGGCGCCGTCGGCAGCGGGTGAGCCCAGCACGGCCAGCGCGGGCGTGGCCACAGGCGTGGTGCAAGGGAGCGCCCGGGGCAAGGGGAGTGCGGCTAGGGAAGGCGCCGGCCACAGCGAGCAGCTACAGGCGCGGAGGTCCGACCATGGCGTACAGGGGAGCTACAGCTATCAATTGAAGAGGGGAAAGGAGAGGGATAGCGCGGCTGCTCACAGGGAGGTCGCGCGGACGGCTTGTGGGCGTCGGGGTGGACGGTCGGCGGCGGATCGAGCGGCGGAGCTCCGGCGGCCGTGGTGAAGAAGACGGTCGCGGGCGTAGTCGTTCAGGCGTCTCGGCTCGATCTGGAGGTTGGAGACCACGAAGCAGTCGACGATGGAGCCTAAGGACACGATGGCTTGGCGCGGGGTTGTCGGTGACCACGGGATCTACATCGGCGCGACCATGGTGTCTCGGGTGGTTGCTCTAGGTTGAAGAAACGTCGCAGATGGAGGAAAGATGTAGATCGAGAGGGGAACGGACGAGAGCAGCCTAGGGTTTGCGTTGGCGTTTTGTAGGCGCCGAGGAGTTAGGGATGACCGCCACGGCTCCCCCCTCCTCCCACTGTAGCGAAAGGTCATGGAAGACCCAGTTGGGCTGGTCCATGTACTATTCACGATGGCCCAAAGTGCACAGGAGACTTCAGCTCTTATTCCCTTTCCTCTTTTTCCTATACTGTTTTCTATTTTAGACACTGTTTTCTATTTGTTTGAGGCACTAAATGATTTTAGTAAAATATGAAACCTAGCACATAAATGCAATTCAGTGATATGATGATGCTCACAAAGTTTCAACTCAGTTGGAAACATATAAACATTTGTTTATTTTGAAAATGTTATTTGTGTTGGTTTTGGACCACTTTATATTTCACTAGGGATTAATTGGCAAGTCAGATGATGTTGGTTTCAACATGACAAATGATCAAGGGAATTTATAGAATAATGCAAACATTTTGTTTTTATTGTTTGAAAACTTTTATCGTTCCACTTTAATTCAAATTTGAACTTGAATCGATTTCGAATCAACGCGAGTTTTTTTAATAGTAACTGAGCTGACGTGGCATCATTAGCAGAGGTTACTGTAGCTTGATTACCCGGGCGTCACAAAGAGGCACGTCGGTGGAGTTACGGGGGGCCCACGAGGGTGGGGGCGTGCCCCTTGCCTCATGGCCACCCCGTGGCTTCCCTGGCGTGTACTCCGAGTCTTCTGTGTTGCGTTTGTTCCAAAAACGATCCTCCCGAAGGTTTCATTCCATTTGGACTCTGTTTGATATTCCTTTTCTGCGAAACACTGAAATAGGCAAAAACAACAATTTGCGCTCGGCCTTGGGTTAGTAGGTTAGTCCCAAAAATTATATAAAAGTGTATAATAAAGCCCATTAAACATCCAAAACAGATAATATAATAGCATGAAACAATAAAAAAATATAGATACATTGAAGACGTATCAAGTATCCCCAAGCTTAATTCCTGCTCGTCGAGAGGGCCTTCAGCACTGGAAAGGCACACTGGCTCACCGAGGAGGGGGCAGACACCGAGCGACAGATGCAATATGAGCCGCTGCTGCGCCGCGACGCCGAGGCTTTGCGGCTTGACGAGGAGCGCGCCGCCTCGCCGCTATGCCGCCGCAGCAGCAGACGCCGGAGAAGGCTGCCTTGGCGGCCTATCGAGCCGTGTTCGGTTGGGCTGGGCCTCCCCGTCTCCATTGACCTCACCGGCGGCGAGGGTAAGGGCAAGGGGGTCTAGGCCGGCGTGCGGGCGTTTATTTCAGTGTTTTTAATTTTCTAGTTATATTTAAGTGAACTTTGGCCGGCGTTTTACCGGTCATTTATGTATAACTAGTTGTTGGGGCGCCACCTGGTGGCGCCTCCTGAGACGTTATTGGGCGCACTAAGCAAGCTTTCCATAGTTATTAACGCGCTAATAGTATAGACAAGTGACAATTGTTAAAAATATATCACAACTTTACCAATAGCTGCAAACAATAGCACTAACAAACATTTTTTGGACTTTTTAAAATCACATTCAGACACCTCTAATCAAGAGACCAACTCATAATTCATGGTCAAACCAGAAAGTGTCATTCATGTACATCAGGAAAGAACATTAATAACTAACACAACACTCGCATTAAGATCAGTCAACTGATAACCTAAAAACTCAGGGTATGAATTTGGCGGTTGCCAAGCCACTTTCCCGAACACAAGAAAAGCAAACGTACATTATCATCACATCAAGCTTATTTGTTAACTCCATAATTAGACATAGCTAGCAACAAGCAACAGAGAGCGCAACATCAATTCATTTATGGCAGCTTGTGCATCCTTTGAATAAATAACAAACGAAGATGATAAATAGCAGTTCAAATAAA
The DNA here is from genome assembly GCA_902687465.1 of Secale cereale. Taxonomy (NCBI): domain Eukaryota; kingdom Viridiplantae; phylum Streptophyta; class Magnoliopsida; order Poales; family Poaceae; genus Secale; species Secale cereale. The sequence goes on along the minus strand of LR738712.1, from coordinate 840,134,191 downwards.
CTCAAACTTAGTTCTGAGTCCAGACTAATGTTTTAAGTTGCCATGGTAACACCTACATGTTGATTCCTAAAAGAAACAAATTGAACCCTCTGATCATCCAGTCTTCTGATCCCACATAATTCTAGCATCTCTGCATAAGTTATCAAGCTAAAGTGGTAAGGCAAAATATAATGTACAAACGGGATGAAGTACACAGAGCTATCAAACACGTACGAAAAGACAGAATATGCCAAGAAAAAGCAAAATAAAGTGGCATCGTAACCTCCCGGAAAAGATCCCCGAAAAAGATGCTAAAGACCTGCAAGAATAAACAGCCAGACCACATCTCAGTTATAACAGTCACATGAAAGAGGATGCACATACATATATGATGGAACATCTAGACCATATTTCAGTACCAGACCTGATGTATACTCTCTCTAGGTACCTGCCTATGTCCAATTGACTCGTATTGACTGGCCAAACCTGGTTATCCATTATTATAAAAAACATTAATGTGAAACACGGGACACTGCATTTATATCTGTTCATACATAATTAATATTGAAAGAAAACACTTAGTACTACCATTGAGTATACTCCACCTGACCACTGTCCTAGTCCAGGTGTCTTGCACGACCTGTTACACATCATGCCCCTTTGGGCATCTTCCCATGCCAAATTGCCAAGTCGACCAAACCCTGTTTTAGTGCTTATGTGTCACTGTAGTCTGAACAAGAATTCTTCAGTGTCTTAATAGGTCTGTTAATTGTGTAACATTAGGGTGACACTAAATTTTGTTATTACAGGAAACATGTTTGTAATTCAAGCGAATGTATGAGAAAGTGTCTTTTTCTGTGTACAAACATTACTAAATCTATAGTCTGGAAGAAGAATACTTCTGTGGCTTAATGTAACAGAACAAGTATGTTAATTGTGTAACGTTAGGACGTCCCTGAATTTCATTATTACAGGAAACACATCTGTAATTCAATAATGTAACAGAACAAGTATGTTAATTGTGTAACGTTAGGACGTCCCTGAATTTCATTATTACAGGAAACACATCTGTAATTCAATTTCAATTTCACAGTACCATAAAAGAAACATTATTTGAATCATAATATAGAACTAAAATGAATGGGAACATGTCCTGCAGCAGGGCACAAAGTGAAGACCATAACCAAATGCTACCAATTTTTTTAACAAGTCCATGTCTTCCTGAACCTGAAGTAAAAAAGAAGTAGCCGTACCATGTTGCTTAAGAAGACCCAGGATTTGCAGGCGAAGTGCACGGTGCCGCAAGGCAGCCCACTACCCTCAACGAGGAAGAACTCGTGGTGGTTCCGGATGGCCACCACGCCAACGCCTGGCTCGCCGAAGCCGGCAGCCACCATGAACTCGGCCGTGTACACCACATGCTCCCCCTTGAAGCCCTGCTTCTGGCACCAGTCCTTGGTTGACGCATCGCCGCTCTGTACCACCTTCGTGTTCATGGCTGACAATCTTGCACGGGGAAGTGATAGCACAAGCAATTTTAGTATACATGGAATTTTCTTCGGTCACAAGTGATAGGTACAGTGGAAGCTATCTGGGGTACATAGATAGAAATAGAAAGTTCCATTGCAACATAAAAGAAGCACAACAGACATCCTCTCATGATTATTTCTACCACATAGTATTTGTAATGATACATGCATACACTGCAATTTAAGATTTGATATTCACCTCATATTATATCAAGAAACAACTTACATCAATGCAAGTTTAATATAGCCAATAGGTCGTCATAATATATTTCAAGTATGTCAACTACAAATCATGAATGTTACAAAACAAGCTCCAGGCATATATAATATAAGTTGAGAAAACCAAAAAAAGATCCCCTCCCCCCCCCCACTAGTACAACATGGTCCATCTCCTACACCGCCTGAGGGGTGCTATGGGCGGTGCCAGGTTGTGTGCGCCCCTTCTCTGCTCTTTTTAGTCAGCTTGTATACACATCTCAATAAATGGCATCATTTATCAATGGCAGTACAGCTCATGGGTCCAGTGCCTTTTTTGTATGGTGCCAGGTAGGAAATGCACTTTCCGCTGCTGCGAAGAGGCTACAAAATCAACAAGTTCAGTGCTTCCATGGTGCCAGGTAGGAAATGCACTTTCCGCTGGCTTTTTTGGTACTCGGTGTGACACATGGAGATGAAACTGATGACATATTCATAAATACAGTAAGCTAACTGGAACCATTAGAGATGACATTAGATTTAACATATGCTGGTGTCCTAACCTGTGTACACATGTAGCCATGCAAATTAGTTTAGCCAGTTTACATTAACATGTCAGATTGCTAGATGAGCACAATTTGAGTCTTCTAATAAAGTTCAGAAGAGTTAGAAATTGTTTCTTGCAAGTTGGTAAAGGAGCAAACAGACACTTGAGTACACTTCTCGATTTGGCCCGAGTTCGTAATTCAATGTATGCTATGTGGTGTCACCTCAAAGCTGGGGTTTCTTCCCGAGTTCCATGAACCAACCCCTTTCTATATGCTACAGTGCATGACATCATCATGGATTACAATAAAGTAGGCTAGGTAATTCCTTCAAGGGCCTAAATAGCAGCAAATCGATCAGCATCGACTAATACATAGCGCTCAAGCAAGCATCAACGTTCCAGCATGAGTACTTGGTTACAGATTGTTTCAACTTCGTAAGAAAAGACTGCTAAATGTATGAAAATTACCAATATTTTGTGCTTTGAATACTGAGAGACTTTTTGGGATATCATGTTGCTCTTGTAAGAAAGTTGCTAATCAAGGATTAAGTCTGTGGAATTAGCATTTCGGTGGAAGACTGAAAGAGAAGTGCGGGTCTAACCTTGGCCAAACGGGGGACTCTTCCTTGCCCCACCCTCTTACGGCAGTGAAGAACATGCCCCTGGGAAGCTCCAGTTTCAACAATTAAACCATCAGGTGCAAAAATCAAACAACCCCTACTCGATTTTGAAGCTAGTCTAGCCAAAACATGAACTGCACAGAAAAAATCAAAGAATATACGAAGAGGAGCTGGTAGACTTGTGGATGGATTGGAGACGATGAATTGACAACAAGAACGAGCAGCTCCCACAATGACAACGCCCGACGCAACCCACAACTGGGATCTGAGCAACCACCATGAGCAAACTCGTCGGGGTCACGCTCTCGATCTCTCCCAATGGCTGCTCCCCCACAGCCGCGGCCTCCGTCCTACCCTCGGCTGAGGAGGGTGCAGAGACGCATCCCCGTCCACCAAGTCACCCATGCGATCTGGATGGGGAAGCAACAAAGTAAGCAAGAGAATGGTGGCACCACTAACCTTTTCTTCTTGGGCTTCCCGGTCGCTTCCTTCCTTCTCCCCTGCCGCTGTCGTCCTGGCTTAGAAAAGTACTGTGAAATAGAAGCTTAGATTACTGAAATAACACATGCATCATCGCTAACCAGACAACGAAACCAAAGTGGTGTACCAAACTGACACCTAAGTATTTTAAGTTGTATCTACCGAAGTAGAAACATCATAAACATATATGATTGAGCTGAGTTACCACTATTCAGTATAGGGGGGAATCAAGGAGTTGAGATTCTGAAGATTAAATGCCAAACCATCATCCAACACCTAGCATACCCCGACAGGGGGACGGACCTGTATAACCTATTGTGTTTCTTCTTTTTGGGTTTCGGATCCACTTTCGGGTAGGATTCCTCCTTTGGAGTCGAGGTTGGGCACAGACCCTATCCTCCGCTGCTTGGATTACTTCTCATTCTTGACGTGGGCGACGAGATCGCCCTCTGAAGAGGTAATACATACATGATGACCCTTGGTAGGAATGAAATTTAATCAAAGCGAGCGAGTCAAGATGTAAATTAATTATATGATCAAAGTAGAACCATTAAACAATAGGCGACTAAAAATGATTTTAACTGACCAAACTTCAAACAAAAAAAAGGTATACTTGTATAATTTAGTTATCAAAACTTGCAAACATACATCCTACTTGTGCTTCCTGGGAAATAATCAACCTTGTAAATATTCATCCTATCGATCGATGTGACTTGTCATACTAATCAAACTGTACTTAATTATCCAACTGAGTGCATGTAAAATCTTGTCAGCCGCAAGAAAAGGACAAACCTAAACCGAGTATACTTAGAATAGAACTAAATTTTGAATGACGCGCTCTACATAATGCAGTTCAACTCATCTTTTCTTCCCCAAAAAAAAAACTCGCCTTTCAAAATACGCCTAATTTAATACCTTTGATTTGGTAATGTCTACAAAGCAGAGTCTAAACAACTACACCGGACCAGAACGCCACCGATGTTATTGTTTCCTGTATGCTTCATATATGACTCCGGCAATTCACACTGGAACTGAAAGGGAAATTCGTGTAGCGCAGTTTGAATGATCAGTAAAGGTTTGAATACCATACAGAAAAGTCATAAACCATAAGAGACGTTATTCAAGTACGTCAACATATTTAAGATACAGAAACTTCCATCCCTTTATATGTGCTCCAACAGCAATATCCATGTCTTAAACTGCCGTTCTCTCCATCGATCCTCCAGAGACCTTGAGTGCTTTAATTCTTCACACTACTGCGATTCCGTTGAATCCAAAAAAAATTGAGGAATGCTCTCTTAACCTGCTGTTCCACCTCAAAGTGGAAGCACAAATTTATGTTTTGCAGCCTAACTATTTGAAGTTTCATGAATAGAAGTACAAACATCATGACCATATATGATTGAGAGCTTAAACTGCATTACAACTATTCAGTACGGGGGGAATCAAGGAATCGAGATTCTGCAGATTAAATGACAAACCATCATCCAACACCCAGCATACCCAGACAAGGGAAGGGGGGG
>LR738712.1:840110416-840129235 GCA_902687465.1 Secale cereale | reverse complement strand
GGGGTAAAGGCACACCTTGACGATTTCCATGGCCTCTAGGGAAGAAGCTCCTCCTCGAGCACCTCCGTCGCGAATCCATGGACAAGAGGGGATCATCAACGAGCTCCTCTCCCGGAGAAACGACGAGGATCTGCAACGGCGTCCTGGAGAACGCAATCACCTCGCCTCCAATCACTGTTGGCCTGCAACATGTGCCTCGTCGGCCGTGTTGCTCGTGCAGGTCGCGCCTGCCAGATCGTGCACCGCCGCCCATCGGCTCTCCTGATGGCGCCCGACCTCCGCCCATGACTCAGCCTCGCCCTCTTTGCCCGCGACCCTGTCACGCTAGAACCTCGACGGCAGTGATTGGGGAGGATGAGGACGGAGTGGATTTGGTGGAGAAAGGAGGCGGCGGCGGAGCACCAGGGAGGGGAAACAAGAGAAAAGGGGCGACAGAGCTGAATCGACCGAGGCCGCAAGCTGGGGTGTGGTGAAGAAGGCGGTGGCGGCACGGTCGCGTTAACCCTAGCCGCTAGTTGAGGGAGGAAAAACGAGAAAGGGTGAACGAGGAGACGAGCATCGATGCTTGGACGCGTTTTCACTTTTTTTTTCTTAGTACGTACAAGGCACAGTAAAATCGACGTGGCATAGCTCTTTGCTCGCCCCTTGCGCGACTGTTAAAGGGTTGTATTATGTTTAATGCCTTAGTTTCTATCACGTCGGCACAAATGGGTCGACCTTCCGTTGGATGCATCTGCCGACTCAAATGAAAAACTATACATGCACGTCCGCCTAACCGACACAAACAAATAAAAATTTGACAAACCGCGCGTAGCCTAGTTGGAGTTGCTTTAATTGTGCGAAGAAAGCAAAGCAGAGACATCGGCTGGTGTGTGCCAGTGCCAGGGTTTAAAGTGATATCCATCCCCAACAACAGAAGCGAGAGCAGAGCGAACCAAACCCTCGCCATGTCCGGCGGCCGACGCGGCGGCGGGCCTCCCGGCAACGGCGACAACCCCGGTGAGACCCCCCATCCCCTCCCCTCCCCTCCCTCCCTTGCCGCGGTTTGGAGATGCGCCCCGTGCTTTGGGGATCCGCGCGGTGCGCGGTGGCCGGGCGAATCGATTGCTGCATCTGGGGATCCGGTGTTTTGCTGGATCCATCGGGGCAAGAACGAAGGAGGATTGATTCATGAATTAGGCGTGAATATTAGGTTTGAGTTTGTTTGTTTTGAAAGATTGTGGATTCAGTTAGTTCCGTGAGCTTCCCATGCTGCCTGCCAACTGTTTGGTTGCTTGTCGATCAGTTCTGTAACTTACTCGTCCATTGCCAATTACTGCTTATTTTGTTGTTAATTGTCTCAAGCTAAGGGAATCTTGCCACAACTTGTGATAAACTGATCCTGCTGTCCTGCATCCAGGTCCAGGGGGTGGTTGGGAGACTATTCAGAATAAGAAGAAGTCAGGGCAGACATCCGGGAGGGGACAATGGGCACCACGGACTTCATCATCCTCAAATGCTCCACTCGCTACAGCACGGCAAGCTTGGAATGGCGATGGATCTTCGCGCCCTTCAGGAAACAATTCTGCTCAACCTTCTGGTCGTGGGCCTGCTGCCAGAGGCAATCCCAGGGCATCATCATCACAAACAAGGTCTACAGAGCCAGGATTCCAAGCGCCAAACCCAGCTTCCACCCCACCTCTGCTAAATGGTTGGCAGTGGGCATCCAGGCCTCGCCCATCTCATCCTGAAAGTAGCAAGGATGGCCCTGAGACGGACAATCCTCAAGTCGAGGACTCGTCAGATGATGATGATAATGATGATCTTAATGATGATGATGATGACATGAGCGACGACTATGATTCCGATGCGTCTGAGAAAACTTTCGAGACTCGAAAATCGAACAAGTGGTTCAAAAGTTTTTTTCAAGAGATCGACAGTTTAAGTGTGGATCAGATACATGAGCGGCAGTCACATTGTCCGGCATGCCAAAATGGACCAGGAGCAATTGCCTGGTTCAAAGGGCTGGAATCTTTGGTCAAACATGCTAGAACAATGGGTTCTAGGAGGGTCAAGCTCCACAGGGAACTGGCTGCATTGCTGGAAGAGGAGATGTCTCGCAGGGGGTCTTCTGTGGTACAGCCTGGTGAGCACTTTAGGAGATGGAATGGATTGCCAGAAACCACTGACCGGCAGATCGTATGGCCACCAATGGTGATTGTGATGAACACAAGACTAGAAAAGGGTGAAGATGATAAGGTGATGATGTTTGTCTATCCTCAACTACACATTGTATTAGCACAAGTAAACAGCAAAACTGTCATATTTTCATGCTTATTTTTTTTAATCTTTCTAGAGCATTTGATTCATATCTATTGATCTGTCTGGGAAGGATTAAAATACTCAATATTCAGACGACCTGTTATAATTATTTGCTTGCAATCATACTTGAATTTAATACAAAGTAAAAGAAAATAAATATATGTCTACTGTGTTGACTAGGGGTATAGTTGGTGAGTCAGTTGACATGTAGTCTGTTGCATTTGTAAAAAGCATATGTTTAAGATAACTGTTCAAGGCTTCTAAGATGATGTTTTATTGCATTCTGATTTCGCTATTCATTGATGCTCAACAGTGGTTAGGCATGGGCAACCAAGAGCTGCTTGAATATTTCAGTGCTTATGCTGTGACTAAAGCACGCCATGCATACGGTCCAATTGGGCACCGTGGCATGAGTGTGCTAATATTTGAAAGCTCTGCCGTGGGCTATATTGAGGCGGAACGTCTGGATAAGCACTTTGTTGATCAAAGAACACACAGGGACAATTATATGCAAAAACACAGGACTCTTTTCCTACCTGGTGGCAAAAGGCAATTATATGGTTTCCTAGCCATAAAGGGAGACATGGAAGACTTCAATAAACACCACCAAGGTATGATATTTAACTTGGCCTCTGAGCAATTGCTTGTTCATATGGTAAATACCTGGCTGTAATGAACTTCCTTGCCTAAATCATTTGCCACAAATGATGATTGGTGCGAAGCTCCATCTCTCTGTTCTTCACTTCTTGCATTGATATACATGTGAAGCTGCATGTCTCTGTTGTCTACTGTTAGCAGATATATTGCCTACTGAGCATGATTTTTTCCTTTATTATATTGAATAAAAAACCAATTGTGTTCGTAAGAAAGAGAAGCAGTTTTATATTGACTAAGTGCCACTGTGGCTGCAAAATAAGGAATATGTCTCTGCCCCTCTTTGTTTATCACTCAGATGACTTCCAATAGATTCACTCATTTATTTTGTTTACACGGAAAAATGCTCTATTGAACTGGACTTTAGTACTTCATGGTTTTGTTAGCAGATATATTGCTCACTATACTATTTATTAACATAAATGCTTTATTATAATTATCAGGGAAAAGCCGCCTGAAATATGAGATGAGATCTCATAATGAGATGGTAGTGGCCCAGCTGAAACAAATGAGTGAAGATAATCAAGAACTCACTTATGTGAAGAACAAGGGGGTTAAGACAGAGCAACGCTCTAAAGTTGTACAAGAAACCCTCGACGTTGTTGCCCAGAAACTTCGAGAGACTGAGGAAGAGAATATATTCGTCAGGCGTAAAGCTAATGAGAAGCACTCTGAGTACGAGGAAGAGGTAACTGATTGCTTGCTCAAAGGTTACACCAGTGTATGTGAAGACACATCTGAACATCAAAGGGATATTTTATTTCCAAACACTAGTACATGCCAATAATCAACATTCGATAAATTACCCTTTTCATTTTTTCTCCCATGTTATCTTTTTCCTTGTTTTTGAGTTCATTTCTGTTTTCTTTACCTTGTGTTTCTGTACTTTGCAGATGAAATCCCAAGAGAAATTCTTCCACGATCAGATAGAAAACATTCACACGGCCCTAGACGACAAGGAAAGGGAGTTTGAGAGGTTGCTGCAGGAGGAGCGTGCCAAGGCTAGACAGTGTGACGTGGATTCTGGGACTACTGAAAATCGCAAGCTAAGGTCGATGTCTTACTTGTGCTTCTATTTTGTTTTTGGATCATATCAACATAGTTAAAACATGATCTATTTTAACCCTTACGTCTGGTTATGCTGCTGTGCAGGAAGGAACAGGTACAGCGGTTCATGGACTCCCAGGTTAAGGACGTGCAGGAGTTCGAGGCTGAAGCAGACCAACTGATAAAAGCACATGAGGAAAAGAAGGTGCAGCTCAAGAAAGAGTACGCGGCAAAGGAGGTGGAGCTCGAGAAGGAGTTTGATGCCGCGTTTACCGGTCTGATGAAGAAACACAGGCCCGACACCTTCCAGGCCTCCAACACCTATTGAAGATCACAGTACAAGGTTTCGACCCGGTTTCCCTTATAAACCCGATCATTCCCCTGGCATAATGGCGGCTTTGAGTAATATATATATATATTCAGGTATATGCATGATTAGGAAGCCTCAACTTGATTGGACATGTGTACGTGGTTACATATATGGGCATGATTAGGGAACCTGAGCATGTAGGAGTATAAGTATCAGTACCATGCATGTGACCCATCTAACGACTTTCCTGCTTTGCCCCGGCTAGCGAACGTCGAATGGAAATCCTGTCATCTTGCTCTGCTTTAGAATTTCAGATAGAACGTATCCAAATTATCATGTCATTCTTTCAGAATTTCGAATGGTTCCTTCTAGGCTGGTGGCATTGCCAGAGAGAAGAATTCAAGTTCTTTTTCAAAATACATGATGAAAACTAGAGGCTGGGGCGTGTCACCACTCTGCTCTGCTTGACACGAACAATAGCAATTTGCTCTAATTCTTGGCTTTGAATGACAACAAGAAGAAATTTGCTCAGCTTTGAGGCTTCCTTCGTTGCCAATAACCACAAATGTCATATCTTCAAAATTTGGTGAGCATTATGCCCTGGGCGAAACGCGTGTGCTGCAATGGGTGGGACAGAGGGACGCCAATCTGACGTGCGTTGTGTTTTAACCAAAAATCCAAAGTGAAATATCACCAAAGTTTTGGTTTACAAAAAAAAAACTAGCACGAGCATTTTCTGTTGCTGTTCTCAGCTATCCAAATCAGTACGAAAACTCAAACCGTGTTTTTGGCTTAACTGAATGTCCACCCAGATTTTCATCTTGTGGCCTCAAATCCCCTTCCTACCTAGTTGAAATATGCAACGTATTGTAGCACTGTTATAACAAACTTAATGCGTTATTGCTTCTTGCCATCTCTTCTGTAATGTTTCTCTTTGTTAATCTCTATCAGGTTTCATGTTTGTAAATCTGGATAATTTGTATAACAGTATTATTATTATTTTGCCAAGTAATAACAGTACTAGTTTACAGAACGCTGTCTTCAGAATGACAGGACTGTCACTCAAGATTTGCACCCAAAAAACATGTTCATACAAATTGGTGATACTGTCACCATGGTGCAGACGCCAGCTGCTGCATAGCCTGCGCGCTCGATTCCCTCTCCTCCACCTCTTCATTCATCACCCTAAGAGCATCCTTGAGAGTCGCCATCTTCGACTCCAGGGCTCTCATCTTACCCACCCCATCAGCGCTCACGCATGAACGCCACATCCATGCCCAAGACCTCCAAGGCCTCCAAGCTCTTCTTCCACTCTGCAAGGTTCTCACGAGAAGCGGGCGAGGAGGCCCTCGGAGATGATGGCAGTCTGCGCCATCGCTCCGACGGCCAGCTTGGGGTTTAGCTCCTCGAGGAGGTTCCCATGGAGACACACATTCCGGGCAAGGCATAGCTCGTAGTACGTCACGCATAGGTGGTCCGGGAACAGCTCTGAATCATCCGGAGACCTCATGATGTCGACAATGTCTTCTTCGCCGGCTGCTCCGTTGTTGATATCATCATTGAGTGTTGTGCTTGTGGTAATCTTTGCATCCTTCTCCTTAGACTTGATATCAACTTCTTCCTCAGACCTAGCATCATCATCTGTTGGTATCAACTTCTTCCTCTCTTACTAGCAATTGATGAAACATGTATGGGAAGGACTCACCTTGAATTTTTTCCGAGCCTACGAGCCGAAAGACCAGTGCGTCGTCGACCTTCAGGCTATTTTGTTCGGCGAAGTGTTTCCAACCACCACTAAGGCCATCTCTCTCAACAAGGTACTTTGCAGGGTAGTTGCGCCCTTCCTCGTCTTCTAAAGTCATTACAGTATCTTCCACTGGAAGATGTTGTCTGCAAAAGCTACGTGGGAGACCCTGCAAGAGGAACAAGAAGAATGTCAAATAGTACAGAGGAACAAAATAAAGAACCTAAATTGACTGGTGACACTTGCTAGTCTGCTCCTCTTTTTGAAGTTGGATTTCACATCTAAACTTGGCACCAATTGACATGTATTTACTATAGATTCAAACAGCTCCAAATGAAGAGAGACTTATACCAGCCAAAATACCCTGTCAACATCTGTTCTTGGCAATTTCTTCTTTGCCTCTGAAGCTCTTTCAAAAGCAGAGCCACACATATCTTGGAAACTGCAATTTATTTGAAGATTTAGGTGACTCGAGAACTTTTATTTTTAAAGCACTCTACTCACAGAAATATCAAAAAGAGATTAAGTACCTTTCATATTTGTTTTGGTGGCCATCAGCATCAGGTGCCTGTCAAATCAAATGTATTCTTAGTTTGACATACATATTAATCTGTGCTTTGTTTTCTTACAAACATTTATTTAGTTTTTTTATTACCAAAATTGAGTTTGATCTATCGACGTCTCATTCTTTCAAGCTTTGAATGTCGAAAATGTCCTAAATCAAGAAATTTTAAATGGTCGATGTAGGACCTTACCGTTGGGTCATAATCATCATCTTTGTTTCTCTCAATCTCACTCTCACTACTGCTACTAATGTTGATGTTGTCGCCACAAACAAACTCGGGGTTATGCCACATCTTGCTCTTAGCAGACTTGGCACGTGCCGGCCTCCCTTGAGATCTGTTATTCGGACATTCAGTTGTGTGAGTCAAACACACTCAAGATCTTTTATTTTTAAAACACTCTACTTACATGGAAATCAACTAGTGATGAATTACCTTGCACATTTCTTTGGGTGGCCATCAGCATCAGTTGCCTGTCAAATAAAAACTCCTTAGCATTACATACATATTAACGTGTGCTTACAAACATTTGTTTTCTTATATGTTTTTTTTTGAAAAATGAGTCTGTGTACGAGCATGTAATTCATTCAAGTTTCTACTGACGAAAATGCATTGAATCCATGTAGGACCTTACCATAGGATCATAATCATCATCTTTGTTTCCCTCGCTCTCGCTCTCGCTCTCAGTGCTGCTAATGTTGTAGTTGTCTCTGTAAACAAACCCTGGTTTTCGCCACTTCTTTGTCTTTGCAGACTTGGCGTGTGCCGGCCTCCCTCTCTTCCCCTTCCCCTGTAACATAAGTACACAATATACTGATTAAATAAGAAATTTGGCCACCAACAATGCTAACCGTGACATACCATGTATTTCGTTTTTTTCATACAAAAATGAGCATGATATATGGATATGTGTTTCTTTCTAGCGTGGAATACAAAAATCACTACTAGAAAAACGGCTATAGCTAATATGGACATTAATGGCGCACCATGTATGTGGTGCGCCATTGCTATATAGTAATGGCGCACCATGTGTAGGTGCGCCATTAGTAACCAAAACAGTAATGACGCACCAGGTGAAAAGTGCGCCATTACTAAGTTTGACCCAATCGTACACATAGTAATGACGCACTTTGCATAGGTGCGCCATTACTAAGTTAACATAATAATGACGCACCAAGTGAAAAGTGCGTCATTACTATGTGTATGACTGGGTCAAACCTTAGTCAAACTTAGTAATGACGCACCAATACAAAGTGCGCAATTACTAAGTTTGACCAAGGTTTGACCAAGTCATACACATAGTAATGACACACTTTGTGAAGATGCGCAATTACTAACTTTCTAGATTTTGAAAATTTCACCAAATGCACCCCCCCCGACCGCCTTTTCAGTTTAAAAAATAAAATAAAAGAAAATGATGGAAATGTCAAAAAAATAAAAGGAAATAAGTTTCCCATGTGATATGTGGTCTAGTTGTTGGGAAAATTTACAAATATGAATTTTGACTTTATTTACAAAATCTCACTGGAATTTAGTAAAATGGGCATAACTTTTGAATACGAACTCGGATTAAAAAGTTTTATATATGAAAAATCATCTACTCGAAAAGTTACATCCGAACCGTTGAAGATTTTTTGAATCTCCAAAAACCTAACAGAATAAAAGATACGGGGCTTTTAAGATCTAGAGGGGGAAAATGGAAAAAATAGTAATGACGCACCATTTGCTAGGTGCGCCACTATTAACAGAAAAAAATCGATTTTTTTGGGAAAAAATATTCAAAATATGATACGTAATATGACCGGGAAGTTTGAAATATTTCTTAAAAATTTCATCACACTCATTAATATGAACAAAGTCCTAGACATCAACAAGGTTTAATAGGATTAATATGATAGATATATCAACAAGTGCCTGTTAAGTGAGCTGGTGCTGAGGTTGGATAGAACTCAGAAATTAAGCGTGCTCGGGTTGGAGTAGTGTGATGATGGGTGATTTGACTTGAAATTAAGCATATTGACCCGAGATTAAGCCATAGTGACTCGAGATTAAGAAAAAAACAAAAAAAAATGGATTTTTTTTACTAAAAAATACTAATGTCGTGCTAGTAATGGGTGCGCCATTAATAGCCAAAATAGGTGCATCACCAACAGCCTTTTTTCTAGTGGTGAATGCTTTGATGAACCAATTTTCGAAATTATTTTGTACTTACCATTGGCGCAAAATTATCATCCTTGTCACTGTCGTCGGGCGTGCAATCTGCCGGCCAAGTATTAATGTCGACGTCGTCACCGTAAACAAACTCTGGTTTACGCCACATATTACTCTTGGAAGACTTGGTGAGCGCAGGCCTATTTCTCTTCTTCTGTTACACAAGTACACAATTTACTTTGTGGCCGGCGGTGGCCGAGTGTTGTTGCTGGTTCCCAATGTTCGTTTGGGTAGATCTAGGGTTAGACAATGGCGGGCTTCAAAGATCTGGAGTCCTCGGTCCGCTAGGTGGGGTCCCCGTCATGCTGTGTTTGTGGAATGTTGTCGTGATGTGGTGTGTATGGGAGATCGAGCGAAAGCTCTGTGCCTCGGTGCCGGCGCCGACGATGCTTGTGGTCTCCCACTTCTCTTGAGGGCCCCGCCTTAACCTTATCCCTTCCCTCTGACACTCAGGGCGAAAATATTTGTCGTCCTTTTCTTCTTCATTGTCTTCCATCATAACTCCTCTTTCTCCGTACTTCCAAACATTATAGTGGGGCATAAAATCGGACTCAAACAGGTGGACGTGAATAGTTCTTGACTTAGAGTAATTCCGATCATTCTTACAGCCAACACATGGACAAGACATAAAGCATCCGCCCGCTTGTTTGCCTCAGCCACAAGCAGAAAAGTACGCATGCCATTAACGAACCGGGGAGAGCATCGGTCATCGTATATCCATTGCCAGCTCATCTTCATTACACAACACCGAAAAGACCAAATTAATACAAGTTCATACATAAAGTTCGTACACACTTATTCTCATAAAATAACATACAAACTCTCTAGCTAAAGCATTTAAATACAACAACAAATGCGATCAAGATCGCAACTAAGTTAACAATTGATCCAATAGCATAATGATACCAAGCCTCTCTATCAATGGTATATTTTCTAATATTTTGAATCTTCAAGCGCATTTTCTCCATCTTGATCTTGTGATCATCGACGGCATCGGCAACATGCAACTTCAATTCCATCTTCTCCTGCTCAATTCTTTCAATTTTTCTTTCAAATACTCGTTTTCAGGTTAATGATGAGTTTTGAGGGAAAACGAAGGTCCAAGGACATGGATTAACTGAGGGCAAGAGGAGATGATGGAGCAATGACCTGAAGGTGAATGCAACAACCTAACTATCAGGGAGGCTTCATACACTCACTACGGGACTCGAGGGCTATGCCTACAGCCAGGGGCCGTCGGCATAGGTCTTTTGCCGTCGGCATAGATCTATGCCGACGGCAGCCGTCGGCATAGGGCCGTCAGCGTAGATCACGTCAGCGTAGTTTGTCAGACCGTCGGCGTAGTTTAGCCGTCGGCATAGGGGCCTATGCCGACGGCCGTTAGTCGGCCGTCGGCATAGTTTAGCCGTCGGCATCGTTTTTCGCCTGACGGCAACGGACGACGCCGTCAAAAGCGGCGACGAAACACGGGACGACACGTGGCGGAGATATGCCGACGGCAAAGCCGTCGGCATAGGTGAAAACTATGCCTACGGCTTTGCCGTCGGCATATCCCTGCCACGTGTCGTCTTGTGGTGCCTCCTGGTAGCGCAGCTATGCCGACGGCAAAGCCGTAGGCATAGATGAAAACTATGCCGACGGCAAAGCCGTAGGCATAGAAGAAAACTATGCCGACGGCAAAGCCGTAGGCATAGCATGCCACGTGGCATCACCTGGGTCTTTCTAGCGTCAATTCTATGCCTACGGCAAAGCCGTCGGCATAGACTGAAATCTATGCCGACGGCTTTGCCGTCGGCGTAGCCTGCCACGTGGCGCGCCCTGGGAAATCCTGGGACCATCTATGCCGACAGCTTTGCTGTAGGCATATATTTTTTTAAAATTTTCCTGTTTTTTCTTTTTCAATTCATTTGACAGCAATTCAAATCAGAATAATATGACCATGTGCAGAAATATGACAGTTCATCATCCAAACATACTAAAGTTCATCATCATCATCTAAACATAGTCATCATCTAAAGATCATCACCGGCGAAAGTTCATGAACATAAAAGTAGTACAAGACATGGAACATCATAAAAGTAGGAACATGAAAGGTATTTCACGACGGCCACAAGCACGGGTATCATCATCGACATCATGCAAGACCACCACCGCCAAAACCACCACCTCCGCTAAAACCAGCACCGCCAAGACCACCTCCGTCCAAACCACCTCCGCCAAAACCACCACTCTGCCAGATCGGAGTGACTGGGGTCGAGGAAGCGGGAGTCGAGCCACCGGTCCCCTACATGTAAGAGAGAAGATTCTAACGGTAAATATGATATGATAGTGTTGAATGAACCTTGAACTAGTTTGTCAGTAGTTAGGCAAATGTACTAACCGGACTATCACTGCCTAGTGCCACCCATTCATCGAACGTGGGAATGTGTGGGGGTTCTCCCGCAGGTGGTGGTGGTGGTCCCATTTGTGGTGGATCCGTGCGGTTAGTCCAAGACGCCAACATAGCCTGTATGTTAGTTAAACAAGCAAACTAAAAGGTCGGAAGGAATAAAAGTGCAAAAATTTGGCTATGTTTTAAGAGGGCAAAACTAACCGTCATCATTTGACGGTTGTAATCATCGTTTGCCTTCACTCGTTGCAAGTACTCTCGCACCTCGAGATTCCTATGCTCGACAAAGGCCTTATATGCCTACATAATTTAGGTTGTTTCTAAGTGAGCAATGCTGAAAATAAACTGAGAATGCTAGAGATAAAGGGGAAGTACTTACAGCATGCTGACGGGCCAAGGGATTCTGTGAACGCCCAGTACTCTCTAACTGGCTCGGGGTGCAAGCCCGAAGCTGTGTGTACGAGATCGAAGGAGTGATCAAGGCATCGAAACACGGATACCGGCCATGTGACTTCCCCTGGATGGCCACCACCGCCGTGTCGTCGATCTGAGACTGGGCGACCTCAGCAACAGGAACATCAGGATGCAACCTCTGATAGTTCTGAGTGTAAGACTCCAGATACTCCTCGGTCCTGCCATAGTACTGGCTCTCGCCGTCCTTGCGATCACTCCGCTCACGGGCCATCTTCCATGACTCCATGTCTGAGAGCGGCCTCTTCAACTTGGCCTCCTACGCCGTCAAATAGAAGTTAGCCATACATAACAACATGACTGTAAAGAAGAACAAAAATGCATCATACATATAGACATCATGCATATAGATATACCTTCATGGCCCTGAAGCCCCAATGGTTCCTGTTTCCTTGGCCGTGTGTCTCGTCTTTTCCACGGTTAGCCCGGCCCTTGCTGCTCTTGGCAGCAAACTCTGCATCGTCGCCGACCCACCTATCCACCAAACTCACCCATCCGTCATGCTTTGCATAGCACCAACGAGGAACAACCTATGCAAATTTTGGAAGCATGACATGTGATCACGAAACATATAGTTGACTGCTTGAAACATTGAAAAGTCAGTAATAGTTACCTTCATGAACTGCTCCCTGTTCAAGGTAAGCCGTTCCTTCTGCGCTTGAGTTTTGGTCATCTTTTGATGTAGGTAGATGTCGTGGAAATAACACGGCAGATGTCCGGTTTGACGGACTTGATGATGGAACCATCGCACGGGTTAGCTTGAAAGGATTCATGGCACACAAAGGACACAAAGGATTTATACTAGTTCGGCCCCTTCGGAGAAGGTAAAAGCCTACGTCTAGTTGGTTTGGTATTGCTTGGGCGTCGGTTTACAGGGAGCGGATTCGCTTTTCCTGCGTATCGACGATTGTTTGTTGCTTGTCCTTGAACCGTCGCCGGGTCGTCCCTTTATATAGAGGTGACGCCTGGTCCAGTTTACAGAGTCCCGAGGCCGGCTCATAATCGTGTCCGCCTCGGTCTCTGTCTTTTCTTTCCTATCTCTCAAGTTACATCTCTTGGCGGTTTACAAACCGTACTTCTATACATGGGCCTTGAAATCTCATGGGCCGTAGTCTCTACTAAAATATTAAAACCAAGTACAATATAACTAAGCCGGTTTACAATATCCGGTTTATACCTACTAACCATATCCCTGACATTAGGCCCCAGAATGATTTGAACTTGTTCATATCAGTCTTCTTTGTCTCATATAGTTTTCTTCTGTCTTCATCTTTTTGTAAACCGGCTCTGACGTCATCCTCTGAAATCATTAAAGTCTGACAATGACATCATCTCCGCATTTAACGCCGTGAGCTGTACTGTAGCGTATTTTAAGGGTTATCCCGAAGGTCGAGGCGTCACGGGATCTTTATCCGATTTCTGTCTCCTCGATTCTCGCACCTGTCGTTTCAGATCTGACTCCTGGCTATAAATACTGTCACCCCCCATTCATTATCTCCTTCTTACTTCATCCTCTTCCTGCGTCTTCTTCCTCCATTGCTGCCCGAGCTCAAACCGCCGCCGCCGACCGCCGGATCTCCAGTCCTCGCCCGGCCGCTGCATCAACCTGAGCCTCGACCAGATCAATCTCCGCCGCCGATTCTCGCCGTCCCAGGTATGTTCATCCTTCTTACTGTTGATCTACATCTACCGGCACTTCGCTTTGTTCTTCCGCCATTAGGGCTTCCAATGAAGCTTCGCCTCTTCGTAGATACGTTTCTCATAGAAGATTTGTGACCTTTAGGCCCTAGTCAGCAGATCTTCCGCTTAGTTCTAGCTTAGATCTCACCGTCATAATGCTGTAGATTTATTCGTTCCGCCATTAGAGCTCTCAGCAAGCTTCGTCTTGTTCGTTCTTTGAGCCTGTGACTCGTAGTAGTTTTGCTTTTCGATCTTCTCCATTTTTACTCCGCTGTAGATGCGTCAAATCTTTATTGCTCCTTTCTGACATGTAAATCCGTCTTTTTGGTATAAAGTCTGTGTAGCTTTCCTTTGAGTCTTTTAGATTAGTTTCTTTTCCTTAGCATACTCAGATCTTTCCCCCTTAGCAATCATTTGGAAACCTGTTTTTCTCCTCGGTAGATTCGCTAAGTATGTTCTGGTTTAAATTGATATACCATAAACCGGAGATGATATAAACTGACGCAATGACTTGAACTGTTCCTCTTCAACTGCCATTTAAACCGGAAATGATATAACTTGTTTTATGATTGCCGGTTTTACCTTACCAGCTAGTTCTCAGTTTCAACCATTGTATAATATAAATAGATCCCGGATCATTGTACGTTCATAATCCGTTTCTGTACTTTATCTTCTTCAGCACTTTGTTCAATGGCTAAGCAATATGTTTCCTGCGATTGGGTCCGTTCCGTCGTGACTGAGGATGACTTAATCAAGCTGTCGAAAATCGGCACATTAGGTCCTCAGGCTGAGTTAAAATGGCGTGCTCCGGGTAATGAATGTCCTCCTACTCCTAGATCCGGGGAAGTCATCGTATTTCTGGACCATATCTCTAGAGGCTTCTCTCCCCCCGGTTCAAGATTTTTCCGGGATGTTCTTGCCACCTTCCAACTGCACCCACAGGATATCGGACCAAATTATGTTTCCAACATTTGCGATTTCCAAGTATTTTCTGAAGTGTATCTGCAAGAAGAGCCTTCAGTTGATTTATTCCGGGATTTCTTTCATGCAAACCGGCGTACGGAATTTACCAGCGGACCTCACCAGGAGCTTGGTGGGATCAGTATTCAGAAGAGGAGGGATGCAGTCTTTCCTCACGCCTCTTTACATACTCACCCTAAGGATTGGAACAAATCCTGGTTTTATTGTGTAGACACTTCTCCTGAAGGTGAAAATCCTTTGCCGGGTTATCGCGAAACTCGTATCCGGCGAATCACCCCTTGCCACAACGGCTTAGCGCAGCTGAACGGACCCGGTTTTCACCACAGCTCTCCAAGCTGAGAGCTTTTATGGCAAATGGTCTGATCGGCACTGATTTCCTTCGCTGCTGGCTATCCTGGAGCATCCTTCCCTTAAGCCGGCGCCCTAAGCTAATGTGCAAATACTCTGGTAAACCGGATGATCCTCAGAGGTTTACTAAGGATAAGCTTTCTGAATCGGAGGTAGTGGAGTCAGCCAAGAAGATTGTCAATCCTGCCTTAACAGATTGCTCTAAAGTTGGCTTGGCCCCGTACTTTAAGAAGAATAAGCTGCCTGAAGTAAGTTTTTCTTTGGCTTGTACTTTATAAACCGTCCTCTTTGAACCGTTTTCAATTACTCTTTGTGTTTTCAATTAGGCTGATGACCCCTTCTGGAGAAGAAAACCTCAGGAAAAAACTGTAAAGCAGGCTCGCCGGAAGACCCCTGCGAACAAGAAGAGGAAAGCAGCCGTCGATGCCGGTTCTCCTTCTAAGGATGATGATCCGGATTCCGAGGTACCCTTTACTCCGGTTTAAATTCTCGCCTTCATATACTTTTAATCATATCTAATGATACCTTTTCACAGGAACTGCCTGAAGGTGATAACCCGACTGAGATTGAGGTAACTCTTATTTCTTCCGATTCAGAACCTCTTCCTCAAAAAATCCGTCGGACCGTCAGGAAATATCAATTTTCTCATCCCTATGCTAAGTTAGATCCTAACTTTACTTTGAAGAAGCAACAACACGAAGCCTTTCGCCGGACCACTCGCCACAGTGGCTTGGCGGTGGAATCATCTGGGATCTCCTTGACTCCGGTTCGAAAGCGCCGTGCTGAGGTGATACTCTCTCCGACTCCTCTTCATCCCAAGGCCGGACTTATCCGAAAACCCCTTAAACCGTCTGATCCTGACTATCAGGAAACTCCGCTGTCTTCTTCCGGCGAATCGACCGCTACACAGCTTCCTCCTTTGAAGACCGTTCCGGGGTAACTCTCTTCACCTCTTCTGGGTTATGACACCCCCCTTTCTCTTTATAATGCTAACTTATTTTGCCTGTTTTCCAGCAAACCGAAACCTAGCAAAAAGGCCAAGGCGAATAAGCCTGTTGCTGATCCTTCTGCTGATGAACCGGTGATTGATCCGTCTACAGCTGTTCCTCCAGAAGGTACCCCTGCAGCTCCGGTTGAAGAACCTGCTCTTGAAACTCCTATCGCAGAAAATGTCCAAGACCCACCAAGTCCGGCCCGGGTTAATTCTCCTCAAGTTAACCCGGCGTCTCCTGATCCGGCTCAAGTTGAAATTATTCCTCCCAATGAACCCACTTCTCCTGATGTTGTGGTTACTGGTGCTGCTTATGTTGCTCCAGCTGAACCCACCGTTTTAGCAAAACATACAGCTAAAGCGGAAAAAATAACCCAGGAAAAAGGGAAATGGAGTACTGATATATCCAGTCTTTCTAGCATGAGTGCTCAAGATATCTATTCCGGATATTTAAACCGGCTCCACAGCAGCCGGGATTATGAAGCCAGCCTGGTGAACCTGATGAGAGAAAAATATGAAGTAAGTTTCCTCTTCTGACTTTGCTTTTTTGACGCATCTTTATCTCATAGCAGCCCCCAAGTTCCGGTTTATCTGCTTTACTGAAGGTAATCCGGAACTTTGTAGTTTGAACTGCTGATCCATACATTAGCCCCCAAGTATCAAGTAGATAACTTGGTTATGTAGTTGATACTTGTAATTTCAAATTGTCTGTGGTGCATTGCTTCAACTGCCATTAGCCCCCAAGTGTCAAGTAGACAACTTGGTTGTGTGCTTGAGACTTGTACTTTCAAATTGTCTTTGCTGTATTACTTCAACTGCCATTAGCCCCCAAGTGTCAAGTAGACAACTTGGTTGTGTGCTTGAGACTTGTAATTTCTAATCTTGCTTCTGAACTTTTGTCTGCAGGCTGAGCTGAACCGGAACGCTGTGGAGATCAGTGAACTTCGAAGCCGGCTTACGGAGACTGAGTCAGCCGCTTCAAAGGCTAAGACAGAACTTCAAGTGAGTTTAAAGACTGCTGAAGACTTGAAAAGGTTCTTTGACGAGGAGCGGACTACTTTTGAAGTCCAGAAAAAAGATCTTGAGAAACGTGTTCAGGATGCCGAAGGAGCACTTAACCCGGTTACTGAAGAATTGACCGGGTTAAAGCGCCAAATTGACTTGATGACTTCTGCTATTTTTGGTAAGCATAATCTGAACTCCTGTCTTTATCTTTGTAACCTGTGACCTGCACCGGTTTAACTTTCATTGTTGTATGTAGGACGCCGTGTCTCCCATCTTGGGGATGACTTACGGAAGAAACTCAAGG
Source organism: Secale cereale (assembly GCA_902687465.1). Classification (NCBI taxonomy): domain Eukaryota; kingdom Viridiplantae; phylum Streptophyta; class Magnoliopsida; order Poales; family Poaceae; genus Secale; species Secale cereale. The sequence continues at coordinate 840,112,236 of LR738712.1, read as the reverse complement.
CCTGCTACACCTTGGTCGAACAGTTGTACTCCGGAACGCAAAGGATTATCAGTGCCACTTCATTTGGTAAACCGGCTCCTTCAACTATCAAAGATACTTTGAATAGTTTGTCCATTCTACTGGCTCGTCTTGAAGAGGTTAAGAAATCGGCTGCTCGAGGAGGTGCTCTTCTGGCCCTTACGAGGGCTAAAGCTTGGGTCCCGGACATTGATCCGGAGGAGGTGTTAACCGGATTTCCTGATACCAAGGAGGACGGTTCAACATTTGATGAAAAAGATCTTTATGCTCTGACAAAGGAGATGCGTCCCCTCGCCAGCAAGCTTGCGGTGGAGTCTGACTTGTCGCGATATCATCCATCATATAACCTGCAGAACGAGCGGGTGGAGCGACCGGTTTACGATATTGTAAACTTAATTCCACCGGTTCGTCCTCACACCTTTGCTCCTGATATTGATCCTGCTGAGCTTATCAACGATGAAGTATATTTCCGTGCCTTGGCAAAGATTGATTGGCGTGCACCGGATTTCCAACCGCTTCACGAGGATGAAGACGTTCCGGAGCAAGACGGTGGCCAACCATCTCAGCAAGGAGAAGCACAATCTTGAATGCTATTGTTGTAATCATGATTGTTATTCCATCAAACAATGCTTCCAACTATTTGGCTTTTTATGCCTTGTAATAGGTTTAGCTGAAACTTAATGCGCTGTGATCCGATATTTGGTCTTCATGAAGTATTCGTTCGTTGACTTGTTGATTGATGCGGATGCCTTGTTCTGTTCATAAAAATATCAAAAAAAACATGTCCTAGTGGCTTACCACTGGACGGATTAACTTGTTCTCTTGACACATCTAATAAGCCTATCTTAAAAAATAACTGTGATACCTGAGATGTATGTAACCAATATACCTTAAACCGGTCAGGACGTTAAAGTCACCTTAATCGGTCTTCATCAATTCTAATAAACACCTGAAACTCTTCGGTTCATCTTGTCGATAAATCCTTCTCATCTTGGTTCAGAAAATTGTAACTTGCGCCTGATACTCCATCCGGGTTTGAATTAACACCAGGCTTGGTCACAACTGGGTCGGGTTAATAAACTCCGGGCATTATTTTGTCTCATACTGGTGACTTATAGTCAAAACCAGGCCGGTTTAAAAACACCGGTCATTATAACTGATCGTGTACTGCCAATCTGTTGGATCATCATGAAGGTCGATCCGGGTTATGATGAACGCCGGTTTAATTCTCGCTGGTGTTCATGACCCAGACTTATAATATTATAGAGAGGTGGTCAACTTCTGGAGCTGTTCCACTCGGTTTAAAAGGTTATGGAACACAAAAAACATCAAGAAACACACAACTCTTGTAAATCAGACCATGTAGTCGAGGCTTTTCCAAAGAGCTGCCAGGCTCAAAACAAGGTTCAGCCAATCAATGGGACGTGGGCAAACCTACTGTCCCAAGGAGCCTAGCCAATCACTGAACGTGAGCGTATCGACTGTTCAGAGGGCCGATAGAACCGCAAATAAAAACCGAGCCAATCATTGGGACGTGGGCAAACCTGACTGTCCCAAGGGGCCTAGCCAATCACTGAACGTGAGCGTATCAACTGTTCAGAGGGCCGATACAATCGTAAACATAGCCAATCAATGGGACGTGGGCAAACCGGACTGTCCCAAGGGGCCGAGCCATCCCTGAACGTGAGCGTATCAACTGTTCAGAGGGCCCAAGAAATCATAAACACAGCCAATCAATGGGACGTGGGCAAACCGGACTGTCCCAAGGGGCCTCTAAAGTTCCTCCTGACTCTGTGGGTTTT